>JAQPPZ010016687.1:6000000-7200000 GCA_028583015.1 Wollemia nobilis | reverse complement strand
GCTTTCATGAAACCCCAAATATGATCAAATGATGAAAAGACAAACCCACCATTGGGTCCTTCATAAGGATCAAAATTTGTATCAGTTTCCATATCCATATTATTCTGCTCTTCTGGATCTACATTAGGGTCTTCCCTATCAATCTGATCATCTTTCGGAGGAACATAATCAGATTCCAACTATCTCCGCTGACTTCTAAGGAAAGGAGCCATTAGAAGGAGTGAAGACGGATGGAGGAAAACACTAACATAGGGGTTTTAATAATGTTATTAAAGGTTTTCAATCACACACAAGAAAAATTAATGATCTTGATTAATGTTTTACAAGAAAGGAGGTGTTCACGTCGGGTTCACCAAAGATGTAGAGGGGGAAAACTACCCTACCATGTACAATTCCCAAAAGTTAGATCCACAAGAGAGAAAGCCTTTGGGGTGAACCATAGGGGTATGTTGTTCTCTACACTCGGTGCTAGGGGGAAGGGTTCACTAGGAATGGTTTAAGGACTCACTCCAAGTCCTCTAGAATTTTGGGAATGTTTGATGTGTTCAGTTAAAAGCAATCACCTAAATTTGGCCTTTCTAGATCTATGCTATGAAAGATAAAGGACAATGTAAAAATACAGAATGTAAGAATACAAGAGCTAACCCTAGAATGATTCTTTCTTTGAATGCTTTCTAACCTAGGGTTTTAAATAAACAATATTTAAGCAAGGGCTCAAGAAAGAATGCACAAATAAAATTAACCCTAGATGCACACTATATGTTGTTATCTTTTAAATACCTAGAAATTAATATAAAATCAGATCTAGGGTTTTAAACCAGAAATATAAGCACTCAAAAAATAACCTATAGTTTAATGGGAACACTTATCTTAACCGATGGTTGATCCAAGCTTTCATCCTCTTGTCCAATGATATCAATAATTCCTGTTCTTGCAAGATAACTTAAGAAACACTTGAAAATATGATTAGCGTTAGGGGGCCTACTTAGGCCACTGTACAATAATGCTTGGAGGTGCAATAGTCAAGCCCCCTAGGTCCTTTTAGATGACCTTTAAGAATAGAAGTAAAAATTGACCTTTGGATATTAATCATAAAATAATAGTGCAATAGAATATAAATAGAATGTAAAGTATGCAACTATGATCAAAATGTAGTCTAAGATGCTATCATGCAGTTAGAAATATCAAATTACCCCCATATTTACTCTAGGTGAAGTCACGCTCCTCAGAGAGTTGGCATGATAATGTAGAAGACAAAGTTGCACCCCATCTAGATTGGGTACGATTTCACCTCTGTAGTTGCACCCCATTAATACTTGGTGTGACTTTGCCTGAGATGTGAAGAAAATAAAAGTAGAATATGAAATGCAATGCAGATATCTTAAACTAAATAAAAACACCTGGTGAATGGTGCAGAAGTAGGTAGAAGGGTCGAGACCTTCGAGTAGTTGATCTCTCCTTCGAGCTACGACACGGATCCACTAGAGTGAATAACAAATCAGATCAATGCAGTAGAAGATAAAATTTGCACTTAGGTGTTAGCTTGCTTGTAGAAGAAAAGGAAGCAGATAGAAAACAATTGCGAGCATGTTAGAATAATCACATGTAGAAATCATCAAATTGTGTCTCTTAAAATGAGAGATTAAACCCTCCTTTTATAGCGAGTTTGAAGGTGAAAAGAGCGAGAAAAACCTAGGAAGGTTGATGCCAAAACATGCTAGCTAGAAGAATTAGGGTTTCTATGGGAGAAACCCTAAAATGTGAAATCACGCCCCATCTCGGTCGACTACGATTTTGCCTATGCGAAGTCATGCCCCATCTTAACCGGGCGCGATTTCGCATAGAGGAGGAAAAAAGGAGAAACAAAGGGAAAGGGGCCTATCCCATGCCTTGGGCAAGTGTTGGAGGCCTCTTAGAGGGTTCAAGGAAGATTTCCCACTAAAGTGGGTCAATTTTTCGTGTCTACAAACACACTACCCACTTCCTTGAAAGTATGAGAGGGTTATCTCTTTAGATGTATTTTATGTACTATGAAGAATACATAGTAAAAAATAATTCTAGGGCTAAATATTTCTCCTAATCCTAAGGGGTCTCTTTATATACTTGAAGAAACATGGGAGCTCACTTTCGTTTATGGGTTCTATTTGAGGCTTGGGTATTGGAGCCTGATAGCCCCTCAGTTCACTAGACACTTTATAGGTAATATAGCTTAGCCAATAATGATATTTTAAAACCCCCAACACAAGGTTTCTAACCTAATAAACTAATGCAAAAAATAGCCATTTTTAATAATAAAATAGGCAAAAAATTAAAAACACAAAAACTTATACCTAACATTTGAAATGGTAGGGTAATAACTATCCTAGTCCCAATGAAACATGACCTGGAAAAGTGCTCTGGTACCACTTGTTAGGAGCCTTCTAATTAAAATAAGCACATTACATAAATATTGTAATAAAAGTACAAATTCATGAAAGAACAAAATATTGCAATACGAATGTACATGCAAAAATATATTAATCTCACAAAACACAACATAAAATTGTGGGCCTCTTTGAGGGGGAAACCTCCTTCAATACTTTCATTAAATATGCAAAAAGATACATTAGTTTATGGACCCTTGTATTTTAAAAATACACTTCATGCAGGTCTAACCTAATGCTCAAGATTTGGCTTACATGCAAAGTGCCACTCGAGTTAGAATCTTATACCAAATAAACAATTATATTCTTGATAATGATTACATGAAATGGCCCTACTTGTCTAGGTACCTCAATTATCGCATACCATTACAAAATATTACAAAATTTCATTATAATGGGGTCCTCACATTGGAAAGGGGTCATTACATAATAATAGGAGAATTACATAGTAATGTTAGGATAGGATCTTAACATCTTGGTTGTCTTAAGATGCTCTTAATTCTCCATACTCTCTCCAAATCTAGGTGATACATTTATATCTTTTTAATTTTTCCTTGTAACTCTTCTTTTGTCCTATTCTAAATTTTGTCTCATTCGTTATAATAATTCTCAATAGTTTTACGAAAGGTTTTGTTTTTAGGATCATCCTTTAGATCTATTATAAATGGTACATAAAAGTGATCGACACATTTCTTGGAATTTAATTTAAAAGGATTTAGACTCATCCACATGAAACATTATGCTTATAAATAAAACATATGGCATGACATTTATTAAACTATATAGATTGGAAAATAATATAGAAAATGCAAAAAGAGGGAAATTAATGAAAAACTATGTTTTGTTGACTTAATATGAATAATCATTTAGAGATATGAGAAAATTAACTTATCACTACATGGTGTGGAGACACCCAATTTTGATCAATCAATCTATAATACAATTAAAGCAATTCTAAAATCATCAAAATAATAAAAAATCATAGCTAAAAGACCACGCTAAAATTGATTAAAATGAGCTTAAGTATCCCACATCAAAAGCAATGAATCAAATGCTTTTGTGCCATATTGCATTTGCTATAAATACCAATGCTATATTTAAAATTTGAATATGATTGTGCCAAGCCATTTTTCCAACCTTTCAACCTATTTTTATTTTGCTTTAGCACTATAGCACATTTATGACTATCACTATTGCATAAATAGAAACAAAAGAAAAAATAAACAACTAATTGATGTAGCTACTTGCTAATGGATCTTTGACCTTCATTTTTCATCTAACAATATTTGTTAGCCGTACCAATCCTATCAAATCATTGCTATATTGGAAACTTGATCCTCATCAAGTTACCAAAAACAAAAAACATGCCAATCCTATAAAAAGAAAACATATTGTGAAGGAAAACCTTTGAAAGTTTTAAAATTTGCACTTAAACATCCTTTCTTCATCCCTCAACTTATAAATAAACCTCTTGGAGCACTTAGAAATAAAAAAATCAATCATTTGAAGTTTTTTAAAACTCTTTACAAGCTCAAGCATAGAATATCACAACAAAGCATTGTCAAATTGTTTTCTCCACTAGCATCAATACCACCATGATCATGTTGCATCAAAAAACTTAATTTTGCTTGGATAAGTGGTTAAATTTCTCATATAATTGCATGTATATATTTTGTTATAACTTGGTTGCATTGGCTTGATTTTAGTAAACAAGTAATCATTTCATGACACATGGTAATCTAATATTTATAATAGCATCTTTAATGCCATTTGGTATCATATTAAATCATGTTCTTGAAGGATTTTTCCTAAAATTTCTTATTTGTATGTGTTATAGTCTATAGTGCTAGACTATAGGAATTGCAAGTATGCTATCCATGACACAATAATGTTAATAAAAATGCTATATAACCACAATGCTCTTTCCTATAATACAAAGCTTATCACCCTATTATGGAATACATATTTATAACATAGGACCTATTGGATTTAATATCTTTTATATTATTAACTTTGATAGCATTTTTATAAAATTAATCTACTTATTTAGTCATCCTTTCAATATTATTCATTTTAAAGTTAACAATATTAAAAATATTATTATCTTATTGATTGTTTTAGGTGTATTAATTGTGTCTTGAAAGCAATTTTAGGTCTTAGGATTTGGTACCTTATTGCATAGTTAAATTATTTGAACAATATTTAAATACTTAATTTTGGTAATGTAGATAGTATCACAGCAATCCTTTCATTAGCATTGTTACTATAACAATGTTTGTATTTGCAGAATTAGAAATTCTAGATATAACATGCACTATCCCCACGAAAGACATACTTATTTTTCTATGAATAAGGGGTTTGAATTTGGTAAACCCCTACATATTAAACTCATTTTAAGTTTGGTGTGTAGGTACATATTATAGACCTAGAAGCAAAAAAAATAAGGAAGCAACCTCAATTGCATACATAACATTTGGAGCATGTTGTGGGGAAAATTGACATGACTCATAAAACTATTTCATATATTACAAAAAATATAAAAATCCTAATCAAAACAACACAATGATAAACATACATATAAAATTGAACTATCATTATCCTAATCAAAGTGAATGAAATGAAATGATTGTAAATTTGTTTCCTACACAAAAAGCATTTACAAAATGTTAAAATTATTATGTAGAAAGTTTTACTTGATACCCTTAGGCATCAATAATTAAACATCAATAATAATATATAATACCAAAATAGCAGTAATGAGTATTCAAATTAATCACCCTTGCTTATTCCATCACCATTTTAGTAAGGAAAGGCCACACCTAGGATTTATATAGAGGATTTGAGATGTCTTGGAAATGGTCCTAGTTAGCAACTTCAATATTCATTTTAAAAGCTTGATGGATCCCCATAATCCTTCATGGAAGGAAGCAAATGAGTGATCAATGGTTTTGGTTGTACCCACAAGAATAAGAGGAATGGATCAAGTGAAAAGGTTTTGTTATAATGGAAATAGAGGTAGAAATTTTTTTTTAAAAATAACTAGAGAATGGATATACTAAAGAGTCAATGTATTGATGAATAAACAATAAAATAAAATGAGTATTTATTGAATGAGAAAAATAAATTTTCCTTTTTAGATTGATAGCTAAATTATGCCTTTGTTAGCATTATAACTTGTCACTATTGATCATAACAATATGACATTTTAACTCTAAGTGTGTAAATGTGCTAGGGTTTGGATGAAATGATAAAAACCCCAAAATATGATCAACAACCACAATATCCTCTTAAATAGGATATCATAGAACCATTGATCATATGAATGCATGCATTGGAGGACATGAGTCAACACATCCTTGAATTAACTCCATATCCTTATTTAGAATTTTAGAGAAAGATAGCAAGCAAAATGACAAGGAAATAATGGAAACACATAACAACTAGGACTTTATAAGAGAATACAAATATTTGGCCAACATGGGGCCAAAGAAAAATAAGCAAAGGTATAACTTATTGAAATTGAATCTACTCTAGGGAATGATCGGCAGATATGGTTTCAATGAATGAAAAATTTGACAAAAACCTGCCCGCAGGTAAGGAGAAGGTGTGATTAGAAGAGCAAACAGATATGGCACAAATTTGAAGGACATTCCCACCGCTCATGCAGTGATAGGGCCAGTCGAGGGTTCATATATCACCAAACATGGAAACATCCAAAGTGACATTGATAGGGGAAAAGAACCCCTTGAAAAAGTGGGCAGACTAGGGAGCTATCGAGGCCACTTGTCTTACGTAGACCTCCTACAGAATAAATTCAGATCGCCCACAGACGGTTGGAACAACTTTGTTTCATAAGGGTGTGATGTGTTGTGCCCTTAAAATATTATGGAAGGTTATGCATCCCATGTATCCTTTTCCCCTTGTTGGAAAATTTGTAGGATGCCCAAACATGGACGCAATCCATCGTTGGGCAACTTCAAAGTGGCAAATCATAGGAAACATGGGCTTGTCCGCGATGACCAGAGGATTTTTTATGATCTAGCTAAACACTCGAGAGGATGCAGAGCATATTATGTCTGGAGGCCCGTGGTTCTTTGGGTGATGAAGTTTGTTTTTAAGGAAATGAGAGTCAAATTTTGATCCCGACTCATAGAACATTAACTGTGCCCCCATTTGGGTCTGACTCCCTAATCTCCCCATCCTTTTTTTATGAGGATGCTCTTCAAGGCTTGGCTAGGGCCTTTGGGTAATTAGTGGCCATTGATACAGCCACTTGTGCTAGAAATTGCCTAACCCAGGTATGCATCTATGTCAATGTAAATCTAGAGTCGTAACTCCCAGACCACCTTAATGTGATTTACGAGGATTTCAAATGGAGATAGTCGCTAATATTCAAGAACAAGCTAGATTTTTTCTTGGAGTGCCAATCCCAAGGGCACCTCCTATCTCAATATCCTGTGTAAAAACCCTAAAGTTGATCACCAGCTAGTGGGACACCCGAAGGTAAGCGCTAGTTAGAAGACAACCATCAACAAAGGACAAACCTTGAAGAACAAATAGTAGATTCGGCCATCTCCAGTATCAAATATTCAAAATGCTAGTACCTCGGCTACCACTACTAATAAATTTGATTTTCTTAATGATTCTTGGACCAATGAGGAAATTGAGGAAGGAGAAATCCCTATTAGATCCTCTTGGATACGTCCTACTCCCAATCCCACCCAGAAGAGTCCTTGCCTCCCTCACCCCTCATTATATACCCACCCTCCCACCACTAGTGATGGCCCTCAAATCCCTACCCCAAAACCCCTTCGGTCACCCTCTTCCCCAACCCCATTGCCCCCTTATTGGGTCTGGCCTCCCTGCCTCTTTGACCAATACTAACACCACAAATTATGACAGTGATGAGCTCGCCTAGGAATCCCCTAAACCATGGTTCCCCAAGGAAACTCAAAGTTTCAAAAAGTCCCAAATTGATGTAGGAGTAGATAGAAAGAAGGGTAGTCCATCCAGCGTAGAAAGAAAAAACTGGGATACCGTCGAGGATATAGCCAATGGAACATAGAAAAACCTATTTCAAGAAATCAGAAACACCATCAAGGAAGAAAATCGAAGACCTAAACCCCCCGTGCAATAAGGCAAATGGGGTAAAAATATCTTAAAAAGTTCCAAATGAAAGTCCTCTCCTGGAATGTGAGAGGACTGAAGTCAATTTGGCCATCTCAAAAATGGAGGAATTCCAATAGGTTTAAGTCCCCTAAGATGAGTGATCAGTAGTCGAATATGGAAATCATCAGCGATGATGAATATCAGCATGCCAAGTATACGCTGCATTCCATAGCCCTCAAAATAGCCAGTGAAGTTGTAAGCCAGTTGCAGACAACTGCCATCATCTATAGGGAAGGTTGCACCATTATGTCCAGCATCATTGATGAGCTTAGAGAGTTCCTTACCCTAATCAAGATACTCCTGTCCCCTGATGATAGTGCCTAGCAAGAAAGAAACAAATAATCCCAACAACTTGGGAAGGTGGTGTTTTGGCAGTAGGGCTGCTTGTATTTCTTTTATCAGTTGCTGTAATAGTCTAGTTTTTCTATCTTGGAGGGCTTGGGTCTTGTCTAGGTTATTATGTATGGGGTTGATCCTCAATTTGTTTTTGTTTGTTGCCACTGGAGGCTACAATTGTCTCTTTTTTCTACTAATGCAATAGGGAGGGGACCCTTTAACCCATACAACAAATAAAACCATTTTTACCTACCAAAAAAAATATTTGGCCAACATGGCTTATCATATTACTAGTAAAGGACTAAGAAAATTAATCCACTTTTATCCCATATTAGGAGGATATGTCTCTATACACTTACAAGTTAGTTGTTAGTACATGTTTCACAAATATGTATTGTCTCTTCCTAACTGCTATGGGTGACACTATACAAGATACCTAATTGGAGTTCTTAAAAGAGAGAGGAAAACAAAGCAAATATTATATAACATAATTAATATACATGAAATTTTATATTGTGATGCAATGCTTTTTTATTTTGAATCTACTGTCTATGCCAAATATAAAAATTTAAAAAATACTAGAAATAAACATAAAAATATAGCCAAATAATGCAAAAGTTGAGGAAAATGGACCTGACACTTATTTATTCTCCTAGAATTTTTTTCTGGATGGAATGGGATTTTTTGGATATATGGAATGATATTTTCCTTCTCCCATGTGGCTTAAATAGATTAAACCAACAAAAATTACCCAAATCACTGAAAAAGTTCTATTTAGGAGTTGAATTATTAAAAAATGATACATAGATGAGTCCATAGGGGTCCAAAAATCATAGGAGAATTGAACCTATAATATCCTTATAAAACTCAGAAAAATATTATGAAAAATATCATTTTTGCAAATAAATATTAAAAAATATGTAGAGGAGGGTGGTGGTAAAAATTGATTTTCAATTTCATTTTCACATGCACATTCCACATTTCTATGATTTCTATGGATGCACCAGAGCCTTATTTTTATGTGAGAATAATTGGTGATGAGTAGACAAGAAGATGTTGTTGGCTATGTAGGACCCCTAATCACTTTTGTATTTTTGGCTAAAAATGAACAAACTTTAAGAAAACAAGGTTAATAAACAAACATTTAGTTAGTCTATCTAGGAAGTATTTAGGATAGTGTGACAATTGCTATTGAGACCACCACACCATGTTGTTATATGGACTCTAGCCCAAAAGTGATCTAAAAGCTACTATAAAAGGCCACAAATTTAGGCAAGATGAGACTTCCAATTTTTAAAAGTAGTGATCATAGTTATAGATAGCAATTGCAACAACATATAGAGAAAATATTTAATCCTAGTTGAATGAGCAATCATGGAAAGGTGATGATCATGGTTGCATTCCAAAAGGGATGATTATGGCCTTGGCTAAATAGTGGCAATCACATCATTGATTAATGATCATGGTCAAAGTTGATAATTAGTGGCTAAAGAAATAGGCTTAGTGAGACATTCGATATCATGGATATTAATGCAATTAATATATACAAGTTTTTGTAATTAAGCCATTATAGGTTTGGTCCAATTGGAAAAAACCAAATAGAGAAGATAGAGAGGGTTTGCCAAACATGACACTGAGTCTAGTATCAATAAGATAGCTAAGGCAATCACCAACACAATGGAATATGACTACCTATGTAGACATAGGAAGCTACCATGGATGTAGGGATAGCTTTAACAACACATGATAGTGGTAAAAATTATCTTCTAGCATAGATTATATGGGATGAATGGTTCACATGTTTTATATCATGCTCCATAAATGATTGTGTATGAGTTTATGTTCTTTTGGAACATAATGACCAATGCATTTCTATGGTTTCCTACTCTTGATAAGAAGTTTGAGATGAAAATGACCCTCAAATATGTATACTTTATTACGAGATTTTTGACCATTGGTCAGATTCCCTAGATCACCATGATATAAGATACATTACTAATGCTTGGAGAGTGAGCAACAAGGGAGATAGGAATATATAGACAATGGACAATCATGATTGAGTGGATCTAAATAAAAAATTGGGTACCTTTTATGGAATGATAGATGATCCTCTCATTTTCCTTTGTGTACTATCACAAGGGAATGAATACAATCATTGCCACACTTATTTACTATCTATACATAGACCAAGAGGAGGGCTATGGGGGACAAGATATGGGATTTTTCTAGGGGTAGGTATTGCTTGAAATATTACATAATAAAATTTGAGTGCTCCATGACACATAGCCTAATGGGATTTTGATGATACAATTGTCCCACATGCTAAGAGCAACACAACCATATGTATTATTGTTGGCATAGATTCCATATCATTAGATTATATGGACACCATGCCAACACTTGATAACACCATAGAGAAAGCTTTAAAAATTGAAGGAAGCATGCCAAAGCTTACTCTATGGATATCATTAGTATATTTTGGCATGCTTCCTTCAATTTGGATTCAATCCTTGAAATACCATCAACCATCCTGTTCTTAAAAAGAACATGCGAAATTCTGAAATTTAAATAACCATATCTAGAGTGCCACAAAATTCTTGATTTCTCAATGGTAGAAAATAAAGAATTCTGATTTAACATATTTATCATCAATGGAAACATTATTTTTTTTACAAAATAGACTTTTCAATCAATTTGTTACCTTTTTTTTTTAATATATCAAACATTTTCCATTGTCAAAAGTAGCTTGAACCCTTTCTCTACTAGTTGTCCAACACTCATGAGATTGTGCTTCATATTTGAAGCCAAATAAATATTTATGATATCACCCTTTCCATACTTTGTGGTGATAGGAATGCTCCATTTTCCTTCTACATGAATCACCTTCATATCCTAAGTTAACTTGGCTCTTGAATGAACCATCTAGCTTGTCAAAACAATCCTTAAAATATGACATATGGTTAGAACATCCTAAATCAAGAAACCACATATTCTTTTTATCATCCAAAACTGAATTACATGAAAGAGAATAATTAATTTGATCATCATTATTCTCAGCTTGGTAAGCCTTTTTATCATCCCCATCTTGGTTTTCTTATTTTTTGGCTGCTAGTTTCCTGCAGTCTTTTATCATGTGATCTAGTTTCTTACAATAATGAAAAGTGATAAAATTATTACTCTTCCACTTTGAATTTGATTGATTTTTCCCTTTATTATATAAAATTTGAGAAAAAATTGCTTTTTTATTTGAGGGTTTTGTATTTGGTTTTAAAACCCATACTTTGGACTCTAGTGCATGATTCAATTCATTTGAGTAAATTTTATTTTATCCTCATGGGACAACAAATAACCCACTAACTCTTCAACCGTCATTTGGTCCATATATTTACAATCCTCAAGTGTAATGATAATATGCAACCACTTTGGAGTTATCTCAAAATATTTCTTACTACTACTTTATCTTCCATGACTTCACCATACACTCTCATTCTATGCATTATGTCATTTACTCTAATACAATAGTCTCCAACATTCTCATTATCATGCATTCTCATATTTTTAAAATTTATTCTTAATATGCATATCTTTACTGATATTACCTTTTTTGAGCCTTTATATGATGTATCCAATGTTGTCCATGCCTCATGGGCATTCTTACAACTAGCTATCCTTGGATAGACACTTGGATATATTGCACTCTACTAGTAGAAGAAAGCTCGAGCATCATTATTTTCTTCTTATTACAACATCTTATTTTGATCTTGAGGAAGATATTTCCAATCATTAGATGGAGTATATGGCTAAACTATACTTTTTCAAACTTCCTTCCATACAAATATCCTCCTCATTTGATCTCTCCAGTACTCAAAGTTGTCTCCTTTGAATGTAGGCATATTTAAGGATGTACTATTTGTTGCCATGATAGAAAATGAATAGCCACAAGTATTTCTGATCCAAAATATTGTAAAGGATGTTGGGAATCATAAATATTCACCCTCTCTTACTGTATCTTCACCTAAAAATTTTGAAATCACACAAAAAATCTACTTTGATACCAAATGGAAGTTATTGAGGTGGAGAGATTAAAAAACAACAATAAAATAATTTTGATCTAAGACAAAAAATAACTTTAATGGAACATGGATATCACCTAAAAATAGTCCAAGAGTGTTTAGTGATAAATATAAACCAATAATGAATACTAAACGATGAAATATCATCAGCCAAAAGCTCCAATTTGCTGGTTCGAACTAGAAAATTAGACCTAGATTTTAAAAAAATGTACAAATATAAACTTAAAAAATGCTCCACAATAGTGAAATTTGATTTTTTTTGTGTATTCTATATTCAAAAAGAGTCCAATTACAAAATATATAATTATCAATCTACCTTGATCATGAAAAAAAACTAAAAAATCTAAAAACTAGCTTTTAAAAAAAAACTTTTATTATGCCACTTTGCATGTCATTTTTTATTTATTTTTAAATTAACTAAAAAATTTAATTGGCATGAATAAAGAACCCAATTTAAGATATTTTTGCATGTGCTTTATTTTAGTTACAACTCACATATTAATTTAATAATTATGGGTGACTTTTGACATCACCCTCAACACCACATACCATGTGATTCTTCACTTGTATACTTGACACCTATACATATGATACATTGTACACTCACACTTAATACACTTGCACACTTTATTACATGACGCTTTGCACACTTTCACACTTTATTACATGAGAATTTCACTCTTCTCACATATTTAAATATATTTTAGGGGAAATATAAATCACACTCTCTAATCTAAGAAATCACACTTGTAGGCCCAAAGGGCCACATGCTCTAGACCATGATAGTGGCTCAATGTAACATGTCCTAGGTCACAATAAATATGGTAAAACAAGCCCTTCATGCATTTCAAATCATGGCTCAGAGAAAAATAGGAGGATCCCAACTCAGTATGAAGGTTTTACACCACACGACTCAGTGCATGGTTCTACACTACGGTAAATGTAGTTAAAGATGGCATAGTGGTATTTTGAATTGTGGTCCAGAAAATGGTTCTATGCTGCATGGCTCAATGCATTGATTTGTAATGTGCACATCATAACTTTTTTCTAAACCATAATCAATTTTGGTCAAAGTGCTTGGGAGATATTTCAATTCCTAATCCAGAATATGGTTCTACAGTGCATAGACTAGAGTAAGGTTTTTAACATAATTTTAGCTTAATGCACCTTTGTCCTATGCTACTATCAACATGATCAAAGTACCAAGTTTTATAATACAAAAAGTGACTTAGAACATGGTTCCCCATCATGTGGATCAACACTTGGTTCTACATCATGCACTTCAACACATTGGTCTACACCATGGTCAACATGTCAAAGTTGCTATATCGATAATCTAAATCCTAGCTAAAAGCATGGTTCTAATCCACATGGCCTAGAGAAGAATTTCATGAGCATATATTTGGATTACCATACTCTTGTTCCAGGCCACTATAAAAGTAGTTAAATGACTCAAGTTAGAGATTCAAACGTTATATTAGAGCATCTTCTACATTGTGAAGGATGAAGAGAGTTAAAAGCAAAGATGTCATAGGTCATGATATACTCTAGGTTGTGAGATGTTTTATACCATGAATAGTAAAAGTGCACCAAGATTTTAGAAGCTCCAATATTAGTTATCCAAAATTAGATCAATGATCTTGCATCAAATTTGGCTTGATCCAAGTATAAATGCAAGATTCAATGTGACATAAGATTGTATGTTCCTGTTTGATTTGTTTCCAAGCTGACATTGAGGAAGCAATAAGATGAAGTGATATAAAATTAAGATCCATGAGTTGATTCAATTTTAGATCTACAGTAGGGCAACTACAACAAGAATAAGATATGGTCTCAATTTCTTCTTGACTAGATCTACAACTAAAGCCATGAAAGCTGAACAACTTGTAGAAACCAAGTTGTCGAAGATTAATGGGGCACACATTTTCCTTATTTCTTGAATCAAATAGGAGGATGCCACCTCAACATATTGTTGATCTAGAACTCCAACTTCCTTGTAATATTCCTAATTATTTCTAGTCTTTCAAATTTACTACAAGACTATAATGTTGGCAATTTTGTGTACTTTGGGTACATTGCTTTTGCTCAAGTGTATAAGTTGTCATTGATGTCAAGAAGCTCTTGAAGAAATTTGGTTTGATGTCAAATAACTTGTTTTTATGAAGGTTTGGCATGACAGTTTCAAAGGTCTTTTGTTAACCCCAAGTTGGCAGGTTTAAAGATTACAGGTGGATGCATTAGTTTAATGCAATTTGGTCCAGGAGGAAATATTTATTTAAATAATTAAAACCTTGTTAAGGTTCCCTTTAATTATTTTTATATAAATATTAATTTATGGTTTGTAATGGGTTCTCCTAATCCATGGCGCAAATGTATGTTTTAAACTCAGTGGGCGCTAGCCCAAGACCTCCGTCAACGTGGTAAAATCCCCACTGATGTCAAAGAGGTCATGGCAAGGATTCATATTAATACCCTTCGATGAAAACAAAGATCCATCCCATCCAATTTTTGAAGAGTTGCTCGCTATAATTTTGACTATGTCTTCGCCGGTTTTTCGTAATCCGTTGATCGTTTGTGTGTCTTCGCCGGTTTTCATAATTCACTGATCATTTGTGTGTCTTCATCGGTTTTCGTAATCCACTGATCGTTTTTGTGTCTTCACCATTTTTTATAATCTATTGTTCGTTTGTTTGTCTCATCATTTATCGAATCCGTCGTATAGCTTGTCGTCTGGGAGTTCACGTTAGAAGGAAGGGAGGACTTTGTTTTATTTTTTCCTAATGCAAAAGGGACAAGTGTAACAGCATGAGGTTTTAACCTCATCGAGTGCCTTTGGTGCACCGATAGCGGCTAGGCTATTGGCGCGCTACCCAAATGGGAGTTTCAGCGTTCGAATCACGTAGAAGGGTTTTTCATCGTGGACACAGTGGGTGGTGTTAGATTTCGGGCACAAATTTCTCCAAAGTGATTTTTGATGTTAGCTAAGTTATTCTTGGTGAGCTTGCTAAGGTTTTGGATAGGTTCCAGTGGGGACTTGTGAGCAGGTTTTGGACAGGTTCGATGGGGACTTGTGAGTAGTTTTGGATAGGTTTCGGTGGGGACTTGTGAGTAGATTTGGACAGGTCCTAGTAGAGGACTTGTGAGTTGAGTTTGATAGTTCTATTAGAGAACTTGAGGATAGAAGAGCACTAGTTCTTTGAGAAGAACCTGAGGACATATTTGGAAAGTCTTTGAGAAGGCTTGTATGTAGAGGATTGATTTGTTCAAGTGTTGGACAGATCTGACAGACAGAGGAAGACTTGTACTAGACTGACTGACTATGTTTGGTATAGGTTGCTGAGCTACTGTGGATGTGATAATAGAAGGCATATGTCTCTTAGGCTAAGCATTGAGGACAGGAGGTCTTTGGTGGAAAGGAGTTCCATGTGCTGGCAAGAGATACAGGCCAGTTGATCTTTTGAGGGATCATTTTCAGAGCAGAGGGGAAGGTATCTCCTTTGAGTAGAGGCTCATAAATTTAGATTGGGGGAAGGTATCTCCTTTGAGCAGAGGCTCATAAATTTAGATTGGGGGAAGGTATCTCCTTTGGGCCGAGGCTCATAAACATTGTAATTGGGAAGGATTCCCAAAGAACTTTGAGATAACTTTTAGAGAAAAGTTTTGTGGACGTAGCCCAACCATTCTGGGTGAACCATGTTAAAATTGGTGTCACTTTGTGGATGATATTGTGCATTGCTTTGATATTGTTTTGGGTATATTGCTTTACTGTTTTGAAGTATAAAGGAAAAAGTAAAAAGAGGTCTTATACTGTTCACCCCCCCTATCGGTATAAGCTTGTGTTCTTCAATTGGTATCAAAGCGAGTGCCTTCAAAAAGTTTAACAACTTGAAGGAAAAGCTAGTAAAGAACACAATGGATCATTCAAGTGGCAATGCAACACCTATTCTTGATGGGTCAGATTTTGGTCTTTGGAGTGCAAGGATGAAGGTTCATCTAATGTCACTTGGTAATGAGGTATGGGAAGTGATTGAAGATGAGTACACTATTCCTGTACATGGTCCTAATACTAAAGAAGAAAGGCTCCTACATCACAGCAATTCAAAAGCAATGAATGCAATCCTAAAAGGCTTATAGAAAGCAGATCTCACCAAAGTGATTCATTGCAAGACATCTAGTGAAATGTGGAAACAGTTGAAGGTGGTTTATGAAGGAGCATCCGAGGGCAGCAAAGCAATCGAGCATCAACCAAACTTTTGTTGTTATTTCTTTCTAAGTGGCAAAGTTATTTTTGTTTTCTAAGTGTTACATAGGGTCACGATTTCGTGACATGTGATTTTGTGACATGTCACAAAATCATGACCCAAGGTGGAGAAAGCGTAGCTAAAAGACAAAGGGTCATGAAATCGTGACCCAAGGAGAAAAATGCAAGGCCGAGGGACAAAGGGTCACGAAATCACGACCCAAAGCGAAAAAGGCAAGGCCGAGGGACAAAGGGTCATGAAATCGTGACATGTCATGAAATCGCAACCCAAGGCAGAAAAGGCAAGACCGAGGGACACAAGGTCACAAAATCGTGACATGTCATGATTTCGTGACATGTCACGAAATCACGACCACTACAGGGAAGCCAAGGCGCGGAAGGCGCAAGGTCGTGAAATCGTGACATGTCACGATTTCGTGACCAAAGCAGGGAAGGCAAGGAGCAGAAGCCAAATGGTCATGAAATCATGACATGTCACGATTTCATGACCAGAGCAAGAGAACGGAGGTCGACAGATGAAAATGACATGATATCACGATAGGTCATGATATCACGGCCAAAACAGAGGGAAAGGGCTTGACGGAGGAAATGTCACGATATCACGACATGTCGTGATATCACGATGAAAGCTAGAGAGAGAAAGCACAGGAGGGAAATGGTCGCGATATCGTGACATGTCATGATATCATGACCAAATAGAAAAACACGCACTCTAGATTTCATAAAGACATCCCTTCGTGCATGGCAAGTTAGAGGCAGTGAAGCAGCTTTTCCAAAGAAGGATTCCAATGGACATGTTGGCCACTCGTGCAGGGTATCTGGAAGACGTGTTTAAAGCAACTAACAACAAGCAACAAATCAAGAAAAAGATTCTATTAGATATGGCAGCTAGTCGTGCACTTCACTTGGAGTCTCATCAATGCAACTTTCTAGAATTGTTCCAAGTGGCAATTATAGATCATGGGAAGTGTAAAAGCATAGAGGATCGGGACCTCAATAAAAACCCATGGATTGTAATGAGAGGGGGGTTGGAAAATGGCAGTTTGGCTGTATATTCTTGTAAAATTCTTCCAAAGTATCAAATACAAATATTGGGCTCTTGTTTCTCTAGTTTCTCTTTTGTTTCTTTGGTTTTTCTATGTTATGCAAGATCTGTTCTCCAACAAGTGGTATCAGAGCCAGTAGTTCCTGAGCATGTAGCAGATCACCGGAGGAGAGGCAATTACACCAGGATCTATGGGAGGGCTTGGAAATGGGTGAGCAGAATGCCTCCAAGGAGAAATCCTATTAGTGGGAGAGGCATGGCAGCAGCCAAAGATGTTCGAGCTTTGTAGCGGCAAATGCAAGCTCTGCAAGAAGAAATGCGTAGAATATTGGAGCCAAGAAGAGACGAAGGTAGTGAAGAGGAAGATGATGAAGAAGAAGACCAACCTGAGGAAGAAGAAGAAGCAGTAGATCCTGCTCAGGCCAGACTATACAAAGCCATATCCCAGATTGGGAAGAGGCCAAAGATGGAGGTTTCCACATATTCTAGGAATCTTGAGCCAGAGGAATTGATCGAATGGATCAACGATATGGAAGAGTACTTTGAGTACGAAGAGGTTGAGGACCTTGATAGGGTCAGATTTGCAAAGACCAAACTGAAAGGTCATGCCAACATTTGGTGGAAAGGAGTGCAGCTGGAGCAAAATAAAAGAGGGAAAGAGAGAATAACTAAGTGGGAACGGATGGTAGAAAAGCTTAAGAGGTAGTTCATCCCTGGTGATTATGAGTTAGACCTACTAAAGAAGATGCAAGGATTAAGGCAATCCAGCAAGTCTGTGAAAGAATACACAGAGGAATTTCATAAAATAATGATTAGAATAGGCCACTCAGAGGCCAACAAGGAGAAGGTAGCCCATTACATTAATGGGTTACGAGCAAGCATTCAAGAAGAACTAAGTCTAGTTTGGATGTGTAGCACCCTAAAATTGGCGCAATAAATTGGAATAATTACATTCACCTTAGTAAATAAATTTAAATTCAAATTTAACCTCCCAAACCGCCCGTTAATCGCCGAGAAACCCATTTCCTCCTTTTTCGCGCCATTTTTAGCAGCTTGTTTTGACCGCTTGACGATATCGTCTCCGATCGTACGATATCGCCCTCGCATTTGACGATTTCGTCTGGACTAGAACGTCCGTACGATTTCGTCGCAAAACTAAATTTGCATAGTTGGAATCCGTTCCAACGGGTCTCCAATCCGGGCAGAAGCGTGTCCGCGTCGTTGGGACCCTTCCCCGTTGGAGATCTCCCAAATTGGGATGATCTCCAACCTCCCAACAACTATCCTATGCCTATTTAACTCTAAGACTTTTCCCTCCCCAACCCCCGGCTGAATTTTTATGCAAATTGAACCCTTATGCTCTAAAACATCGTAATTCATATTTTGCATTAGTCCTATAGTCATTTCATTGCAGTGTACACCACCGGTTTTCAGCCGGAGCCAGCACCTATCGCAGCCGACGTAACCCGTCAAGATCGGAGGCGATCTCGTCAAATTCGGGACGATCTCGTATCGATGCGAGACGATTTCGATCGCAAGCACACATCGAGGCAATCGCTGCCTCGGAGTTTGCTCTTCTGTCTCTTTTTTCTGTCATTTTATGCTATAAATTAGATTGTTTATTCAGTTTTTATACTATATTGCATCTGGAGTTCACCCATTTTGTCTAGTTTGCATATTAAGATCATATTCTCGCTATCTAAACACAGTTGATTTGCATTTACTTCTGTTCTTGTATATTGTTCAACACTCATATTATCGTTTCACATAGTTTGCCCCCGTTTGCAAAATAGAATTTCTTGTATTTCGCATCCGTTTGTCGTTTTGTAGGTCTCTCGATGAATTCGTCCGACGAATTCGTCGATTGCGTACGATCCTGTCGCTTAGACGATTTTATCAAATTGAAGGCGATTCTGTTGAATTGCGTATGATCCAGATCGCTTCAAGCTTCGTAAACTCCATCGACTTCCGGATCGGTAATCTTCATTGGCCTCCCGCAAATTCTCTCGTTTCTATTTTCCTTTCTATTTGTCGTATGCATTTAAATTGCATTTTCATGTAGTTTAAGTTAGAATCATTCGGCCAAACCTAGGATGAATGTTTAAAAATAAAACGAACTCATCAAAACTCATTCCCAAAACCTAGGCGTGGAAACTGCCGTCAAATGTTTCCCTGGTGAACCCACCATCCGTCGAAAAATCACCAAAATGCACCTCCCTTGAGAGGCGGGACCTTCGCAAAGTCCTCTCGTCCGAGGTACCGCACCATCCTTTTCCCATCCTCCTTCCGGGTGCGGATCCAATAGCCTGAAGGTAGGGGTGCGAAAAATTTGGAGCGATACATTTTGGTGAACCCGACGTGAATGCATCATAACCTTTTGAACAAAAACAAACAAAGACAAAAAAAAAAAAATTAGAACAACTAAAACTTAGATGCATTTTAAAACATTTAAGGTTCAAAATCATGTTTAGATGGTAGCTCCTAAAAAGAGGTTAGCAGTTACTATAAACGTAGTAAACCAATTAGCGGCCATAGAAGTTAATTCTGTCCTTAGTGTCCCTAAAGCAAGTAGAAATCAATCCTTGTGGGACGAGCTTATCGAGAGACTTAGTATCATTTCATCTAGGTCCACACAACTTAAACAGATTAAGAGGCTAGTCTTGGATAGAATCCTGGATCCTCATCAATTAGTGTTCTATCATGAACTTCAGAGAGCTTGCCATAGGTGGCTAGCCTATAGGAGAGCTCTTGTATCTACAAAATTTTTAACTTTCAAGGAAGATCTTGAAAGCACCGTTATAGTGCGCCCATTTCTAGTTCATATAGATTCCTTAGAAGATGATCTTATAGTTAGGAGAAGATGGAACAAAACTCCTAGAGCTATGTTATATTGTAAATATTGTCGTGAGAATTATTATTTCCAACCGGGATCTGAGATAGACAATATCACCATAGCCCTTTTCATCAAATTCTTAAAAGAAAACTTTCAATTTGAAGAAGAACATTTCATGACCCCTGAAAAGCTTGAACCTATTAATGATATTCATAAATTATTCATAGAAGATTAGTTCATCTACTTTCAGCCTTATTATTATTGTGTGCATTTATTGTTTCATTTGCTGTCTTTATTATATTGTTTCAAAGAAAAACTAAAAATCAAAATCAAAAAATCAAAAAACATAGTAAAAAACTTAAACATTTCATTTACAATATTGCATTAGGTATATATAAATATATACCTTTTAATTTGTTGCATATATATATATATATATATATAAATATATATATATTTGCTGAAATCAAAACTTAGCACCATGACTAAACTTAGGAATGGTAAAGAAATTTTAGGAGAAGGAGAAGATTGGCTACAAAATACAACTGAAAACCCAAATGTCCTTCTTGGAGATACAAATCCGGAAGGTGAAACTCTAGGTCAATCAGATGAAGACTTAGGTGAAGATAAGGAACAAGAAGGAAGTGTTAAAGAATCTTCGTCCCCTAGAATAGCTCCAAATGGAGGCATCACTTTTGACAACGCAGAACATTTTCAAAAATTTCTTAATCAACATATCGACGTCCTTAATGTGGCAGTCCGTATTGATAAAGGGGAAATTAGTGATGCTCAAACAGCCTTAGAACGGGCGCTTGATATGCAAACTAATCCCTTGTCTTTCATTGATCAAGAAAGTGATAAGGGTGGACCATCTAATGCGAATATGGTCACTATAGCCCAAGCCATGACCAAACAACAGGTCACCCAACCTCCTAAGCAACCTGTTACTCAACCTAAAATCACTCCCGCACAAAAGAAAATTCCCTTCACTACTTCCTTCCTCCAAACTATTGAGCAAAATGCTTTAAATAGACAAAAATCTAAAACAAAGCCAAATACAAACTTTCAACAATCTACAATACAACACAATCCAACTTCAAAACTCCTCCATAATATTTTTCCTACCAATGTTTTACACAATAGTAACATGGCATCTAATCTGCATGTTCCTCCATCCTACGCCCATAACACTTATGGCAATGCCCCACCGAATCAATATGGGGGCAAACTAGTAGTTTGGAAGCTATGGTGAAACAATTGGCTTCACGTATGGACCAGATAGATCCCTACCGTCCCTCGTATAATTATCGAGAGATTTGTAGCCAACCATTGGATCCCATAGTGGTAGCTCAACCATACCCTAAACATTTTCCCATGCCCGTCCTGCCTATCTATAAAGGAACCGAAGATCCCATAGAACATCTTCGCATGTTTAGGATAGCATGTCACGACATATCGCATAACGACTTGCTATTACTAAAAATGTTCCCCAAAAGTTTAGGTGGAATGGCGTTAGAGTGGTATTATCAATTGCCCACTCATTCCTTAAGAAACTTTGAAGAAACAGCCGAGTCATTTGTTCATCAATTTAGTGCCTACATCGAGAGGCATGTAACTATTAAAGACCTATACAATTTAAAACAAGATAAAGACGAATGTTTTGCTGATTTCTTAGCAAGATGGAGACAATTGATAGGAAAACCGCACTTTGTGCTACCCTATAGGGAAATGTTAGACATTTTCATTAACAATTTACAAGAACAACTTTCTTATGAGCTATCAACAACTACTTTGACTACCTTCGATCAAGCTATAGACTTAGCTCGAAGAGTAGAAGATGCCCTCATTAGGAGAGGCCAACTTAGAAAGAAGGATGATGAGAAAACATCTAGAAATCAATATAAAAACAAACAAAGTTGTCGATGATGGAGTCACTGACAACATAAATGTTGCTAATGTCAATGCAACAAAAACAACAGAAAAATTCATCTTGAAACCTCCCGATAAGCCTCCTCGAGAGTTCACTAGATTAAACCAACCTTTATCAACTATTTTACCTCAACTTCTTGAAAGAGGTTTAATCCAATTGCCAGCCTATCCGGGAACCTGACCCAAGCATACCCGGATATAGAGCTGATTTGCACTGTGATTTTCATAGAGGTCCCGGACATTCTACCAACGCTTGTAAGAGATTGAAACATAAAATACAAGATTTGATTGACAATAATGAAATGGAAGTGCAAGCCTTCCAACCTAAACAAAACCCTCCTAATAATACCCAAAAGACTGTTCCCCAAAATCAAAATCAGAATGCCAATCAAACTTTAGACATATTTCAACACCCTTTACCAAGACATGGTAAAGAGGTAGCCAATCAAATTGAACATCACAATGTTCCCCCTCCTACCCGATATGTAGGAACCATTAGCGGGCAATTACCTGTTCAGGACTCTCACACATTCGACACAACCTTATCCCTGGTTACAACCAGGCCCTTACATAATTTTCAAACTTCTGATTCTAGCGATATAGAGTCATATAGTGAGAGTGAAGTAGACACCATTCAATCGAATAGTTCTGAAAATGAATCAGATCCTATTCAACCTATCACAGATGCTAATGTTCCAGAAGAACCATTTCCCATAAGAGTCACTACTCGACCTTCTTCTAATGAAGTCCTTCCTTATGAACAAGCCATAAACTCTCAACCGAGACCGTTTCAACGTCGTCACTATAACATTGTAGGTACCATCGGAGTCGTCACCCGACAACAAGCTCAAAATCCCCAACAAGAACCAAACCATAACGATGGATCAGCTCCATTTGTTCTGAAAAATCCTAATAAAGGAAATCATGCTCCTATTGTTCAAACTAAACCCCCTTACAACATTAATGAGCAATTGTCTAATACCACCGCCAAAATCTCCCTTTTAGATTTATTAAGATCCTCCCCCACCCATAGGGATGAATTGATGCTTACTTTGAGCCAGATGATGGTACCTCAAAACATCCAACCCGAAGCTATGGCCAATACTATCATCACGCGAGAGATTGATTGTATTGACTTTCGGGATAAAGATATCCCACAACACACTTTACACAAGGATAATCCCTTGTATATTACAGCTTTAATTGGGGATGTAGTCATCAAACGAGTCCCGATTGATAATGGCTCATCTCTAAACATCTGCACCTTTGACTTCTACCAACGATTTGGTTTTAGAAGTGATGAAATGAAGAAGACCGATATGATTATCAAAGCCTTTAATGACGAAACACAAGAAACGTGTGGAGTCATTACCCTCCCATTGCAAGTTGGTCCTAGAACCCTTGAGACAATCGTGTTTATTGTACATTGCCCAGGATCGTACAATATACTTTTGGGTCGCCCTTGGATTAACGCCATGCGAGCAGTCCCATCAACTTTACACCAATGTGTTAAGTTTGAGTTTAAAAATCAGCTTGGTCACTATTCATGGTGACCCTAGACCTTTTGATATGTGCGCATTGGCGTAATCCAGCTTGGAGTGCAATTTTGCCCTCGCTTTGTCATCCACATATCCTAGTTCTTCTTCATCTAAAACTGTGAAATATAAACCCATCATTTCATCTATTCCTCCTCCATTAACTTCATCTTCCCATATAGATCAACCACCTTCTAAACAAATTACTGTAGAACTTCAAAAAGCTCTTAAAACTACAACCAATTCTTCAAGTTCTAATCCCATAAATTCAAAACCTTCGTACACATCTATCATACCTTCCACATCTCAAGACATAGGTAATAAGCCTTCTACATCTTATGCCCTTTCTGATGATCTTTTACCAGATTTATCTACAACCTTAATATCAAAAAAATGAATGCTTTCATGCAAGATTCAGACCTTTTAAATCAATTGCCGCCATCTCCTCGTACTTTGGGCCTCCCACAACCTATGGGAAGTACTTACCAAGTCGGGAGTTGCGCCTTCATGTACAAAGGATATGACTCGGGGAAGAATCCCTCGTAATATCAAAACCCATCATGATGGATATGCTCGGTGCTATTTTACCAACGATTATATTAAAGCTAAACCCATGATGCTTAAAATGGGATATAAAGGGAAAGGCTTAGGACCTTTCCAAAATGGCATGAAAGAACCTTTCGAGGTAGAACCATGGCCTCGCCCGATGTGGTGTGGGCCTATTACCTAGTAAGGGTCAACCCTTTCCTTTTGAGGATGATGATCATCTCATATGCTATCAAGACTATTTGGATAGACATGTTGATTTACCTCTTAAAAATCCGTCATTTTCATGCAACATGCTATCCATAGCATACCCCGAAATGATTGTCGACCCCGATGAAGAGTTGGAAGGAGATATCTTCCATGATGTCTCTGTTGAAGAGATGTTGTACAACGGGTTTTATTTTGATGGTTCTATACCAACCATAGCTCAACTTGAGGCCACCGACCCTCATAACGAATTATCTAAATTAACTTTACAAGAGTTACAAGAGTTGGGCGTTTCACCCGCCCCACCTAATTTTGAAAGAGATCTACACATGGAGGTAGAAAATGTCATTAAAATTAATATTGGAACTGAGGACAACCCTCACATAATCAACATTGGAGCAGAACTAAGTCAAGAAAAACAAGAACAATACATTGCATTTCTTAAAGAGTATGAAGATGTCTTCGCTTGGACATATGAAGATATGCCAGGTCTAGACCCTTCTGTAGTCATGCACCATCTAGTGGTCCATCCGGATGCTAAACCTGTTAAACAAAAACTTAGAAAAATGCATCCCAAAGTGGCTCTGCTAGTCAAAGGGGAGTTAGAAAAACTCTTGAATGTTATCTTCATACAAGCTATTGATTATGCTGAATGGATCTCCAATGTAGTTCCAATCACCAAGAAAGAAGCCACCAAAGTTAGGGTTTGCACAGATTTCAGAGATATTAACGCTGCATGCCCTAAAGACGACTTTCCTCTTCCAAATATGGATCAAATTATTGATTTTACTGCCGAAAGTGGGATGATGTCCTTAATGGACGGATTCTCCGGCTATAATCAGATCAGGATAGCTCCTGAAGACCAGGCTAAAACAGCCTTCATTACCCCCTGGGGTACCTTTTGCTGGAAAGTGATGCCCTTTGGCCTAAAGAATGCCGGGGCAACTTATCAACGGGCTATGACCTACATCTTTCATGATATGATGCATGATATCCTACATGATTATGTAGATGATATTATAGCTCGCTCTCTTATTGAAGATCATCATTTAGACGATTTAAGAAAAGTTTTTAATCGATTACGAGAATATCTCATTCGATTAAATCCAAGAAAATGTATATTCGGAGTTAAATCCGGCAAGTTATTAGGGGTTTTAGTTTCTTTACGTGGTATCGAAATTGACCCTCTCAAAATTGCGGCTATCACTGATATGCCCGCACCCACTAATATATCTGAATTACGAAGTTTACAAGGTAAACTTCAAGCTATCCGTCGCTTCATTGATAAGCCAGCGGACAAAACCGGTCCCTTTCTTAAACTCCTTAAGAAGGACGTCCCCTTTAATTGGGACACGTAATGTAGAGAAGCTTTTGAACTTCTCAAGCAATATCTCCTTAACCCTCCGGTGCTTTCACCGCCTAAATCTGATCGCCCATTTCTTCTATATATTTCTGCTTCATATTCTGCCTTAGGAGCTATGTTAGCTCAGCTTGATGATGAAAAATGAGAACGTGCTAATTATTACATTAGCCGCACCTTCATCAGTTATGAAACCCGCTATACAGCATTAGAGAAGTTATGTCTAGCAGTCATGTTTGCTACGCAAAAATTACGACATTACATGCTTAGCCAAAAAACGTATGTCATTGCCAAATATGATCCTTTAAGATATCTCATGAGTCGACCTTATTTATCGGGTCGCACAGCCAAGTGGGTTCTTGCTCTAAGCGAGTTTGATCTCACCTTCATAGGACAGAAGTCTGTTAAGGGTCAAATCATAGCAGATCAATTAGTCGCTGCACCCTTAGAGTCTACTCATCCCCTCATTATCGAGTTTCCTGATGAATGCCTTCAATTAGAGGCAGACCTTGTTGAACAATGGTCCTTATACTTTGATGGAGCCCGATGCATGAGTGGGGTCAAAGTGCGGGTATTATTTTAATATCTCCGCAAAAACATCTTATTCCTCCGTCCTTCAAACTAACCTTTGCTTGCACCAACAATACCGTCGAGTATGAAGCTCTAATCCTTGGATTACGAGCTGCTTTAGCGCTTAAAATTAAAAACCTCTTAGTTTTTGGGGATTCCCAATTGGTTATAAACCAAATTAATGAAGTTTATCAAACCATAGATGATAAACTTCGCCCATATAAGGCCTATGTTTTACAACTAATGGCCTTGTTTGATCAAGTTACCTTGGAAGCCATTCCTCGAACTAGCAACCGTGCAACCGACGCCATGGCCGCCGCTGCATCTCTCTTGCCCTTGGAGTTAGACGACGAATATGCTACTATCATCATTCGTCGACTCCAGGAACCCGCTTCACATAAGTCATGCTTAGAGCCTTTGGATGTGTTTCTAATCAAGGAAACTACTCCTGAACTCTGGTATACAGACATATTTGATTTCCTCCAAAATGGGACTTTCCCTGCTAATTCTAATCGCAACCAACGTCGGTTATTACGTCGACGAGCAAGTCGATTTGTAATCATTGGCAATACTTTATATAGGAGATCTTTTGAAGGTATCCTATTAAGATGTCTAAATTTAGAAGAGTCTAAATCAGCCTTGAGTGAAGCCCACGATGGATCTTGTGGAGGACACTTTAGTGGTAGCGTCATTGCTAAAAAGCTCCTTCGGATAGGATACTTTTGGCCTACCATGGAAACGGATGCACATGAATATGTGCGCCATTGCGACAAGTGTCAAAAACATGCCGACCTTGTCCATGCGCCTGCACAAGAGCTGTAGGCTATTTCTTCTCCTTGGCCCTTTTCTAAATGGGGCTTGGATATTATTGGTAAAATTAATCCCGTGTCTTCTGATGGACATAAGTTCATCATAACCGCCACTGAGTATTTCACGAAGTGGGTTGAAGCTATGCCTTTAGCTTCCTGCACTGGTTCACAAGTCTCTAAATTCATTTTTAATCAAATCATCTGCAGGTTCGAAATTCCTGCAAATCTCATCTCTGACAATGGAACTCCATTCAAAAATAAAGATGTTAAAAAATTATGTCAAAAATATAAGATTCAACATCGCTGGTCTACTCCCTATTATCCTCATGGTAATGGTCAAGCATAAGCTTCTAACAAAACTCTAATCAAAATTCTCAAAAGACTAGTCAATAAAACTGGCCGTGACTGGCATATTCAATTATATCCACCTCGTGGGCTTATCGAACTAGTGTTCGAACCCCCACGGGCACTTCACCATTTGTTTTGGTATATGGTGCCGAAGCAGCTTTTTCCATTTGAATTAGAAGTTCCTTCTTTGGCTCCGCTACTTCAAGACACCGAAGTAGGAGATGAATATCGCGCCGGCGACTCACCACTGGAACTCCTAGACTGAAAAATGCATCAATGCTTTAGAGCATCTCCGTGCATACCAAAACAAGCTTAAAAGAGCATATAATAAGAAAGTTCGTCATCGATCCTTTGAGATTGGCGATCTTGTTCTAAAAGAAAATCAAAAAAATACAAATGCAACCAAAGAACTGAAAGGTAAATTTGAGCCCAACTGGCTTGGACCATACATCATTACCGCAAAATTTGAATCAGGAGCATATAAATTGTCTACCTTAGATGGTAAAGAACTTAAAGAACCCATGAATATTTTACATCTCAAACGTTATTATGCATAAATTTGATTATTTCATCCATGTATATATTTGTTCAAAATCATTATCTTGTATTTCTTTCAATTTATTCAAAAACCTCAAAAACATTCATAAAATCTTCAAAAATCTTCAAAAATATTTATTGCATTTATTTTGTAAAGTTCCTTTTGCTTTAAAAACAAAAATCAACATAAAAATCCAAAAAAAGCTATATGCTTGACTCTTTCGAAACCAAAACAATATACAAAATAAAGAGAGAGTCAACATTCTCAAAACTTTCTCAAAATCATTATTTTCTTACAATTATTGCAATTATATGTTTCAACTTATTTTGGATAAAACTAGCATTTATTTGGCATCCCTCACTTGCACACTCACACAATAAATATCTTGATTTTATCTGGCATGATTACTAATCTCTCTTATATCAAAGTTCACAAAAATCAATTAAATAAAGTTTGAGCATAGAGAATTGATCTTGGTATTTACTTAAACCAAGCACATCTTTTCACAATAAAATGATTATATTTGTAATTTCCATGTTTTGCTACATAGTAGAACCGATTTCTTGGGTGAAAAGTTTCCCTGCTATCCTATCATGCACATGGTCTAGAATCTTTGAGAATTGGCAAAAGGACAAGCTCACCCCTACCCGCAATAAAAATCCCTTGCTCTACAGCTAATCCGAGCAAGTATCCCTAGCAAAGAAAAAGAAAAAGAAAAAGCAAAGAAAAATTCAAGAAAAAGAGAAAAGAAAAATGTTATGTCAACAATGTTCCAAGCATTATCAAGCAAAAGAAATACAAAAAGAAAAATAAGCAAAGTTCAAAAGAAAGCAAGAAAAGCAATAAAATCCCTTTCCCTACCCTTTGAAAAGAAAAGAAGGGTGAATGAGCTTGAATCCCTGGAATTCTCAATTATTCGAAAACAGTGAGGTAAGCCCCATAACAGTGGTTTGTGCCCAACCCGCTTGGCCTTGGGTAACTCCTAGCGTGGCGATATGTCTGTCACATTAGCGACCTTCTTTTGTACAGACCTCTGTCTGCTTATGGATTAGCTAGCTCTTGATAATCCGATCTACATAGTAGCCTAGTATGGTTATATGCATCTACATCATGGTTAATGAACACTTAGTTGGTTTATTCAAATCACTTGTATCATAGTATCTTGCTCAAAATTGGTAATTGAACCATACAATTGCACACACATTTGTATTTGAGAGATTTTGTCTATCATTATGATAAATCAAGATTGGCAATGAATTCACTTATGCACATGGGATTCCTTATAAATCTAATTTTTGTCTTCAAAATACTTTGAAATATTATTTTGCAACTTGTTTGGAATAATCAAGTACAATTATTTAACAAAAACCATATCATATATATCTTATCGACTTTCGCAATGATGGTATAATTCCAAAACCAAAATTGGAATTTTATGCTTAGCGCAAGTCCTCATTTTCATCTTTTCTGTTCATAAAAAATCAATCATGCAATAAAACTATCTATTTTCTTTGATCTTCGCGATGATGGTATAAGTCTATACCTACATATTCTATGCCTAGCGCAAAACCATTGTAACAATATTTTTTCCCAATTTATCAAAATTCATAAAAACCATATGACTTCATTTTATTACACAAATTATGCTTTTCAAAAGCAAACACATTTTTATTATTTCATATCATTATGTCAACCTTTGCATTTTGCAATGATGGTATAATTCTTAAGGAATTATTCAACAATTTTTATCACACTTAGGAATTTATGCCTAGCAAAAATCATTTTACAATATTTCATGCATAATATTTTCATGGAAATCTGAAAACAAACCATCATCATCATCATCATTTGCATCATCACAACAAAGTCTTAAGACAGCTCTCTTAAGCACTCTTTTCTTTTAACAATATTTCTATCCTGGGACTAGCTTGACGACCGAGTGAGCAGCGACTCCATGAAATGGTCTATAATAGCGACAATGTCCTTTGAAATTATTGTTAGAAATCTCTTTTTATTTTTTATCACATTTCATTACAACCAATCAATTTGTTACATCAGATTATTTCATTTAAAATATTTAAAGCATGACATCCAAGTTATAATTTTTTCCAAAACGACATAATTACATGAATCATCAATAAAATCATTACATCAATCAACTCAATCAATCAATCAAACATAAAAAGCATCATAAGCATCACATAAGACAAGTCATATGATCAAAAATATCTCATCTATATATATCAACAGAATATATACATCATCAAAACTAGATTGGTATGCCACAATCTGTACCTCGGCATACTCAATCCTCTATCAATACAAGTATAATACAATATCGCTGGAGTATCCCGCCCTCTAGCCTCGAGAGCCTCTAGAGCTCTCGGCCTCATCTCCTCCCCCGCCCTACGGAGGACGAGGTGGTCCCATCGCAGTATGTGTGGTACTGCGAGTCCTCGTCATCGACCGGGATGAGCTCCTCGTCGACCCCCGTCCTGATAGGATCTGCTATGGCAGGTGGCAGCTGTACCCTCTGGCCCTCTCGGCACCGCCCGGTAGTATAGCGCCCGATAGAATGCGGTCCGAGAAACCGACCGCAGCAGCTCCCCGAGTGCTTACCCTCTCGCCTCGTGCCCCGAGACGAGCATTCTCGTCTCGTAGCCGCGACACCTCAGCCCGGTGCCGTGCAACCGCATCCCGTAACGTCCGCACCCGAGCTCGCAGATGATCTCTCTCTCGCCCGAAGAGTAGCCATCTCGCTACTCTCTCCAATGTCCACACCCTTGCCCTTATCGGGCGATGGTGGCCTCTCTGGAGATGGGGGTCTCGCCTCCCTCCTCTCCCTCTCCCTCTCGCCGCGGCCTCTCCCCGTGCCTCGTGGCCTCCTCTCGCTCTCCTCTACCGTGACCCCGGGCTGCCTCTACCACCGCCTGGCACCGCCTCCCTATCCGACGCACAACTACGTGGATCGGTCCCTGAGCCCTCGTCATCCGAGGAGGGCGGATGCCTACGTACTGCATCGTAGCCATCGGCTACCCCTACGTCGTCCCCATCCACCGGCCGAATGGGGGCATCGTCCACGTCCCGACTCCAGAATCACCGCATATCCGGAGCCCCGCTAACCGTGGTGTTATCCCGGATAGTCCGAGAAAACTCATAATCCCTGAGAGATGGGATCCCCCGCTGTAGACCGAACTATCACAAAACTCGGTCATAGCGGTGGAGCTCCACCTCTCCCCTCTCCATCCGTAGCCAGCAGACTCGCCTGATGCGAGCCAGCTCCTGTCCGTCCTCTGGCCACCCTGGATGCTCTCTCCATGGCCTCCAGGTGATCTGGTCTGGGACCAAGTCATCCAATAGTCTCCGGGACACCGGCAGGTCGATCCGTCACTGTGCCCCTCTCCGGAGCCACCAAGAGAAGACTCGGGGCCTCTCCCCGTCAACCCCTCGTCGCTGGAAGCCCTACCGGCCTCCGCACCGCAATGTGCTCCCAACACCAAACCTATAGGAGCGATGTCATAACCAGACATCGACCGCCCTTGTATACGACCCCATGCAGGATCCTATACAATCGGCATAGAACAAAGCTGCCCCAAGAAAATCTGTAGCCATGGTCACGCATGTCGCAGATCACATCTGCCAGCATCCATGGTACCCTACATCCGCTCTGGTGGCACAGCAGAAGTCCACCAACCACCCCACCCAAAACTCGTGTCGCTGTAGATGCCCTGGCATCTGGCGCAATGCCTCGATGTTCACTCCGCCCTTCTCCAGGGCGAAGCTCGGGTCACCGCAGAGTCGTCCCATCGCGTGGCCCTGATTGGCCGTAGGTGTGATCATCCTCCCTTGTATGGGGATTCTAAGAATCCTCCATACATCCTCTAGTGTGGGAGTCATCTCCCTGTTGGTAACCGAAAGCATGAAGAGCCCCGGTACCACCTCTCTGCTAGGGCCGTCGGAGCCCCATGTCAATAGAAACTTGTGGCATCTCTCGCCACATGTAGTAAGCCGGCTCGTGCTGACCGATCTCGCTCCGCCCGTGTCGTAGCGGCCAAGTCATCTCTTAATCCTCCATATTTCCACTCTCTCCTCTTTAGTAATCCTCTCTCGCAATCATAAACAACCAAACAATCATTAATAACAATTTTAGCAATCAATAATGCAACTTAAAGATCAATTTTTTTGTAATTGATGATATCGCCCACTATTGGACGATATCGTCCGAAATTTGAGCAAAATCGTCTCCGATTTCGCGTGTCGAAATCGTCTCTAATTTGACGAAATCGCCCCTTTTCGCCGATTTCGCCCTTGGGCGAAATTGACGAACTTGAGACGATTTCGTCGAACTAGGGACGATTTCGTCCGAACGACGTCGATGGCCAAAAACGGCCGCGATGCTCAAAATTCATCTTAAAATCTATCTACAAAGCATGTAAATTCAAATTAAATCAATCTAAACTAAGTTTAAACCCTTACCCGTAGACCGCGGCGGACCTCTGCAGATCTGTGCGCTGTCTCTACCATTTTTGCTCCAGAGCTCTAAAAATAGAAATGAATAAGAATAATGAATTAGGGTTTTACCCTATTTTTCTTAATTTTATTCAAAATAATTCAACAATAATTTTTGCTTTTCCGTGTTTTTACCGCAAACGTTCGATTTGGGTAAAAACACGGAGGGGGCACCATAGTAAGTTGTCGTACGATTCGACCAAGAATCGTCGCCTAAAAATGGGAATAATTTTTTGCTTTCTCGTAGATCGAGAAGAACTCATCTTTAACGCATTTTCTTCGAAAAATTCGCTAAAGAGGGGGCAAAATGTAGCACCCTAAAATTGGCGCAAAGAAATTGGAATAATTACATTCACCTTAGTAAATAAATTTAAATTCAAATTTAACCTCCCAAACCGCCCGTTAATCGCCGAGAAACCCGTTTCCTCCTTTTTCGTGCCATTTTTAGCAGCTTGTTTTGACCGCTTGACGATATCGTCTCCGATCGTACGATATCGCCCCGCATTTGACGATTTCGTCCGGACTAGAACGTCCGTACGATTTCGTCGCAAAACTGAATTTGCATAGTTGGAATCCGTTCCAACGGGTCTCCAATCCGGGCGAAGCGTGTCCGCGCCGTTGGGACCCTTCCCCCGTTGGAGATCTCCCAAATTGGGATGATCTCCAACCTCCCAACAACTATCCTATGCCTATTTAACTCTAAGACTTTTCCCTCCCCAACCCCTGGCTGAATTTTTATGCAAATTGAACCCTTATGCTCTAAAACATCGTAATTCATATTTTGCATTAGTCCTATAGTCATTTCATTGCAGGTACACCACTGGTTTTCAGCCGGAGCCAGCACCTATCGCAGCCGACGAACCTGTCAAGATCGGAGGCGATCTCGTCAAATTCGGGACGATCTCGTATTGATGCGAGACGATTTCGATTGCAACACACATCGAGGCAATCAATGCCTGGAGTTTGCTCTTCTGTCTCTTTTTTCTGTCATTTTATGCTATAAATTAGATTGTTTATTCAGTTTTTATACTATATTGCATCTGGAGTTCACCCATTTTGTCTAGTTTGCATATTAAGATCATATTCTGCTATCTAAACACAATTATTTGCATTTACTTCTGTTCTTGTATATTGTTCAACACTCATATTACTGTTTCACATAGTTTGCCCCTGTTTGCAAAATAGAATTTCTTGTATTTCGCATCTGTTTGCTGTTTTGCAGGTCTCTGATGAATTCGTCTGACGAATTCGTCAGATTGCAGACGATCCTGTCAGTTTAGACGATTTTATCAAATTGAAGGCGATTCTGTTGAATTGCAGACGATCCAGACTGCTTCAAGCTTCAGAAACTCCATCAGACTTCCGGATCAGGTAATCTTCATTGGCCTCCTGCAAATTCTCTCGTTTCTGTTTTCCTTTCTGTTTGTCGTATGCATTTAAATTGCATTTTCATGTAGTTTAAGTTAGAATCATTCGGCCAAACCTAGGATGAATGTTTAAAAATAAAACGAACTCATCAAAACTCATTCCCAAAACCTAGGCGTGGAAACCGCCGTCAAATGTTTCCCGGTGAACCCACCATCCGTCGAAAAATCACCAAAATGCACCTCCCTTGAGAGGCGGGACCTTCGCAAAGTCCTCTCGTCCAAGGTACCACACCATCCTTTTCCCATCCTCCTTCCGGGTGCGGATCCAATAGCCTGAAGGTAGGGGTGCGAAAAATTTGCAGCGATACAGGATGACCACCATAGAGGATGCTTACCAATTTTCTTTAAAGGTTGAAGAGAAGCTCAATAGGAGGTTTGAAAACAAGCAAAGAGGAAGAGGTCATGGTGGAAGGACCGGCGGAAGGAACAATGGAAGAAGAAATGAAGATTATTAGAAAAATGGAGAAAGTAGTAGCAATCAAGAACAAAGGAGAGAAAATACAGACCACCCCCGTAATCATAATAATGGTTACCGAGGGGGAAGAGGCAGATTTGGATGTGGACAAGGAAGAGGAAGGTTCTGAGGGACTTGCTTCCAGTGTGGTGAAGAGGGACATCACCAATATGAGTGCCCACAGCAGCGAGAAAGAAATAATCGAAGGTCGAAAGGAAATGCTAGAGTAGCAGTCGCGGATGAAGATGCTAGATCTGAGCATTCTGAAGAAGCTAAGAGAGGAGAAGTAATGATTGCAAGGAGAGTCCTGCTAAATGAAGAGGGAGTTGTAGATCAGAGGAAAAGCTTATTCCGCATAAGGTGTAAATGCATGGGTAAGATTTGCAACATCATCATTGACAACGATAGCACAGATAACCTGGTTTCAGAGGGAATGGTTACAAAGCTACAACTAGAGAGAAAGAAACACCCGCACCCATATCGTATTGCATGGTTGCAGAAATACCATAAGGTTTTGGTCAATGAACAATGCCTAGTAAAATTCAGCATTGGAAATTACCGTGATGAGGTTCTATGCGACATTCTGCCCATGGATGCATGCCATTTGCTGCTGGGAAGGCCATGGTAGTTTGACAGGTGTGCGGTTCATGATGGCTGAGCCAACACCTATTCTATGACCAAGAATGGAATGCGTCATAAGTTGAAGCCCCTGAAGGAGGTGGAAGAAAAGGTATGTGGCAGTGCAAGAATTTGCTTGGTTGACGAAAGAAAATTTTTAGATGATTTAAAGCATGAGCATATGTGTTATGCATTAGTTCCTAGAGTCAGGGATACAGAATGCAAAGATGCCCCAGTAGAAGTCCAAGAGCTATTGAAGGAATTTCTAGATATCATATCTGACAATGTGCCTGAGGGTTTACCCCCAGTAAGAAAAATTAGTCACCATATTGATTTGGTGCTAGGGTCAAGCTTGCCAAATAAGGCTGCATATCAAATGACACCTGTAGAAACTGAAGAACTAAACAGGTAGGTCCAGGAGTTGCTGGAGAAGGGATTGATTAGGGAGAGTCTTAGCCTGTGTGCAGTACCTATAGTACTAGCACCCAAGAAGTATGAAGAGTGGAGAATGTGCACAGACTCTCGAGCCATCAAAAAAATAACAATAAAATATAGATTTCCACTGCCAAGGATGGATGACATAATGGACTGTTTGAGTGCAGCCAAGTACTTCACCAAAATTGACCTCAAGAGTGGTTACCACCAGATCCATGTCAGGGAAGGATATGAGTGAAAGACAGCCTTCAAGACAAGAGAGGGCTTGTATGAGTGCTTGGTCATGCCTTTTGGGTTGTCCAATGCACCAAGTACCTTCATGCGACTGATGAATGAGGTACTGAAAGAGTTTTTAGGAAAATTTGTCATTGTTTATTTAGATGACATATTAATATTCAGCAGAACCCTAGAGGAACACTTGATGCACATCAGGAGGGTTTTTGAAAAGCTACGGGAGGAGCAGTTATTAATAAATCTAAAAAAGTGTAATTTTGTCAAGAAAGAGTTAGTATACCTAGGATTTGTAATCTCAGAAGAAGGTCTAAAAATGGACCCAGAGAAGGTGAGAGCTATCATCGAATGGCCTACCCCAAGAAGCACAACCGAGGTAATATCATTTCATGGTCTAGCTAGCTTTTACAAGAACTTTATAAGAAACTTTAGCAGCATTTGTGCACCCCTCATAAAAACAATGAGAGGGTACAAGAAAGAATTCAAGTGGACCTTAGGGGCTAAAAGGAGCTTTGATGCATTAAAGAAAAGGGTCACAGAACAGCCTATTTTGGCACTCCCAGATTTTAACAAAGTATTTCAGGTAGACTGTGATGCCAGTGGTGGTGCAATAGGGGTTGTACTAAGTCAAGAAGGCAGACCTGTTGCTTATTTTAGTGAAAAGCTCAATGATGCTTAGAAAAAGTATTCAGTTTATGACCAAGAATTTTATGCTATAGTTTAGGCTTTGAAGAAGTGGAGGCATTATTTGTTGCCAAAAGAGTTTGTTCTATTTACTGATCATCAGGCATTGTAGTACATCAACAACTAGACAAAACTAAATCAGCAACACATGAAGTGGGTTGAGTTTCTCCAAAGCTATACCTTTGTATTAAAGCACAGGAGCAGGAAATCAAATAGAGTTGCAGATGCTTTAAGTAGAAGGCAGAATCTGCTGATTGAAATGATAGTGGAAGTAGTAGGACTCGAAGAACTAAAGGGTCTTTATCCTGAAGATCCTGATTTTGCAGCATCCTGGATAGCTTGCTTGGCACTTGTCACTGTGGACAGGACAAAATGGTTAGATTTCCTCATCCAAGATAGAATGCTATTCAAGGGAAGTAAATTATGCATTCCAAAGAGTTCCATGCGGGAGAACTTAATCAAGAAAAAGCATAGCGGAGGACTGGCTGGGCATTTTGGTCGGGATAATACCATTGCCCTGGTGAATGAAAATTACTACTGGCTGCAACTTCAGCAAGACGTGAAAAAGTTTGTGCAAAGTTGCAAAATATGCCAGATGGCAAAAGGCATAAGGCAAAACACAGGATTATACCAGTTGTTACCTGTACCTGAAAGGCCGTGGGAGGACATAAGCATGGATTTTATTCTTGGATTGCTGAGAACACAGAGGGGAAATGACTCTATATTTGTGGTGGTTGACTGATTCTCCAAAATGGCACATTTTATTCCCTACCAGAATACAAGTGATGAAGTTCACATTACAGGGTTATTTTTCAAGGAAGTGGTACGACTTCACGGTCTACCAAGAAGCATAGTTTTTGACAGAGATACAAATTTTTTTGGGTATTTCTGGAGAACATTGTGGAAGAAGCTGAAGACAGATTTGAATTTTAGTTTTGCATACCACCCACAAACTGATGGATAGAAAGAGGTGGTAAATAGAAGTCTAGGTAATTTGCTAAGATGCTTGATAGCAGATAAACCCAAGGGATGGGATTTAGTTTTTTTGCAGGCAGAATTTGCATACAACAATTCTGTCAATAAGAGTACAAACAAATATCCATTCCAAATCATATATGGAAGCAGTCCGAGAAATGTTTTTGAGCTAAGAAAATTAGATAAAGGAGAAAAGTGTAGTGCAGAGGCTGAGGAATTCGCAAAACAGATGAGAAGCCTGCATGAAGAAGTAAAGAAACAAATTGCAAAAATGAATACTCAGTATAAAGCAAGAGCAGACCAAAAGTGACGGTTCAAAGAGTTTGAAGTGGGAGATGAAGTCATGGTCCATCTTAGAAAAGAAAAATTTCTAGCCAAAACTTACAACAAGTTGAAGATGAAGAAGTTTGGGCCATGCAAAATACTAGAAAAATGGGATTCAGGCAATGCATATGAAGTGGAATTGCCAAGTGGGCTTGAAATTTCACCTATTTTTAACATATCTAACTTAGTAGAATACCATGAAGGAGATAGTACAGAGGCAGCAAGCATAGAATTGTGGAACATTCCAGCGTCTAGCCCAACCAAAGAAGAGATAGAGGAAATATTAGATACTCGTGAAGGCAGAAGCACAAGGAACAAACAATATTCCGAGTATTTAATCAAGTGGAAGGGCAGACCTATTGAAGATGCAACTTGGTTATCAAAAATAGAGGTTGACCGCCTGGGTCTTCCTCCCAAAGATCAGAAGTGAGGATCACTTCTCAATCCACCCCGGGTGTCTGATGTAGGAGCATCCGAGGGTAGCAAAGCAATCGAGCATCAACCAAACTTTTGTTGTTATTTATTTCTAAGTGGCAAAGTTATTTTTGTTTTCTAAGTGTTACACAGGGTCACGATTTTGCGACATGTCACGATTTTGTGACATGTCACAAAATCATGACCCAAGGCAGAGAAAGCATAGCCAAAGACAAAGGGTCACAAAATCGTGACATGTCGTGATTTCACATGTCACAAAATCGTGACCCAAGGCGAAAAAGGCAAGGCCGAGGGACAAAGGGTCATGAAATCATGACCCAAGGCAGAAAAGGCAAAGTTGAGGGACAAAGGGTCGCAAAATTGTGACATTTCACGATTTTGCGACATGTTGCAAAATCATGACCCAAGGTGGAAAAGGCAAGGCCGAGGGACACAAGGTCGCGAAATCATGACATGTCACGATTTTGTGACATGTCACGAAATCGCGGCCACTATAGGGAAGCCAAGGTGCAGAAGGTGCAAGGTCGTGAAATCGCGACGTGTCGTGATTTCATGACCAAAGCAGGGAATGCAAGGAGCGGAAGCCAAATGGTCATGAAATTGCGACATGTCATGATTTCATGACCAAAGCAGGAGAACGGAGGCCGACAGACAAAAACGGCATGATATCATGACAGGTCATGATATCATGGCCAAAACGGAGGGAAAGGGCTTGACGGAGGAAATGTCATGATATCGTGACATGTCACGATATCACAACGAAAGTTGGAGAGAGAAAGCACAGGAGGGAAATGGTTGCGATATAGCGACATGTTGTGATATCACGACCAAACAAAAAAATACGCACTCCAGCTTTCATAAAGACATCCCTTTGTGCGCAACAAGTTAGAGGTAGTGGAGTAGCTGTTCCAAAGAGGGATTCCAATGGACATGTTGGCCACTCACATAGGGTATCTAGAAGACGCGTTTAAAACAACTAACAACAAGCAGCAGATCGAGAAGAATATTTTGTTGGATATGGCAGCCAGTTGCGCACTTCACCTGGAGTCTCATCAATGCAACTTTCCAAAAATTTTCCAAGTGGCAATTATAGATCGTGGGAAGTGTAAAAGCATAGAGGATCGGGACCTCAATAAAAACCCATGGATTGTAATGAGAGGGGGGTTGGCAAACGGTAGTTTGGCTATATATTCTTGTAAAATTCTTCCAAAGTATCGAATACAAATCTTGGGCTCTTGTTTCTCTGGTTTCTCTCTTGTTTCTCTAGTTTTTCTGTGTTATGCAAGATCTGTTCTCCACCAAGTGGTTCATACAGGTGATAAAAATGTTAGAAATGCCAAGTTGAGACACTTCAAAGGTATGTTTGAACAACTCAAGATGAATGATGATGAAAATATTAGTGACTACATGCTTCGTATGGATGAGGTTGTTAAATCTATGAAAGACTTAGGTCTTGAGCTTGCTGAAAATGATGTTTGTGATAAGATTTTAAGATCTCTTCCTAATAGATTTAATGAAAATATTTATGCTATTAAGGAAGCTAAATATTTGGATAAGTTAAAAAAAGATGAGCTCCATAGTATACTTGCAGCATTTGAGTTGAGAACTCAAGTGAAGGTTGATGTCAAGAAAGAGGCAGCTTTCAAGGCTACCAAGGAATCCAAGGGTAAACAACTTCAAGATAGTGATGAGTCTTCTAGTGATGAAGAGGCATATTACAACAAGAAAGGCAAGTTCTCTAGAAAACACAAAAGTATAAAAAATATAAGATGTTTCAATTGTGGAAAGTTTGGTCATTATGCTACTAACTGTACTATTCCCAAGAATGAAAGTGATGAAGATAAATAGGATTCTAAGAGCAAGGATTTTGAAAAGCATAGGCATCATAGGAAGAACAAAGATGAGCATAGCAATCAAGGAAAGAGGTATTCTCACAAGCATAAGAAGAGTTTCTACCTAGAAAAAGCAAGTAAGTGTTCTAGTAGTGATAGTGAAAGTTCTTCAAGTGATGATGAAAATGAGATGTTGTTCATATCAGAAAAAGAGGAAGAACCGAAACATAGATTCATTATCATGAAATGTCTTAGATGTGGAAATTTTGGTCACCTTGAGGATGATTTCACAAATAATGATTTGGTTTCTAGTATGTATGAAGATGCTTTAGAAAACTATAAGGAAGATGCATGTATGGTTTTTGAAAAAGGTAGCACCTCTAGTGATAAGAAATATGAAAAAGGCTTTGATGATTCAGAAAGTAAACAAATAAAGGATCTTGAAAGTGAACTTATTAATGCTCTTAGTGCTTTGAAAAGGAAAGAAAGAAGAATGCTAGACTCAAGGATAAGTTAGATGAATGTTGTATGGAGAGAGATGATCTTATAGAAAATCTTGATTTCTCTATAGCTAAGACACAAGAACTCAAGGATGAGTTAGAGTCTAAAGTTCTTGAGTATAGTGAGTTAGAACAAAAAATGGCTTCTTTGAAAGAGGAAACTAAAGAGTACAAGGATAAGCTTTACAGGTTTCAAGATAGCTCCAAAAATGTTAATTCACTCATCAAAGGTCAAAGAAAGACAACAGATAAAACAGGCCTTGGTTTTGTTAAGCCACACAAGGAACAAGTTGGAGAGTCTAGTAAGAGACTCCAAAAGGAAGAGAGTTCTGATGAGGAAAGTATTTCAAAAAATGAGTCCTTGAATGATAGATGCACAAAAATAGAAAATAGAATTCAGAATGAGAAGAAGAAGTTTTCAGAACCTAAGAGGTCAATTAAAGGAAAGTTTCAAGGTAGATGTTTTGCTTGTCACAGGTTTGGTCACATGGCTTCACATTGCATGGCTCAAGTGAAGGAGGTAAATGACAGTTTCAGAAGTGCTAGTTACTTTCAAGGGTATTGATACTCTTGTCAATAGTTTGGGCACAAGGTAGTCTATTGCAAGGTAAATAATAGGAAAAGGTTTGATCAAAATAGGTTTGGTCAGAACAGGTTTGGTCACAACAGGTTTGGTCAGAACAGGTTTGGCTAGAAAAGGTTTTGTCAGAATAGGTTTGGTCAATATAGGTTTGGTCAGAACTGGTGGATTCAAATATCAGGTTTACCTCATAGAAACAACATCGTCAAGTGTTTCAAGTGCAACAATGAAGGTCACATAATCAGATAGTGTAGAGATGAAATTCCAGAATACAGGAACAAGAACAGTGGCATGATCAGGTCCAAGGATCAAGGCATGGACAAGAACAGGGATGAGAACAAGAACAAGAATAGTGACAAGAATAGGAATATGGACAAAGAGTTTAAGAGAAGGCCCAATAAGGAAATTATAGATGCTGATGATGATCAGTGCCTAATGGGAGTTTTACTCCCACCCCAAAATTAATCACCTCATCAGGAGGTGGGGGAGAGACTAAGCTAAGAGGCTCATTCTTAGTCTCGAGCCCCAAAGGTGGCCCTTTGCCATTGATGACAAAGGGGGAGAGGTTCAAAGTGAAGAGGAAAGCTTCAAGTCAGGGGAAGCAAAACTTCAAAGGAAGATTCTTAGTTGTGGGCACAGTTGGTCAGTTATTAGCACAGTTGGTTTTAGTTTTGGCTCTTGAGAAGTGTTTTTAGTAAAGGTTTGCCATCAATGACAAAGGGGGAGATTGTTGGCAATTTTGGGTACTTTGGGTACATTGCTTTTGCTCAAGTGTATAAGTTGTCATTGATGTCAAGAAACTCTTGAAGGAATTTGGTTTGATGTCAAATAACTTGTTTTGATGAAGGTTCGACATGACAGTTTCAAAGGTCTTTTGTTAACCCCAAGTTGGCAGGTTTAAAGATTACAGGTGGATGCATTAGTTTAATGCAATTGGGTCCAGGAGGAAATATTTATTTAAATAATTAAAACCTTGTTAAGGTTCCCTTTAATTATTTTTAAATAAATATTAATTTATTGTTTGCAATGGGTTCTCCTAATCCATGGCACAAATGTCTAGGTGGGCACTATGTTTTAAACTCAATGGGCGCTAGCCCAAGACCTCTATCGACATGGTAATCTCCCCATCGATGTCAAAGGGCTCATGGAAAGGATTCATATTAATACCCTTCGATGAAAACAAAGATCCATCCCATCCGATTTTTGAAGAGTTGCTCGTTGTAATTTTGATTGTGTCTTTGTTAGTTTCTTGTAATATGCTAATCGTTTGTGTGTCTTCGCTGGTTTTTCATAATCCGTTGATCATTTGTGTGTCTTCGCCAATTTTCGTAATCTACTGATCATTTCAGTGTCTTCACAATTTTTTGTAATCTGCTATTCGTTTGTTTGTCTCACCGTTTATCGAATTCGTCGTATAGCTTGTCGTCTGGGAGTTCGCATCAGAAGGAAAGGAGGACTATGTTTTATTTTTTCCTGATGTATAAGGGACAAGTGTAACAACGTGAGGTTTTAACCTCATCGGGTGCCTTTGGTGCACCGATAGTGGCTAGGCTATTTGCGCGCTACCCAAATGGGAGGTTCCGCGTTCAAATCACGCAGAAGGGTTTTTTGTCATGGACACAGCGAGTGGTGTTAGATTTCGGGTGCAAATTTCTCCAAAGCAATTTTTGATGTTGGCTAAGTTATTCTTGGTGAGCTTGCTGAGGTTTTGGATAGGTTCCAGTGGGGACTTGTGAGCAAGTTTTGGACAGGTTTCGGTGGGGACTTGTGAGCAATTTTGGACAGGTTTCAATGGGGACTTGTGAGTAGATTTGGACAGGTCCTAGCAGAGGACTTGTGAGTTGAGTTTGATAGTTCTATCAGAGAACTTGAGGATAGAAGAGCACTGGTTCTTTGAGAATAACCTGAGGATAGATTTTGCAAGTCTTTGAGAAGGCTTGTATGCAGAGGATTAATTTGTTCAAGTGTTGGACAGATCTTACAGACAAAGGAAGACTTGTACTAGACTAAATGACTGTGTTTGGTATAGGTTGCTGAGCTACTGTGGATGTGATCATAGAAAGCAGAGGTCTCTTAGGCTAAGCATTGAGGACATGAGTTCTTCTATGGAAAGGAGTTCCACATGCTGGAAATAGGTAGAGGCAGTTGATATTTTGAAGAATCATTTCTAGAGTAGAGGGGAAGGTATCTCCTTTGAGAAGTGGTTCATAAATTCAGATTGGGGGAAGGTATCTCCTTTGAGCAGAGGCTCATAAATTTATATTGGGGGAAGGTATATTCTTTGGGCCGAGGCTCATAAACATTGTAATTGGGAAGGATTCCCAAATAACTTTGAGATAACTTTTAGAGAAAAGTTTTGTGGACGTAGCCTAGCCATTCTAGGTGAACCATGTTAAAATTGGTGTCACTTTGTGGATGATATTGTGCATTGCTTTGATATTGTTTTGGGTATATTTCTTTACTATTTTGAAGTATAAATAAAAATGTAAAAAGAGGTCTTATACTATTCACCCCCCCTCTCAGTATAAGCTTGTGTTCTTCATATAAATAGAGGTTGAACCCTAATATTAAAGGGTCGGCTCTAAAGTGTTTGCTTTCTCTACTGTTGTACACATTCTACAAATTAGTAGAAGGATCATTACTTGGATGTTTAACTTAAACTTGTATCTTCCTTTCTTATGGATTATCAACCTTGTTGTGGCTGATCCACAACACACCCCAAAATTGGGGACCCACCTTTTTTGTACGCTTTCCCAAAAGGTTGCAGTGGCCCAGATGTTAAAAGAGCAAAGAAAAGCAAGAAAAGAAAGTTGTCACGATATCGTGATATGTTGCTCTATCGTGGCTCAGAAAAGAAAAGTTGTCAAGATATCGCGACATGTTTCTCCATTGCGGCTAGAAATGAAAAAATGTCGTGATATCGCGACATGTTGCTCCGTCGTGGCCAAAAATGAAAAAATGTTGCAATATCATGACATGTTGCTCTGTCGCAACCAAAAATGAAAAAACATCGCGATATCGCGACATGTTGCTCCGTCGCGGCCCAGACAAGCGAAGAGTGGTGGAATGAAAAAGTGTCAAGATTTCATGACATGTCGCATTTTTGTGGCTAAGAGCAACAGAATGCAGCACAAAGTGAAAAGTGTCACGATATCGCGACATGTCATAAAATCACGGTCAAAGCAAGCAGGAAGAGGTGTTGATCAAAAAATGTCACGATTTCACGATGTGCTGTGAAATCGCGGTCCATAGAGGAGAGAGAAAGACAAAATGGAAAGATGTCATGAAATCATGACATGTCACAAAATCACGGTCAAACCAGTCAAACAGGGCAAGGCACTAAAGTTGTTGCGATATCGTGACATGTCGCATTTTTGTGACCTGAAGCAGCAAGACATGCCAAATGAAAAGATGTCACGATTTCATGACAGGAAGCAGCCAAGGGGTATGAAGATGAAAAGCATCATGATTTTGTGATAAGAAGCAGCCAAGGGGTACGAAGATGAAAAGCATCATGATTTTGTGACAGGAAGCAGCCAAGGGGTATGAAAAGAGAAAGCGTCATGATTTCATGACAGGAAGTAGCCAAGGGGTACGAAGATGAAAGGCGTCACGATTTCATGACAGAAAGCTGCCAAAGTGAAAGGAATGAAAAGGCATCACGATTTCATGATAGAAAGCTACCAAAGTGAACAGAATGAAAAAGTGTCGTGATTTCACGACATGTCACGTTTTCACGGCCAATAAAGCAAAACACAGCGAAAGAGAAAAACATCGTGATTTCATGACACATTGCATTTGCTCAGCTGTTGACATAAAAATGTCGTGATTTCATGACATGTCTTATTTTCGCGATGCATGATGATGAACAAGGTTGCTGACAAAAAAATGTCACGATATCGCGACATGTCTCATTTTCGCGGCTACAAGCAATAGAAGATAGAAAGGGCCAAAAGTGTCACGATATTGCGACATGTTGCGTTTTCGTGATTCAAAATGGGCAGCCAACAGATAAACAAGAAGTGTCACGATATCGCGACATGTTCCAGTTTTGCCAGGGTAATGGACCGGCATAGTGACGTGGACATAAAGACAAAATCTAATGAATAAGACAAAGCATTACATGATCATTCAAGATGACCGTTACACATGGAGGGAAAAGAATGCAAGCCAATAAGGAGAAAACGCAGCGAAGGGCCACAAAATGGAAGCCAAAGCACACGCAGTCAAGGAAGGTGAAACGAGCAGCCACTGGAAGACGAAACGAACCGTCATGGAAGGAGAAGCAATTTGTTCAAAAGTTTAAATACGCCATTCAAAGAGGCCAGAAGGGTCAGAAACCATTGCGGGAAGAGTTGCAGAGCTGAGGGTGATTAGCCATTCTGGGCCTACTTTGGAGTGTTTTTCTTCCCCTTTTTTTGGTTTTGAGAAAACTAGATATTCTATTATTGTAAAATGACCAATTTTTAATACAAAAAATTTAGAGAGTTGCACCTCATTGGCAAGAAAGAAGGAGTTATTTTCTGCATGCAGGATTAAATGTTTATCTTTCCCCTTTTCATATTTCTAGGCTTATAGGTGAAGTTTAATGCAAGTTCTCTTGGTTGCTTCATGTGAATGTCTAAATCTGAAATCACAGTTAAAACCCTAGAGACCAGCACTTAACTTATCTGGATTGTGTGTGTTTTGCAGGTTCAATAGGTTAGGTTGCATGCATGGAAACCTCATTAGCTTCGGTTTTGTCATAATAGGATTGCATCACCCTGAATGCATTTCATTTTTCTTTTGCATTTTATTTTCATTTTTTCTGCACTTTATTTTCATTTACAGGCATTAAAATAAAAAAATAAAAAAACTAAAAATTCCAAAGTTTGAAAATAGAAAATTTCCATTTCAAGGCCAGAATTTCATTTTTTAGTTTTGTTTTTCATTCATGAGCAGACGATGATATTCCCTTCATAAAATTCCAATTTCATTGAAGGGGTTGTGTTTTATGACATTTCATAAATTTCCATTTTGAAGTTACAGCGTGGTCATACGAAGATCAAATCACATTTGCTTTATTCGGGTTCAACGAACAATCATTTACAGTTTCACAGTAAAATAAACCAACATTGCCCCTTGTTTTCAGTTACTTGCAACCACTAAGGTGTTCCAAGCATTTAAATTAAATATCTTTATTTGAGATTATTGATACACATATACCAAATGCTAACATAGCGGAACCTTGGAGAAATTGTTTATTAAATTTCTTTGCAAGAGAGGATTTAGAACCCAAATCCTATCGAAGAGTGTGTTTTTACAATCGGGTGAAAATACCACTCAACACAACCCTAATGTCATTTCTTCTACTACTGCTATGGTTAGTCTATTCTACTAATTTGGATTGCTAGCTTAGAGCAAATTGAAATGCTTCATTTCTAATTTTTGAAAAGTATTATATTTCTAGTCAGAGTATCAATCTAATTCTTCTAATTTGGATTATTGATACCCTAGATGTTTGGAATAATCCTTGAAGTATGCATATGTTCTTAAATGTTGAAGATTATTGAGTTTTGAATGTTGTTAATCACAAGTGTTGTTTGCTAGAAATTGATTTGTCAAAAGTTCTTTGTAGATGCCTATGTTGTTAGCTTTATCCATCCACTATTGATCCATTACTTTCTAAACCCTTTCCCCTTTCTATCCCTATATTTATACATTTAACTGAGCTTAAATGAGTCAACATTCAATAAGTTGACAAGGTATACCAGCCTACTCTAGAGGTTGGGTTAAAAGCAATTTTGACCCATCCAATGTTAGGGTTTAGGCTATGATTAGTGGGTGTTCACCTTCCAAAAAACCATTGTAGATGATAGTCATAGTTCAAGTTCACCTTGATGTCAATTCAGACCCCAACAATTTTTGGCACGCCTAGTGGGACCCTATTCACAGAATGTTCATTTACCCACTAGATATTATTTTTCATTTTCTTGGAGGAATCAAGATTTAGTGAGTTGTCTTGACCTCACCAAGTGGTGGAAGTAAATTCACTTGGTGACTCCCTAGAATCAAGAACCTAGAAAGCCCTTTTTAGTAGCTCATTTTTTCATGTTTACTAGGTCATCTGCTAGGAATAGTCAAGAACCTATTCCATTCTTTGAGCTACCATCTAGAAGATCTAGGCATACAAGAAGCTTATCCCTAGATTCACCTTTTGAAGAAGTCCAATTACCATTAGGAAACCAATTTTCCTCAAGACCAACCCCATTAAAAACCCTAGTAAACATGGCTCAACATCAAAATATAAACCAAAATCAGCCTCCATAGAAGTACCCTAGTTGGGATACCATTGGTCCTTTAGGACTCACCCTTATGCATGATATCCCTCAGGCTGTATCAAAATCTATACCTACATATGATGGTTTGGGTAAGACTACTTATGAGCACTATCAAGATATATTAAATCTAGCAGCTATCCACAATATTAGAAATGAAGATGTTATTATCAGGCTTCTAGCCCTATCCTTTAGAGGAAAAATCCTTCATTGGTTTAGAACCTTAGAAGATAATAACATCAGTTCATGGGCTGCATTAGTTAGTCCTTTTGTGGAAGATTTTAATGAGTCATTTGATCCTTTCTCCCTCCTAAACCAATTCATAGCTATGCAAAAATATCAGCAAGAGTTAGTCTCTAATTTTAATTTGAGGTTTAGTAGGACATGGAAAAGAATTCCTCCTAAATCTAGACTAACTACTCCCCTTGCTTTTATGTATTATATTAGAGCCCTTGGGTCATACCTAGGGTTACAAACTCAACATTCAGGTATAAATACCTTCCCACAAGTTTACCATGTAGTTGTACAAGTAGAGAATATTCTAATTATTGTAGGAAGGCTTCCCCAAAATATGGTCATGCCTTATTATTCTGAGATCCCTCAGTTTACACCTCAAGCTAGAACATCAACACCCTCATATATGGATCCTCCACCCCTATCATCATCATTTCCCCAAATGACTCCAATTCCTCCTCCCAAAACAACATCTACCTCAATTCCTTTTCCTCCACTCCCATATCAAAATTCCCAAGAATCAACTTTATTGCTTGATATTCAGAATACCCTGAAGACAATCAATAACAAGGTGAATGCAATGGAAAAGAGAGAAATGGAAAGGTCTCAATAGAGAAGATTCCCATATGTTAATAGGGATCAAAATCCTAGTACTAGTAGTAATATAGGGCCTAAGGTTAATGCAAATCAAGAAGATCAAGAATTAGCCCTTGAGACCAGTTTGGTGAATGTTTGGTGTCTAGTCTGTAATGACCCTCATGATTCTAACACTTGTGTAATGTACCAACACCATGTACAACAAGCCATAGAGAAATCTGAGAGAACCCAAAATGGAAGAGTCAATATGTTATGGTAGCCAAAACAAGTTATGGTTGGACAAGATCCCTTTGAAGAAGAGTTAGTTTCTATCATGACTAGATCTAGAAAGAAAATATTGTAGGTAGATCCATAAAAAATGGGTCAATTCTAGGTTCCCTCTTAGAAGAAAAAGGAACCACCCTTACAAAATAATGATAAGTTCTTAGTTCCATAGGTAATTGAGAAGAGGGATATAGTTCCTAGGGGCCAAGGAAAAGAGATGAGCACCCCAAGGTAGTATGAGAAGGAAAATAATAAAGAACAAGTAGGTTCTAAATATGAAGCACAAGAGAAGCTAAAATTTCCTTCCATCACCAAGAGACAGAGAATAGAAGCTACCCAACAATACAAGAGAAAGTATGGTGAACCAGAGAGGAAGTATGAGAAAGCTCCTCTAGAAAAGTCTGAGTTTAATATTGTGGAAGAGCTAAAGAGGACTCCTTCTAGAGCAAGTATTTATGACACTCTCTTCATCCTTAGTCAGATTGATCTACTCAAGGCTTCTTTAAACAAGAATTCTTAGGAAAAATAGACTACCACAATTTTTAGCATGTCTCATGGCCAAGAAAAGATGACTCCTATAGCCTTGAAAAACAAACCCCCTCCCTTTTATATTTCTTTGAGAATGGAAGGTTGGATTATCCATAACTGTATGATAGATTTAGGGGCTTCAACTATAGTCATGCCTAAAGTAGTCTATGATGAAATGGGAATGGAGTATACTCGTTCTTGTCTAGGAGTGTTGCAGTTGGATGGTACACTAGTTAAGACCATTGGAGTTGTAAAATATGTGTTGATGAGATTACACAGGGCTCCAGAGGTTACTATTGTGCAAGAAATTGTAGTAGTAGACCTAGAACCTTACTTTGGTTTATGTCTTTCTAAGGAATTCACTGCCAAGCTAGGAGGTTACATGTATTTGGATTACTCTGGCATGATGATTCCATACAAAGGTAAGAGAATAAGAATAACCCCTAAAAATATTGTGGCTTATCATATTGAAAAAATAGAGGAAGACATGTGTAACCTCTCAGTGTTGGAAGAACCTAAATTGGTAGAGAATCTTGAAGATTTAGAAGTGGAAGATGAGTTACCATTTAGAGAAGATTATAGTCTATTTGGGATAGGAATGGGCACTTATAACATTTCTTCTGAGGCTGAGAAAAATACCCCTACCATATCTAATCAGTCATTAAGAGGGTCAAAAATTTGGACAATGCATTTTGATGGGGCAAGATGCAAAAATGGGGTTGGTGCTGGCATAATTTTGAAATCCCCTTCAGAAGGTATAAAAAGTTTTGCTTATATATTGACTTGGTCTTGTACCAATAATGTTGTAGAATATGAGGCTCTATGCTTAGGATTAATGCAAGTAGAGAATATGGGAATCAAAATGTTAGATATATATGGTGATTCAGAGCTAGTAGTTAATCAAGTCATAGAGAAATGCAGCAACAAGCACCATTACTTAAAATCATATAGGAATAGAGTATGGGATTTGATGGAATATTTTGATGCTTTAAACATCCACTCTATTCCTAGAAATTAGAATATTTTGGTTGATGCTTTAGTCATTAAAGGTTCTAATTTCAGCCCTTCTTTAGATCTTGGATCAACAAAGGATAAAAGAGTCAAATTAGTTTTTAGACCTGTAGTACCAGATAGATAGATTTTTGGTAGGTTTTTGAGAATGATGATCAGATCATTGACTTTCTAGTTAGAGAGGCTTGCTTATCTAATTTGTAAGAAGATTTCCCTCAAGAAATGGATCAACAAGATATCATACAATTGAAAAATAATCATATTCCTAAGGGTTTGATCACACTAGAAAGCCTTTTTGATAATGAATATGGAAAGAAATCAAGAGCCATGAAAATTGATGATGAAATTTATAAAGAGATTGAAATAGAAAAGGATAAAAAGCTTAATATTGGCATTCACTGTTCTCCAAAATAAGTGGAGGAACTTAAGGCCATATGCTTTAAATACCAAGATATTATAGCCTGGTCATATGAAGATCTTAAGGTATATGATAAAAATATTATTCAACACACTATTGAGCTAGAATCTGATGCAAAACCTTTTAGGTAGAAGTAGAGGCCTATGAATCCCAAGATTGAATCTATAATGAGATAGGAATTGCTCAAATTATTGAAAGTAAATATTATCTACCCTATCAAACATTCTACATGGGTTGCTAACTTGGTACCTATCAGGAAAAATAATGGAGACATCTACCTATGTGTTGATTTTAGAAACCTAAATAAGGCATCACTAAAATATCACTATCCTCTTCCTTAGATTGATCAGATTTTGTAGATTGTTGTAGGGGCTGAGAGGTTTTCTCTATTAGATGGTTTCTTAGGATACAACCAGATTTGGGTGAAGGATGAAGATCAGTTCAAAATAACCTTTACTACTAAGTGGGGTACCTTTGCTTATCAGAGAATACCTTTTGGTTTATCTAATGCAAGGGCTACTTTTTAGAGAGCCATGGACTATGCTTTTGGGGAGTTGATCAATAAAGTCATTCTCATCTATCTTGATGATATGACTATATTTTCCCATAAAAAACAAGCTCACTTGGAACACTTAGAACAAGTTTTTCAGAAATATAGAGAGTTTGGCATCTCCCTAAATCCAAAGAAATCATTTTTTGTAGTCCATGAGGGAAAATTATTAGGGCATGTAGTCTCTAAAGAGGGAATGTCAATTGATCTTGATAGAGTAAAATCAATATTGGCTCTTCCTCTCCCCATGAATAAGAAAGCCTTGCAATACTTCTTTGGATAGATCAATTTTGTAAGGAAGTTCATTTCAGACTTTGCTCAAGTTGTTAAACCTATTTCAGAGCTTCTCAAAAATAATATGGAGTTTAAATGGACTGAGACAAGGAAGTAAGCTTTTGAGGCAATCAAGCAAGCCATTGCTACTACCCTAGTACTGGTAAACCCTGATTTTAGCAAATATTTCATCTTATATGCCTATGGAGCTAAGGAGAGTTATGCAATAGTACTGACACAAAATAATGATGTTGGAGAAGAACACCCTATATTTTTTGGAGTCAAACTCTTCATGAGTACTAGACTAAATATAATTTTATTGAGAGATAAGTATTTGTAGTCATGAAATCATTGAAGAAATTTAGATAATACTTGGCTCAAAGTAAGACTCTGGTTTATGTGGTACATCTAGATGTTAGGAGTTTCATCTTACAAGGAGAGTTGGGTGATAAAAGAGCTGGTTGGATTACCAAAATTCAAGAATATGATGTAGAAATCCATCCTACAAAGTTAGTCAGAGGTAGAGCATTATGTTAGGAAATGGTAGCAAAAGTAGGCTTAGATCAGATATCAACTTGTCAGCCATCAGGATCTAGATAGAGGGAAGATAGTTCTTTAGAAGGGTCAGATTGGGTTGATCAGTTGACAAGTTATTTCCAAATAGGAGTATACCCTCAAGATATTAATGCTTCACAAAGAAGAAGGTATAGACTTCAAGATTTGAAATATGTCCTTTTACCTGAGGGAATATATAAAAAGAACCTTGATGGAGTTCTTCTGAAATATTTGAAAGATAATCAAAAATAGGTCATTGAAGAGTTTCATGAAGGACTGTCAGGGGGATATTTTTAGGAAGAGTTACTACTATGAAAATAATAAGAGTAGGTTACTACTGGCCTACTATCTTTGCTGACACTTTCAAAGTAACAAGAACATGTGATAAGTGCTAGAGATATGTAGGGAGGAATATGAATGCTTCATTCCCCCTTAAGCCTATCCAAGTAGAAGAACCTTTCTAATAGTGGGGGCTAGATTTTATTGGAGTAATAAATCCCAACTCTTTAATAGGTCATAAATACATTCTGACTACCATAGACTATTTCACTAGATGGGTTGAAGCAATTCCAACCCAGAGATCAGATCAAGATGTAGTGATCAAATTTATTGAAAGCCTAATCATAAGGTTTGGTCTCCCTAAAGCTCTAGTAAGTGATAATGGTCCATATTTCATAGGTGCAAAGTACATAGAATTTGTAAGTCAATATGGCATATGCTTAAATAATTCTTCTAACTATTACCCTCAAGGGAATGGACTAGCAGAGTCCACTAACAAAAATCTACTCAAAATTCTAAAAAGAGCATTGAAAGATAACAAAATAAGTTGGCATCTTCTCTTAGAATAGGCCTTGTGGGTAGATAGGATTACTATCAAGAAGTCAATAAAAACATCCCCTTATGCATTAGTGTATGGGAAAGAAGCTATTATACCCACTCATCTTGAGATACCAGCTCTAATATTGGCTAGCCAAGATTATGAATTAGATCAGAATCTAGTAGAGGCCAGATTGATGCATCTTTTATAGTTGGAAGAATAGAGGACCAAAGCATATGAGAGTTTTTAGAAGCACTCCATGGATACTAAAGAATGGTTTGATAAGAAGGCCAGATTCAAAAAATTTAAGGTTGGTGATTCAGTCCTAAGATGGAATGAAGAAAAATCCAAACCAGGCAACCACCAAAAATTTGACTCCTTCTGGGATGGTCCATTCAAGGTATTTGAAGTCAAGAAGAACAATGCTTTCCAACTCCAATATCAGGATGGGAATTTACAACTAATCTTAGTTAATGGATATCATCTTAAGTTGTAATTTGAGTAAGAAATCCTTTCCTATGTAATATATGTACATATTTGTATTATATTATCTTTTCTTTTAGCTTTTCAATAGAGAGAAAAAAGAAAAAATAGAGGTAATGACCCACAACATGTTCCCAAATAGAAGTCAAAATAGTCAAAATCTAAGGAAAGTGTGCTATTCCACTACGTGTTCTATGTCACACCCAAAAAATGAATAAAATGTTGGTTGTGAGCCATGATAGGTTCTAGGCTATGACCAATCAACAAATGAGACTTCACTTACAAGCCACATTATTTTTTCACCAATTTGAAATTTTGAAGCATGCATCTAAGTGGTAGCTCATCTACCACATTAATGGTGGAAGGCATGCATGCATGTTATTTAAAGCTAAAATTTGACTGAATTTCATTTTGCAAATAGTGCTAAGCTTTCAAGAGTGGTGATAGTGAGATTAAACAAATTTGTAGAGCATTAGAAGAGCAATTTCAAAGGTTTTTTAGAAATGGCATCAAAAGTTGTAGAGCAAGCTACTCAGCCAGAAAGTAGTGAGGTTATACACTACATTGACAAAGCATTGGTAGTAGCTGATATGAAAATGACATGGAGAACAAGAAATAAGCTCAAGAGAGAGATTGATTATATATTTTTGCAAGGACTACCAATTTTAGTTCAAGGTACTTGTGTTGTCTACTCTCTTTTGTCTTTCTATATCTATGATTTTGTTCATCCATATCTAGAGTTAATTTTTACCATAGTAAAATTCTATGACCCTAAGGCTAAAGTAGTAAAAATAGCTTAGGGTAAAACCCTTTTCAATATAATTTCACAAGCTTGTTGTGACCTTTTTGCCATGGGTAGAGTGTCACCTGTAAGTCCTAAGTCTTTCGACCCACAAGAGCAAGCTAGGTATTACTCGTTGAAGGGGCATCCATAGAATGGTGACCATTTTAGAAAATGGGTGTATAGCTAGTTCAAAACCATAAGGACTAGGAACACTTTGCCCAATACCCCAATTGCCATCAAGCAATTTTCCAACCTAGAACTCTTTTCTATGCTAGCAACATTGGTCGGGTTGGATTCTAACCAATATGTGAGAGATTGGTAGATAGCTATAGTTTATTGCATTTCTAATGAAAATATGTATAAAATACCTATGGGAGATGGTAATAATAGATCAATTTACTTTGACTGGCCTACCTTTCTTGCCAAGAGAATGCATGAGCAATTGGTTGCAATGAAGAAATATTTTGAAGCTCCCTCTTTCAGGCACTATTCTAATTTGGCTTGGATGTTTCTCAGTGCTACAAGGCAAGATATGCCTTGGATAGTAGTAATAGACAAATATGATAATAAAAATCCCATACCAGTCTATACATGGACTAGGGTTCTGAGCAAGATTGAATCCTATTATGACTTCAATAGAGAATTTTTGGGGCCAACCCTAAAAATTATGTATGGGCAATGTCCTAGAATTCCTCCTCTAGCTAAAGAACTATTGCAAACAAAGCAAGTTGAGGAAGGATACTGGTATATTTTGATTGAGGGCATAATCATTAGACTTTATGGCTTCATTGGGAAACCATTCTTGCTTCCACACTTTATCACTAGTAGAATGTTGGTATTGGAATATTGTAGACAAGCTGACTACATTAATGTCACTTTTGGCACTAGGATAAGGAGAAAAGGGATGATGATTTACCCTCACAATGTGGAAGATATTACAATAACAAGGAAGGGCTAGTATGAGCAGATTACTCAAAACTTGGAGAAACTAGATCTTATTCATCTTTCGTAGAGATGGAGGTATGACCCAACCAATATATTTTTGGAGAAGCTAACTACTCTCAATGGTGATAAGGCTCCCAAGTTTGAAAGGACTTTGAGGCCACAAATTGAAAAGCATAAAAATAATAGGGAGAGCTCTCCATTAGAATGGAATGTTAGAAATATGGAACCACTTCCCCCTTGGAGAGACTTTTATGAGCAATTGGTTGATTATGACCTTGAAAGTAAGAAAACCCACTAACTGAAGGAATCCAAAATCCAATCCATTCAGGAAAAGGTTGGTTGGGATGAGGGCAAGATTTTGGAATGGTGGAAAATGAGAGTGGAGACAAACACTATAGCCCCTAGGTTTGGCCACCAATCTGATATGGATTTCTCTGAGAGATATGATAAACACATTAAGACTTGGATGGCCAAGAATGGTAAAAGCTTAGCATTGAGCTTCAAAAAGGTTAAAGATAGGGAAAGTAGAGAAAGGTAAGGCTAAAGGAAAAAGGTTAGGAGGAAAAAATTAGAATAAATATCAAACACCTCTAACTTCTCCCTCCTCACCACCTCAGTAGTAGGATGACACTACAATAGCTTCACCACTAGTGACTAAGGAAGCACAATCTACTTTTGAACCTTCATAGGAACAATTGTAGCAATACATTGTGGGAGTTGTAATGATGAAAAATATGGGATATCTTGGTGGTGGTCTTGGGAAATATGAAATAAGAAATATAGAAAATATTTAGGTGGAACAAAGGCTAAAATTTTTGGCCTTGGGGGTAGAAGCTACTTCACAGGATCTAATGGGAGATGAAGCAAGTGATAGCTTAGCATTTTCTCCTATTAAATTTACTATTGCAGCCCCCCCCAAGCCCTCAAGTCCCCCTGTTCTAGAGGTTGCACTACCAACTTCACAACAACAAGATGATACTCAGAAGGTTAAGCCTTCAATACCTATTGTATTCAAAAGAAAGGCAAAGGATTTAGTAGGGGAGGCTAAGAAGGAAGTCAGTAAAAAGAAAAAATTAGATCAAACACAAGTAGTTGAATAGACCCAGGTCACAACTACAGAGCAACCAGTTCAACAAGTACAACAACAAAGTGTTGATGACATCTTTCAATAGTCTACTTTGGTAGGTGAAGGTATGATTCCTATCCCTTCTTCTCCTTCTCCTTCTCCTTCCCCAAAGAATTCTCCCTCCCATTCACAAGAGCAAAAGGAACAAAGGATATCATCTCCACCTCATAATTCCCCATCATCTTCACCAATTCCTCCATCATCTCACTCCATTCCATCTCCACCTCATTCAGTAGAAATTCCAATATCATCATCTCCCACTCACACCCCTTCACCTCCAAGATCATCACCACTCATATCAGTAGGGGAACAAGCACTTCCATCTTCTCCACCATCTTCCATTGGTAGAAAAAGTACCAAGAAGCCATAAAATTCAAAGAGCAATCCAAATAACTGAAGAAGAAGAATGATACCTATGTCAAACAGATACAAGCTCTAAAACAACAACTTCATGTTGAGAAAACTAGAGATGCATTTTTCTCCAAAGATAAAGTAAAATAGATTAAAAAATAAATATGGTCTGATATTGTGGAGAAATGTTCAAATATTTAGCCTATGATTGATTTCATGGATGAGGCTAGCCATTTGTTGCAAGAAACCAAGGAAGATTTTGAGAAGGCTATTAAAGAGCTACAACCAATGGTGTTATAAGCATAAAGAATACATAAGTTGTCTAAAAATAGTCAATGCTACTGATAAGCCCATCCCAAGTAAAGTATGGACTACTGCAGTATTAATAGCCAAAAACATCCTTAAAAAGAACAAGTTGACCCAAAATAGGTGGCTATTAATGGACAAAATCGAGGGTAAACTCTAGGAGATTGTTTATGCTAATAAATAAATGATGTAATATGGTTTCAAAGGATTTTGGAATTAAGAGAACATCCTTTTAACTAAAGAAAAACTTCAAACTAGCTCAACATCAATTATGAGAAATGTCCTAGAATTTCTCCTCTAGCTAAAGAATTATTGCAAATAAAACAAGTTGATGAAGGAGATTGGTATATTTTTACTGAGGATACAATTATTAGACTTTATGGCTTCATTGGGAAATCATTTTTGCTTCCACACTTTATCACTAGTAAAATGTTGGTATTGGAACATTGTATACAATATGACTAAATAAATGTCACTTTTGGCATTGGGATAAGGAGAAAATGGATGATGGTTTACCCTTACAATGTGGAAGACATTACAGTAACAAGGAAGGGCTAGTATGAGTAGATTACTCAAAATTTGGAGAAAATAGGTCTTATTAACCTTCTGTAGAGATGGAGGTATGACCCAACCAATATATTTTTGGAAAAGTTAAATACTCTAAATGGTGAAAAGGCCCTCAAGTTTGAAACGAATTTGAGGCTGCAAATTGAAAAATACAAAAATAACAAGGAGAGATCTCCATTAGAGTGGAATGTTAGAAATATGGAACCACTTCCCCCTTGGAGAAAATTTTATGAAAAATTGGTTGATTATGACCTTGAAAATAATAAAACCCACCAACTAAAGGAATCCAAAATCCAAGATATTCAAGAAAAGGTTGGTTGGGATGAGAGCAAGATTTTGGAATGGTGGAAAATGAGAGTGGAAACAAACACTATAGCACCTAGGTTTGACTACCAATCTGATATGGATTTCTCTAAATTAAGACTTGAATGGCCAAGAATGGTAAAATCCTAGCATTGAGCTTTATAAATGCTACGACAAGGAAAGTAGATAAAGGTAAGGCCAAAGGAAAAAGGTTAGGAGAGAAGAAGCAGAAGAAAGATCAAACACCTCCAGCTTCTCTTGCCTCACTATCTTAGCAGTAGGATGACACTGCAACAAATTCACCACCAGTAACTAAAGAAGCTCAATATGCTTTTGAACCTTCACAAAAACAATTGTAGAAATACATTGTGGGAGATGTAATTATAAACAAGATAGGATATCCTAGTGGTAGTCTTGGGAAATTTAAAACAAAAAATATAGAAAATATTTAGGTGGAACAAAGTCTAAAATTCTTAGCCTTAGGGTATAAGCTTCTTCATAGGATCTAATGGGAGATGAAGCAAGTGACAACTTAGCATTTTCTCCTATCAAATTTATTGTTGTAGCTCCCCCCAATCCCTCAAGTCCTCCTGTTCTAGAGGTTGCACTACCAAATTTACAACAACAAGATGATAATCAGAATGTTAAGCCCTCAATGCCTATTGTATTCAAAATAAAGGCAAAGGAATCAGTGGGAGAGGCTGAGAAGAAGGTCATTAAAAATAAAAACTTAGAATAGACACAAGTAGATGAATAGACATAGATCACAACTACAGACCAACTAGTTCAATGAGTACAAAAAAAAAGTGTTGATGACATATTCCAATAGACTACTTTGGTAGGTGGAGGTATGGTTCCTATCCCTTCTTCTCCTTCTCCTTATCCTTCCCCTAATAATTCTGCCTCTTATTCACAAGAACAAAAGGAACAAAGAATATCATCTTCACCTCATAATTCCCCACCATCTTCATTGATTCCTCCATCATCTCCTTCCATTCCATCTCCACCTCATTAAGTAGAAATTCCAATATCATCATCTCCCATTCACACCCCTTCACCTTCGAGATCATCACCACTAATATCAGTAGGGGAACAATGACTTCCACATTCTCCATCATCTTCCACTGGTAGAATAAGTACCAAGAAGCCATAAAATTCAAAGAGCAAGCCAAAGAACTAAAGAAAAATAATGATACCTATGTCAAACAAATACAAGCTCTAAAATAATAACTTCATGTTGAGAAAAATAGAGATGCAGGCTTCTCCAAAGATAAAGTAAAATAGATCAAAAAATAAATATGGTCTGATATTGTGGAGAAATGTTCAAATATTTAGACTATGATTGATTTCATGGATGAGGCTATCCATTTGTTGCAAGAAACCAAGGAAGATTTCCAGAAGGCTACGAAAGAGCTACAATCAATGGTGAATTGTCTAAAAATAGTCAATACTACTACTAAGCCCATCCCATGTAAAGTATGGACTACTGCAATATTAATAACCAAAAACATATTAAAAAAGAACAAGTTGAACCAAAATGGGTGGCTATTAATGGACAAAATCAAGGGTAAGCTCTAGGAGATTATTTATGCTAATAAAGAAATGAAGTAATATGGTTTTAAAAGATTTTAGAATGAAGAGAACATCCTTGTAACAGAAGAAAGACTTCAAAATAGCTTAACATAAATTATGTAGGATGACTAAAATAGATGCCTGGTAGGACCAAATTAACCAAGATCAAGTCACTTAGTTGATAAAATTTAACCAAACTCAAATATTTAATGGAAGATCTAGTAGATAGGGGACATTCCATATACTATGAGAAAACTACCAAGATATAGTTTGTTCACAAACAACTGATAGAGATATCTAATCCCACTTAATCATCCTAGAATTAAGCCTTAAAAACATTGTATCATATGATTCAAATATTTGAAGAAAAAATAGAGTAGGTTACTAGTGAAGAATAAGAAGAAAATGAAGAAGATAACAAATAAGAGGAAGAGAATAAGGAGAACAATAATGAAGATACTGAGAAAGTGCAAGATCCAGAAGCAGAGAAATAAAATTAGCAGGAAGAATTGCAAAAGAAATGATGATATCCTATTGAGTAATATAAAATATTTATGACTAGCACAACTCTTATAAGGGCCTTCAAAATATGCTTTGCAAATTTTTTGATCCTGATAAGTGTCAGAGGTAGCAAGCAAAGCATGAACGTACAACTATCATAAGAAAGTCATGCCATTGAACCTTTAAAAGGAGAAGTATCCCTATTGATGAGATACTCACATTTACCTCTCTTTTTTTATTTTAGCAAAAAAACCCTTGCGAGGCTACCTTGGTCTGAGAAACCACGACCAAGGAGTTCTACACTCTCAAAATCACCCGAGAGTCATGCTTGGCCCTGATCACACCATCATTATCAATTAGATTTTGGATACCGAATGTGTGTTTGGTAGGGTGGATATTCAAACCATGGATATCCCTTGGAGGATTACCCTACCCTCTCCAACTCACCTACAACTGGGTACTCACAATTACCTCTTGCATTGATTCTATTTGAATCATTAATCTCTAAATATTTTCATAAATATTCAAGAGAGTGATGGTCACAAGGAATTTATTCTTTGAGACAAAATTTATAGCTAGTTGGAGTCTATTCTATCTTTCATTTCCCTCCATCTATATTCATTTCCACTTCCTTGTCCCATTATTTCATTCATACACCCATTCCTTCACTCATCCCACTTCATCCTCCCATTTTTATTCACTATATCCATTCATCCATATAATCATTTCATAATACCTATCCATTTAGATTTTGACTCCATTTACCCAAAGGATAAGACTCTGAGTTCTCAAAATTTGCTAGCAAATTTCCCCAAGAGGTGCCAAATTGTAGGTCCAAAAGGCCACATAAAATTTTACAAAATTTACAAAAAAATTCTAAAGTCCAAAAAGGTGCTCTACACCGTAATAGTGGCTCAATGCAACATGTCCTAGGCCATGGTCAATATGGTCAAACAAGCCCTTTACATATTTCAAATCATGGATTAGAGAAAAAAAGGGAGATCTGATATCAGGACGAAGGTTTTACACTATACGACTCAGTGCATGGTTCTACACTGTGGTTAGTGTAGTCAAAGATGGCATGGTGGCATTTCGAATCATGATCCAGAACATGGTTCCACATTGCATGACTCATCACATTGATTTGAACTACATACCTCATCAATTGGTTCTATGTCATGGTCAAGTTTGATCAAAACACTTGAGAGACATTTCAATTCCTAGTCCAAAATATGGTTCTACACCACACTGAATAGAGTAAGGTTTTTAATGCAATTTTAGCTTAATGTGCCTTTGCTCTACGTCATAGTCAAAATGATAAATGTCCCAAGTTGGATAATCTAAAAATTAGCTTAGAACATGGTTCCCCACCACACAACTCAACACTTGGTTCTACACCACATAATTTAGTGCATTGTTCTACGTTGCGATCAACATGTCAAAGTTGCTATATCAACAATCTAAATTCTAACTTAGAGTATGGTTCTAAGACACATGACCTAGAGTAGAATTTCATGAGCATATCTCTAGATTAGCATACTCTTGTCCTAGGACATGATTAAAGTAGTCAAATAACTCAAGTTAAAGATTCAAGCACCAAATTAGAGCATGTTCTACATTGTGAATGATGAAGAGAGTCAAAAGCAAAGATATCACAGGTCATGATATGTTCCAGTCCATGAGATGTTTTAGACCATGAATAGTAAAAGTGCACAAAGATTTTAAAATCTCCAATATTAGTTGTCCAAAAGCAGATTAATGATCTACATCAAATTTTTCTTGATTTACATATAAATGCAAGATTCAACATGGCATAATATTACAGGTCCCTATATGAGCTATTTCCAAACTAAATTTGAGGAAGCAAGAAGATGAAGTAAAAAAAAATTAAGATCCATTAGCTAATTCAGTTTCAAATCTATGGTAGGGAAGCCATAGTAAGAATGAAAGATAGTCTCGATTTCTTCTTGACTAGATCTACAACTAAAGCCATAAAAGTTGAACAAATTGCAAAATCCAAGTTGCATAATATTGATGGATCACACAATTTCCTTCTTTCTTGAATCAAATAGGAGGCTACCACCTTAACATCTTGCTGATTTGGCACTCCAACTTTCCTGTAATGTTCATAATTCTTTCTAGTCTTTCATATTTACTGCAAAACTATAATAGAGGTAGAACCCTCATTTTAAAGGGTCAACTCTAAAGTTTTTTCTTGTCCTACTATTGTACACTTTATACAAATTAATAGAAGTGACATTACTTGGATATTTTCCTTAGACTTGGATCTTCCTTTCTTGTGGATTATCAACCTTGAAGTCATTTCTTCTACTACTACTATGGTTAGTCTATTCTTATAATTTGTATTGCTAGCTTAGAGCACATTGAAATGCTTCATTTCTAAATATGTGCTTGGAAAGGATTCTATTTTTGTTAGTCTTAGTGTCAATATAATTTTGCTAATTTGTATTATTGATACCCTAGATGTTTGGAATAATATTTGAAGTATGCATATGTTCTTAAATGTTGAATATTACCGAGTTTTGAATGTTGTTAATCACAAGTGTTGTTTGCTGGAAATTGATTTGTTAGAAGTTCTCTATAGATTCTTATGTTGTTAGCTATATCCATCCACTATTGATATATTACTTTCTAAACCCTTTCCCTTTCTATCCCTATCTTTATACATTTAACTGAGCTTAAATGAGTCAACATCCAATAAGTTGACAAGGTATACCAGCCTACTCTAGAGGTTGGGTTAAAAGCAACTTTGACCCATCCAATATCAGGGTTTATGCTATGATTAGTAGGTGTTTGCCTTCTAAAAAAATCATTGCAGATGATAGTCATAGTTCAAGTTCATCTTGATGTCAATTCAGACCCCAACAACACCCTAATATAATATTTACAAATGTATAAATGTACCATGGGGGTATTTTACTATTTACCAAATAATGTAATATATCCAACCTCCCTGTATTACATTTGGTTTTGAAAAATTGTAGTCTTCAATCCTTATCTTCATATTTATTCATTTTATTTTCTCCTTTGATTCTTGTCTTTGTTCCTCTTTTTCTTGGTCTTGGTATTTTTCTTCTATTTCTTTAAATTCTTTTATTTTCCTGTTACACTTCTCAACAAATCATCACAACTATATGATTCATATACCTCTTCATTATTGGTTTTGGTATTATCTGATTTATTACCTGATCTAGGATATAAAGACTCACCACTTTCATATTTATTGTCAACTTATTATTTATCATGATTCTTGTTATCATTTTATGACTTCAAGTCATATTTGTATTCAATATTGAAATCCTTTATATTTGATTATTATTTCCAATTTTTATAAAATCAAACTTCTAATGAAAGTAATGTCATATATACTATTATCATTATATCAATAGGTATTGTGATGGAATTTTTAAAATCTTCACTTGCTTTTGTCAATTTTATGCTTAGATAATTTTTAAGAGTTCCAAATTATTCATTTTTGGCTTCTTTGAAAATTATTTATAATATCTTTTTCAATTTTACATCTTTTTTTTCAACATTCTCTATCATGCTTTGTGTGCACCACTTCAATTTTTCTAGCATTTCTTCACTATCTTCCATAATAATTTCTTTTGATTTTGAATACCTTGTCTCCCAACTTCAATTAAATTTTTTTTTTAGTCAAATAATCAAGAGATCAATGATCTTCTTATGACTCCAAAAATAATTTCTTTCTCAAATTTTCAATTCACAAAAACAATCAATTTTTCATCCATAATTCTTCATCAAGTTTCAAATTTTAATTTCAATATCTAATTTTCCTTATATGTCCTAAATTTTATTCTTTTTCACAAATTCTCCTTTAAATGGTAATTTCACCTTCACTCCCACTAATTTAAGCTTCAATTCAAATTTTATTTTATTTTTCCTTATAACTCCCATGCATTTAATTCTTTCCCTTCCAATTTAATTATTTTATCAAAAATCAAATATATATCTCCTTATATCTTCAAATCCTTAAAAAAATCAATTTCTAAAGTTCTTAATCCTTATAAATCCATATCAAATTAATAAAATCATGCATTCCCTAATAATATGCACTTATATTTTGAAATATATGATTGAAGCTTTTAGCGCTTCCCTTGTACATGTGGCAATTTAACTTTTGGGAATATTACTTCTATTTTGGAACTTTTTGAATTAATGTCCTTTAATATCATAGTAATTTTGTATACACCTTTCTAACTCTTGATTCCTCCACTTTAGGCACTCTCTAATAAACCATTATGATTTCTTCTTCAAACTATTCTCAAGAAACTTTATCTCTTAGGTGCATATGGCTTTGCTTTGATTATAACTTTGTATTAGGTTCTCACCTTTATTCAAATAGACACTCTCCTCCACTCCATATGCTCCATGCACTCTCCTTGATGTTTTTGTTGGCTTATTAATGTCCTTTCATCAATGCTCTTTGGATCTTTGGCTCTACTTTTACCTTTGTTCTTGAATGTTGCTTTCTCCTTTGCTCTTCATCTCTATTGATTTTGCTTTCAACATGGTTAGTGTTGCTCTTATTTGTAGTGGATTTGGCTTAGCAATATTTGGGTGTATTCAACCCAATTTATCCTATGTTCTTTGGATTTATTATCTTTGGGCGCTTGTTCTTAAATACTTTTGGCATATCGCTTCTTCGCCAATCTCTACATGCTCCTTGATTTTTGATGGATTCCACCAACTTGGATTTCTTATTCAATCCAAAATTCTTCACAGTTGGATTCTATTTCAACTCTTCATTCCTTACTCTTTTGGTGGCTTCTAACTCTAAATTAAATGTAATTCAAAATAACAAACTAGCCTGGATTTATTCTTTCAATTACAAGCCCTTCAATCACAATATTCTTTAAATTTAAATCTCCAAGTCTTCTTGGTCACCATATTGATTCTCAAACTTTCTCAAATAAATTCCTCCTTCAAATAACTTTACAAAATGTCTAGAGTACAACTCTGGTATCTCCTTGTACAACTTTGGTATCTCCTTTCAACTTAAACCTCCTCCATAAATTTTCAAATCATAATTTGACCACAAAATTTATTATCCAAATATTCTCAAATAAATTATTCCTTCAAATGAATTAAAAAATGGCAAAGTATAACTATGGTATCTCCTCTCAACACAACAATTTAAAATTGGTTAGAATGTAGCTCTAATGCCACTAATGTATTTTTAGCCAAATTAAATCACACATCCCAATATTGATGATCTTACTAAATTATAAAATAAAAGCTTACAATTCTCTAACCAATATGAATCAATATATCATTCATGAAATAATAGTATTTCAATAATAAAACTCAATATATTATTGATCAATTATACAACTTCAAATTTATTCAATACAATTCATGGAGCTTTGTATCCATAATATAACCTTAGAAGATGACTCTTCAATACTTGACTATTGCTCTCCTCACATATCTGAGAAAAAAATCTTTCTCGTTGCTTACATATGATAAAACTTTCATAACTATTGACTTTATATCTTGCCATATACCATGTGACTCTGCACTTGTATACTTGACACTTATATATTTGACACTTGCATACTCTCACACTTTACACACTTACACACTTTATCACATGACACTTTGCACACTCTCACACTTTATTACATGATAATTGCACTCTTCTCACAAATTGACACATACTTTAGGGGAAGTATAAATCACATCCCTAATCTAATAAATCACATCCTAATCTAATATTTTCAAATGTATAAATGTACCATGGATGTACTTTAATATTTATTAATTAATGTAATATATCCAACATGGAGAGGATTATTGAATAGTTTGGGGACTCTCATTTATGCTCCTACTATCCCCAATATGACACAAATATAGAAGGGAGTGGGTAGTAAAGAAGGAAACTTGTCTTCCATCGATATATGGATATGATTTAGGATAATTAGGAGGATGTTGTCAATAAATGTATAAGGTAGATGAGGGCCACTTAAAATAATAATAAAGGACACCTAAGAGGCTATAATCATGACTCACATGCACTAGATATTGACCAAAAATACTTTTATGATAACTAATTTTCCTTCTACTTCACATGTATGAGAGAGATGAGATATCTGAGGTTGAGTACAAGAAGCCATGGAGAAGCAATGATGAGTTCCCTATGGAGGAGGAGGCTATGGAGAAGGATGTAGTAGTAAAGGATGTAATGCCATAGGGGTATATAATTCATGAGGAGGAATCTAAGGAGGCCATGGATGTGGAGGAGTTCCATATTATTAAAATATGATTATATACAATAGACTTGGTGGTCTTCTTGGAGTCAAAGGAAGATGATACATGATAGATCAATGACTCAGGTACATCCTATAGACCTAAACCTATCTTTAACTTAGTCTTTTAGCTATTTTACATGTATAATTATATTTAGATTAGTATTAATACATATTTATTACACATGCTTCTAATACATTATACGAATAACATGTGATTCAACTTGTGTTTGTAAAGGTGACCCAAGGATGGAGGGAGTTCATTGGTAGATTACAAAGAGTCAGTTGGGGCACCGTTCTAGTTTTGATAGCTTTTCAATAGTCTCATTATCAGTAGTTGACCTATTAGAGTAACTCGTTGATCTATATAGCTAGTATTTCCATCTCAACATTTTTTCAATAATATGCCAAGGGGAGATCGTATTACCTATTAAATATTTAATAAAGAGTAGTATTGGTCTAAATCCTTCCTAAATGGATGAGATGATGCACCTAAAATATTAGCCAATATTGGAAGACTAAAAATACTTATGATTCAACATCCGAAGAAGGCCGATTCCTTATAAAGCTAATTAAATGAAATTGGGTTTAAGACTAAAGTGAAAAATACAAATGGTAAGAAGGATGTGTTAGCTTGTGAAGCTATAAACTTAAAGGAAATGCAACCACAAGTATGGAAATAATCATGCAATGTTATAACTATGATAATGGCTAACTAATACAGATGAAAATATGATAATAAACTTCAAAAATAACTCAAGAAATAGCCATTAATGAAATCTCATAAAGATATACAATGATATTCAATGGAGGTCACAAGCTCTCCATATTTGCAAAAATGGATCTACATTGTATCTACTACTACTCTATCTATGCACTCAAAAATCCTCTCTTTTCAACTCTATGAAGGCCTATTTATAATGAAATGCAACTCTTTGCCTTCAATATTCCTATGACACCCCACTATTCTATTATAAGGACTTATGTACATGTGGACTACATGAACATTTACATCATTGCATATTATAACACTTGTGCATTTATTATATTGCTTTAATAAAGTACTTAAGTCCTAATATACTCCTAATATAAATATGTACCCATGATGGTACATTAGTAAGAACTAAATAATGTAATTTATTCCAACACCCCCTATATTACATTAATTGGGTATTGAAGACTTTAGTATTCAATAAGGTCTTCATCTCTTGTATAATATTCATCTTGATCTGATCATTTATATTATATTTAATTCACATTGCATTGTATACCTCCTTGATTTGGTTTCTCTTATTTTTCTTCTTCTTCTTCATTCTTGTATTTGAGGTCACTTACTGCACTTTCATAGGTGGATGTACTATCACCCGATTATTGAAAAAGTATATTCTCTTTTCCTTTGTCATTTTTCAGGTTTTGTATATAATATTCTGAACCAACACTTAAGGCATCATGATAATATTTTTGTGTAAGTAGAACTTGAAGTATCAATATTGTATGAGGATTGAAATATCTTCTCTAGGTATGATTCATCCATTTTTTTTTCATTTTAAGTAATTATATCAATCCTTTTTGTTCTAAATTCTCATCCTTGTAACATTTGAATGTAAGTAATGTCATATATAATATTCTACCAAATTCTAAAGGAATTTGAATGTCACTCTTTCAATTTTCAATTGCTTCCATGGTTTCAAAGTTATCTCTTAAACCTTCACTATGAATCCTTTTTGAAGTAAGATCTAAATCTCCTTCAAATTTTATAAGTAAATTATTTGATTCTAGTTTTTATGACACTTGCATTTTCCTTTCTAATAGTGTTGCTAATATTAGTGTTCACTATATTATTTGAGATATACATATTTATTTTCCTATAGTTTGAGTAGACTATGTCACTTGTATACCTTGTATCTCTCAATTTGAATTCTAGATTGAATCAAATATTGTAGTGTATGATTAGTTAATGGAATTCTAGTTATTTTGAGATCCTTTGGAGTAGTCTACGTTATAAATCCCTAGTGATATTATTAAATACTCTTTTTCAATTTTTAGAACCAATTTTTTTTTCCCAATTTTCAAGTTTTGTAGAAATATCCTTTTGTGATAGTATGCTTAGCTTTCTAGATTTGCTTTAGGTTGAATTCCTTTTGTCTCCCTAGTAATGTGATGACAAGTTTAATATAATGTTCAACTTCTACTACTTGCAATCAACTATTTTATCTCTTCACTTATAGAAAGCCTATAAATGCAATTTCAAAAGATAAGAATTCAATATCTTTAGATATTTAAGTTGGATATTATGTCTCTTCAATCTAAGTATGATATTGGTAAATATTCCAACTAAAGTATTACTTCCTTCTAAATTTGTAGTTTCAAAGTTTCTATAATTTTAATTTGTAGTAGGATTCCTTGTATCTCCCAAGTTAGAAATTTAGAAAGACTAAATATTTGCAAATTAGATTTCACTAACCTTATGTCTCATTGTTAAAGATTTGAAAATAGTTGAAGCAAAAATAATAAATATTTTAATACTTCTATTTTCTACTTCCTTCTCAATATTATCATATGATTTCTAGAGATTAACACATTATTACTCCTATCATTCAATATATCTAGAGTATAAATTTTAGTTTATTTCAATATTAATAAACTTGCAATATAAATCTTACATTTAATTTAGACTTGCAAGCTTTCTGTAATCAACTTTGATCTCCTATGACTTAATTGCAGTTGACTCCTTTTCAACTTCGAGGCGCTATGTGAATTTTTCACTCTCTTTCTTTAGTGAATTATGTGCTTCTTCCAACATTGATATTCTAGCCTATGCACTTCTATATCACCTGGTGAATTTCCTCTTCTATGAATTTGATTTTTTGGCCCGATGCACTTCTATTCAACTCATAGATGTGCTCTTCTTCAACATCGTTATGCTGGCCTATGTACTTCTATTCATTTGGTAAGCTTACTATGTTATATTCCTTAATATATACACTGCTTTCACTCTTAAATTTTGCCTTAAGTTCACTCCTCTTCACCTCTTATTTGCATTACCTTTATGAGTGCTATATAAGTACTTCCTTTTGAGGGTGTCTCTCTAGATTAGAATGTAGTGTAAGATGGATAGTGCCAAGTGACACTCACATTGTCTAACTCCTTCAAAAACATCTCTACTACACCTTCTTCCAATGTCAAATGAAAAGTGGAATTAGGTGAATAAATAGATTAATTCAACATATTTGACCTACAATTAACATCTCTTCAAGAGTGTTATATAAATGATGTCCAAATATTCCTCTTGCTTAGCACTCAAGTTATCCTTGACATCGTGGTGATTGCGTGAAACACCTTCTTCCACATGGTGCAAGTATTTCACCACTTTTTCCCTAATTGATTTAGGTTATTTGAATGCTTGTTACTTAAACTTATTTCTCTACTTATAATGCTTCTATGATAGATATATCATGGCTATTCTCCAATACTTCAATGGTAGAAATAGTTATTCTTTTAACAATGTTATTGAATGTCGAGCAAGGCTATGAGGTGGATTTAGGTAATGAGTGGGTCTTCTTTGAAACCCAACCTTATTTAAAATATATTCTCATTTACTATCCATGTTGTAGTTCAATGTACCTCTTCCTTAGGATTACTAAGTTTTCCTTGCAACCTATGATGAATTTCACACTAGATATCTAAGTTGAATAGAATGCTTGCAATGGTGCAATTTTAGTGTAATTGCATGGGAAGAACTAGAGCTTTGTCTAAATGCCAACAAGACTACTTACAATGCAGTTACATGGGCTGAATAGGGATGTGTCCTATGAGTCATTTGATTGCATTTCTTAGTGATAGATGTTGTTGTGTTTTCCTATGATGCCTTCACTAGAGGCTATTGGATATGTAAGATACCTCACTTTACCTTGAAATACCTTTTAATGTACCTTAATTTACCTTCACCAAAGGCTTTCTAGATGTTGAACATACTTGTAGATTATATTCAAAATATTATAGGTTGTCCAAAAATAGCTCTTTGGATCACCTATTTGCAGCTCAAAACTATGATTTTGTGGATCCAATACTCCTTCAGGATGTACCTCTAAAATCTGAACCTTAGCAGTTATTAATGCTGCCCAAATTGATGCTTTCTCGCTATCCTCAAATATGAAAATTTTTAGATTGTAAAGCAATCAAAACCTTCACTAAAACGTTGTCCTTGGATCTCAAAAAATTGGTAGGAAAATCCTCCAAATTACAACTGAGATAAAAAAATAACCCTTCAATGACAATCCCCAAATCTCTCAAATTTGGTGGTTTCTCTATCTCCTTTCTCTTTTTCAAATTTTGAATTCAAACTAGATCTTCTTCTCAAGAATATGAAATTCTTGAGATCTTCTCCAAACTACTCCAAAATTTGACAAACTTCATGCCAAATATTTCTCCCTTGGGTTTGTTATGGGATGGCAACAATTGTCCCAGTTTCTTTACTATCAGGATATTCTCCTCGGTGGTAAATTTCTCCAATGCGTTATTCTAGGAACTCCTTCAATGAGGCTCTCCAAGCCTTCTCCTTGTTTATCCTTGAGATCTATTCAAGGTCTTCAATTTTATAGCTTCAAAAATACTTCAATGAGAACTTCCTTGATCTCCTTCTTGGATCTTCCAAATCCGTTGCTACTAAAATATGCAATTAGACTTTTGTTAGTCCTTCTCAATGCTCAATTTTCCACTATGGAAGTTCTTCAATAGGACCTTATATGGACCTCTTATTCAATGTAAATTTTTTAATCTTCAGTGGAGATAAAAAATATCCAATATTCACCAAGACTCTTCTCCTAGAGTCTCTTCTTCCTTCAATGGGGTCTTCTTTCTAGGACCTCTTCCTTGATTTGCAACCTTCAATGTGGCTTCCTTGGCCACTATATCTTCTTCTCAATATCCAACTAGGAGTCTTCAATCTACAAATATCACAATGGGACCTTTTACTCAAGCCTCCAAATCTCCACTCTAAAACAAAGTATAAGGCAATGATAAAAGAAATTCCTATAAATCTATAGAAAACAATATTCACTAGTTGGATTCCCAATCTAGTGGAAGCAATATTGAATTCTAGTCTTTACAAGTTTTTCTGCAACTCTATGGAAAAACTATAGCCAATAGTAAATTCAAAAATCTGAAAATGAGATTTACAATCTCCTCTCAATCTCTCTTGTGGATTTCTCTATTTCCTATTGATCTACCTAGTGTTCTGATACCCCTATTAGCTTTTGAAGCTATAAACATAAAGGAAATGCAACCACAATTATGTAAATAAAAAAGCAATATTATAACTATGATAATGGCTAACTAATATGCATGAAAATATGATAAGAAACTTTAGAAATAATTCAATAAATATCCAATGCTATTCAATGGAGGTCACAATCTCTTCATATTTGTAAAAATGGATCTACATTATATCTACTACTACTCTATCTATGCACTCCAAAATCCTCTCTTTTGTACTCTATGAAGGCCTATTTATAATGAGATGCAACTCTTTGCCTTCAATATTCCTATGACACCTCAATATTCTATTCTAAGGATTTAAGTACATGTGGACTACATGCACATTTACATCATTGCACATTCTAACACTTGTGAATTTATTACATTACTTTAATAAAGTACTTAAGTCCTAATACAATCCTAATCTAAATATGTACCCATGATGGTACATTAGTAAGAACTAAATAATATAATATATTCCAACAGGATGTAGGATTAAAAATTTGAACTAAGAGTGATTGAGATTTAACTAACAACAAAGGGACACACTGCCTAAGAGTCTTACACACACAAAATAAAACAAGACTTAAAAAACCAACTATATACAATATTATAGAATGATATTTAATATTAATTAATATACCTTTAATCATTCCAAGAAATAAATGAACAATGATCCAAACAATAATATAAATAGAAAACATTAACCTAATAGAATCAATTATTCATCAAGCAATAAATATAAATGCATTAAAGGACATAACTCATATAATCATAAATTTTACAAAACCATGACAGAGGCCAAACAATGCTTGATTTTCTAGTGATAGGTAACAGTCATCTACAACATATACAAGAAGTAGATGCTAAATATTTGACCCTCTATTAGAGATAAATTAAGCTATTTATAAGATTTAAATTACTTTTTAGTTAGATATAATCATTATGTAAATGCTATCTACAATCCTAACATGGGCAAGTGTAGGGTGTTGGCATCCCTTTCTAGCTCAGTCTAGTTTTACTGCCTTGATGCAATTGTGTTGATGTGGTCGGATTTGATTTTCTCCATGAGTGTGATGTCCACATGCTTCTAGTAGGTTCAATTTTTGCCACTTTTCTTGATGAGTAGGCCATCTATACAAGGACATATGTGTTATGGAGGAGTGTTTAGGTTTAAAATTTTTATAGTAAAAATTCTACTTGACAAGGCCAAATCCAAACTCTTTTTATTATTACCACGGTCTTCTTGCTTTATCAAGAATTTTCCTATTTATGGGGAATTAAACTTTTAGACCAGAGTTCTTTGCCTTATCCAAAAACTAAGTTTATCTTGCTCCTATGCTATAATTTTTACCTCTTGATATAACATCACCATTTTAAAAAGTTTGGCTATTTTTCTTTTAGAGGAAAGTCATTTTGAAATTGAGCAACATGGTACAATGTTAGATGCCAAAATTTTATAACCCCCATAATGGCGTAGGATTATTGAGATTTTAGCCCTCTCTTACATTGGGATTTATGACTTAATGAAAAGTTGAGTTTATCATCAAAATAGAATGCCAGATGGCAGAATTTTCTTGACCTTGTGCTTACATCAACCTTCTAAAAATCTAGCTTACTTTTGTGCGTTACCTAATTTTTAGGTCCAGAGTCCTTTTGTGTTGGAATTTTTTGCACCTGGGGATGATGCCAACATCAAAAAAGTTTGGACTCAACCAATGTTTGATTCTAGCCTACTATCATGTCAAATGTTTTACTCCTTAGGATTATATCAATGCCTCCAAAAGTCTATCCATCGCCCTTTAGACTTAGCCAAAATTTAAGTCTAACACTATGGAAACTTTATTGTCTTAGAAAAACATTTATCCCAACAATATTTTCAATACATATGATTGTTATACTATCTCTTGACTTGAAATACTATAGAAAAATTACTTCAACAACAACATTTGGTGTAATCTATTATATTTATCTACATTATCAATTTCTCTTGGGGGATTTTTTCTTGCAAAATAAGAGAACCCATATAGCCCTATCTATCAAGAATGAAGTCAAAAATGGGTAAAGGAGATAAAAGGTAATATTGCAAGCCACCCTAACCAAGTATATATCCATTTGCATATAAAACATAGGGTTAAAATATCATTTATCATTTTTTAGCTTTAGTGGTACTAGCAAATGAGGTTCCAATAGTTTCACCATGTTGTTCTTCATTAGCTCTCTGATTAGTTGAGGGATCTCTTGTAAGTCAAAATATTTGATAGAATTTTTTCCAAATTTTCTTTGTAGGAAGATCAAACCCTTGAATCTTATGGAGGATTTTTTCAATTTGAGGGTCTTTTTATAGGAGGGGTTCTTATATTTCTAGGCTAACTCATAGATTCTTGTATATATGTAGATAGCCCATTAAAAAATTTAAAGACTTTATCCTATTTGACTAATTTAGGCAAAGAATCAAATTCCTATTCATTATTAGCAATGAAGTCAAGCTAGGTTCTGATTTGTTCTTAACTATAGAGTTTACTTGTGTCATTCCAAAAACCTAGGAATCCAATACCCATGATTTCAATAGTCAAAATCCTCATCTTTTCTACCTTTATTTCTTAATGCATAGATCAAGTATACTCCTTGTTTCACCAAATTATTTCTCTCTAGTACTTTATTTTCATAGTATTCTATTTAGTCCAAGAACCTATTTGCAAATGATGAAAATGAAGGGTTTATTTTCTTTGTCAAGATTTTAAGAATTATTTTTTCCCGCTCTACTAGTTGTCACTTCCCTTATTTTGTTGAATTTAATTCAATATTCCTTGATGTATTTGTGTTATAATTCAAATATTCTATGACTAAAAATGCCTACATGGTTGCATCAATAAATTTTCCCTACTTCTCCCTTTTAATTTGAATTAATGTCTCTTAGGAGAAGCTGGGAACTTGATTTTTCTTCTTTTCCTATTTTAAATTTAATTGGACTATTGTCAGTTGTTCTTCATAACATTTAAGTGTTGATTGTAGCTTCTACAAATCCTATTTTTATATTTTTGTATCCCTTTGTTGCAACTATTTATCCAAATATTTAATCCTTTCATTCTTTGGTTTGTTGCAACTATTTATCCAAATCTTTAATCCTTTCATTAATATTGCTTTAGCTATTTTTTTATTTTTTCAAGGTATTTTTATCCACCTCTTATTGATTCAATATTTTAGATAAGTTGTTAGATTTGTTTTTTTTATATTTTTATTTTAATTCCAAATTATTCCCATGATAATACCATGTATCCACTTCAATGTGGATACATCAAACTGTATCTTCCCTTAGAATATTTGAGAGGTCAACCTCCTATATCTTGATATCATATTCCACTACTATAATTTTTGAGGTAAGCTTATTGATATTTGGAATCACAACTGCTCTTACCCACTTTTTGGTAGTTGGATCCACTACATAAAACATCTAGGGTGGTGCCTTCTTCTTATTTTTTAAGGATGGTTGTTCTTTTGCCCATTTTTGAACATTGGACTATACTTTTTGGAACACAATAAAAGCTTTCAATAATGGATAGTTGGAAATAAGGGATGTTGTAATGATGGATTGGAAAGGAGATAATGATTCTAGGGGATATTTTAAAGATAATATGTTGGTATTTACAATGGCATAAGGATGTGAGTTTCTGGTAGTCTACCAATTCTTAGGCATGGGGGTAGTAGAATTTATACTTTTGGATAGAAAAGGATTTTGTAGAGGTATAATTTCTTATGGATGGGAATGTGGCAAAGATGGTTTCAATGGAGGGGAATATAGATGCAAAGAAGGATTGATTTAGATATGAGTAGGGATAGATGCCATACATGATCCTTGCATTTCCATTTTTTACCCTTGAGCTATCATATCAAATTGCTAAAATTCTATATCTATTCTTTGAGCCTCTAGAGTGAGTTATTAAATTTTGGCTTTACAATTTTCTCATGTTGGACTACTATTATAGCTTTAACCTTAGGTATGTTTAGTTGCATTCTACTTTTCTTTGTAATCTATTCCTACTAGCTTGATAGAGAGTTCTTCCTTTTGGTCCTCTTCCTAGTTCATCTATAATGGAGATGTTCAAGGATGTTATACTAAGGTTAATTTATGCTAAAATAAATTGGGTCAATACCTTCTCCAAAATAATACAATCCTTGCACTATATCTACCTCCATTGCAACCTCCACTTGTATTTCTTGCATTGCAACTATAGGACCTCCTTGCCACATTGAGCTTTATCCTATTAGATGGTGCTCAACTAGACTTACCTCTTATGAATTTCTATTTCATAACATATATCCAAATGTTTCCTCTAAAGTTGAATTCTCCTCTGAATCTAAGTTTACTATGAGATGCTAGACTTGGGAAGGGATCTACTTTATAACCTCTTGCTCTTCTTTGTAGATGTATTATTCTTCTTCATCTTCTAAAATCCAACTATGGATTTATTCTCCCTTATATGTAAATATCCATTTGGTGTATTCACTATCAATTTTATTCTCACATAGGATGTTTGATTGATTGATAAAGAACTTCTACTGTATACCTTGCTTGCACTTGGAAATCAACCACTCTTAAATATTTTCTTTTGCTCACCTTTTCTCATGTTTAACATCTTGTATGAGCTATCTAATTATTCTCTGGTCCTTATTTCCATCTAGATCATATGGTTAGATGAAAGCATAGCATTCTATCCATGGAGGTCTTATTTGGAATTTCTTTACATCTAAGTTAGGATCCTGCTCTTCAAAATTATTCCTAATTGCTTCTATATCTAGCTAGGGAAAATGCTCAAATGTTGGAGCCTTAGTGTTTATATCTTTCAACTTAGCCTTAAAAATTCCTTTTGGATCATAATTCCAATGCAACACTATTGGAAATGAAAGGTTGCTAAGCTTCTCATCCAAGATTTTACCTTGGATTCAAGATAACATAGTGATTGAGCCATATTTGAAAGGAAATTGATATGTGCTTACCTTATTTTATGTCAACCCTAAAACTTTTGTCAATCCCACCAATTTGTCAGCATAATTCTATTGTTATCACATAGTAAGGTAACATATATGGATACCAGTTAAAGCCATAAACTTTGATGGTGTTGCTCTTTAGAAAGGACCAATCACCCAATTCATGCCTATCATTGTGGAGCTTATACATTGCCTCCAAAGATAGTTGGGAAATTCTACCACATATGCAAGCTAGTGTAGGTCCCATAAATAGTTTGTTGAACTCCATATAAGAATTAGTATCTCTAAGCACATGTATTCAATCAACTACAAAACATTACCACATTTTTTGTACATGTTCTAACTTTTAAGGTAGGCATGTTACCCAAAATGAAGTAGAAGAATAATCAATCCAAATATGATGGACAAATAATTTTCTCACTCTCTTATTGATTTAGGGAAACTAATTGAGCATGAATTTGAAAGCTCAAAAATTGGGCATAATCAAAGAAGAGGGGATGCTTTTTATTGGTGACATCATAATTGTGCACATTGGTTATAACATACACCAAATCCACTTGGTAATCATATGTATGTTCATTACTATCTAGGTCAAATATGAGAACTAACATAGAATATATTTCATGATGGTTTTTAAATGCAAGAAGCTTAATTGGTTTTTCTAGGAGTGTGTCATAGAATTTCCCTAATTGCTTATCAAGATCATTTTTAACCAAATTACCTTTGTAATAACCAGATTGGTCTTCAACATAGAAAGTTTTAGGATTTGTACCAGAGAAAGCTCCTTTTGTAAAATTCATTGTGATGGCATCGATTGTAATGTCAAACAATCTTTGCCCTATTATAGTACACACTATTATGGATTTTATGTCATAGTTTTTGCCACTACTTTGACAAGTTTTAGGAATGGTTTACAAAGCTAGGCATGTAATATAACAAGCATGAATTCCATATGGTTACTTCTATCTTATTAGGTGATAACTTTCCTTTTTCTTTGCTATTTCTATAAATTTCTTGTATTTCACTTTTATTATGATTAGTGGGTCATGGATTCCACTCATACAATCTTGAAGCTTCTTCGTGGTCCTTTTTTTCCTTTGGACCCTCCTACCATGTGATATAAAAATTGAATTTTATAGCTTCAATGTCAAATACAATCATTATACTAACTAGTGTATCTTGGCACCCTTGCACAAAATATTTGCACTCACTCCAAGAATGCTATATCCTTCAAATGCTCAATTGCTAAAATCTGTGGAGTACATTCACAAGAATTAATTTTATAATGATAAGCCTAATTTTTGATTCATTTTGAAGGATGAAAATTTGCACCACACAATGAACAACATGCTAAAGCTATAAAATATGGATTTTATATATGAATATTCTAATACAGCTTTGCATTATAATATAATCCTCTTGAAAGGATCTTACAAATGATACAAAGGTAAGAAAGAGAGTATTATTCTCTTTTTCTCAAAAAGGAGTGTGTCTTGGTGAAATTTGAATCTTTCCATGTCAGCACATTATTTGCAGAGTGGGTTTTCTTGTGACCACTGCATAGGATCAAATATGGAGTCTTTCACTATCTTAGAGTCCTATCACCTACACACAAAAGGATCAACAATGAATCAGTAGAATATATGGGATCCACCAAAGTTGGACCCGTATCCAATCTGGAAATGTGAAACAATACAAAAATAGCTAAATGCATGAAGTATAAAATATCTAAGCTAAAATATAAATAAAAAATTATCACTTGGCTGGTCGACAATGATCATCTCAAGTCAAGATGGTTTGTGACCATCTCTTGTTGACATGGTTTTGATCTGTAGACCATATCAAGATGAGACAATCACCATCGTGGGTCTATGCTTCATTGTGACTAAGTCTAGGTAGATTTTAGAGTGATGCATAGAGGTTTATGATCAACTATGATTGAAAGGGTGATAGAACAAGCATCGAAGACCAATAAGATAGTGAGCAGAGATTATGTTAGAGAAATAATAGGTTTGATTTTGAATCCTAGGTAATAATCCAATAGTATTTTATTTGCAGCAAGAGGGCCTGGAAAATTCTCGATAGCACTTTATTGCATAAATTTAAAATCTTGTTCTCTTCCCTTTTGTAGAAAATGGGTGCTAATTTATAAGCCTCTTGGTAGGATAAAGGTGAGGGAAAGGAGGAGGTAATTAAGGAGAATGATTTTTTGTTGGAAGGTGATTGTAGGTAATGGATGGTCAGCATGAAAGTAGGCATGGTATTCTGACCTACATGCAACCACTAATATGTAATTTACCTACCTTTGATTTTTATTTTTATTTTTTTTCTTTTTGATTTGTGGGACTGTCTCAGGTCGAGATAGTGATGGGACCATATTGCATTGAGACAGTGGGGAAAATGTGACCCTCTTGGATTGAGATGGTTACACTAGGAAAGCTTTCATATAGATAAAATTTACCTAGCTCGAGATCAAGGTAAGAGACAAGAAATTGAGACTTATGTAGCTCTCAAAAGAGCTAGAACATGATTAAAGGCTATCGAGGCTATTTCATCCAATAACTAATATATTTCATATTTAGAATATGAAGTAGACTAATTATGAATATTTTTATAGAAAATGCCTATTATTGGAGAAATCCATGGATTTTACCCTAAACCTGATAGAATGGATTGTGTAGGTTGGAAAGGATGCTTTTTGGTAGTGTCCTTAAAATAACACATTTTAGGTGTCTATAGATACCCCTTTTTGGAATGCTTTGTGTGTAAGCACAATGTCGAGCAAAAATAGATGATCTAAAATGGTTGAATTGATGATAAATAATATTTATTGATGGTTCTCCTTGCCTTCCTCGGCCCAGTTTAATGTCATATTTTCCCATCCATTATAGATCTTTCCCCCAACCCCCTTTTAACTTTTTCCCCGTTTGCCATCGCCTTCCCTTTCACGATCGCCCATCTCTATTGCAACCTATCCCTTTCCCATTTTTTTCCTCTCTTCACCTCTCTTCCCTTCACCTATTCCTTCTTCACCCCCACCATGTTGAGTGACTACCTTGATCCCAACACCTTTGCCTGCGATCCTATGGTAGAATATATCCTTCAGGATAGGTGCTACCTTCCTTTCCTCCACATGTTTTCTAGAGATGAGCTTGAAATTACCATGGCCTTCCTTGATACCTGGGACAATGGGGTAGTTTTTGTGTGCAGGATAATTTTTATAGTTGACATCCACCTCCTTGCCTCCATTATGGGCCAAAACATTGAGGGCCGCTCCATTCATTGCCATAAGCACAATTGGGAGGTCGAACTGGAGCACTTCAAAAACAATGAGAAAATCCTAAAAAAAGTTAAAAGCCCTGGTATTTTTAGAACTGATCTCCCTCTCCCCTGGAATTCTATGATGAAGCCCATTCTAGAATTTATCTATGTTGATGACCCTAAAAAAACCCTAAAAACCTATCACCTTGCCTTTGTCAACCATTTCAGAGACATAAATCCCCTAAGCATTCCTCTATTTTTCCTCAATTCCATGAACCATTCCATTTATTATTTTAGAGATAAGAAAAACCATGATCTCCCTCATCACCAAGGCATGTTTAAGGTCATCTATACTTACATTGTGGCCAACAGTCCTAAACGTAACCCTGTTCCTACCAGCCCTACTAAAACTAAATCCTCCTCGGAATGCCTGTCTCTTACTAAAAAGAAGAAAAGGGCCATTGAAGCAGTTTCTAAATTAAGGGCAAGGAAGAGCATAAGTTTTGATAGCTCTGAAAAACCAGTGAGGAAGTCGGCAAGGATCCAAAACCTGGCCACCAAGAAAAATGTGATTGAAATAAAATATGATAATGAGGAGAACAAAAAACTCAAGGATTTCATCATTGCTTCCACCACGACAATGATGAATGTGATGGTTAACTGCACCATGGACATCAAGGAAGGTCTTCAAAAGCTTTTCTATGGTCAAGATAGTCAGGAGGGTGATGGAGCTGCTAAAGCGACCATGACTGTTGTGAAAACTGAACCTAAGGAAGATAAACCTAAAGATGAACCCAAAGAAGCTGAGGAAAAGGCCACAAAGGAAGAAAGCAAAGCTACAGCTAAGGAATGATTTCCTCATGTTTTGTTTTTTTGTGCATATGGCTACCCTGTACGAAGCTTGGTCTTTTTCTATTAATAGACTATATCTGGTTTTTATTTCTTTAGGTGTAGTTTCCTATTTTAAGTTTTTTTTCTTTTTGCTTATGGCTTCTAGACTGAGGCCGTGTCCTCATTATCTTGATTTTAGGAACTATATCTAGATTTTCAAGGCTGAGGCTGCGTCCTCTATTAAGGCCTCTATGAGTCAACGTATTACTAGGAATACTAGGTATATCCTACAACATCATACAACTATCCTAGATGATTTTGTAACTAGGGTCAGGGATCCTTAAAACCCTTATTGCAATATAAATCCTTTATTTAACAAAAAAAATATTGATTGATGGAAATTATGTTGAAGTGGAGTGGTGCAAGATTATCTCAAGTCATGATCATTGTAAGGTACCTCAATTGTGGAAGGGACAAGTATCCTTGAAACTTTTCTTTTGATGGCTTTGTTAACCTTGATTGATTTAGTAAGTTAACGAGCCAGATGCACGTGTTCTCATGATGCTTTGGTCGATTGTAAGTGGATGTGTTACCATATTGATGAAGTGATTATGTGATTAACCTAGAAATATTGTCCTTGAGTTTACCAAATTTTATTGGATTGAGTTTTTCTTTTTGTTTTCCCCAGTAAGTGAGGGCTTGTGATAGTCTCTGGCAAAGGTTTTTAAATGAACGCGATTCCAAAATTGAGTGTTTGATTATTGATCATGCACAATATGGATTTATTATATGATATATACCTCCTCAAATGATGAGTTGATGGGTGAAGAATGTGAAGGTGATGATGAATCACTTGATAAAAATGCATTTGGAGGTCATGAAAAGGTGGAACAGGCTAAAGCTTGGTTTTTTGTGCATTTTGGAAGTCAATTTTTTTGTAAATGTATGAATGGGTATGTTCATTTGATATTATGGATGTTATGAATGAACTTATATGATTGCATAGATGTATTTTGAAACTTTGAATAGGTGTGTATAATCAAGCCTTTTTGGATGTGTGTGTTTGATTTATACAATCATGTATGGTAGAAGTAATCAATGACATAGTGACAATCACGTTTGACATATGAATATATAATAAGATAATGAATATGTAATATGTATGGTAATTCAAATCTAATCATGATTTGTATGTAAATGCTTGACTAACTATCTTACAGATAATACCTATTTATCTTGATGTCTTATTAGTTGTACAACTAAGCATGATGTGTGTTTGTTTTAGATAGTAGAAAGGATTTCTAGAGAGTTAAAAATCTAAGTTTAATCATCAAATCCATATATTTATCAAGTGACATTCTACTGAAACCTAAACCATCCTAACTAAGTTTGAAGTATTCATGGATTTGTGTGTGTATAGAGTGATAAATTCATTTATCCATTTTGAGTGAGGTTAGACTAAGTAATTGTAAACTTAGCTAACTAAGCTAGCTCATCTACAAGCACATAGTGGTTTGTACAAAATAAGGTCACTAATGTGATAGACATGTTGCCACTTGTAAGGTATGCTCCACTTCCAATCAAGAATCTATAGCCTCGATGGAGATTAACCCCGTGATCTATGAACCTAAGGAGCTTAGGGATTCAAGATTTTTTATTTTTGCAATTTTAGGGATTTTTTTTTTTGGGATTTGCTCATTTTGTGGAGGAGAAAGGGATTTTTTGCTTTTTGGGATTTGCTCATTTTGTGGAGGAGCAAAGAATTTTTTATTTTAGGATTTGCTAATTTTGTGGAGCAAGGGAATTTTTGGTTTTTGGGATTTGCTCATTTTGTGGAGGAGCAAAGATTAATTTTTAGAGGGGAAAATTGTCCTTTTATCGAACCTTAGGATTCTCAATCATGCAAATTATGGGATAATAAGGGGAAATTTTTTTCTTAGTGGCCAGTATACACAAGAAATTGTCTTTCCTAGACTCAAAATTTTGTCTAATTTGCATGTGTTTGATCCATGAGAGAATTCTATTCAACCGGTTGAAGTCTAAAATTGCATTAGAATCCAATGAAGTTTGATAAAGTTTTATGAGATCAACTAAAACAATTGCATAAAATAAAAACTTCCATTACTAATCAACCTATGCATAAAATGGAACATGACATTGTGATAGTTATGATATCTAGTGTATGATGTTGTATGCACTGAAATATGCCTATGTGCAAGTGAACGGACATAATGATGTGAAAATGTAGATATTTGTTAAATACATGATAATGTGATGTTTATTTATAGGAAACATACATGATGAACCTTGTCATTGATTAAGTGAACCAAGAATGATTGGTTACAATATTTTTACATATCCAAAAAGGGAGACAATCATACCATAGAAGTCTCATAAAATCATATATGCATGGATGTGATGAATGATGTAAGTGCAAATATTTAATGGTATCAGCATGAGTGATTGGTGAAAATATATTAAAGAAGAAGGAGAAGAATAATATGTGAAGAAAAAGGAGGAGAAGAAATAAGATAAGAAGAAACCTATCCTAGGTATGTAGTCACTTGAAGCGTAACCATACAACAAAGATAGGAGAAATAATAAAGAGAGGAAGAGAATAAAGAGGAAGATGGAAAACCTGCCCCAAGTATGTAGTCACTTTAAGTGTGACCATACAATAGGGATAGGATGAAGAATAAATAGGGGTGATGTAGGAAAAATATGATTAGAGAATAATGGTGTGGTTTTGTGAAGTGGTTATTTTTGTATTTTGTTTGTTTTTATTATTTTTGTATTTTTTCAAGGGACCTCAATGCTCAGGGAATGAAGAGAAAATTTCTCTTGAAATGAAAATCTATCCTAATGACAATGCTCAGTGTATGAAAAGTAAAATTATTTTTAAATTAAATATTATGCTAAGAACAATGCTTAAGGCATGAAAAGTAAATTGCTTATCGATGGGAGTAGCCCCACACTTCTTGTAGGGAGTGACCTCTTTTCTAAGGATATGAAAAGTAAATTTCTTGTCAATAGGAGTGACCCCATGATTCTTGTAGCTACCTCTATGCTAAGGACATGAAAATTCAATTGATTTTCAATGGGAGCGATCCCACGCTTCTTGTAGGGAGTGAAATTTTTTCTAAGGACATGAAAATTAAATTTCTTATCGATAGGAGTGACCTTGTGCTTCTTGTAGGAAGTGAAATTTATGATAAGGACATTAAAAGTAAATTTATTTTCAATAGGAGTGATCCCATGCTTCTTGTAGGGAGTTACCTCTATGCTAAGAATATGAAAAGTAAATTACTTATCGATAGGAGTGACCCCACACTTCTTGTAGGGAGATACCTCAATGCTAAGGATATGGAAAAGTAAATCTTCTTCTTAATTGATATTTTATTGGTTTAGCACTTGTTTGTGCACTTGGTTGGGCATGTGAATGTTTGCTTGGGTTAGCATTTGAGCATGCGCTTTGAGGGAGCATTTGAATGAATAAATATATGATGTGATGTGTGGAAGAAGAATGGAGGAGAAATGGAATGAGGGTGAGGATGGATTTGGAAAGTATGTGCAATTTTTAATTTTGTTTTGATATGTTGTGTAGGGAGAAAATTGCCCTACCACATATGATTCTTAGCTAGATTCATTGGGAGCCAAGGTAAACTGCAAGGGTGTGTTATATTCTCTACACTTAGGGACACAAAAGGATGGGTTCACTAGGAATGGTTTTAGGACTCACTCCAAGTCTAGGGTGGAAGTGTTTGATGTGTTAATTAATCATAGACATATTGTTTGACCTTTCTAAACTAAACTATGGAAAGGAAAGGACAATGCAAGATACACAAGAAGTAAGAAGACAAGAGCTAACATTTTTATGATTTTGTAATTCAATGATGTCTAACCCTAGGATTGCAAAATAAAGTCATTGAGAAAGGGTCTGAGGAAATTGCACAAACAATATTAAAATCATATATGTACACTATATGCTTTTGTTCTTTCAAATACCTAGAAATTTAATCAAATGCTTTTATTTTTATTACGATCTAGGTTTTGAACATAAATGAACAAAATTAAACACCAAATAGCATAAATATATATTAGGGAACTTATATAGTTTGGAAGTTGATCCAAATTCCATCTTGCATCCATAGTATCCAATGGTTCTAAGCCTACAAAATAGCTTCACAAAACCTAGAAAATTTGATCAGCGTTTGGGAGCCTGCTTAGGACACTATAAGACTAAGCTTGGAGGCATAATAGTCAATCCCTCTTAGTCCTTTTAGATGACCGTTCAAGAGAAAAATGATCTTTGATATTTGGAACATGCATAAAAAAAGTGAAATAGATATGTAATAGTAAAATGAAATGGAAACATGATGGACACATTAGAATACTAAAAAAATAATGTAAATTAGGGTTTTGGGGTGCAAAACTTGCCTCCAAGCCCTAATTTACAAAATTTACATCCTATAAATAGGGAGCATAAATATGGCTTACTAAATTTGTTCCCTATATGGGTGGGGCATGAATTTGGTTTAGATGCCCTTTTCAGGCCTCAAAATGATAAAAACTAAGAATAATACAATGAAAATAGACTTGCGAATTAAACTTAATCAAATACAGAACCTGATGAGTTGATGGAGAAAGCAAGTAGCAATGAAGAGGTGGAAGAAGCACTCCAAGAGGGTTTATCTATATAATCATCTAGAATCCTTCACTCAATCGCTAAGGGCAACAATCACCAAATCACAAACAACAAAACAACAACTTGCAGTAGAAGAACACTTGATAACATCAAAAAATGAGTGAGTCAACAGTTAGAATATCCTTAGAAATTGTTAGGAAATATTAGGGAATCCAAACCCTTATTTATAAGAGGTTTGGAGAGTAAAACAGGTTGGAAAATGAAATTTCATTATGAGTAAATACCAACCCCAAAACGAGATGGCAAGAGGAGGGGTTTTAGTGAGAATAACCTCTAGAATGCCAAATTTGTACCCCATAATTATAAGGCATGAATATGGAAAGACAAATATATGTCGTATATGTAATGAGAGTGAATTTGGTAAAGCTAAGGAAACAAGATCAAGGGGGAAGACAAAAGGGCCCCAAATTTACACTTAATAAGTTTGGGTGGCTAGTTAGGTGTCTAAGGAAGGATTGACTCATTGGGTCGATTTTCCATGTCTATATTTTACCCTCTCTTTGATGCATTTATGACTAAATAAATGTGTCAAATAAATATGTAGACTCCTATTGGTGAACACAAAAAGGGGTGGTCGGGTTTGGATAGAGGGGTAGTGCAAAAGGGGTGTTATCCTAAACACCACAAATTTACATGCAAAATAAGGTATTACTACCACTAATGCCTCTAATGTTAGAATGCCCCTAAATTTTTGTAAGGAATGCAAAATTCCTACAGGAACTTGAAAAGGATCAACACAAAAAAATAAGGTGATAAACAAAGAAAATACACACACACACACATATCACAAACATAGTGAATGCAATGCAAAATGATACTAACTAAGATGCAATGCAAGCTATCATGTAAGAAAAATGAATGCAAGTTGGAATGCAAGGATGAAAGGATGGAAAAGAAAAAAACAATAAAAGAGAGAAGAAAGATAGAGGAAGAAGAAAGCAAAAGCTCCAAAAAGGTTAAATAAAACAAAATAAAATAAAAAGAGCAAACCCCTATGAGGATGTATGTTTGCATATGGTCGAATAGAGGCTGGCCCTTGTTATTGGACATGAAGCTATCCTATAAGGGTGTTATACTCGTAGAGATGGATAAGTGAAGTGGTACCCACTATGGGTCTAGTGCTCTCTAATGGCTAGAGAAAAGAAGACATATACCCACTGGGATGTATGTTTGAAAATGGTTGAATGGAGGTTACCCCTCGCTCGTGACCATGAATCTATCCATTGTGGGGTGCTAAAAATGATATGATTGATATTGCCAAAGTGAGGAATACGCACTAGGTGTATGGTGTGTGGAAAATATGAGTGATCAAAGTGAAGCATAACTTGTGTGTGCATGTGCTAAAAAAAAAAGAGGAATAGAGGCAAAGAAGAAAAATAGTGTGTGTGTGCATCCTTCTAAAATTTTTGAGAAGAGATGTGCGTAAGATATTCAATGGTCATATGAATACCATAAATGATATTCATATAGTATCTATCCTATCTCATGAGGATCCCTTAATAACCAAAAGATCGAGAAAGGAGAAAGTGTGAACAAAAGAAATATTCACAAATGAAAGGAAGAACATGTATCCTTGTCTTGACAAAAAAAGTTAAGAAAAAACATGCGAGGACAAGGATACACAAAAGAAGAACTATATTCCTTGAATAGGGGAAGACAAAAAATGATCATTAAATATTTCAAGGTCAAGGAGTATAGAACGACATGAGCAGATACAATGAGATGAGCCTTAGGTTGGGGATTCACTAGGTATTAGAGTCCTAGTGTGAGTGCAATGCATGTGAGCTATGACCTAACTAGGTGTCATCACTTGCCATTGTCATGAAATCCCCAAAAATCCATATGATCAAGTAGTCATGCAAAAATGAGCAAGCAAAAATGCAATTATATGACAAGTAGCAATGCAAGGAACAAAATATCAAGCAAATCAAGAAAAATATGATGGGAAATCATGCAATATGAACAAGTAAACCAAATATAGTATGAAAACTAAGCTACATGTAATATGAAGATGCAAAGTGTTAAGTTATTTATAGTATCTCTTTATATGTATTATATTCATAGGTTATTTAAGCTCTATACCATCCAAAGAGGCCAAATGATAGGCCTCTAAATCAAACTTGGCTATTATGATAAAGGGGCCTAGCCAATTGGGCTAAAATTTGCCTTTGAGATCTGATTGAGTATTGGTGTTATTTTGGTTTTCCTTATGGACAAGGTCCCAAACCTGAAAAGAACAATTGTGAAGTCTCTTAGAATAATATCTCTTGAGCCTATTTTGATAGGCTCACAAATACTCTAAGGCATGAATGCACTTTTCATCCAGCAACTCCAATTCACTCAAATGATCTAAGCAATACTTATCATCGACCGAGGCATCTTGCAACAAGATGTGCAATGAAGGGACATCTAACTTGAATGGAAAGACTACTTCAGTCCTATAGACCAATATGTTCAAAAAAGTGCCTCTAGGAGTTTGCACACTAGTGCGATAGGCCCACATGGCTAGATAAAGTTGGATATACCAATCACAACTGGTCTTACTAACCAACTTCTTGAGGACCTTAATCAAATACTTGTTGGATGCTTTGGGTTGTTTGTTACCCCAAGGGTAATATGGAGTTGACCACCTATGTTGAATATTGTACTTAGCACAAAGTTTATGGATATCCTTATTCTTGAAAGGAGTGTCATTGTTAGAGTGAATCACCAAAGGAATCCTAAATATACAAAGAATATGGTTAAATATGAACTTGGAAACCCGAGTTCCAATCACCATAGCCAAGGGCATGGATTTGACCCATTTAGTGAAGTACTTTATCATTGTTATGATAAAATTGTGACCATAAAATGACATTGGGTTAATCTTCCCTATAATGTCCAATCCCCATATGGAAAATGGCCAAGGGAAAGAAATAACCTAAAGGTGTTGAGAAGGAGCATGGAAAAGGTTATCATGGTGTTGACACTTGTCACAACATTGAACATAATCACATGCATATTTCTCCATAGAAGACCAATAATATCCCATCCAAAGGATATTTTTGGTAATAGCATTACCGCTGAAATGACCTCCACATGAAAATTCATGAGTCTCACTAAGAGCTAGCCAGGCTTAATCAAAGTTAAGGTATTGTAAGAGGATGCCTTCAAAATAATTTAGATATAAAGTATTTCCAATTATATTGAATCAACATGCTCTTTTATACAAAATTTTATGTTGATTGTGGTCTAAACCATCAAGAATAAAACCATCCTTAAGAAAATTAAATATGTTAATATACCATGGCTCAGATAGGGAATCTATGATGGTCAAATCATCTAATGAAACAAGAAAATATCCAAGGGACATAGGCTCATAAAGTTTTTTAACTATAATCGATGCTTTATCATCATCCAACTCCAAAGGAAACAAGGATGCAGTAGAGGCCATGGCATTTGCATGGTAGTTGGAGGGTCTAGGGATAAACTCTATGGTTATTCGATTGAATGTAGATAAAATTTTAGTGATAATATCTTTGTAAGGTTTTAGTTTATCATCCCAAGTTTGATAAAAATAATTAATCTAATTGACCACAAGTTGAGAGTCACCAAAGTCAGAGATAATTATAACTTGCAAATCCAAGGTAGCTCTAACACCAAGGATCAAGGATTCATACTGAGAAGTATTATTCATGTAGGAGAAATTAATATTGAAGGACAAGGGGATGAGCTATTTTTATGGGATAACTAGAATAAATCCAACATAAATACCCTTCATGCATTAGGCTCCATAAAAAAACAATGTCCAAGACTCTGGCTCTTTAGCCTCTATGTTGAAGCACTCATTGAAAAACACAATGACTAAATATGGGCAACTTCTAGGGGAGCAAAGGCTAATTGATTAGTAATAACCTGACACTTGATAGCCTTCTAACCTATGAAGGTTATATCAAACTCACTAAGGACTAAAACCCACTTAGCATCTTGACCTAAAAGGTGGGACTTAGACATTAGGTAGTGCAAAGGATCAAAATTTTTTGCTGCCAATGTCTTATGGCTAAGCATGTAGTGTCTCAACTTCTAGAAATCAAACACTACAACAAGATAGATCTTCTCTAATGGAGTGTACCAGATTTCATAGCTGACCAAAGTTCTATTGATATAGTAGATAGTTTAATCTTTGTTTTGATCCTCATGCTATGCCAACAAGTCTCCCAAAGCATGAGTTGTGGCTGCTATGTAAAGCATCATATTCTTACCAAGCACATGAGAAACTAAGACAAATAGGAAAGTTATGTATCTGTTTTGCTCATCTAAAACTCATTGACCCTTGAAATCCCCTTGGAACACAACATATTTCTTAAGAAGCTTAAGAAAGGGTTGACACTTATTGGCTAATTGGGCTATAAACTAACAAATAGCTTGAAGTTGATCTTGCAAGCTATGCAACTTGGTTAGGGTATGAGGAGGAGGTAGGGTCCACTTCAATACCTCACCTAGATATGATGAAACCTAACAACTTGCCAGATGTGACTCCAAACACACATTTGGAGGGCTTCAGATGAAATTTGAACTATTGAATCCTTTCAAAATTTCATATCAAATCATGAACATGATCCTTTCGATGTATGGAATGGCCCAAAATATCATCCACATAATATTATAAAATATCATGCATCATATCTTGAAAAATATAAGTCATATCCCTCTGATATGTGGCACCAATTTTTTTCAAGCCAAAAGACATGACTTTATAGTAGAAGGTGCCCCATGGTATGATGAAAGTTGTCCTGGCTTGATACTTAGGGATAATCATGATTTGATTATATTCTAAGAAACCATCCATAAGCGAGAGCATACCATATTTGTTAGTGAAATATATGATCTAATCTATGTTGGGCAAGGGAAAATCATACTTGGGACATGCTAAGTTAATGTCCTAAAATTTGGTACATACCCTAATTGTTCCCATCTTCTTAGCCACAAGAATGATATTGGAGATCCAATTAGAATAGTCGATAGCTTTTATAAAACCAACATCAAGGAGTTGTTGGAGCTCCTCCTTGACTAAAAGGGTGACCTTAGGATGCACTTACTAAGTTTTTGATTAATAGTCTTAGCACTAGGGTGAACTACCAAATGATGTATAACAAGGAAGGGATCAAGCCCTGGCATGTTGACATATGACTAGGCAAAAATATCATGAAATATTTTCAACAAATTAGTCAACTACTCCTGCCCATGCATGGACAAGGCTTTACCTAGCTTAAGGATCCTAGGGGTATCCTCAAAACCTATGTTAACATCTATGGTCTCCTCAATTAGAATGGATTACTCATCCTCAAGAGGAGGTGGGGCAAGAATCACTCCTAGTTTCTCAATATCCTTGAGAGACATAGAACTAAAATCCTCTTGAGAACTAGAAGACTCAACCTACACAATATGACACTTGATTAGCTACCTATTGATCATGCTTAGGAAGGGGATCTTAGAAGATTTCCATGTCTCGATTAGTTATGGGTGCTTTTTTAGTAGGATTTTTTATTTGGGGGGTGGTGGGAAGGAGAAAGGGGAAGACGGCCTCCCCCCCCCCGCCGCCCCCCCCCCCCCGCCCCCCCCCCCCCCCCCCACCTGCCCGCCGCCCCCCCCCCCGCTGACCCTCCCCAGGCGGCCCCCCCCCGACCCCCCCCCCCACGACACCCGCCGCCCCCCCGCGGAGAACGGGCACAAAAGCGGCAAAGCAGAAAAAAATTAGCTACAAAGCCCCACACAAACCACACACCCCCCCCCCCACACACGCGCCACACCCCCCCCCCCCCCCCCCCCCCCCCCCCCCGCCCCCCCCCCAAACCCGCCCCACCCCTGCCTCCCCCCCTTTCCCATATGTATATTTTATGAAATACAAAACCCGGCACGAAGGACGCGCGACACCGGGAGCTGGACAGGAGATGGAATGGGGGGGGGGAGATAGAGAGGATTTGGGTTGGGATCCTAATGACACCCCCCCCCCCCACCCCCCATCCGCACCCCGCCGCCCCCGCTCGAGAGAACACACTCACACCCCCCTTCCCCTCCCCCCCCAACCCCCTTATTTATTTTTTTTCTTTATTTTCCCCCCCACCCTTTTCGTTTGTTTTTCTCCCCTCTTTGCTCCCGCCCCCGCCCTAAAACTTGAGTTTGAAGCTACGCTGAGGAAAGGATAGTTGTGTTGATGGAGGTTGGATTCCCGCCGCCGGGGGAGATGAGAGTAAGATTTAATGAGATATATTAATAATTATTTATGATTATTTTTCCACTCTTTTCCCCGCTATTTTTTTCTCCCACCAGACCATGAAGTCTTTTATTTTTTTTCTATTTTATTACCCTTTTTAATATATTTTACCCCCCAATCATCATATTTTATGGCCCCAAAGAGGCACAAAAAAAAGACTACCCCCCCCCCCCAACAAAAAAAAATTTTTACAACCCGGACCCACCAACACTATAAATGGGGGTGAAAACCCCAATTTTACCATTTTTTTTGCCACGAGAATGGGATCAAATTTGTTTCGGATGAAATATTGAAGCTCGCTCTTCACACCCGTGCAATTATTTTTGAAGTTTTATTTTTTTCAATTTTTATTTTAATCACCAAAGTTCAAAAAAATCTACAAAAAGGAAGGGTTAAAAAAAATAGAACTGCAACCTTGAATTTCTCCACAAAACCTGCAAGCATTAATATTTTGCATAAAAAATAGCATTAGTGTTACTCGAATTCATGTAGTAAAACAACTAATGTGGTGCAATATTCTAAGCAAATGGTGCAATATACCAAAACAAAACCAAGTTAACCATTAATATGCATTAAAACTTGAAATATCTCCAATATATTGTAGAAAATAGGTCTTCAATATCACACATACAAGTGCAAAAAAATATGCCCCAAATTGGCCTCATGTGGTGAAAAACAGTCCAACGATATAGCTTTCTTTTCAGAAAAATCTAACATCTGGCCTCCAAAAAGGTCTAGCCATTGTTTATGAGCTTCAATGAGTTTTTAAAGATTTTCAACATTGGCTATTCATTTCTTTTTCCAACTCTTGGCTTTCCAATGCTTTCTTTTTCCAACTCTTGGCTTTCCAACATTTTCTTTTCTTCTTAAAATTTCCAACATTTGGCAATTTGTTTCTTTTTCCAACTTTTGACTTTCCAACATTTTCTTTTCCATTGGCATGATACGTGACATTTCTCTTCTTGAGTGTTGTCGTTTTTTTTTTTCTTTTCCTTTTTTTTTTTTTTAATAGTAACCTACAATAAAGAAAAACACATGAATTAAACTTTCCAAAATAAAACTATTAATAAAATTTAATTAAAACAAAACTAAAGATAAAATTAAATTAATATTTTCTCAAAATAAAACCATTAATGAAATTAAATTAACTTTCCAAAAAAAACACATTGATGGTTTTATTTTGATTGTTTTATTTTTATTTTATTTTCATGATTATTATTTATTTATTTCTTTATCTTTTCTCTTTTTATTTTTATTTTTATTTATTTATTTTTTCCTTTTCTCTTTTTTTTTATTTTATTTTACTTATTTTATTATTTATTTATTTATTTTAAATTTGATTTAATTAATTTCAAATGTTTGAATTGGTTTAATTCAAAACATTAAAATTAACCAAAACAATAAAAACAAGAAAGAAGCTAATCAACACACTAGACAACTTAAAAGAAACTAAAAGGAGACAATAATCCACACCCAAACCTTGGAACATATATTGCAACCTAAACCAAAATTTCCCCTAACATCCAAAAACTGAAAAATTAAAAGGTGGGTCCCCAATTTTGGGGCTAGTTGTGGAATGGCCACAACAAATTGTGACTCTGTTAGGAAATACTCTTGAGCATTTCGGATGAAGAACCCAATATGAAATGAGAACATAAAATATTAGCGAAATAACAATTATTTAGTGATGTCCCAAGAAGGTGGGGGTAAAGAGCTTTGAATAAAAATAACTAATCTATCTGCCTCTGCTTAGTGTGTGTAAAGTGATTCATTTTGTATCCTTGAAAACCATATGGATTCCATCACTTGACTTGCATTAGGCTATAAAATATTGCTCATAATATTTCATTTTGAATAACATTTTGCAAAGTCTCTTTTGAGCATAATTTGTTCAGATAGAGCCCCACTACCAGTCAGGCATCCATAGCCTTGGTGGAGATTTTCTGAACTATATGACTGATTTGATCAAGCTTTTCAATGCTCATTTTTTTTAATTAATTTATTTTTGTATAGCTTTGCAATAATTTATATCACGAGGGTTAGGAAGCATAGAGATAGAGCATGTTGAATTTTCTCCTTAATTTTTAAATCAAGATAACTTCATCCTTCAGGACTTTCAGAAATACCCTTTAATATATGTGAGTTACATGTGGAGATTTAGCTAAATGTTTCATTGTTCTACTCTCCACCATTTTAGTCCTAAAATATGAGCATGATCACAAAATAATCCATCCCCCTTTTCTCGGGCTCACCTACTTTCAGATTAGGTATTCCAACCTACTTAACAAAGGAACACAAAAAATAGGCAAGAGGCCATAAATTAGTGACCACGAAATATCACCTCACATAGAGGGACCAACCCAAAACACAAACCTCACAACCCAAAAATAAAACTTGACCTAATGTAAACTGATAAGAAAACAATTACAAAACTTATCAAACCAAACATTCATGATCAAGCACAAAAATAGGAAGCTAAAACAAAAAACTTGAAAACCAAAACTATATACTATAATATACACTATGGTACAAGATGATGCATAAATTAGACTATCACTTCCCTAGATCCCAAACATGATTAGCATATTTCAAAAGACATATAATGTGACATGCATACCAAGCATTACAAAAATCCAACCAAAATAAGATTAGGCCATATAGTACAACAATTTTCATCTTGCCTCTCTCACCCCACCAATTTGATTTAGTTTCAATAACAACCCCATAGGTAAGCTTCAAATTATTAAATTTATTAGACAGTAAATGATTTTCATTTATTTCTTGTCTGTTTCTTAAAATGTCAATTTCACAATTCTATTTATGATTTAGAATTAGGCTTTCCTTTTCAAATATAAGGTCTTTCAAGTAGGAGCCTATTTATAAAATTTTTGAAGCCACATCATTTTGCATGTTTTTAGATCAATCAAATGTATGTAACAATTTACAAGCATCTAGGACATCTACTAAATGAGGATCATCATAATTTTTTACCCTCGATTCTAGTTTTAATGATGAATTTGATTCAATAAGTCAATCACATCAAATTATCTTTCATTTAACAAAGTAATATAATTAGTGGTGTGAATAGAAATCAACTCTGGTTCTTCATTCACCACAACTAATATTTCATCATAAATATCATTTGAATCCAATGAATGATTATATAGATTTTCACATGAAGCTTGGATGTTTTGACACAAAAGGTGAGATTTTACCTATGATACATTTTAATTTACCAATACTTGGAGAGGGTTTGTAATTTCTTTCTCTTTATGGGCTTCATCATCATCTTGTAGCCTTTCACCTTCATCGATTACTTGTTCATCAAAAATACCGAAATTAGGCATCCAATTAAAAATATGCCCATCCTTTTCAAACCATGACTCTTGTCTATCTAGGGATATGTCAAATAACACATCTTCCTGATTGATCATTTGAGTTGTTTCAAACCAAGCCATATTTTCATCATTTGGAGGACTAGAAGTCAATTCTAGTTCCTTGCTAACCACCAATGGTATTTCTTCCTTTGAATATTCAAGATAATCATGTGAATATGTACCCAAATTTTTAGTATCCCAAAATGAAAGAGAAGGTTTTACCTCTTCCTCATCCAAAGCAGATGAGTCATAAGCAACATTTATCATTTCTTCCCTTTCTATTTCAACAAGATCTTCAATAAACTCATATTCAACCTGATCTAATTTGGGAATCTTCTCTATTCTTGCAAATCCAATATCTTCATGTGAAATGATAGTTTTAGCATCTTGTATGCCAATAGATATTTCATCGATAGGGGTGTGAAAATCCAATGATTCTTCATATCTTCCCCAACCATTATAAAAATTGTCATCTAAATCCGTGGGATGAAACTCTATTGTATCTTTGGCATGATCCTCATATTCATATATCAATTATTTTTCTCCTTTATCCATGGTAGTAGAATCATTATTATTTTCCAACCCTTGATGAGATTCCAAGTCGTCTTCTAAAACATTCTTAGATTGTACAGGACTTGTGATATCCTCATGTGAGCAAGCAATTGTATTATCCTGCATAGAAATTGACATAATAATTTCATTAGAAAGTTTGGAGTGAGCATATTCTTCCCACTTATTCCAAGAATCATAGTAATCATCTTCTAAAATCACGTGGTGACGCTCAACTACTTCTTCAACATATTCCAATTCATCAATGTGCTTCTCATCAAATTCACCTTCACCTTCACCTTCCTTACATGATTCAATTATTTCCAAAAGTGGGCTACTCTTTGCATTCAATATTGCAAGATCAAAATCCACATTTGTAACCCAAAACTCAAATTTTTCAGAATTTGGAAGGTGTGGATTTTATTGGCCATCAGTTTCAACAATCTTATCGAAGGTATTTTTCAAGAACAATTGGTGAAATTATATTATGTCTTCGAATTCATTTATTGATTTTCCTTCAACCTCACTTTCAACCACTTTTGATGGCTTAGGGGTTTCTATAATGGGATCAATTTTTACATTCTTCTTTCCATGATCATCCCAATCCTCCTTTGTGAATAATGATTCTAAACCTAGGTCATCATTTGGAATACATTGGCCTTCTTGATCATCAGTTTCAACCATTTCACTCCATTCTATGGAAGGTTCCAACCTATCACATATTTCAAATCTAGTTAGATTTAGGATTCTTCCATTTTTTGAATACTCATGCATTTCTAGAGATGAACCCATCTCTACACAATCCTCATTGTTGGATATTGGCTTTGAAACTTGCACCTCCTCTTGGATGATATCTAGGTGGTTATAAAATTTAGATATTCAAATTCATCCCCTTGATCATTCATCTTAGGCCTCATTGGAGTGGAGGGTGCTATATTATATGGTTGGTGTAGGTTGGCATCAATAACTCCTGAAAAACAATTCCTCATGGGGGAAGGTTGTGCCTCAACTTGTCTCATGGGTATTATTAGATTTTTATCCTTAGGATTGCACAGTGATAGCTTACCCAAAAAACCATTAACATCCATCAAAGTCCACCATATTTCCAATAGAATTGCCTCATTGTAGGCCTTAGGCAAGGATGAATCTTCAAGAAGTTTCCTTAGAAATTTGGACATTAAGGGGTCCAAGGCTTCCTCTCTTGTTATGTCGTAATGTTCCACCACTTCAGTGTACAACCCATGGAACCTATCATTGAATTATCTCATGGATTCATTAGGTTGTTTATGGATAGAGGTAAACTGATTTTGCAACATAACTGGGTCAACTTGATTTCCAAAATGGTCAAGAAATATTGTTTCTAGTTGGACCCAAGAAGTGATAACCTCTAGAGGTAATTGGGTATATCAATCCATTGCTATGTCATTCAATATATATGAGAACAACCTACAAGCAACATCATTAGGGTAAATTTGCTAGTGAATTAACATGCTTTTGTAGATATAGAATCTTTGTATGTGTCCTAATGCCACATTGTGCCTAAACTATGGTGGAAAATCCAATAAAATTTTAGGAATTTGATGGAATATTCCTGGCATGTTTAAAAACTATAATAATATCCTAACAGAGATGCCATTCTTTCTCTAATTTGATCAAATGTCTCCTTAGTGAAACTCAAAGAATCAAAACAAATTTTGTTAGTCAAATAAATATATCTTGCAAAGAAGCATGAAATGAATAACAAGTCTCAAATGTTTAACATATGAATCATCATGTTAGCATCAACCAGAAGATATGCATCAGTTAAACCATGACATTGAAGAACATTCTCAAATTTACATGTTAACATTAATGCATCTTCAAAATAGAGAATATTAGAATCAATGAAAGTGATTAACAAAATCTCATTAGTCAATACCAATGTCTTTAAATAACTCTTTCAAGTAACAATGAACAATATATAGCATTTAGAATCACAATAAAATAAACCACTTCAGGCCCTCCTTCTAGTGCCAAAATGTTGAGTGGTAATTTTACCCAATTGCAAAACCACACTCACACTTAGGATTTTGATCACAAAACTCTCTCTTGCAAAGAAGTTAAAACAAAAAAAACTTCTCCAAGGTTCCACTATATAAGCATTATACACATGTATTTGTAATATTTTTTAATATATGTTAGATGAATGCTATGAATACCTTAGTGATTTGCAAGTAACTGTGAACAAGGGGTCTGCTTTGGTGTTATTTTATTATGCTATACTAGTGATTGTTCATGATATTTAAAATAAATGTAAAATGTGATTGGCCCTCATATGACCACGATGTAAAGCCTTAATTCCTTTTATATTGAAGTATTTTAGGTAGATTTTATCTTCTTTTGATTAAGCAGATTTTAGACAAGTTTTATCTTGCATAGTTAAACCCTGATTTGAACATGAAAATAAATATTAAAATCTATCCTTAAATGTGAACCTTTTTTTTGTGTGGAAAACATCCTAAAAGGGATGCCACTTTCGGGTGATACCCAAGGAGGCAAGGGTATCCATTCTACCAAAAATGCCCAAGACTCGAATCTGGCCTACCACCTTTGATACACTCAAGGAGCAAACAAACACAAAGCCAATTAAAAATAAGAAGATAACAACAAAAATAATAAAATAAAATAAAAAACATGCTCCTTGAGTGTGTCAAAAACAAAAGCACAACCAAACACACACAATAAGATAAAATAAACCACAACACAAACCACATAGAAAAACACAAGAAACACATAACAAAACACAAAAAAGACAAAAACAACTAAACACTACAAAGACATAACCCAAAAAAAAACAAGAAAAATAAACACAACCAAAACCTAAAAAATTAAAAAATAAAACAAAAATAAAAATAAAAAACAACCAACAACAGACAATAAAAAATATATATATATATATATATATATATATATATATATATATATATAGAAAACACTCACCCATAAAAACATGAAATAACACAAACAAAGAGAAACCCAAGAACAAGAACGAAAAAAAACACAAGAACAATAACAAAAAACATAAAAAAAAAAAAAAAAAACAACAACAAAAACACAAGAACAACAAAAAACAACACAAAGAACACAAAAACAAAACAAAATATAAAAAACCCACCCACCTTAAAAAAATAAAGAAAAAAAACAAAAAGGAAAAAAGAAATAAAAAATGAACAAAACAAAGACCTATCTAGACCAGAAGACTATTAAGGCAAGAATCAACAGAGGAAACAAAATAAAGAATGGAATGAGCTAGCGAACTAAAAAAAACTGAATGAACCAAAGAGAAGCAAAAAAAAAAAAAAACAAGAAGAAACTAGGTACCTTCAGAACTAGAGCCATCCAAAGAAATGATAGAAAGAAGAGCTTCCCTAATTTGAGAAGCCCACCATATAGGAGGGTGGCCATAAAAAGTAAGATCACCTTTGTCCAAAGCCCAATTAGATAAAGCATCAACACTCTTGTTTTGATCTCTGACCACATGATTGTAATCAACTTTCAAAAATCCCATTTGGATTAACTGAATCTTCTCAATAATTATTTTTATTCTCCAATCCACCTTATGATTCTTAGAAGGATTCTTCAAGAGATTAATCATAAGTTGAGAGTCAGACTCAACTAACACCTTTTCCCATCCAACCTTAGTAGCCTCTTGAAGACCTCTGAGGATACCATACCCCTTAGCAAGGTTATTGGAAAGAACACCCAAATTGTCAACAAAAGTAAAAACCAGGGAGCCATCTAAAAGTCTACCAATTCCTCCCACACTGGCTTTTCCAAGGTTCCCTCTAGAGGATCCATCAATATTGACTTTTCCAAAATCCTTAGGATGAGGTTGCCAATTTCTATTCCTATCCAATTTACTAATACTAACATTCCCTTTAAGATGGTTGCCCTTAGAATGTTTAATATTCAATATTTGCATCACTTGACCCCATATTTGGTGGGAGTTTTGGGGGTGATTAAGGAGATGATGGACTGATTCAACTAAGTTGGCTATGGTATTTTGCCAAATATAGTGAATATCCTTACTACCTTGATTAAAAATTTGGTTGTTCCTTTCATTCCAAATATTCTAAAGAAGAATGGTAGAACCCATCCAAACTAACTGCCTAATAAAATGATCAACACCCTCTTGATTAGGCCAATCCCTCCAAAGATGTTCAAAAGTAAAAAAATTGGACCACTATAAGCCAAGTAAAGTGGCCATTCTCCTCCATAGCTCAGAGGTTAAAGTACACTCAATAAAAATATGGTTGATATTTTCTACATTCTCTTCACACATTTCACATCTAAAAGGGCCATGAAAACCATGCTTCATAAGTTGCTCACCAGTAAGCACCCTACGATGCAGTAAAAGCCAATTAAAGAACCTCACCTTAGGCTAGAGATTTTGAGCCCACAATTGAGAAAACATGTTAGAAGAATGGTTGGGATTATTATGGCATAAGGTCAAATAACCTTGAGCAACTGAATACTCACCCTTAGTAGTGTTGTTCCATCCAAAACAATCTTTTTCATGGGACCAAGAGAGGGATCTCATATGAAGGATGCCTTGGATATCTTGTCTTTGCATTTCTAGGATTTGAATAGGCCAGTCCTCAATACGGATCCAATATCTACCAACCTTTGAATTACCAGTATGGTACCGACAATAATTAGCCACCTTTATCTAATTAGCTCGGTGAAGCTCCTCCATCTAAGGCCTCCAATCAGGAAATTGAGTTATCAAAGGTTTGTGACCATCCCAAGAATATGTCCAAAAATTTGCATGATGAACATTATGAATGATCCAAAATAATTTTTTCTTTATCAAATCCTCACCAGTCTTAAGAACTGCTAAAATGGGAGAACCTTTGGTAGGAAGTTGATAGCGAACAAGGTCCTCAGGACTTTTGTTCTTAGCATATTTAGCATGGAGATTATTGGCCCAAAGAGCATTGGGGTTATTCAACATCCTCCAATATAATTTAGTAGCTAAATATTTATTGTTATTAATTGAAGACCGTAAACCTAACCCCCCTTCACTCTTAGGAAGACATAAAGTATCCCATTTCCCCAAGGCCCATTTTCTTTTCTCCTTAGTACCACTCCAAAGGAAACGATGATTGATTTGATCCAAATCTCAAAGAACAACCTTTGGAATATTTAAAATGGAAGAAACATAAATAGGAATAGCTTGAAGGACTGATTTTACCAAGGTGATTCTACCCCCATAAGAAACCCACTTGTTGGTCCACTTTCCAATTTTCTTCTTGACTTTGTCCAACAACCAATTCCAATATTTATTTTTTTGCCTTTGAATATTTATGGGAATACCTAAATAAGTGATTGGAAGAGAGGTCTTCTTATATCTTAGCTTATCCAAGACCATGGATTCCTGTCTAGCAGAGCAGTGAAAGAAAATAACTTTAGATTTGTCTTCATTGATCAACTGCCTAGTAGCCTTAGAAAAACAGCTAATGATTTGCTTAATATTAGAAGCTTCCTTAACTGTAGCTTTACCTAAAATAGTAGAGTCATCCACAAATTGAAGATGAGAGATAGGTCTAGCTCCATGAGCAATGGTAACTCCGTCAAGGGTTTTGTTTTCCCTCTTTTTGGTTATAGTCCTACCCAAGCATTCAACAAGAATGATGAATAAATAAGGGGATAGTGGGTCACCTTGCCTAATACCTCTAGAAGCTGGGAAATACTGAGAAGGTCTGCCATTGATAAGAACTAAGTAGGAAACTGAAGAGATACATGTTGAGCAAGGTGCAGCAATAGTATTGTCATTGTTGTCAACACAGTCAGATAGATCTATTGATGCAAGTGGACAGGAAGTTCAAAAGCCTTTCAGATGCAGAAGATAAGAGTTCAAAGGTTACTCAGAGTATGTACAATGATTTTCCAAGAAGACCAAAGTGGCCCATATGCAAAAGATCAAAGAAAAAGACAAGTAAGAAAAGTGTCATGATATCACGACATATACAACAGGCAAGAAAAACTGTCATGATTTCGTGACATGTTGGAAGAGAGAGAAAAAGCAAGAAAAATTGTCATGATTTTGTGACATGTTGAAAGAGAGAGAAAAAGCAGGAAAAACTATCATGATTTTGTGACATGTTGGAAGAGAAAAAGGCAAGTGGAAAAACTGTCACGATTTCATGACATGTTGGAAGAGAAAAAGGCAAGTGGAAAAACTATCGCGATTTCGTGACATGTTGGAAGAGAAAAAGGCAAGTGGAAAAACTGTCGCGATTTCATGACATGTTGGAAGAGAAAAAGGCAAGTGGAAAAACTGTCACGATTTCGTGACATGTTGGAAGAAAAAGAGAAAGTAAGAAGAAGTGTCACGATTTCACGACAAGTTTTCACGAAGAAAAGAGAGGAAAAGGAAATTGAAAAGTGTCGCGATTTCGTGACATGTTGCATTTTCGCAACTAAAATAGGAGAGAGAAAGGAAATTTGAAAAGTGTCACGATTTTGCGACATGTCGCATTTTCACGACAAAATAAAGAGAAGAAGACGTACGAAAGAAGAAGTGTCACGATTTTGTGACAAAAGCAGAGAAGAAGACTTCAAAGGCAGAAGTGTCATGATTTCACGACAAAAGCAAATAAGTAAGACCTAGAAGAGAAGTGTCATGATTTCGTGACATGTCACATTTTCATGACTCAAAAAGGACAGGAAGGCAGAAAAGCAAAAGTGTCATGATATCACGACATGTCACATTTTTGTGACTCAAGAAGGGCAGACAAGCAAGATAAAAAAAGTGTCGTGATATAGTGACATGTTGTATTTTCGCGGGCCAAAGCTAAGAGAAAGAGCAAGGAGAAAAAGTGTCACGATATTGCAACATGTATTTTTGAGGGCCAAAGCAAAGAGAAAGTGCAAGGAGAAAAAGTGTCACGATATCACGACATGTAGCATTTTCACGACCCAAAGGCAAGAGAAAGAGCAAAGGAGAAAAAGTGTCACGATATCGCGACATGTCGCATTCTCGTGGCTAAAGGAGGAGAGAGAAAGTAAGAAGGCAGAAGTGTCGTGATATCACGACAACAGTAAAGAGGAAGAGTATGGAGGTGAAAGTGTCACAATATCACGACATGTGTTTTCGTGGTACAAGACAAGAAAAGAAGTAAGGAGGAAAAAGTGTCACGATATCGCGACATGGTGTATTCTTGCGGTTAAGTTGAAGCCGACGAAGACCGATGATAGCCGACTAAGATTAGGGTTTACAACCGACTAAGATTAGGGTTTACAGCCGACTGAGATTAGGGTTTTCATCATGAAAATCTTGTTATAAAAGGAGGGTTGTTTGGAGAATTGAGGTGTGTCGAAGTGTGCAAAATACGATCACTGTGCATAGAGAGCAAGTCATGTCGAATCATTCTAAGTGTGAAATTTTTCTAAGAAAGTAGAGTGCACAATAGGGAGAAGACGTCTATGAAGTTTGAGTGTAGCAGAGTGTGCAAAGTGCTTGCATAGAGAAAGCAGAGTGCACAATAGGGAGAAGACGTCTATGAAGTTCGAGTGTAGCAGAGTGTGCGAAGTGCTTGCATAGAGAAAGCAAAGTGCACAAAAAAAGCAAAGGTGACCAGTCAGGGTCTAGCAAAAGCAAAGGTATCTTACTATCAATCTTCTAGTTTCAGAATTGAAGTCCAAGTTGTAGCTTGGCATCAAGGGTTGGTGCTCCTTCTAGTAGGTGCTGGTAAATCAGGGGTTGGTGCTCCTTTCTATTGGTGCAGATAAATAAGGGGTTGGTACTCCTTCCAGTGGGTGCTAGTAAATTGATTGTAAAGTTGGAGCTTTGCAAAGGCTAGATTTGGATGGTAGTCCAAGCAGTCATTTTTGAGGAGTAGCCATTTTGGTGAACCTCATTAAATCTTGTGTTGTGTGATGTTCTCTTATGATACTTGCTTTATCTGGTTCTAAGGTTTCTTATTTCTATTTTAAGAGCTATGAATTTAAGTTAAAAAGAGCTACACTGATTCACCCCCCCTCTCAGTGTCATTGTAAGACTAACAATTGGTATCAAAGCTAAGGTTCATGTACAAGCTTAACCGGCTAGGGTGATCTTGGAAGTAACACAATGGCAGGTGGTGAAGGCTTCTCATCAAACAAAGCACCATTGTTTGATGGATCTAATTACGCATTCTAGAGAATCAGGATGCAGACATATCTATGCTTTGGGATACGACATCTGGGATTCAGTAGTTAGTGGATATACAATACCCATCACTCCTCCAGAAGAGGCTGACGAAAAGAAACTGTTTGACAATAACTCAAAAGCAATGAATGCTCTCATGAGCGGAATAGCAAACAGTGAACTAGTGAAGATCATGAGCTGTAAAATGGCAAAAGAGATATGGGACAAACTGAGGAGTATTCATGAAGGAAATGATAAGATCAAGGAGGCCAAGTTACAGACACATCGAGCTCAGTTCGAATCATTAAAAATGAATGACGATGAAAACATTGAGGCATATATGCTGAGAGTTAATGGAATCATTAATGCGATCAGAGGACTCGGTGAGGATATCAAAGACTCTACCGTCGTGAAAAAGGTATTAAGATCTCTTCCTCAAAGGTTTGATTCTAAAGTCTCAATGATAGAAGAAGCTAAAAATCTAAATTATTTTAGTATGGATGAGATGTATGGTTCTTTGACTGCATATGAGATGAGGATAGGAAGATCTAAACCCACAGATAGAGAAGCGACTTTTAAAGCCCTTAAAAATAAAAACGTGAAACAAGAGTCCGAGGAAGAAGAGACATCAGATGAAATGGAAGCAAACTTTGTTAGAAAACTAAAAAGGGAAAAGGAAAATATAGAGGAAAGCTACCGCTTAAATGTTTCAATTGTGGAGGCATTGGGCATTTTGCGACTAAATGTCCACTTAATGAGAAGAACAAAAATGATGAAGGATCACACCAAGAAAGAAGTGACTGGAAGAAGAAAACGAATTTCAAAAAAGGCAACTTCAAGAAGAAAAGTTTCATCTCCAAGAATGCTAGTTCATTAGAAGACAACTCCGGTGAGGATTCTGAAGAGGAAATAGGTGAAGCTCTTTTCATGGCATTTGAAGAAGAAAAGGAAGAAAGAGTGAACTTTGAAGTATGTGGTGAAAACCCTGAGGCTGAAGTAGATCTAGAAGGTGAGTTGATCTCTGCACTTGAAGAGTGGAAAATAGAGAAGAAAAAGAATAAGAAACTTTCAAAAAGGCTTGAGGATGCAAATGAAATCATATCCAGTTTGAAAGTACAGATAGAAGAATCCAAGAAAATCTTTGAAGATCTTGAAGTGCAAATAACCATGAAAATAGATTATTGCAGCAAGCTAGAAGAAGAGATTGTTGGTTTAAGAATGCAGCTAGAAGAGGTGAATAAGAAAATTAGTTGTTATCACAAATATGAAGTAAGTTCTATGAAGTTGGATAAGATCATAAATGACCAAAGGCCAGTAGGCATCAAATTTGGTCTAGGTTTCATCGAAGGAGAATCATCAAATGGATCAAAGGCCAGAAATGTAGAATCCATAAAGAATGAAGATAAGAAACAGGTTGATCAAGGAAAAACATCTCATGCAAAAGAAAGCAATAATGCCAGGCACGAAAGGAGAATTGACAATGATGGATTCACCAATGTCACACATCAAAGAAGAAGAAGACCTAGGGCTCCTACGACAACATGGCAAAGACCATCACCCAGGTTCAATTATCCCTTTTCTGGTTTCTATTTTAAATGCAATGGCTATGGACATAAAATCTCAAACTACAAATATAATGTAAGACCAAGGAATTTCACCAGTAGAAATGCTTTCTCTCCTTTGATGAATTATACAGTAGAATGTTATAAATGTCATAATTTTGGGCACATTGCAAGAAACTATAGAAGTACATTTGCATCAAATCAGTTTCAGGGAAGAAAATTTCAACCAAACAGGATGAGACAAAATAGAAAACTTCTCGAAAAACAAACACAAGCTATTGATAAGGGAAAGGCAAAACAAGAGCTCAAATCTACTATCAAAATGGAGTGGAAAGAAAAGGAGCGACTTAAGGAAGAAAAGGAATCCTTAATAGTACAAACAACATTTAAAGCACAGAATAAATATGTACCATGGATACTTGATAGTGGATGCTCTAGTCATATGACAGGTGACAAACAAAAATTTGAGAAGTTACAAAAATATGAAGGTGGATCAGTAAAGTTTGGTAATAATGATGGAGCTAAGATAGTTGGCAAAGGCTCAGTTAAAATTAGTGATGAAAAAATTAAGTCAGAAGAAGTCTTGTTTGTAGATGGGTTGAAACATAACTTGTTGAGCGTAAGTCAGATTTGTGATAAAGGTCATGAAGTAGTCTTTATGAAGCAGGGTTGTGAAGTCAAAAAAAAAAAATAGTGGAAAATTGATAGCAACTGGATCAAGGACATCTAGCAACCTGTACACGCTCTCAGAGACTTCAAAAGGAGCTTGTTTTATTGGACAGGAAGAAGAAAATTGGTTGTGGCACAAGAGACTCGGTCATATCAGTTTTGATAATCTAGTAAAAATCACCTCAAAAAGGGCAGTAAGAGATATTCCCACCATCAGCAAACCTGCAAACAACATTTGTGCTTCATGCCAAAAGGGGAAGCAAACTAGAGTCACATTCAAAACAAAAGAGTACTACACAAGCAAACCTTTGGAACTAATACACACTGATTTATGTGGACCCATGAGAACACAAAGCATAAATGGTGACAAATATTTTATGTTGTGCATTGATGACTATTCCAGAATGACATGGATATTTTTCTTGAAGCATAAATCGAAGCTTTTGATATGTTCAAAATTTTCAAAAACCAGGTTGAGAATGAAACAGGAAAGAGGATCAAATGTTTAAGATCGGATAGAGGAGGAGAATTCATTTTAGAGGAGTTTACAGAGTACTGTGAAAAATACGGTATTAGGAGACAGTTTTCAGCAGCCAAGACACCTCAGCAGAATGGAGTGGTAGAAAGAAAGAACAGGATAGTGCAAGAAATGGCACGGACTATGTTGGCTAAAAGTAGAGTAGTAGATAGATTTTGGAAAGAAGCAGTCCATACTATGATGTATATCCAAAATAGGTACATGCTGAGAACACATGAAAGCAAAACTCCTTATGAGTTGTGGTTCGGTAAAAGGGCAACAAAAAAATACCTCAAAGTTTTTGGCAGCAAGTGCTACATCAAAAGAACTGAAGATAATCTTGGTAAGTTTGAAGATAGAGCGGATGAAGGTATTTTTGTTGGTTATTCATCAAAAAGCAAAGCTTACAAATGCTACAACAAGAGGCTAAAGAAAATTGTGGATAGTGCCGATGTTAAATTTGATGAAGGTAGAGAACGAGTAATTAGCTATGAAATGAACTACCCAATTTATGAAGAGGTTATTGAAGGAGATGAGGAAAAAGAAATGGAAAAGATACAAAAAATTGACTCAGATGATTTAAGTTGTGATTCAGAAGTGGAAGAAAATAAGAAATTCAAAACAAGCATTTGGCAAAAAAATCATCCTAGAGAGCAAATAATTGGAGACCCCAAAGTTGGTGTTCAGACAAGAAGAAGAGTAGTAAGTAACTACTCTCTATTATCCAACATTGAGCCCAAAAATGTTGCTGACGCAAGCAAAGATGAAAGTTGGATGAAGGCAATAAATGAAGAATTAGATCAGATCGAGAAAAATGAAACTTGGGAGTTAGTACCTAGACCTACAAATAAAAATATAATCGGGACTAAATGGATTTTTTGAAACAAATTGAATGAAGATGGACAGGTAGTCAGAAATAAAGCAAGATTGGTATGTAAGGGTTATGCACAAGTTGAAGGCATTGACTTTGAGGAAACTTTTGCACCAGTAGCTAGACTAGAGGCAATTAGAATGTTTCTGGCTTTAGCAGTCTACAAGAATTTCAAAGTTTATCAAATGGATGTGAAATCAGCGTTTTTGAATGGGAAACTTGAAGAAGAGGTTTATATTGAGCAACCAGATGGTTTCCAACTTGGTGATGATCCCAACTTGGTTTGCAAGTTGAAGAAAGCATTATATGGCTTAAAACAGGCACCCTGAGCATGGTATGCAAGGCTAGACAACTATCTCACTCAACAAAGGTTTAAGAAAGGTATGGTGGATAGTAATTTGTATGTCAAAACAAAAAATGGGCATCTTATTGTTCTTGTTGTATACGTAGATGATATCATATTTGGCAGCAACAAAGATGAGTCGTGTAAAGATTTAGCAAATAAGATGCAGAAAGAATTTGAAATGTCAATGATTGGTGAACTTTCATATTTCCTCGGGTTGCAAGTTAATCAAAATAAGAAGGGCATATTTATTTCTCAAGTTAAATATGTGAAAGAGATGTTAAAAAAGTTCACAATGGAGGATTGTAAGCCAGTTAGCACTCCCATGACGACAGGTTGCAAGTTGAGCAAGGATGACAAATCTCCACCTATTGATCAAACCATGTACAGATCTATGATTGGAAGCTTACTATACCTAACAGCTACCAGACCAGATATTTTGCAGGCAGTATGCATGGTAGCATGATTTCAGGCTAATCCCAAGGAGACTCATGTGACAGCAATGAAGAGGATTCTTCGGTACCTCAAAGGTACTATGGAGTATGGGTTATGGTATCCAAAAGGTAAAGACTTCACACTTATTTCGTATTCAGATGCAGATTGGGCAGGATGTGTAGATGACAGAAAGAGTACCAATGGAGGTGCATTCTATCTTGGAGACAGATTGGTTGCATGGCACAGTAAGAAACAAGAGTCAGTTTCTTTATCGATAGCAGAGGCAGAATATATTGCAGTGACAACATGTTGTACGGAGGTATTGTGGATGAAACAAACACTAAAAGATCTTGGTATTAGCTTCAGTGAGCCAATATCGGTTAAGTGTGATAACACCGAGTGCCATTAACATCTCCAAGAATCCGGTTATGCATTCACGCACAAAACACATTGCTATCAGGTATCACTTTTTGAAGGAGAAAGTTGCGAAAGGTGAGGTTAAGTTGGATTTTGTTCCAACTACAGAGCAAGTAGCAGATATCTTCACAAAACCATTGCCCAAGGAAGTTTTTGAGTACCTTCGCAATAAATTGGGAGTGGTCACACTTCCCAAGAATTGACTAGCTACAGGGATCACATTCTCAGGGGGAGCATTTAAGTATTTGATTATCTTTTTGCTCATGTTCATGATTTTTGCTAAGTGTAATAAATTGTGCCTAAGAATGTTGTGCATGGACTCGGGGGAGTCTGCAGTAGCCCTTTGGTATTATTGTCAAAGGGGGAGAAGAGTTACAGAAAATTGCACATGTGTTGCCAACAATTCCAAAGGGGGAGATTGTTGAGCAAGGTGCAGCAACAATATTGTCATTGTTGTCAACACAGTCAGATAGATCTATTGATGCAGTGGACAGGAAGTTCAAAAGCCTTTCAGATGCAGAAGACAAGAGTTCAAAGGTTACTCAAAGTATGTACAGGGATTTTCCAAGAAAACCGAAGTGGCCCATATGCAAAAGATCAAAGAAAAAGACAAGTAAGAAAAGTGTCACGATATCGCGACATATACAAAGCAAGAAAAACTGTCGCGATTTCGCGACATGTTGGAAGAGAGAGAAAAAGTAGGAAAAACTATCATGATTTCGCGACATGTTGGAAGAGAGAAAAAGCAAGAAAAACTATCGTGATTTCGTGACATGTTGGAAGAGAAAAAGGCAAGTGGAAAAATTGTCATGATTTCGTGACATGTTGGAAGAGAAAAAGGCAAGTGGAAAAACTGTCATGATTTCGCGACATGTTGGAAGAGAAAAAGGCAAGTGGAAAAACTGTCGCGATTTCATGACATGTTGGAAGAGAAAAAGGCAAGTGGAAAAACTGTCGTGATTTCGTGACATGTTGGAAGAAAAAGAGAAAGCAGGAAGAAGTGTCACGATTTCGTGACAAGTTCGAAGAAAAGAGAACAAGTAAGAAAAGTGTCACGATTTCGTGACATGTCGCATTTTCGTGACTAAAATAGGAGAGAGAAAGTAAGTTGGAAAAGTGTCACGATTTCATGACATGTCACATTTTTGCGACAAAAGAAAGAGAGGAAGCGTGTGGGTGATGATAAAAGCAGAAAGCAAGACTTGAAGTAGAAGTGTCACGATTTCGTGACATGTCGCATTTTCACGACTAAAAAGGACAGGAAGGCAGAAAAGCAAAAGTGTCGTGATATCACGACATGTCACATTTTGTGACTAAAGAAGGGCAGACAGGTAGGATAACAAAAGTGTCACGATATCATGACATGTATTTTGGCCAAAGCTAAGAGAAAGAGCAAGGAGAAAAAGTGTCACGATATCGCGACATGTTGTATTTTCAGGGGCCAAAGCAAAGAGAAAGTGCAAGGAGAAAAAGTGTCACGATATCGCGACATGTAGCATTCTCATGACCCGAAGGCAAGAGAAAGAGCAAAGGAGAAAAAGTGTCACGATATCGTGACATGTCGCATTCTCGTGACTAAATGAGGAGAGAAAAAGTAAGGCAGAAGTGTCGTGATATCAAAGAGTAAAGAGGAGAGAGTATGGAAGTGAAAGTGTCACGATATCACGACATGTTGTTTTTGTGGGTACAAGCCAAGAAAAGAAGCAAGGAGGAAAAAGTGTCATGATATCACGACATGGTGTATTCTCATGGTTAAGTTGAAGCCGACGAAGACCGATGATAGCCGACTAAGATTAGGGTTTACAACCGACTAAGATTAGGGTTTACAGCCAACTGAGATTAGGGTTTTCATCATGAAAATATTGTTATAAAAGGAGGGCTATTTGGAGAATTGAGTGTGTCAAAGTGTGCGAAATACGGTCGCTGTGCGCAGAGAGCAAGTCGTGTCGAATCATTCTAAGTGTGAAATTTTGCTAAGAAAGTAGAGTGCGCAACAGGGAGAAGACGTCTGTGAAGTTCGAGTGTAGCAGAGTGTGCGAAGTGCTTGCATAGAGAAAGCAGAGTGCGCAATAGGGAGAAGACGTCTGTGAAGTTCGAGTGTAGCAGAGTGTGCGAAGTGCTTGTGCAGAGAAAGCAGAGTGCGTAGAAAAAGCAAAGGTGACCAGTCAGGGTCTAGCAAAAGCAAAGGTATCTTACTATCAATCTTCTAGTTTCAGAATTGAAGTCCAGGTTGCAGCTTGGCATCAGGGGTTGGTGCTCCTTCCAGTAGGTGCTGGTAAATCAGGGGTTGGTGCTCCTTTCTGTTGGTGCAGATAAATAAGGGGTTGGTACTCCTTCCAGTGGGTGCTGGTAAATTGATTGTAAAGTTGGAGCTTTGCAAAGGCTGGATTTGGATGGTAGTCCAAGCAGTCATTTTTGAGGAGTAGCCATTTTGGTGAACCTCGTTAAATCTTGTGTTGTGTGATGTTCTCTTATGATACTTGCTTTATCTGGTTCTAAGGTTTCTTATTTCTATTTTAAGAGCTATGAATTTAAGTTAAAAATAGCTACACTGATTCACCCCCCCTCTCAGTGTCATTGTAATACTAACAATACATCCCATAATCCAATCCATCCAATCCTTAGAGAAACCAAATTGCCTCAAAACTTTGATAAGGAAGTGCCAATCCACTCTGTCATAAGCTTTGGATAAGTCTAACCGAATGAACATGGAAGGAGAATTTTGCATATCCATGGAATGGATGGCTTCCTGAGCAAGAACTATCTCATCTACTATTTTATGTCCTTCCACATAACCCCCTTGCTTTGGGGAAATAATCTTATGCAAAAGAGGCTTCAACCTTTCTACCATGATTTTAGTAATGATTTTGAGAAGAACATTACATAAAGCAATAGGTCTAAAAGCTGAGATATGATCAACCTCTTGAGCTTTTGGAACAAGAGTAATATAAATTTTATTGATAACCTTCAAAATTTCTTTGGCTTTCCTGGCTTCTTCCACCACCTCTAATAAATCAACATGAAGGATATCCCAGAACTCTTGGTAGAACTCAATAGGAAAACCATCAGGACCTAGGGATTTCCCTTTTTGCATTTTAAAAACTACTTGTTGAATCTCATTGATAGTAATAGGAGCAGTCAAAATAGAGTTCTCCTCAGAAGTGATAAGAGAAGGGATTGCTTGAAGAACATTATATTGTGAAGCTGAGTCGAGGGGAGTAGCAACAAAAATATTGGAAAAGTAATCAACAACAATAGAGTTCATGACATCCCAAGTATAAACAACATCTCTAGAATATAATTTTAAGGAAGAAATAAAGTTGTGAGATCTTCGAGCTAGAAGAGATTTGTGGAAAAAATTTGTGTTTCGATATCCTTCTTTGAGCCATTGAATTCTAGATTTTTTCTTTCATAAGATTTCTTCTATTTTTTCCCATTCCTCTAACTGAGTTGTGAGTTTAATTTCATCTGCACTTCTCTTCTTTGTGAGGCCATATAAATGGATTTTCTTATTCACATTTTCAAGATGAGCAATAACTTCATGTTTTTTTTTATGAACATCCCCAAACTCTTTCCAGTTCCAAGTCTTGATTTTGGATTTAATGTATTGCAGTCTTTTGTCAAAACAGAACATCTTAGTCCCATGTCAAGGTTTACCTTCCTTCCACCATTTTTGCACATGAGGTCTGAAGGAAATGTCTCTAAGCCACATTAATTGAAAATGAAAAGGAGAGAAAATCACATTGGTTTTCCACATTTCCACCATGACTGGCCAATGATCCGAACCAACATTATTAAGAGTCTTCACTTTAGGAATGTGACCATGGATTAAAAACCTATCCAATCTCTCCATTATACAAGCTAAGCCTTGCCTTCTATTAGACCAAGTCATAAGGCCATTATCTGGTTGGATATCCACAAGATGGAGGTTTGCAATATATTTTCTCATGAGGTCAGTGCTTTTGTCCAAATTTCTATTTCCCCTCCTTTTCTCATCCAGAGAGAGAATGGTATTGAAATCTCCTTCAATCAAGATCCAAGCTTTAGGAAAATGAGAGATAATATGAGTAATATCCTTCCACTGTCTTCTTTTTTCCTCCAAAGAAATCGGAGCATAAACAGTAATGCAGAGCATAATCTGGTTGGATTGTCTACTTTGAATAGCTATAGCCAACAAACCCCAAATGCCAACCATATGGTGAATAACTACCTCTTTTGGATCCCAAAGACAAGCAATGCCACCCAAAGTCCCTTGGGAACTGAGGGAAACCACTTTTCTAGCTGGCCAAATTTTACTGGCAATTAAGTCCATATCCTCCATTGACATCTTAGTTTCTTGAAGGAAAACAAGATGTGGATGATTTACTTGAATCATTCTTCTAATTTCATTTTGTTTTGAAAGACTCCCTTTGAGTCCTCTAATATTCCAAGTGATGATCTTCATTAATACCAGGGCTAAAAAATTTGGGAAGGGCATTAATCTTACCTTCCTCTACAAGATTTTCACCTTCTTTTACCATATGATATTGATTGGTCTTGCGACCTACTTTTTGGTTAGAATCCATCTTCAATTTTTTTCCCTATTTCTTGACTTATTCCAATTGAATCTGAGATGGCTTCTGACCTTGAAGAATGCTCGTACACAGCCAAAATTTTACTAGATGGTTCAATAGAGTCTATATTGGGACCTGCATTATTTGAAGTTTTGACATGTGAAATATTGTTTTTCTTGTGTAAATTTTCTCCTTTTTTTTCTATTGAAAACCTTTGATTTGTTGGTTTGTCTCTGAGTTCTTCCCTTCATATTTAAATTGTGTTTCTAATATTTCAATTTCCATTATTTCCTCTTCCTCACTTGGGACATCATTTGTGGAAAGGATTTCAAAAATATTAGCAGATGAATTTGATTGATCCTTCATAACTGGTTTTTTCTGAGTGTTCTTCTTCTTAGGTATTTGAAAACCTGCTAAGTTTATATCTTATTTCTTTTGATCAAGAATTTTATTTGGGCAAGCACTGGCCAAATGACCATATTCATGGAAAATTATACAACGAAAAGGAATGTTCTCATAGTCCTCTACTTGCTCCCAAGTGTCTTCCCCAAATTGTAATGTGATATTTTTAGGTAGGGGTTTGTCAAAATCCATTAAAACACAAATTCGAGCATAAATAATATGTTCAAAATTTTGAGTACAATCAACAGTCATCATAAAATTTCCTAAAGAGTTTCCAATTGAAGAAAAAATAGTAGGATTCCAAAATTCAATAGGGAGGCCAAAGAGTCTAACCCACATGGGAGCAATAGAAGGCATCTCTTCTTCGGATTTAAATTTAGTATGCCAGGGCTTCATGAAAAGCCTTGCCCTTCCAAAAACCAAGGACCCCCTTGAAAAGTTTTCTCTCTATCTTCATTATTAGCAAATAAAACAAGAAAATAACCATTTGGATAAATAGAGATTTGTAACTCACCTTTATTTTTCCATATTTTTGCATCCCAGACTTTGAAAGCAGATAGACTCGGATGAAAACCCATGAATTGACAAATTAGTCCTCTTTTTTCCAAATCTTCAATTCCAGTCTGAATGTTATCCATATCAAGCTTAACAATAGGAGTTCCATCAGCTACTTTAAGACATCCTGACTCCATTTTCCTAGGATCAATCTTAGGCATTCTTAGAGGTTTATGGGAAGCCCTAATATTGATATTAGTGTTGGGCTAAGGCTGTCCACCACAAAGGACATCCCTAAAATTCATTTTTGGGACAGAGTCTTCAAAATTCTTACCCTTGATAGGGGTTTTCACAGTAGAATTATTTTGTAGGTGCACCTTAGCACCAAATTCACTTGAGATATGAGCCATTTTTTGATCAACTGCTTGAAACTTGTTTTGTGATCTCTTTAATCCTTGCCCTAGACGTCGTGGAAAGGTATGGTTTTCACTTTTCTTTTGTGCAGCAAATTGGAAGCCATTGTCACTCAAGTTCATAGTATGATCTGTTGAAAGACAAATTTCTAACCCATATTGTATCCCCTGCAACATTTCCTGCTAAAATATTGAGAATAAATGACAAAAATATTGGCCGCTAGGGCCCGAAGGCCCTAAAAACCAACCTCTGGAGCTGTTTGCAGTCAACCCAAATGAAACCCTCGCATAGCCGCTTACCAAATATGTCATTCACACATAGGGATGCAATAGGATCTGTGTTGCTCCAAATGATATGAAAATTGGTGGAGACGTTCTAGGGTTTTTCAGGCATCTACCCTCAAAATTTTAGCTCAATCCGAGTTCGGATGAGTGAGATATGATCGAAATAAGTTTGGCATTTTGGGCAGTCCTATGAAAAACGTCTCCCTTCAAGCACATCGATTCCTCAACTTTGATCTCTAATCAAGAATTTTAGTCTTCAATATTCAAAGTTTCATTAGGGTTTTTTGTCCTTTCTATGAAAGCCATAATTAATTTTTTTTAAGGGCAAAATCTCTATTTTAGGGCTAAACTAAATGTGAACCTTAAATGGTAATTGGATTCATTCAATGTCACTTCTATCATGAAGATAAAGATAGCCTTTGACATAATAAATAAATTATCCCTCTTTGATGAAATTAATTTTCATAAAGAAGCGACAATTTATTGTTTTAAAATAATGGCCTTTTAAAATGCCATATAAATCACTCCCCTTTAATGAAATTAGAATTTTCATAAAGGCAAGATAATTTATTGCTTGCAAATAAAAATGCAAAACTTAAAAATTGATTTGCCTTCAAAATATGCAATAATGTAAAATTCTGAAATTATAAAAATCTCCATAAAACAATAATTTTAAATAATTTTTATAAATTTGAAATAGCTTCAGAATAAGATCGAATTTGTTTCAGATGAATATTGAAGCTCACTCTTCACACCCATGCAATTATTTTTGACGTTTTATTTTTATTTTAATCATCGAAGTTTTAAAAAAATCTACAAAAAAGAAGGGTTAAAAAAATAAAAAATAAAATGAAATAACAGAAATGCTGCAACCCAAAATTTCTCCACAAACCCTACAAGCATTAGTATTTTTCACAAAAACCAGCATTAGTGTTACTCGAATTCATGTAGTCAAACAACTAACGTAGTGCAATCTTCTAAGGAAATGGTGCAATATACCAAAAATAAAACCAAGTTAACCATTAATATGCATTAAAACTTGAAATATCTCCAATATATTGCAGAAAATAGGTCTTCAATATCACACATACAAGTGCAGAAAAATATACCCCAAATTGGCCTCATTTGGTGAAAAACAGTCCAACAATGTCTGGCCTCCAAAAAGGTCTAGCCCTTGTTTATGAGCTTCAATGGGTTTTTGAGCTATTCATTTCTTTTTCAAAATCTTGGTTTTTTGCCACTTTTTTTTCTTTTCTTTTCCATTTTTTTTAATAGTAACCAACAATAAAAGAAAAACACATGAATTAAACTTTCCAAAATAAAACTATTAATAAAATTTAATTAAAACAAAACTAAAGATAAAATTAAATTAAACTTTTCTAAAAAAAACCATTAATGAAATTAAATTAACTTTCCAAAAAAACACATTGATAGTTTTATTTTGATTATTTTATTTTTATTTTATTTTCATGATTATTATTTTTTTATTTTTTATCTTTTATCTTTTTATTTTTATTTTTATTTTTAATTTTTTTCTTTTTTTATACTTATTTTCTTATTTATTTATTTATTTTAAATTTGATTTAATTAATTTCAAATGTTTGAATTGGTTTAATTCAAAACATTAAAATTAACCAAAATAATAAAAACAAGAAAGAAGCTAATCAACACACTAGACAACTTAAAAGAAACTAAAAGGAGACAATAATCCACACCCAAACCTTGGAACATATATTGCAACCTAAACCAAAATTTCCCCTAACATCTAAAAACTAAAAAATAAAAAGGTGGATCTCCAATTTTGGGGCTAGTTGTGGAATGGCCACAACAGGAAGCTTCTTCCTTTTACTTTTTCTTGTAAAACCTTAAGCAAGACCACTAATTCTATGTGCTTAAATCAGAAAAAATTTAATAAATAACTAAATATTTTGCTTGTTTTTGTTGGTCTTTAGTTTTCTTCCTTTCCACTTTATCCCCTTTTATCCCTCCTAATGGATCCCAACCTTAGGAGTGGGCAAAGGCTTTTAGAGTCTAATGATATTTTCCAAGAGGATGATCAAATTGATAGAGAAAATCATAATATTGAAGTAGAAGAGGAAAATTAAGATACTGATAATAGTATTGAATCTATTAGGGAACCCAATGGGAACCTTACCTTTAAATATTTTGAACATATGTGGAGCTTTTACAAGCATCATAAGAATACCTTGGATATAGCTCTAGAAGAGGAAGCCCAACTCAAGGATGTTAGAACATCTTATCATCAAAATATTCCTTTTTGAGATGTTCATGATAACTCCTTGAGTGAATCATTGAATCCTGGTAGTCTTGTTCATCATCCAACTTATGCCACTACTGTAATTGTAACGATCTAAAAATCATACACCCGACTAGTGCATCAATTGAAATCAAGTATTTAAGCAATAAGGAATAGACAACAATAAATTTAACAAGAAATAGGGTTTCCTTTTATTAAAAAATTTGCCAAATCCAAATTACATATGCATCCCTCTTAGTGATACTCAATTTTGATACAATTGATACAATATTGAAGACCCCTCTAAATGAGGGGGAGGTGTAATCCGTAAAATTTTTAGAAGGTACATGAACTACTTAAGGCCAAATATAACCTTCTTCTACTTTGGTTGGAGGCATATGCTGCCTTGAATACCTTGAAAATGATTAGGTACTATAAACCCTGCATTCAAGAAACAACATGAAATTATTTAATAATAAAGAAGGCCTCTCTTGATGAGGTTTTTGAGAGAAGTACATATATTGATGATAAAGAAAACAAAAAATCATGTAAATCTATGCAAATATGCAAGAAATCATCAAATTATTATAAAGCATGTAAATAAAGCATAAAATATAGCAATTAGGAAGCCTAATTAACCATTAGAACTTGAAAAGCATGAAACTAGTCTAAATTGACAATTACAAGGAAATGGAAGTAAATCTACCTCTAAATCCTAAATTAGCCGATCAGATGTCTACGAAAATGTTAATTTGTGCTAGATTAAGCTAATTGCACAATTGGAAATGGAAATATATTACTAAAACAAATAAAATTAAGGATTAAACCCTCGCCACAGGTCTGAGGCGTAGCTGGCACTATTAGCTACGGTTGACAGCTACAACTGAGGTACAAATGTCTTTGCTCTTGTAATCAGGGCTTAGATCTCTAATTTCCTCCATGGAATTGATGATCAAGGGTTGCATCTATGTCCCAAGATGGATTAACAGTTTAATTTGGTGAAATTCATATTCAATTGACTTGATTTTGTGATTGATGCTTCCTAGTCCTTTGGAATCTCCATTGATGAATTTATGCTTATCACTCCATAACTGGGAAGCATTTCGACTCTACTCAAGGGGTTGTCAATTCACTATCCGTTTTGGTAGATCTTAACTACATTTGAACTCATGAAGATTCTAGACTTCTCCCAAATTTGAAGAGGGGTATTATAGCCTTCTTAATCTCTAATATTGGCTTGCTTGGGAAGCCAAGATCAAGATCCAAGAGGTTGGATCAGTTGGGAGGAAAAATATCGAATCTTCCCCATCCAAAATAATTTAAATTCTCATTGCCCAGACCGTTGTAACCGAAATTGGTTCAACATGGGATTCAAAATAGTTTTGATGCTATCTGCAAGTCTGAGGCATGACCTGCTCTATTAGCCACTGGTTTCAGTCATGACTAAGACTAATTAGGCTAAGAATACCTAAATTTAGTGGTTAAAACCATTGCTTCACCTTGGAGTTGTACAAGATCATTCATATGGTCTATTAGCATACCCATATGAGTAGTTGCCTTGACATGACGCATTTTAGGTGTCTATAGATGCCCCTTTTGAGATGTGTTGTGAGAACAAACAATGCTAAGCAAAAATAGACCTCCTTAAACCATGTTGTAGGTTGAATTATGATAATTTATCTGATCAACATTAGATGCCCAGTACTACAAAAGAATGCACATCCTAGAATCATTTCTTCCAACTGAGGGAAGTCTTAAATTTGCAAAACTTTTGCAAGCTCCAATGGTGATCTAGTAGCTTCAATGCTACAATAGTACCTATAGGTGGAGAGCTACTAACTTAACTATCATATTTGCTTTTTGCCCCAAAAAAGGGTAAGCTTATGATAGTTGTTGGCAATGATTCATAAGATGAACACAATTTGAAAAGATCAAGTGATCTCCTATTGAATTTGATTATGATTATTGATATTATGACTACCCCCTCAAGCGACGAGTCGATGAGGGTAGGACAATTAATTAAGAAATAAGTCACTTGACCAACATGATTGATCTAAAGAATTGAATATTTTAGTACTATTGCATTACTTATCAAGGCCTAATTCATCCATGATTACAACTATTAATAGTAATTGTATATCTCTATCTATGGAGTAGTTCGGTTGTAACGACCTTCTTAGGGAATCAAGATGATAGCAATGCCAATTAGGTTTATGTTGCATCATAATGTTCGATGATCTAGTGAAAATGTCATAGAAGAATTGAGATAAATCCTTGTTCTCATGGGGCAGTCCAGCCATTGTGGCCTTCTTAGGGATTGAAGTGAAGCATATCAATTCAGCGATGACTAATTTACCCTAAATGACCTTATGGTAATTTACTCATCTTGTCGGATTGCATGGATTGCAAGTTTCTGCAACTACCAAGTGTATAGGGTAAATAACTAGATACAAAGCGCATTTAAATTTTGAATTATGTATTTTATTTTTTATTTTTTGAGGGTTTTGGACAATTAGATATTTTTGATTTTGCATTTTGAAGATCCTCATGGTGAAAATTTGAGGGTATCTATGTCTGGATGTTATCCGCGCTTGTAAGACACAACTAATTTTTATAATTTCCTTAGCTGTGGCTCTAACTTGTGGTCGACACACCCTAAATCTGCTCCCACGATTTCCTAGCATGGTCGAGGTCAAAATAAAAAATAAAAAATAAAAATCTATCATTTTTAATTCATTATTTTCCAATTCGCTATAGCTGTCAAGAGAGCTCTAAGAGGTGAGATTAAGACATTGACCCAAAATGATTCCTAACCTAAAACTCACACCCATGGCTAACCATCCATAGGTGTCTTCCAATGGTAGAGCCGGTGCTACAAAGATAGCATCACATCTTTCTCATTTGTTTACCAAATTAAAATGAACCTCATTAATTAATGGTTTAATTTAACCAAATTAAACTACTGGTAAAGAACCTCACCTAGCGAGGATTAGTCTAGGATAACTTAGATGGGAGGGTTTTTAATAATGTTTTGGGTTACCCATGATAGGAAGTGACCTTGAAAGGGGCACTTATCTTAGTTGTGGGTGGTAGACGTGACTCCAAAGTGGCAAATTGGGGGCCATAGCTATCAGCCATGATGGGATTCAAATCCCAATGTGTGCATTGAATGGTGTCATTATTTCCTTAGTTATCATTTCTGCATTATTTCTAGAATATGTTTCTATAATTTCTCTTCATTTGGTATCAGAGCCAAGTCATTAGCCATAGGGGGACGCCTTTATTGCTAGGGTTTAAATCCATTTGAAGAAGATCTAGGGTTTCTAGGAGTGAGAGGAAACCTATTATGGAGTGGGAGTTACGCAGAAGGAGTTTGAAGGAAAAATGTCAAGAAATCATTCAAGGATAGAGATCAAGAAATTTGACGGCAAAATTTTTGAGCTATGGAAGTTAAAGATGGAAGATATGCTCGTGGACAAAGATCAGTGGGCTGCTATTTCAGAAACAACAAAACCTACGGGTACTTTTGATGAAGATTGGGAGAAGATGAATCAAAAAGCAAGGAGTCTAATTCGACTGTGTCTTGCAGATTCGGTGCTCATCAATGTTTTGGGAGAAGCTATAGCAAAGGATCTCTGGGAGAGGTTAGGGGCTTTGTATCAATCGAAGTCCCTAGTGAACAAATTATTCCTCAAAAAGAAACTGTACAATCTTAGGATGCATGACGGGGATTCGGTTGCAGATCATCTGAATGCATTCAATACAGTGGTAAGTCAACTAACATCTATAGAAATTAAGTTGAGTGAGGAAGATAAATGCATTACTTTGTTATGCTCTTTACCAGATTCATGGGATAACTTAGTAGTAGCAATTGGTAGTACAACTTCATCCACATTGAAGTTTGAAGATATAGTGGCATCTCTATTATCTAAGGATATGAGGAGAAAAGCCATGGAGGGCACATCTAAGGAAGCCCTAACAGTGAGAGGGCGTGCCAAGGAGAAGGACAAATCTAGATATGGTGATAGGTCTAAGTCTAAAGGTAGATCCAAGTCTCGAGGGAAGTTTGAGAGAAAATGTTGGAATTGTGGCAAGCTTGGTCATATGAAGAAGGATTGCAGATCAAAGAAAGTTGAGTCTGGAAAAAATTCTGATGAATCGACTTCCATAGAGATGAATAAATCCATTGATGAAGCAGGGGATGTATATCTGGCATCCTGCTCATCGTGCTCCACACGATCAGATAAAAATGATTGGTTGATTGATACTGGTGCCTCTTTTCATATGACTCCTCATAGAGGGTGGTTCAGTGAATATGAAAGATATGATGGAGGGGAGGTACTATTGGGAGATGATTCACCACTCAAAATCATGGGTCATGGAAGAGTGAAAATTTTGCTGCAAGATGGTAGGGTTAAGACCCTACCAGGTGTGATGCATATTCTAGGACTTGCTAGAAATTTGATTTCGGTAAGCAAAATGGCCGATGTAGCAGTGAATGTCAGTTTTGGCAAGGATTCATGCAAAATGGTTCGTGGATCAATGGTGTTGGCAAGGGGAGTTTGGATTGGAACATTGTATAAGCTATTGGGAAGCACTATGACAAATGAGTGCAATAGCTCAACTGTTCCTGAGGTTGATTCTGATAAAAGCTCAACACTCGGCATCAAAGGATGGGACATATTGGAGAAAAGGGATTGCATACCCTATACACAAAAGGTATGGTTCATGGTATCCCTAATTACTCAATGTCTTCCGAGTTCTGTGAACATTGTATTTATGGTAAAAAGAATCGGGTTAGTTTTCCATCTGGTGCCACAAGATCTAGTGGGGTACTAGATTTGATCCACAGTGATATTTTTGGTCCTGTTCCTATGCCGTCTCTTGGAAAATCATGGTATTATGCTTCCTTTGTTGATGATTTTTCAAGATATGCATGGATTTACTTTCTTAAGAGCAAAGATGAAGTGTTTGAAAAATTTAAGGAATTTAAAGCACTTGTTGAGAATCAAACTGATAAAAGGATTAAGGTGTTGAGGTCTGATAATGGAGGGGAATATTGTTCTAATATATTTGAGAAATTTTGTAAGCAATGTGGTATTGCAAGACAGAAGACTACTCCATATACACCTCAACGAGAATGGAGTTGCGAGAGAGGTTGAACAGATCACTGATGGAGAAGGCTAGAAGTATGCTCAGTGGTGCAGGTTTGGCACAGGAATTCTGGGCAGAAGTAGTGAGTGCAGCATGCTACTTGCAAAATCGGTCACCTACATCAGCATTGCCAGATCAAACTCCATTTGAAGCTCTATTTGGTAAGAAACCTTCTATTTCACATCTCAGAGTTTTTGGCTGTGATGCATACATGCATATTCCAAAGGAGAAAAGAAGTAAGCTAGATAATAAGGCTGTTAAATGTATCTTTATTGGTTATAAAGATGGTGTTAAAGGATATAAGCTTTGGAATCCAAAAACTAAAAGTATAGTGTATAGTAGAGATGTGGTGTTTAGGGAGATGATCAGTGATTCCAGGAAGGTAGTTACAGAAGAGGAACCTGGAACGGTCCAATTTGATCTCATGGAAAACTATCAGACAGTAGAGGATGTGGAAGAGGAGCATACAGATGAGGATATGGAAGAGGAGCATACAGGTGAGGATCTGGAAGAGGATGAAGAAGAGGTTCATACACCTGTGGTAAGGAGATCAACACGGGAAAGGAAGCAACCTGAAAGGTACAGTCCATCTGCTTTTCCTACTTCTTTTGTACTATCTGTTACTGATGAAGATCCTAGAACAGTTAGAGAAGCTGTTAATTTTGGAGAGGCAAACCGTTGGGAAGAGGCCATGGATGAGGAAATGATGTCCCTGAAAAAGAACAGAACATGGGATTTAGTGAAATTACCAAGTGGTAGGAAAGCAATAGGTTGCAAGTGGATCTTTAAGAAGAAGCAGAATGCTTGAAGGTAAAGTGGAGAAATATAAAGCTCGCCTGGTTGCTAAAGGTTTTTCCCAGGTTGAAGGAATTGATTATGGTGAAGTTTTTTCTCCCGTTGCAAAGCTAACATCAATTAGATTTATGTTAGCTATGGCTGCTGCATTTGATCTTGAAATAGAACAGATGGATGTGAAAACTGCATTCCTTCATGGAGATTTGGAGGAAGAAATCTATATGAGGTAGCCTGAAGGTTTCACTGTTGCAGGAAAGGAGGATCTGGTATGTAAGTTAAAGAAATCATTGTATGGACTGAAACAATCACCTAGAATGTGGTACCAAAAATTTGATACTTATGTTTTAGGAATTGGTTTTGTTCGTAGCAATGTTGATCACTGTGTGTATTCAAAGAAAATTGGTAATGTAATTGTCATTATAGTTCTTTATGTTGATGACATGTTACTAATTGGAAATAGCAAGAAACTGGTCAGGGAAGTAAAGTCTCAGTTGGCATCGCAGTTTGACATGAAGGATCTTGGCCCTGCAAATTTTATATTGGGTATGCAAATAAAAAGAGATCGCTCTAACAGAAAGTTGTGGCTGGATCAGAAAAAGTATGTTGAGACAGTGTTGAAAAGGTTCAATATGCAGGATTGCAAACCGGTGAAGGTACCTATTTCTTTAGGTGAAAAATTGTCTGCTGAACAATGTCCAAAAATAGAAGAAGAGGTAGAGGAAATGTCACATATTCCTTATGCAAATGTTGTAGGTAGTTTAATGTATGCCATGGTTTGTACTAGAGAAGACATTGCCCATGCAGTGGGAGTCTTGAGTAGATATATGTCTAAACCTGGTAAAGAGCATTGGACTACTGTGAAAAGGGTGTTCAGATATTTGCGTGGCACCTCTGATTTTACAATCTGCTATGAGGGTACAGGTAAAGAAAATAGACAATTGGATATAGAAGGGTTTGTTGATGCAGATTGGGCTGGAGATCTGGACAGGAGAAGATCTACTAGTGCTTATGTATTCAATTTGTTCGGAGGGGCCATTAGTTGGATGAGCAAGAGGCAAACTGTTGTTGCTCTTTCAACTACTGAAGCTGAGTATATGGCAGCCACTAATGCAAGTAAGGAAGCTGTATGGCTGCAAAGACTATGTGCTAAAATTGGGTTCTTTCAAGGAGCTGTGAAGATAAACTGTGACAGTCAGAGTGCCATATTTTTGGCAAAGAACCCTGCTTACCATTCAAGAACGAAGCACATTGATACAAAGTTCCATTTCTATAGGGACATGCTTGAACAGAGGAAAGTGTTGCTGGAAAAGGTAGACACCAAGGAAAATGTTGCAGATGCTTTAACCAAGGCTGTAAGCACTGAAAAGTTTAGATTATGTTCAATTGAAATGGGTCTGGCAAAGTATTCAACAAGTGGGAGAATGTTGGATGTGTCTCATTCTTTGCAAGAAAAGAATTGTACGACAGGCACTACAGCGCAAAAGACGACGGGTAGGGGGGGTCCAGGGGGTCGGAGGCCCCAAGGACCCCCGGCTATGGTAAAGGTGATTACGTAATAGGTGATGGCTCGGGGTGCGTAGGGGGATGCCCTCGGATACGGTGAAAGTGATACATGCCGACGCAGCCAACGCCAAAATTTTCACCTACTTTTATCGCTACTTTTGGAGCGACCCCCGGGATTCCCACGGTTGGTGGGTGGTTAGTGGGTGTGGGTGGTTTAGCCCATGGTGTTGTATCCACGGTACCCTAATACCACTTGGTGGTTTAGGGTTGTATGAGTTTCCTTATATAATTATTGTAATGTCCCATTTTAGGGATAGGAGAGAGAATAATATATCAAGGAGGATAGACTCTTGTTTGCTGGACTAGCCCAAATTGGGTGAACCAGGGTAAATCTTGTGTGTTATATGTGCATTGAATGGTGTCATTATTTCCTTAGTTATTATTTCTGCATTATTTCTAGAATATGTTTCTATAAATTCTCTTCACAATTGTCAGAAATTTGATCGTTTTTGTCGACTGTGGGTCCTAACCGCGATTGAGCAATATTAGGTATATGTTTCAATTTTTTTGATTTTTTTGAAATTTGACTGGTTTAATTGATTTTTTTTGAAATTTTCTTGTGCTTTTATATATTTTTTATATTTTTGAATATATTTTGATTTTTTTTTACTTTTGAAGTACATTTTTTATGTTTTTGATTGATTTTATGTATTATTATTTTCCCTTTTAGCCAACTTCCCGAGCGAGGGAGTCTGAGATCTTTTGGGACCTCCTTCATAGGATTAGCGATGCTGACCAAGAGTGGTTCACCGCTATAGGCCTTGGCTATGTCATTCAACTACCATATATTAGGACTAACCAGGCCTATATGACTATTTTGGCTCATCATTGGGATGCGCAAACCAACACATTTCACTTATCGATCGGATAGATCACCATCACCTTGGAGGATGTCTACCGCATCTTCCGCATCCTGATTGATGGTGAGACCATCACCTATTCACATACCAAGGTGAAGGCTATAGTATTCTAGTGGATATTTTGTGCTTAGAGTGATGAGGCTCTAGAGGAAATTGACCATGGGGGTGTGCCCATTGACCACTAGTACAGGGTGCATGTCTTCACAGAGTGATAGACCATCTTAATGTACCTATGCATCCACATCCTACTTCCAAATATGTCTAGCATGATGTTCCCTTGGAACATTCTCTTTAGGATGTAATATCTTCTAGGGAGCACTAGAGAGCAACCACTAATTCTATTATGGAGTAGCACCCTCCTAGCATAACTCTATGATGATTTGTATATGATCACACAGTGAGGCCACGTTGGGGTTGCCTATAGCCTTCTGCTCCATATATGGGTATGGTAGCACATCAAAATTGACCATCCAGGGGGACTTCCATGTTATATTGGTGAAATCATAGAGGTTTTTTAGTGCTATGCTTCTTGTTGGCCTAGAGAGACTAAGGGATTCAGGAGCAGGACCTAAGCAGGATATCTACAACACTATCTAGATCAATTGACTCGATTGTAACTAGAGTAGGTCCTATGGATACCCTACATAGACTATATTTCATAGAAGGAGATAGATAGGTATCCGAGGTAGGCACACCAAGATAGGTGGTTCATCGGGTGTAATATTGACATGCATAAGTTCTTCCATTTCTTGCATGTCACAAGGTAGTTTGGTATTTTCTAGGACATTCCACCTGTGCCTACTCTCTACTTCCACCTTAAGGTGGAGCAAGATTTGACTTGGCCTACTGTGACTCCACTAGGCAAGGAGGATGATGACTGGAAGGACTCAAGACTGGTTGATGCAAGTACCACAAATGACTATGATGCCTGGTGGACTACCAGGATATGGTGGGGTAGTGGCCCACTAGGTAGAGTTAGGGACGAAGCTATAGGAACAGAGGCAATTGAGGTAGATTCAAATGGTTATGAGTCCACCAACAGATAGACGGTGGATAGGGTGAGGGAATAGTCATAGAGGAGGAGCCCCAAGTAGAGGAGGAGGGCGAGAAGGAGCCAAACGATGAGGTTGCATAGCTCAGAGCCTAGGTGGTTAGCTTGTAGTCACAACTAGGGACTACACAGATGCAGATTCTAGGAAGGGATACCTCCCTTGCTATTGTACAAGCATAGCTTAGAGTAGCATAGAATTAGGTAGTATAGGGACAAGAGTAGTGGTATGGATACCAAGAGGAGAGGACTCTTCACCTAGCATATATTGAGAGTGCCACTATAGCTCTAGAGAAGATGATGCTTCAATGGGATCTTCTAAAGTCTTAGCTAGAGCTCAAGACTCATGAGAGGGATCTGGTGAGGAGTGTGTGAGGTTATCCCTTGACTCCATAGGATTTTACTATGGCTCCAACTATATCAAGACTAGCAGGTTTGAATGTGGATGTAGAGATCTGGAGATTGCGTATCCTCATTCAAGAGGCTAACACACATTATTCTTCATATGTGGCCCATATCGCTATCTTGGAGGGAGATATTAGACTGATTGGGGGTAAGATGCAAGAGAGGATGACTACTACAGGAACCCATGGAAAATAACATAGGATATAGGGTAGTTATCAATATGACCCAATCTCAGAACTCATAGGTCAGAGAGGTTCAAAGGTTCCAGCTCTAGGTGGACTCACCGAAAGGGTGGAGACGATGGTGGAGCCTTGAAGGTAGGGGGGTATAGGCCATACTTAGTACATATATTGTCATATTTTTGTACTATTTTTGGTGTAAGGTCTAAGGACCTATACAATTGTAGCCTACAAGAATTTGGGACATACCTATGTACTTTTTTGATATAGACACACACACACACATACATATATATGATCTAACATTTATGAGACTCATTATATGTGTATATTTATTTGTTTTATATTTATGATATGCATATGGATGCAATTATTATATGTGATGTTGATATGATGCTATATGATGTGATGTATGGATGACATTCACTAGCTAGATGATGGATGTTTGACTATATATTGTGATCTAGATATGTAGATGGACTACTATGATGTATGCATATGTGGATGTAATATTAGATGTTAAATGTATTTTTAATTTTATTTAATTGTATGCATTTAATTTATGATATGATATGATGAATGCAATGTATGTAATGCATTATTTACATGATGATGATCTAATGTAAATGAACCTATATGCTTTAATAACTTAAAACATAAGGAATGAATGCAATATGAGTTAACAATCTAATGGGTGACACCACAAAATGTATAACAATCATGAATGTAATTGATAACTCTTATCATAATAATTAATCAATTAGACACCCATATGTGAGATGAAATGATGTATTATTTCTATTCATAAGCTTTTGTAAGTTAAAAGAATATGCACAACATAGTCAGTGGTCGTCTAAATATCATTATTGATATCCATCCAGTATCTACCCTATGTTATGAACACCCCTTAACAAGAAAACTCTTATAAAAATAAGTTGATAATTGATGACTTGAAATGGATTGTTGCTATTTGGGAATTTTTGAGGTTTTCCATGAAACTCAAACACCCTAGTTGACTTATCAAAAGTTGTATAATGACTATACTAGACTTCTGAAAGATAAAGTTTTTGCTATGAAATACCAAGTTTTTCATTAAACCTATGTGTGCAAATTAATATGTTAGATGAGACATAAGCATACCCTAGTGCTAGGAAGGATTAATTCAGCCCATTGCTATATTGGGGATCCTCAAATATCCACCCGATCCTAGGTTTGAACTTCATTGGACTAGACCACTAGGAAATACAAGACACCTAAAGCTAGATCATTTGTAACTTGCTATACCTACCCCAATGTCATGTGGGATTCATTCATCCCATTGTTGTATTGGGGATCACTCCATGATTTTTGAGTATTGATCATTCTAGGGATTCAAGTTCAACCCCTTCTTTTCTTCAATTATATTGGGATACTTGCTCATGTATAGTGATAAAAATCACTATTTATTTTAAATATTTTTTTTTTGTTTTTTTTTTTGTAGAGCAAGGGATTTTATTTGATTTTGGTATTTTTCTCCTTTTGATGTAAGCAAGGGATTTATTCAGATAGGGGTAAACTTGTCCTTTTTCCAATGACCTCTACTCTAGACCATTGCACCTCACAAATGAGCAAGTAACAAAAACTTTTGCTTAAGATGACCCAGACCACTTTGTAGTGTTCATCATTCCTTAAAATAATTAGGATTGTTAATGTGTTGATTACTTCTGGGATTCTGATATGCTAAGTGCTATCAAAACTAGACCTCATATTCAAAATCAAAGCAAGCTTTCTACTAAATTTAAGAAGACCACTAGGAATGACTGAGTGATAAAAAAACCCTAGTATATTCTTCATAGCAACAGGAGGGGTTGTGTTGAGAAACACAATTACTCACAAGGGCGATGGAAGATGATAATGCATAGATGCATGATTGAAATACAAACGTGATGTTGTTTGTAATATTTCAAATACAACCTATCCTAATGCAAGTACGATGGATGGAAATGCCTAAATGCAATGCAATTAAATGAAATGAATGTGCTAAATAAAAATACATAATGCAAATATTTTTGAACTTTTGAATATTTTGCAATATTTTTAGGTTTTATTGCTTTTTTATTTTTATGGATTTTGACTTTTTTCATATTTTTGAATTTTTTAATTTATGTGTGGAACATCTTAATATGAAGGATGTTGAGAGGTTAAGGCTCTTCAACCCCTTCAAGCAATGTCAGGTGATACATTCTAGGTCCGATCTGCTCTAAGATGATATAAGGACCTAACTAGTTAGCCACAAATTTATCTCGCAAGTGTGATGATAAGTTTGAGTTATGTTGGTTCTCTTTCAACACAAGATCACCAACCTTAAAGTCTCTCAAATGGACTTTATTATTGTATGCTTGTTTTAAGAAATCTTGATAAAAATGGAGATACTCAAGGGCATTCATGTAACTTTCATCAAGAAGCATCAATTGATCAAGGTGATCTTGTCGTGCAGTGTCATCATTGATGAAATATTTCAATGTGATGTGCAGCATTGGAATCTCCAACTCTATGGGCATGATGGCCTCAACGCCATATACTAGGGAAAATGGGGTTGCCCCAGTGGGTGTCCGAATGCTAGTCTTGTAAGCCTATAATGCAAGGGGTAGTTGGATGTGCCAATATTTGTTGTTTTCTTATACCATCCTTTTCAAGATAGCTACCACTATCTTGTTTGAAGCCTCAACTTGCCCGTTTTCCTACGGATAATATGGAGTTGTAAAATTGTGTTGTATATTGTACTTGTATGTCAAAGCCCTTACAATTTTTTTCTTGAATGATGTTCCATTATCTGAGATTATGTTGTATGGTATCCCAAAATGACTAATGATATTGTGAAGTATAAACTCCATAATATGTGCTCTAGTTGTTGTTGTTAGAGGGATTGCTTCCACCACTTCATAAAATACTCAACAACCATTATAATAAACGTATGCTAGCCCGATGATGGAGGAGAGATCTTACCGATTAGATCCAGACCCCACTGAGAAAATGGCCAAGAAACTTGGATGGGTTTTAAGGCCTACAATGGCAAGTGTGTAAAATTAGCATGATGCTAAAATTTAACACATTTCTCTACATACACAATGCAATCCTTCTCCATAGTGGGTCAATAATAACCCATTCAAAGGATGCACTTGACAATGACCATGTTGCTAAAGTGGCCACCGCATGTACCATCATGAGCTTACAAAATTTCCCAAGATGATTCTTGGGGCTCAAGGCAATGAAGGATAATTCCATCGTAGCTTCGACGATACAAGATGTTTCCTAGCAAGACATACTTTATTACTTTCTATATAAATATGCACTTCATGGCACATGACAATTGTTAGGATCCTCCATCCTAACATTATTAGTTAGTATTATTTATAGACACCTAAATCGTGTCATGCTTAGGGGAGCTACTCACATAGACACATTCATAAGATCAAATGACATAATATTGGACTTTCCAAGCATCAATAGTGGTTCTCACCACTCATTTGAGGCCTTTTCAAGCCATCCAAGCCTAGCCGCTCAAGCCAAGAGTGGCCAGATCCTAGCCGCTCAAGCCTAGAGCGGCCAGACCTTAGTCGTTGTAGATGATAGCGGCTAGATCTTAGTCACTGCAGACGACAGCGGCTAAGCCATAAGAAGTAGTTTTATCAACAAACAGGCCTAATCACGGGTGGAAGTGGTAGTCTGCATGCAATAAAGGTGAGTGGGAGTAACTTTGCATTCCTTTTCATGACTAGTTCACATAGGATACTTGAGTTTGCATTTAGACTTGAGTTAACTGACCTCCAAGCATAAAAAAAGGACAAAATCTTCTCATTCTAACAACTATTTCTCATAGGAGACTCAAGTTGGTAGTTATATTTTAGATAACTAGCTTCCAAACATAGAAAAGACAAGAAGCTTCTCATGCTAACTTGCACTACGCATGAGAAATTCATTCCTAGGGCTTGGACATAGACCTAGGGTTTCACACTATAAAATGTGCAAGCCTAAGAGCACCAAGGGGGGCATCTTTTATCAGAGAATCAATATTTTATCAATATTGGTCATTGAGGAGAGCTTTCAAGACTTGGAGAGTTCCCTTGGAGATCACGAGTATGGCAAAGCCCTAACATATTGAAGAGCATAGCACCATTATTTCAACATCGGATACAAGCTTTGGTCCATAGATTTGGAGCAAAGAGGATGAGAATCACTTTAGCGGTCGTTGTCTTGGACAATGGCCCGTAGGCTTAGCTTAGGGTTTTAGACATTAGATTCATTATTTTAGCATATCATTAGCATAGCATCATTTCATTCATTTGCATCCATAGCATTAGTCTAATTTGCATTTGATTTCATTTGTTATATTCAATGCTAACAACCTCATCCATGGAGGTATTCTCGGACATCTAAGCGTGTGTTGTTGTTTCATTGCTTACAGGGCCACATGTTCATCGGACATAATCTACAACATACGAGAGCAAAAGAGATCCCTCTAGGAAATAGACCTGGAGAAGGAGGCATCTGTAAGCCCTCATACATTTTTATGTGCAAAATCGGGAAGATTTTTGAAAGCGCACCACCTCTTCATGAAAGGGGCACTCTTTACCTATTTGTAACCTTATTGTATCAAAATGGGTATCCCTAAGAGGGACCGACATGTAATCGAGTTTCAATACGAATAAAGAGATCCATATTTGTTATTTCCATGTTATATGCTTTTTCATTGTCTTCCATTTCATCTTGGGTTTTTAATAACATTGCAAGTAGAGTAAAAGCGATGCGTGCATCTCGAGGTCGCTACATATGGTGATCATGGTGGGACCTCCACTGATTTTTCATTTTCTACCAGAATACTAACTTAGTTTTATGTGTAGGTCTAGCCGCTCTGAGCTACAATGGCTAGAAATTAGCCGCTCTAAGCTACAGTGGCCAATAGAGCTTTAGCCGCTCTGAGCTACAATGGCCAAGAACCAGCTACTCTGGTCAACAACGACTAGAAATGGAGTGCAATAGAGGTCAAAACATTGACTCTATGATCTGGATAAAAGTTTGGTATAACTTATTTGATATTTTACAGCTTTCTATCTGCTTTTGTGTATCTAAAATAGAGAACTTAAAACAATTTTATGTTTGGAAATTGAAAGAATAAAAGGAGAAAGAATTAAGCATTTTGCATATCTTAGATCTTCTTTTAGATTTTCCACTAGGTGTTTCTAGGAACAATGGCTTATGCCTAAAAATTTCACCCTAGAATCCAACGTGCTAGACATTGTATGTTGTTTGCTTGCTTTGAGGCCCTACTAGAGGCCATAGCTGCACAAAATAAAGTGTGCTCATACAAATCATAGTAGTTCATGCATCTTTCTGAATATTGAAATGTATTTTTGCACTTAGGCATATAGGAAAGATTCATTGTTGCTATATGATGCACTTTATGTTACGCAAGCTTAAAATGAAAACCACACATGCACATCTCATTTAAAAATTAGGGAGTTGGATTTCATCACCAACCTTCAATTCAGTCTAGTGATTTTGGAATTCATCTCCTTCCACTGGTTTGCATCCTAGAGATTCCTAGAAATGATTTGAGAAACTTATTTATAGTGATACTAAGTTATTTATGCTCAAACTGTCTCCCACTTTTGGAACAATCATTGGTTCAGAGTGGAAGAGCTAGGTGAACCTCCCACTGGGTATTCAATGGTGTACCCTAGCTTCTTTTGAGAAAATCATGTTTGGAATGGGTGTACTTGATTATCACTATGGATGAGTCTTCTCATTCTTAATCCAAGAACAAGAGCAAGGAATCGAAAGAACAACACATCAAAACACACCAAATAGTTTAGGGCACACTTAAATCGGTAATCAAGATAAACATTTGTTTGGTATTGTGTGGCTATTCCTAAATTGCAACTCAAAATATCAATTCATAAACAACATGGTCAAAACAAGAAGTAAGCACCCTCGATCTAATATCGAGGGAGAGACTGAAGCAACTCATACCCATAGGTGGAGTCATAGTAACATTGAATGACCTACCCATAAGACCATGAGATGTAGCTTCGCTAGCCTAAGGGGTGATAACTAAACCCTTAGGGGATCTCCTCGAGAAACCCCAAGTAAGGAACCATATCATGGAACAAAGTCACATAAAAAAAATAAGGCTTCACAACCATCCTCATCAAGGAGACATGAGGAAACCTCAAGGGCCTCCTCTAAACACATAGAAACATCTCAAAGATGTGAGGAAGCTTCAAGGTATTCCTCCTCACATGGACATAAAGAAGGTTCTAAAACTCATTCTTCACATAGGGATGATGAGACTACTACATCTCCATCCACATGGAGAAAACATGTCACAAATCCCTCTTCATCAAGAAGACACACAAGAGTCACAACACCCCAAGATTCACAAGAAACATATGAAACAGGTCTACCCACTGAAGGGTAGGAAACTAGAGCTACATCTAGTCATGGGAATAAAATAGAAGAAAACCTTCACACAAAAGGAAATATTCTCATAGACTATGACCTCATAGGAGTGAATGGCACCCCACAGGACCAACCATGGAAAAAAAGACAGCTAGACGGGTTGGATCGGTTTCCTACACGACCAACTCAAAGAACTATAGCTACTGAGAACTATGCATTTGGAAGCTCATGAACTATGACTTATAAATGCATCTCTCAGTATGGGGATACCTCAAAGTGCCCCATTAGTAAAATCCCAAAGTTTGATCATAGGGATACTCAATAGTACACTGAACAAGTCACATTAGCTAGCAAGAGTATAGGTACAACAAAAACCTCCTCGAGGAATCTATGAGTTAAGACAATAAGAATAGAGTCAGATAAACATGAGTCTTCTATAACAATGCAAACTGATCAAATGAGGTGGTTAGAAAATGCATTACATAAGGATCGAGAGCTAGTGGAAGCTCTCAAATAGGATAAACAAAGAGAAAGACTCTTGCGCCAACATGAGCAATGCTTAAGAGAGCGAGTTGAGTGGCTAGCTCTTAACAATTTATAGACAAATGGTGGTGATCACCAAAGAACTAGACGTGCTGACTCACCTAAGGAGAGGCGCACTAGACAAGATAGCCCACAATGAAATCCCCCACCAAACCATGAATGAAATCCAACTAGTGGGGAAAGGGTAAACACAACAAACTAGGATCACAATCCTGAGTCCCCTCATAGGAGGGAGGAAAATGGAATAAATCAAATGGATAGAGAGTTACCTCCATTGCCACTATGAGTAGGCTTACAAGAGGAGGAAATCCGTGCATCAAAGGCATTTCAAGAGCTTTCTAAAAATATGAAAACCTTTGAGAAACAAGAGGCAGCTAGGAACTCACCAATATTGAGCAAAATACACAACCAACCATTGTGCCCATCAATCCCTAGCCCTCCATATCCTAAGCACTTTGAGATGCCTAGGTTAGAAAATTTTAAGGGTGAAGAGGATGCACAAGAGCATGTCACCAATTTTATCAATGCCTATTTTCATCTTGAAGACAATGATGCTCTCATGCTAAGAACATTCATAATGACATTTTTAGGTGTTGCCACTCAATGGTTCAACCAACTACCTAAGCATATCATAACCAATTTTGAACAACTAGTAAACACATTCTTAAAGCGTTTCTCCTTTGGTGCTAAGAAGAAGGTGAACCTTTCAGACTTGGCCAAATTGAAACAGTATGATGATGAGCCAGTAATGGATTATGGGAATAGATGGAGAAAAGTCATGGTAAAATTATCATTCTCCATTCCCATAGAAGAGATCATTCACATGTTCACCAAAAGTTGCTCTAAACACATCTCCCTCTTGCTACAACTTCAGTAGTATCCTTCATTTGAGGAAGATTTGGCACAAGACAAGCTCATCGAAGAAATAAAAGTAGATGAGGGAACCATTAAACTCTAAAATAAAAAGGAGTGGAACAAGAATGGTAAGAATGACAAGTACAAGCAAAAGCAAGGCAACCCTGCTCTAGTCAATCAAGTCGTATTGGCTACACCCAAGGATGGGGGTGCACAACAACCCCAGAACTATCAAGCACATCCCCCACCAGCCAATTACAACCAAAAGAACAATCAGGGAAGAAACAGAGAATGCAAGCCACCTCGTTATTTCACACCTCTGACAGAATCAATGCAATCAATATTTAATCAGTTGAGCGAGGCTAGGAGGATTAGATTTCTTGATATACCTCTTATAGATCCCAACCATCCTAAGACAAAAGGATATAGGGAAGATCAATTTTGCCCTTATCACAGGATACCGAGGCATGACATTGAGGCTTGCATTGGGTTTAAGCATCAAGTGCAAAACATGATTGAGGCAGGAGAACTCAAAGTTGACAACCCACTAGCTCTCGATAATAGAGACATGGGCATATATAGAAACCCATTGCCCAATCATGAGGCCCCTAGAGAGAAAGGGGCCCAATTCAATCAGGTTTGAGCTGATATACCTACCCACGGATGCATTGGGATGGTTGAGATTGTTAACATAGCAACAAGGACTAGGTGGTATGGTCAACCACAACCACCTGCAGCTCCCATGAACATCCCAGCTGCACCTAGGCAGAGGCAAGACAACCTTCCAGGTCCACCAACATGACTTGTGGTAACTATCCAGAGTATATTAGAGCAAAACCTATAGACGACTCCAGCTAAGTTATCCATCTATGAGCTCATACAACAGTCCCCAAATCATAGGGAGACTTTAATGGAAATTTTAAGGACAATTGAGCTCCAACCACAAGATGCAAATGCATTCACTCACTTTGTGGGACAAGTACAAGAATTCTAAGAACCTGTAATATGATTCTATGATCATGAGATTAAGATAGTTCCTGCTGCCTTACCAGACCCTCCGCTAAACATTGTAGTGGAAATCAACAACTTACCTTTCAAGAGGGTCTTGGTCAATACAGGTTCATCGATAAACATCATTACAACAACAATAAATAGAGCACCTCAAGATCCCCAAGTCCAATATCGTTCCAGGAGCTTACACATTGAGAGCTTTTAATGATGCTTTATGCAATACTATGGGAATGATAGTCCTACCCATCAAGGTGGGGCACAAGACCATCCCTGTGATGTGTCATGTCTTAGAAGGAGCTATGCAATACAACATCCTCTTAGGGCATCCTTGGATAAGGGCCATGAAGTGTGTGCCTTCGATATTGCACCAGTGTGTCAAGTATGTGCACGAGAACAAAGTCTATGTGGTTTTGGCTGATGAAGAGCCTTTTAAATACATCCATCAGGTGGACATTCTGGGAGAATTTTTAATCCCTTCTACCCACCTGTACGTAGCACCTTCATCCCCAACCACACAAGTGGATAACGAAGACAAAGGGGTAAGAAAAGACCCATGCACATCAATACCTCCTGGTGCACTCAAAATAGTCAATGCTTCTAAAGTACCATCAACGTCAAAACCAAAAGATAATCAGAAGCTAAAGGCACCCTTAGTTAAGGAATAAAGGCCCAAGGAAGTGCCAACTATAGCCATTTCTGAAATTCCAAGTCCTATGGAAGAGGAAGATCTTCAAGATCAAGATGAAGATAGCGATTATCATCCCGCTTCGCTAGTATCATCCATAGGGTCATCCACGTCACATGCATCAATACACTTGGAAAGCACAGGCATAGGGGAGTACCTTGTGCAGAACATTACCTTTATGCCTATCATTGAGTCTGCACAAAACATGGGAAGACCTAAGGACTTGAGGCCACCAGTGGGAATAGTGGTTCCACTTGGAATCCCTCCCAACCAAACCAATTTTGTCTATGTTGGCCTAGACTGCACCCATAAGTCTTTAGATATAGAAGAGGATAGTGATGAATTATTCATGGTCAATGTTCGTTACCTCTCTAACCCTGAGTTTGCTCTAATCTACTTTGAGCATTGCCATTGGCATGGCTATGGCCTTGGTATATATGAGTAGGGGTGCAGGTGACCATACGAGCCACAATATCAGCTTCCCTCTGATAGATTTGGCTTAGGCTATTATATCGGAGGTCGAGATGACTCTCTTGTAGTGGCATTGGATAGATTAAGCTTAGGATTAGGAGAAGACATTGATTTCATTCCTTATCACCCCCTAAGAATAGGAAATTTGAGCAACAGACAAGTGGCCACGGTAAACATACCACCACCATAAATTTATCATCCAAACATCTCAATTGATTCCACCCCAATAGGGTACAACTCGTGGGATGAGGAGAATGGATATGAAGCAAGTGATGATGAGGCACAACTTGGCTTAGCCTACCAAGGGCCTCACTATTTACAAATATTCACATGGTCCATCCACAATGAGAGTGGATATACATTAGAGGAAAGTGACTATGAATCAAAAGACTCAACAGAAAGAGCCTACTTAGGCCTAAGCCATCAACCCCTAACTTTGGGGCAAGAGACAAATGCAAATGGATTCTTCATAAGTGACGAAGAATATGAAGATGAAATAGAGATGGCCTACTTAGGGCCAAGACATGAACCCCTTGTCTTAGGGCCGCATACCAATGCTAATGGTTTATAAATACAGCTGAGCTTGTTTAGGGCCGCATACCAATGCTAACAATTTTTGGATAAGTGATGATGACTTTGAGGATGAGATCGAGATGGCTTATCTTGGGCCTCGCCACTTGTGGCAAGTCAACGAGCTAGTAGAGAGAGAGGTAGCACTCCGTGCTATAGACCCTCATCTATAATTTTTGGGGAGACCTATTGACCTAGCTGCCATTCACCGGATGGTCAATCCCCCTCCGCCTACATTCAGAGAGTGATTAGAGCCCAATGATCCTATTGTCCACCCTGCTCATGGGCCAAATCCAAAAATTCCCATTCCTCTAGAACCTCATCATGAGTATGGAAGGGAAACCCCTAAAACAAGATTACACCCATGTGGTCCTGGAGATTTCATCCCATCCATCAACATGATCTCCATTGATTTGGCCACTCCACTTCATAATCTAGTAGATCCTACCAAATCATTGCATCTTGATGTAGAGGCTATTGATTGGGATCATGCTAATTCACCCATAGAGCCTGAAGACCTCTTCTCCAATGAAGAGATGTTACAACCATTCCATTTTGCATCAGGTTGTGCGTATGACATCTTCCATGTTGGTTTGGAACCTGAGTCAGTAGGTCCTGTAAATCCTACCGATGACATTCATTTGATACCCACGCCTCATCAGCTAGAGGATGGGTCACATATGGCTATAGAAGCAACTTTTAAGGTGGACATCAATGATGATCCTACCCAACCAAGAAAATTCAAGTTTGGAGAAAGTCTATCTCTAGAGGAACAAGCCATCCTAATTCCTCTCCTCAAAGAGAGGCCAAATATTTTTTCTTGGACTTACAAAGACATGCCAGGGATAGATCCAAAGTTAGTCATTCACAACCTTTCATTGGATCCCATGAAGAAGCCAGTCAAGCAAAAGTTGAGGAAAATGCATCCAACCATTGCTTTGATGGTGAAGAACGAATTACAAAAACTAATGGATGTAGTATTCATAGTTCCTATCGACTACCCTGAGTGGGTGTCAAACATGGTACCCATGGGGAAACCCGATGGAAGAGTCTATATCTACACAAACTTCAAAGATTTAAATAGGGCAACACCAAAGGATTCATTCCCATTGCCAAACATAGATGCTCTTGTAGATGCAACCATAGGTCATGAGATGCTCTCCCTAATGGATGGTTTCTCCAGATACAACCAGATCTGGATTAAGCCCGAAGATCAACATAAAACTGCTTTCATTACTCCATGGAGGAAAATTCTGTTACAAAGTGATGTCATTCGGTCTCAAAAATGCTGGTGCCACATATCAGTGGGCCATGACATACATATTCCATGACTATATGCATAAGATCTTGGAGGATTACATGGATGACTTATTGGCCAAGTCCCTATTGTGGCAAGAGCATGCTAAAGTCCTTAGACAAGTCTTTGATCGCCTCATAGAACACAATGTCCGATTGAATCCTAAGAAGTGTGTATTTGGTGTAACTTTTGGCAAGCTTTTGGGATTCATCGTATCCAAGAGAGGCATTGAAGTCGATCCTACAAAGGTAAAGGCTATATTGGAAATGGCCACCCCTACCAACATTAGGGATTTGAGAAGCCTACAAGGCAAGATAGCATCCATCAAAATATTCATCGCATAATTATCAGACAAATTCTGACCTATGAATTGGTTGCTACGCAAGGAGGTCCCCTTTCATTGGGATGAAGAATGCCATCAAGCCTTTGTAGAGATAAAAACTTATCTGGCAACACCGCTAGTATTGGCTCCACCAAGGCCAAACATACCATTTTTACTATATATATCGGCTACTGATTTTTCATTGGGCACCATGTTAGCCCAAAAGAATGCACAAGACAAAGAGCAAGCCATATATTACATTAGTCGCACCTTGGTGAGTTATGAGCTAGGATATGCATATGTCGAGAAATTGTGTTTAGCAGTGGTCTTTGAAACTCAAAATTTGCGACACTACATGTTGAGCCATAAGACCTATTGTGGCTACTCCACAACGTACCCCAAAATTGGGGACCCACCTTTTTGCATATTTTCCAAGAAGACCGAAGTGGCCCATATGCTAAAGATCAAAGAAAAATAAAAACACCGCAAGGAGAAAAAAGTGTCGCGATATCGCGACATGTTGCATTTTCACGGTCCGAAGCAAAGAGAAAGAGCAAGAAAGAAAAGTGTCATGATATCGCGACATGTTGCATTTTCACGGTCCGAAGCAAAGAGAAAGAGCAAGAAAGAAAAAGTGTCGCGATATCGCGACATGTTGCATTATCGCAAACAAAAGAGAAAAAGTGTCACAATATCACGACATGTTGCATTGTCGTGGCCAAAAGAGAAAAAGTGTCGCGATATCATGACATGTTGCATTGTTGTGGCCAAAAGATAAAAAGTGTCATGATATCGCGACATGTTGCAATGTCGTGGCCAAAAGAGAAAAAGTGTCGTGATATCGCAACATGTTGCATTGTCGCAGCCAAAAGAGAAAAAGTGTCACGATATCGCGACATGTTGCATTGTCACGACCAAAAGAGAAGAAAGAAAAGTGTCATGATATCACGACATGTTGCATTTTTTTGGCCAAACAAAAAGAGAAAAGTGTCGCGATATCGTGACATGTTGCATTTTCGCGGCCAAAAGAACAAGAAAGAAAAAGTGTCACGATATTGCGACATGTTACATTTTCATGGCTAAAAGCAACAAAAGAGGGCAAAGAAACAAAAGTGTCGTGATATCGCGACATGTTATATTTTCGTGACTCAAAAGGGGCAGGCAGGCAGAGAAACAAAAGTGTCGCGATATCGCGACATGTTGTATTTTCGCGACTCAAAAGGGGCAGGCAGGCAGAGAAACAAAAGTGTCATGATATCGCGACATGTATTTTCACGAAGAAAACAGAGTAGTGGACAGTGCATCTGATATTAGTGATGAACACTAGGATAGTGAAACTGAAGACTGCATAATGATGTGGACACATAAGGACAAAATCCAATGAATAAGACAAAACGTTACATAAGGAATATTTAATGATTTGAAATCATTTAAGATGGTCATTACACATGGAAGGAAACAGACGCAAGCCCATGTGGAGAAAATGAAACGAAGGGCCACAAAATAGAAACGAAAAGCATTTTTGGAAGCCAAAACACATGCATGCACAAGGGAAGGTGAAACGAACAGCCATTGGAAAATGAAACGAAAAGCAACCTAAAAATTTTAAATATGCCAGGCAAGGATTTTTTGAGGGGTTGGAAACTACTGCGAGCAGAGTTGCAGATTTGAAGGCAAGAGGGCCATTCTGGACCTGTTTGAGTCATTTTCTTCCATGGACTGGTTTGGGAAAACCAGAAATTTCTATTATTGTAAAATGACAAATTTTTAATACAGAAAGTTTCAGAAAGTTGCATCTTATGGACAAGAAAGGAGTCATTTTCTGCATGCAATATTAAATGTCTATTTTTCCCCTTTTCAGATTTTAGGCTTGTAAATGGAGTTTATGTAAGTTTTCTTGGTTGCTTCATGCGAATGTTTAAATCTAAAAACCTCATTTAAAACCCTAGGAGCCAGAGACTTAGCTTATCCGGATTGTGCTTGTTTTGCAAGTCCAATAGGTTAGGTTGCATGCATGGAAACCTCACATCTTCGGTTTTGTCGAAATAGGATAGCATCATACTAAATGCATTTTATTTTCAATTTTTTGCATTTCATTTTCATTTTCTGCATTTTATTTTTCTAGAAATTTTAACTTTTTTTTAATTTTCAGGAATTAAAATAAACATTTAAAAAATTTCAAAATCCAAAAATAATTTCACCATTGCGTAGGTTATACTTCAGACTTCCAATACGCACTTTGAAATTTCATTTTCAGAGTTGTTTGGTATTTTTTAAAATTCATCGAAGTTGCTATTTTGTTACAGATTTTAAAAATATGAAAATAGAAAATTTTCATTTTTAGGCCAAATTTCATTTTTTCTGTTTCATGTTTCATTCAACGAGCCTATGATGACATTCCCTTCATGAAAATTCTAATTTCAACGAAGGAGTCGTGTTTTATGGCACTTTACAAATTACCATTTTGGGAGCAATCAAAGCACTAAATTATTTGTCTTGATGAAAATCTGATTTCATTTAAGAAGGATAATTAAAGTGACATTTTGAAGCTACATTTGAAGACCCTATTCATCATTGAGTATTTAATGCAAGATAAAATCTATTTTAAAACCCTCAAGATAAAAGGAATTAAGGCACTACATCGTGGTCATATGAGGGCCAACTCACATTTGCTTTATTTTGGTTCAATGAACAATCACTGAAGTTTCATGGTAAAATAAACCAACATTGCCCCTTGTTTACAGTTACTTGCAATCATTAAGGTGTTCCAAGAACTTTTTTATTTATTTGTGGAAATCATCCCAAAAGGGTTGCCACTTTCGGGTAAGACCCAAGGAGGCAGGGGTATCCATTGGTGTTCCAAGCATTTAAATTGAATATCTTTATTAGAGATTACTAATACATATATGCAAACGCTAATATAGCTGAGACCTTGGAGAAGTTGTTTGTTTAACTTCTTTGCAAGAGGGGATTTGGAACCCAAATCCTAAAGGAGAGTGTACTTTCACACTTGGGTGAAAATACCACTCAACATGACCTACGTCATATCAAAACAAAATCCTTTGCAGTACATGATGAGCAAGACATATCACAATACACATACTGCAAAGTGGATAATGCTATTGACAGAATTTGATCTAGAGTTCATAAGCCAAAATTCCATCAAGGGACAAGTCATAGCAGATCAATTAGTAGAGGCGCCTCTTCAGGATAACAAGCCTCTCACTATAGAATTGCCTGATGATGCGGTCTTTGCATTATCAGATCCACCGAACTCGAAGAACCTAAGAAAGAAAGAGACATGTCATTGTTCTTCGATGGTTCGAAGTGTGAACAAGGGGGCAGAGCAGGGATTGTCTTTATCACACCACAGGGCGCTCCATTGCCCTTATCATTCAAACTAGACTTCCCATGCACAAACAACAATACAGAATATGAAGCATTGATCCTGGGACTCCAAACAACCATAGCAATGGGCATTAAAATATTGAATATCTTTGGTGACTCCTTTCTCATAGTAAACCAGGTCAAAGGACTATTCCAATGCAGGTGCCCACTCCTGAAGACTTACAAGGAACTTGTTGACACATACCTAGCCTAGTTGGAATGGTATGACATCGAGGCAATCCCTCGTACATAAAATATATTTGTAGACACCATGGCCTCTTTGGGATCCTTAATCCCTCAGAATCTGTCTACTGATTTTACAACCATTCATGTGAAAGTGCTTTCACACTCAAAAATACATCGTGAAGCTCTTGACAATCAAGAATCAGTCAACATGATCAACATCGAGCCAAATCAGGATTGGTCCTTCACAACCAGAGATTTCTTGCAAACGACACCTTGGGGGTCTTTGATCTCCCAAGGACCTATGGAGTGTGGTGCAACCATACACCATAGAGTTGTTCCTCAATCCATGTTCACTAGCTTAGAAATACAGGAAGAGCAAGCCATATTTTCTATAGAAGTCATGGCTTATCAGGATTGGCTTTCCCAACTACGGGACTTCCTAAAACTTGGAATAGTACCTCAAGGTTTGTCACATACTAAAAGGTGAACGTTCAAATAGAAAGCAACAAGATACATCTTGCTAGGAGAAATCCTCTATAGATGAGGATATGATGGAGTATTACTCCATTGTCTTGAGCCCCAGGAAGCATCCTGGGCAATTTCGCAAGCTCACGATGGCACATGTGGAGGGCATTTCAGTGGCATGGCCATCATTAAGCGCATCTTGAGAATGGGTTACTATTGGCCCACCATGGAAAAGGACTACTACGAGTATGTCAAGAAATGCAGTAAGTGCCAGCATCATGCAAATCTAACGCACTTACCATCGCAAGCCTTGCAACCCATCCAGGCAGCATGGCCATTCTCATAGTGGGGACTAGACTTGATTGGGAAGATCTCACCCCCATCCTCAGGCCGACACACATTCATCATAATGGCCACAGAATACTTCACTAAATGGGTGGAAGCGATCCCCTTAACATCAACAACTGGACCAAGGATTGTGGAGTTTATACTCCACAATATCATAAGTCATTTTGGGGTCCCTTCTAAGATAATATCGGATAATGGGCCATCTTTCAAGAACAAAAATGTGCGTGCTTTAATGAAAAAATACCATATTCAACACATTTTTTCAATGCCTTATTATCCGCAAGCAAATGGGCAAGCATAAGCCTCAAACAAAATAATAGTCTCCATCTTGAGGAAGACGGTGCAAGACAATCACAAGGATTGGCACATGCAGTTACCTCTTGCACTATGGGCATACAGGACTAGTATACGGACTCCCACTGGGGCAACACCATTTTCACTAGTATATGGCACTGAGGCCATCATGCCACTAGAGTTGGAAATTCTGACTCTACGCATAGCATTAAAGGACTTCATAGATGATGATGTCACATGACAAGGCCACCTTGATCAGTTGATGCTTCTTGATGAACGTCAAGTCAATGCTTTAGAGCATCTTCATGTTTACCAAGATCACCTTGTGCAAGCTTACAATAGTAAAGTCCACCTAAGGGAATTCAAGGTTGGAGATCTAGTGCTCAAAGAAAACCAACATAATTTGAATCTACTGCCACATCTGCGAGATAAGTTCACGGTAAACTGGATAGGCCCATACATGATTTCATAGAGAGTTGGGCCTGGAGCATATCACCTTATATCATTAGATGGTGTTGAGGAGCTTGAACCTCTCAATATCATTCACTTAAAGGTATTCTACACATAAAATACAAAAACATTCAAATATGTCATAAAAAACACAAAAACATTCAAATATGTCATAAAACACAAAAACATTCAAATATGTCATAAAATACAAAAAAATTCAAATATGTCAAAAAACACAAACAAATCATAAAAACATAAAATTTCAAAATACAATCAAAGGCTCCAAGGGTAATTCAAACCACTTGGTCAAAATCAATTTAAAATGCTCCAAGGGTATTCAAACCGCTTGGTCAAAATCAATTCAAAATGCTCCAAGGGTATTCAAACCGCTTGGTCAACTTCAAATCAAAATGCTCCAAGGGTACTTCAAGCCACTTGGTCAAAATCAAAAATCTCCAAGGGTACTTCATGCTACTTGGTCAAAAATCAAAAATCCCCAAAGGCATAATAAGCCCTTTGGTCAAAATCAAACAAAAAATACAAAAACAACATAAAAATCAAAAATACAAAAACAATTGCATCTCACATCTTGCATCCACATCATTGCATTGCATTTTCATATCCACTACAATTGCATATGTCATGAGAGCCTTAAAAGTGATACCACAGTTTGTCACACAAATCATTCAAATCCATACCTCCATCAACACATGTGTGTAATTGTGTTTTTCAACACAACCATTATTTGTTGCTATACATAATATACTAAGGTTTTTCGGTTAATCAACCACACCTAGTGATCTTATCAACTTTTGTGGAAAACAACTTTGATTAGTAGAAGGTAAGGTCTAGCTATGATAATGCCTTGGATATTCAAGATCCCGTCACTAATTGAAACACTAAAATCCTAGTTGGTACAAGGAAAAGATGAAAGTTGCAAAGCGGTCTAGGTTACCTTAAGCGAAAAGGATTTTCCTTGCTTATCCCCTTGTGCAACCGGTTTAAAGGTGTTGAGAATTGGCAAAAGGACAAGCTTTACCCTATCCAAATCCCTTGCTTAAATCAAAATAAGCAAAATCCCAAAGCAAAGTACATATTCAAAAGGCCAAGCATACAGTCCATATTTCAAAGCAATAATCCGATACACATAAAATTAGAAAATCAAAGAAAAATCAATAAAAAATAAACAGTGATTTTCATCACTACATATGAGCAAAAATAAATAGTGATTATCATCACTACAAAAATCCTCACTCAAAGAAAAAATCAATAAAAAATAAAAAGTGATTTTCATCACTACATATGAGCAAATATCCAAAGCCAAAAAGAAGCCAAAAAAGGAATAAAGCTTGAATCCTTGGAATTCTCAGCATTGTACAAAACTGGAAGGAGAGATCCTTATGCATGATGATATGTCTACCACAATTGCTTCATGCATTTGTGTAGACCAATGTTTGAATGTGGATGAGCTAGCTTAGGTAACCCAATATTGCCTAGTGGTATAGTCCAACTAAGTCCAACATAAGGATGAGATGAACACTTGAGGATCCCTGATCTTAGCAATGGGCTGAAAGAATCCCGCCTGACATCGAAGGAAATGCTTGAGTTCTATCTCAAAATATACAATCACTTGCACACACAGAGATCATGAAAAACCAGGTCCATGGTAAAAGCCTTACTTTTCAAAAGTCTAGAGTGGTCAGTAGACAGCTGTTGATAGGGTAACTAGAGTGTTTGAATCTCTGAAAAGCCCCAAAAATTCTTAAATAGCAACAAATCATAACATCATTCACACCATCACTTTCTTTATAAGATTCTATAAATTAGGGGGTATCAACATAGTAGGACAGATACCGCATATATATTAGAAATAGTATATAGACGACCACTGACTACTTTATATCTTTTAATTTACAGAAACTTATCAAGAAAATACATTACACACCATTACATCTCATATATGAATACTTAATCAATTCTTATGATAAGAGTGATTATTTAAATTCATGATTATTTTTTTACTTTCTGTGGTATCACCCATTAAGATTGTCAATGTCATATGCATTCCTTATGTTTTAAGTGATTAGAGCATACAGGTTCGTTTATACCATCCCATCACATAAGTTAGATGCATACAATTAAAGCAAAAATTAAACATGCATTTAACAATAACATCACATCCACAAACACAAGTCATGAATCATCCATCATCACATCATAAAGCACATCATAAAACATATAGGCAATATCCATTTGCATACAATCATGAATTCATCATTCATCATCAAAATACATCACGTCATATCATCAAATCATATAAGCATTTACACATCCATATAAGCATCTACAATATCATCTATCATCTAACATATACATCAAATCATCATAATACCATCATCACATCACATCATAAAACAAAATAACAACAAAAACATGAGCAATAAATGATACACATAATGAGTCATAATGAAAAGATATCATAAAAGTATGTGTGTCAAGTCCATGGATGTACAAAAATGCCCATGGATGATAGTCATATAGGTCATCCTGACCTCAAAAATGAATCAAAACCAAGAGTATCATCAATCAAATACTAGGCTTGCACCCCCTACAACCGCCCCTATGGCTGGATCTCTGGGAGAATGGTGCGAGCTAGACCCTACTGGTCTCTCTGTGCGAGGTCGGGCCCCATGACCAGGCCGGATGGAAGACTGCCCTACTGTAGAACTCCTACTAACCTATGACCCACCTATGGCTCCTCTCACCCTAGGGATGGCACCTAGCCTAATGATCTACCTCGAGAGAGTGACAATCTGGGTTGCATCCTCAACAATCTGAACATCACTCTCATCTAGCAAACCCTATAGATGATGGACCTCAGTCTCGAGAGCTACCCTCAAAGGATCCTCGGGAGTAGGAGGGGAAACAACAACCTACATCTAGGTAGCTCCTCCTAGAGTGGCCTATAAAGCCCGTATCTGGTCTAATAGCTGAGCTATAGTAGTATCCCTCTGAGCTATGGTGGCATCACACTATTGTACCTATATCTTGGCCAACTGGAGCTCGACCTCCACATCATGTAGTTATGCCCTAAGAGGAGAATCTCTCTCCTCAGGCTCCATCTCCTCCTCCACCTCCTCAGGAGCCTCCTACTCCTCCGCTACCACCTGCTCTACCTGCTGGCCCCATGCCGTAGTCCTAGCATGAACCCTGCGCCCCACTAGGTCTACCCCATCTCCTCCATCATCCTCTCGGCCTAGACTACCCTCACCATACCACATCAGGTCACCCCACCACCATGCAAATGCCTCTGTGACTCCACCAACTACTCCAAGATCAACATCTAGGGCATCCTCCTCATCATCCAACTCTATAACCTATCGGGGAGGGAGGTCTCTCTCTACTCTGATGCGCCTATACAAAAATGGTACTAGTGGCACATCCTACTACAACCCATACTGACGAAGAACCTGAGAGTAGAAGAAGTGCTCCTGGATGTTGACCTTATGGCCAATGAGCCATCGCTTGCACCACGTCCTAGTAGTAAAGTTGTCAGGGTCATCCCAAGTAGGACACTCATGATAAGGGTACCATATGATATCTCCATCCTGGAGTCCAATGAAAGTATCAGTGTAATGAGTCAGCTCCCCTATGAATGTGTGGCTCTTGCGCTCCTCGCTCTCTCTAGCCCACCTAGCACCATAGCACTGCATCCTCCCATCCACAACTATGATCTCAATAGGAAGCCCCTTAGGGTGATCTACCCTAATGTGCTCCCATCCCCAGACCTGTAGAAGCCAACTATAGGTGATGCTGACATGACCCCTCCGATGGATGTGGTACAACTCATCATAACACTGAGCCAATAGAGACCTACCCCATGCATATATGATAGGCTCCTCACTGTCTATCAGGTCCTGAACCATCGCAAGGAGGTTCCAAGGGAACCTCAAGCCTGAGCAATCTGGGATGAGGACATTGTTGATGACCATCAGCAGCACTGCATGCCTCACTGTGAAAACATGCTCCTGGTACCAATGGATGATAGACACTCCTCCAGACTTGTTGTCCTTGAGAGCATCCTCAGAATACCTCCCGAACACCCGAGTGAAGATAACCACCTTAGCATTAGTGGTCAAAGAAACAATAGCCACCCCATCAAAAGGGATCCGAAAGATCCTGTACACATCCTCCGACGTAATGGTCATCTCATCGGTCGGGAGGTGGAAGGTATTAGTCCGAGGGTCCCAACGATGGGCCAAAGCCATAAGGTAAGCCTGGTCCGACATGAGGTGAGGTAATCTGGTAACATACTGGAGCCCACGAGCCTTGAGCCATGCCCAGTCCATGTCGTCCAAGTGAGGAAGAAGGTCAAGCAAGAGCTTCGGGTCCCGAGCCTGAGCAGTAAGGATCTAAACAAAGCAAAAGAAAGATGAAACATGACTACAATGCAATACAGGCTAAAGAATAGTTCAAAAATTTCAAAAAAATCAAAACTATCTCAAAAATCCAATAAAAAGCAAAAATTGTGCAAAAAAATGGCTAAGGGATTTAGCCATTGTCACCTACAATGGCCGAAAATTGGCCGCTGGAGACAATAGCGACCAAGACCCAATGGTCAAATTTTTGACCATTGGGGTTCAAACCTGGCCGCTCTAAGCAACAATGGCTCAGAATCGGCCGCTCTAAGTGACAGCGGCCAAGGGACGACATGGCAAACCCATGAACCCTCGGCCAGAAAAGAACAAAAAAATCAAAATATTGCAAAAATAACATAAAAATATCAAAGAGAGAGGGAAAACAAAAAAATTAAAGGCAAATTCCCACTCAGGCATCAAAACAAAGCTAAGTTCAAACACGCTTAAAATGGTAGCAGTAGGTGAATAACAAAAAAATTTAGAAACCCTAGGCTAAAGCCACTAACAAAAAAACAAAATAAAAATTGGGGACTAACCCACCAGAGCAGAAAGTAAGCTAAACCTAGCTACGGGTTTTGATTCGTTACTAACAGGTTTAGTGAGGTTCATTTTACCAATTACTTAGTGAGGTTCAGTTTTACCCAAATAAAGGAAAAGAGAGCTAGGGTTTAGAAAAAGAGAAATACCCGAGAAGCTCTGGCTCCTCCAATAGCTGATGTCTCACCCTATGCAACCATGTCCTCGATGCCAAGTAAACTCCAAAGTCGCAACCATCGTTGTCACACCAGAGCTCTGAAAAGTGAATCTTCAATAATGAAAATGAAAGGTCAAACCCTAGAAAATGCAAATTTTATATTTCTTTAATTATGCCTTGGTCGCTGCTGATGTCAATGGCCCAAACTTCGTGGCCGCTCAAGGCGATAACGACCACAAGCAGGAACTTAGAGGTCGCTGGACCTGACAACGGCCAGATCCACAGATCAAAACAAGAGGTTTCCTCCTTGAGAAATCACACAAAAATAACAAATATACACACTTTGATGGTTTAAGATCATCATAATGTTCAAAATAACAAAAAAATCACATAAAAGCACAATCTCAGGTAGGCCTCGTATTCAGTCACCTACTCTATCAACTCGACGATTGCAGCGATTCACACTCCATGTATTTTGGTGAGATGAGTAGATAACCATAAGGCCACTTGGGGCAAAAACAACTCATTTTGGAATTACGATGTGCCACCCTTCAATCCCGAAGAAGACCAAGATGGTCGGACTGCTCCACGGGTGCGAAAGGATCATCCTAATTCCCCTATGACATCAAAAACATTAAGCCAAAGTGATACAATCTAAACATAAATAGAATCACTCATCCTAACTCCCTAAGAAGGCTATTGATAGCTGGACCGCTCCTCGGGATAGGGATGGATGATTATCATAAACAATTGGAATCACACTTGGATGTGGGATTGCCCATTAAAAGCAACAAATGCTAGAAAGGAACCAGATTAGTCATATTGGTCAAGCGACTTGTCGCTTCATTCATTGTCATTTCTTCACCAATTCATTGTGTGAGGAAGTAGTTCAAAACTTCAACATAATCATAATCAAAATCAACAAAATATCACTCGATCATAACAAAATCATGTTCGTCCTACGAATCATTGCATACAACAATCACAAATTTCCCTTGTTTGCTGGGAACGTAAGCAGACATGACATCTTCAATTGTAGCTCTCCTACCGGTCGAAATTGTTGTAGCAGCTGAAGCTACCCGATTGAGTTTGAGGAATGAGTGCAATTTAACATGCCCAAGCCACTGAGCTAAGTCCTCCGAACATTGAGGCAATGATTCAAGGGATGCACACCATCTTGCATGATTGGGCCATCCAACGTTGATCAGACCATTGATCACCATACACCCTACAAACAGATCAGTCTACGTTTTTGCTCAGCGTTGTGTTTTCCACACAGTGCATCGCAAAAAGGGGCATCTGTAGACACCTAAATCATGTCATGCTTAGGGGAGCTGCTCACATAGACACATTCATAAGATCAAATGACATAATATTGGACTTTCCAAGCATCAACAGTGGTTCTCACCACTCATTTGGGGCCTTTTCAAGCCATCCAAGCCTAGCCGCTCAAGCCAAGAGCGGCCAGATCCTAGCCACTCAAGCCTAGAGTGGCCAGACCTTAGCCACTATAGATGACAACGGCCAGATCTTAGTCATTGTAGATGACAGTGGCTAAGCCATAAGAAGCAGTTTTGCCGACAAACAGGCCTAATCACGGGTGGAAGTGGCAGTCTGCATGCAATAAAGGTGAGCGGGAGTAACTTTGCATTCCTTTTCATGACCAGTTCACATAGGAGACTTGAGTTTGCATTTAGACTTTAGTTAACTGACCTCCAAGCATAAACAAAGGACAAAATCTTCTCATGCTAATGACCAGTTCGCATAGGAGACTCAAGTTGGCAGTTATATTTCAGATAACTGGCTTCCAAACATAGAAAAGACAAGAAGCTTCTCATGCTAACTTACACTACGCATGAGAAATTCATTCCTAGGGCTTGGACATAGACCTAGGGTTTCACACTATAAAAGGTGCAAGCCTAAGAGCACCAAGAGAGAGATATTTTATCAGAGAATCAATCTTTTATCAATCTTGGTCATTGAGGAGAGCTTTCGAGACTTGGAGAGTTCCCTTGGAGATCATGAGTACGATGAAGCCCTGACAGATTGAAGAGCATAGCACCCATTATTTCAACATCGGATACAAGCTTTGGTCCATAGCTTTGGAGCAAAGAGGACGAGAATCACTTTAGCGATCGCTGTCTTGGACAGTGGCCCGTAGGCTTAGCTTAGGGTTTTAGACATTAGATTCATTATTTTAGCATATCATTAGCATAGCATCATTTCATTCATTTGCATCCATAGCATTAGTCTAATTTGCATTTGCTTTCATTTGTTATATTCAGTACTAACAACCTCATCCGGGAGGCATTCTCGGACATCTAAGCGTGTGTTGTTGTTTCATTGCTTACAGGGCCACAGGTTGATCGGACGGAATCTGCAACATACGAGAGCAAAAGGGATCCCTCTAGGAAACAGACCTAGAGAAGGAGGCATCTGTAAGCCCTCATACATTTTCATGTGCGGAACCGGGAAGCTTTTTGAAAGCGCACCACCTCTTCGTGAAAGGGGCACTCTTTGCCTATTTGTAACCTTATTGTATCGAAATGGGTATCCCTAAGAGGGACCGACATGTAACCGAGTTTCAATACGAATAAAGAGATCCATCTTTGTTATTTCCATGTTATATGCTTTTTCATTGTCTTCCATTTCATCTTGGGTTTTTAATAACATTGCAAGTAGAGTAAAAGTGGTGCGCATGTCCCGGGGTCGCTACATTATTAATCATTTAATTATTATATTATTAACTCATAAAGTGAACCATCATATCTCTTCATAACATGAATCGTCACGTCTCTTCATAACATGAACCATCACGTCTCTTCACCAATGTAGCTTTAGGGTAGATATATATATTAGGTTGGCCATTCACACAAATCATCCAAGAATAAGAATATATATTTGTTTAAACCCATTGGAGGGATTCCCCATTCCAGTGCAATAATGATTCAACCCTAAAAGTGATTCTTTTTAATGTTATTTTATTTATTCATTTATTAAATATTAGCTAGAACCTTTAGGGTTCTACCATTTGGTATCAGAGCCATGTGGGACCTGATCATGTGGGAATTGCTCAAATATCTTCGTCAAAACACTATCGTGCATGAGTATGAAATTTGATTTAAGGATATCACCAAACACAACACAAGGTGGGGTGAATAATTTCTCATATATTGCTTCATAAAAGGATTGAAAGACGAAATTAAAATAGAGGTGACAAAGTTTAAACCCTATACCATGATGCAGACCATGGGATTGGCCCTATTAGCTGAAAGTAAATTAAATGCTCAACTTGGAATAAGATCGAAGGACCAAATTACAAAACCACCTATGTGGGAATCACAAAATACTTGCACAACCCAAATTTTACCCATTAAACGTATTAACCCCATGGAAATGAATGCACGACAAGAAAAGGGCATTTGTTTTCATTGTAATGAGAATTTTTTTACAATCATCAATATATTACACCTGCACTATATATTTTGGATGTAGCTATTCCTTGTAGTTCTCCCAATGATTAAATTGTGATTGAGGTAGAAGTAGTGACAAATTCTCTTGATGATAGCACTAAATATGAGGAATATGAGGAAGATAAGGAAGCTGGGAAGTATAATGAAGTGGAACATGAGGTCAATGAGCAAGCAATACCCAAAGCACCTGATCACAACGATGAAGGCAATACGGTTGATATACCAAAAATTGTCGATGCATCAGGTAAGGATGATGTAGACATTCTTGAAGTGACTCATTATGGCCAAAACATGCACTCTATAAGAACTACACTCAATTTCCTCTCCAATAGTGAGTTTTCACCATAGGGTCAAACCTATTAAAAAACAAGGCAGAAAGGTGATAGCACACCCCTCCATTGCCTCTCCTAGGGAACAACAAGATAATGTAGAAGGTTTACCATCTATTTTTATGCATCATTTTAATGTGTTTGAAGAACCCAAAGGGCTGCCCTTCCCTCATCATCACACATTTACTAATTTTTCTAGCAACCCCCCGCTAACGCTTCATCCTTATTGATATCCCTGCCTATGGAAGGATGACATTAAATGAGTGCAAGAACTTATAGAAATCCTTCTTGGAAAACAAAGGAAAAAGATCCTCACTTTGAGCTTTGAGGATAAAGATATTTTTAAGGAGGGTGGCATGTTAGGATCCTCCATCCTAACATTATTAGTTAGTATTATTAATCATTTAATTATTATATTATTAACTCATAAAGTGAACCATCACATCTTTTCATAACATGAACCATCACGTCTCTTCATAACGTGAACCATCACATCTCTTCACCAACACATCTTTAGGGTATTTTTGGAAATTTGAGTTATTTTATGTTGTCATTGATGTCACATGGATCATTGATGTCACATGGATCACATTGAGTTTTGGTGGCCAAAGCATTTCATAAATAAGCATTTATGATATTTTGGAGAGCATGGATATATACAGGGTTTTTGTGAAAACCAAGGCAGGAAAAATAAAAGGTTTTATTTAAAACCATGGATGGCAGATTTGAAATGGGTTTTTCTTAAAACCCAGATTGGCTTTTCGTTTCATCGAAAAAGGTGCCCCGGTGATGGAGATATTTATTTTTAAATATTTAGTTTAAATTTTAAATTTAAATATATTAATTTTAGCGCCGACTAAAGAAAGGAGGAAAGGCTATATTAATTTATAGTGTCGACGTCTAAAGAAAGAGGAAAGGCATATATATATACCAACAAAATCTTAGACTTCATGACCCCCAACGCTTATTTTTTGAATGCCTTCGATTGGGGAACGAATTGCAAAAAGAGAGAGAAGTGTGACTTTGGTCTATTGAAAAATCATTCATGGAGTTTAATAAGATGCATAGGCATATTTGGCCTAGCGGTTTGTGTGATGTGTGTTATGCAGGAGGTCCTGCGATCGAGTCCCATCATGGTTATTTGCTTTGTTGAAGCGCTCGAAGCGTTGTTAAGTTTTTCGAAGGGTGCAGAAGTTTATGATATAAGTTTTTGTTCATGTCCCTTTGGACACGTGAGGGCATGTGGCCCAATGACATGTTGGTTGTGGTTAAAGTGTTGAGCAAGGAGACGTCACGAGATCGAATCCCATCAGGGACAGAGGCAAGTTAATAATTTTTTTAATATATTTTATTTTTTCTAAAGTTGCCCTAGGAGGAATAAGGGTTGTGATGCATGTTTAGAAAAAGAGAGATTTTTGGTGTTTCTCCTTTTGAAAGTATATCATATTATATATCGTTGGAAAGCTTATTTCGAGGGCTATTTGATTAACTTGCTTAGAGGGAGAAATAAGGTGTATGTAAAGAGATATTTCTATTTTTGTAAAAGGGTTTCAAAAGTGAAGGTTGTTTTGTTCTTTTTCAAAGGTGATTAATTCTTTCATGAGGGGACATGTTGTATCTTATTGAGTAGGAGTGATAAGGTGTTATTTGGATATTATTGTTGTGATATTAATCATGATCTCTAACCCTTGTTGAAAGTTGAAAAAGAAGTTTGTTGAGTGTGGCAGATTTAGTGGACATCCAATAAGGCATCAAAAGGTATGAGCAATATTCTCCATTGACTTTGTTTATGGTGGTTGATTTCTGAAATATCATTGGAGAGAAAAGGATTGATTGTGGTTTCCTTTTGAAAGTGGTTGGTTGAATGCTTCAAGGTTTTCTGGTTTGAGAGTTGTGTTTAAACCTTGTTTTATAAGCATAGTTGTTGAAGCCCATTGGTTATGCAAAGAACTTGAGTTAGAAAAGAACATGAGTATCATTGTTATGTGAGATTTGTGGTTGAGCATTATTGGAAATATTTGAGTTGGTTGATACATGCTTGGACTAGGGTTTTGTGAGAAAGAGTTGTCCCTTGTGGTGATTGGTTGAGTTGAGTTGATTGAGCCTAGTCAAGTGATTGTGTGAGGTGATTGTTCAAGTCCCATGAAACAAACAATTCTATAATTCTGATTTGAGTTGAGATTGAGCTTTGAGATTAGAACATATTGAGTCTCTAACAATTCTCTTTATGCTTCTATAATATTTGAGTTGAGTTAATATTGACTTGAGTTGAGTTGAGATCATTGTGGATCATTGTTGTCATCCATTGTAGAGTGCATTGCCATTCATTGTTGAATTCATCATTGAGCCTTGCCTTCATAGATTTGTGGATGAGATTTGAGTGCTACTTGAGCATGATTGGTTGAGCCTTTGAGAAGGCTTTTGGGACAGATTTGTGGACAGATTTGTGGTAATTTTTGTGTATGATTGATTGAGCCTTTGAGAAGGCTTTTGGGATAGATTTGTGGATATATTTGGGACAATATTTGAGCAAGTTCTTGGTGAGCTTGTTGAGAATATTTTGAGCAAGTTCTTGGTGAGCTTGTTGAGCATATTTTGAGCAAGTTCTTGGTGAGCTTGTTGAGCAGATTTTGGGCAAGTTCTTAGTGAGCTTGCTAGAGAATATTTTGGGCAAGTTCTTGGTGAGCTTGCTGAAGCAGTTTTGGGCAAGTTCTTAGTGAGCTTGCTAGAGCATATTTTGGGCAAGTTCTTAGTGAGCTTGCTAGAGCAGTTTTGGGCAAGTTCTTGGTGAGCTTGCTAAAGTAGATCAGTGGATTGCCTACCTGAGCAGATCAGTGTATTGCCTAGCTTTGAGCAGATCAAAGTAATCATTTGTATTGGGATAAGGATCCTTATTTCTATGTGAAATATTATAAGGATATTATCTTGTGGAGTACCCCACATTGGGGGAACCATGTTAAATCTTGTGTCTCAATTGTGTGTGGTGATTTGTGCACTTGTTTACTATTGCTATCTATGTCATTAATGCACACTGCTATATTTGGTTATTGCAATTAAGGACACTAATTGATATTGGTTTGGAAAGAAAGTAAAAAGTGGGTGCTATATTGTTCACCCCCCTCTCAGTATAAGCTTGTGTTCTTCAATTGGTATCAGAGCGGGTTCCTTCGAAAAGGCTAACAACTTGAGGGTAGATTCTACAAGAACATAGATGGCTTCATAGAATGGATTATCTACAAATAAGGCTCCACTATTTGATGGTAACAATTATGCTTTCTAGAGCATGAGAATGAAGAACTACTTGATATCACAAGGATATGAGGTATGGCAGATGGTTGAAAAAGAGTATAAGGTTGAAGGTGATCCCGAGGCAGATAAGACTATCAGGAAATTGGTTGAGATCAATGCAAGGGCAATGAATTGTATTTTGAGTGGGCTACGTGAAACAGATTTTGCAAAGGTCATGGTATGTAATTCAGCTAATGAAATGTGGACCAAGTTGTGGAATACTTATGAAGGAGATTCAAAGGTAAAGTTGGCAAAACTACAAACTCATAGAAAAAGATTTGAGGAATTGAAAATGGAAGATTCTGAAGATATTGCAAAGTTTTTACTTCGAGTTGATGAGATTACTAACACCATGAGAGGCCTAGGATTTGAGATGAAAGAATCAGAAGTTACTCAAAAGGTTTTGAGATCACTTCCCATGAAGTATGATGCAAAGGTTTCAACAATAGAAGAAACAATGGATATCAACAAGCTAACAATGGAAGAACTACAAGGAACTCTCACAACTTATGAGATGAGGGTGAGTAAGCATCAGGTTCCAATAAAAGAGATTGCATTCAAGGCTTCAGAGAAAAATAAAGGGAAAGTTCCAGAGACATAGAGATTCAGATAATGATGAGGAAGCTAACTTCATCAAAAGGAAAAAGGACTTAAGAAATTACAGGGATATGAAGAAAGTCAAATGCTACAAGTGTGGTGATTTTGGTCACTATGCACACAAGTGTCCACATGAAGAAAATAGTGATGATGAAAAATAGGGTCATAGAAGAAAAGAAGATGGAAAGTATAAGCATGACAAAGATAACAAGTACAAGCAAAGCAAGTATGAGAAGAAGAAAAGTTTTCGTAAGACAAAGAAAACTTTCTACATTGTAGAAGCAAGTGATAGCTCAGATCACAGTGATAGAGACAAGTCAGATGATGAAAAGGAAGAACATCTATTCCTAGGAATAGAAGGTGAAAGAGAACAATGCTTTGTGTGTGGTCAAAGAGATCACAGATCAGGATATTGCAATGGTTTTAGTGATAGTGAAGATGAGATGACACATCAAGGAAATATGCATGGTCAAAGAAATCATGAAAGTTTGTTTGCTATAGAAGATTATAATGATCTTAGTGATAGTGAATATGAAGAAGGGTTTTTCTATGGGATAAAATAAGTAGAAGAAGAACATTCACTCCAAATAAAAGAAGTTAAGCAAGAGAACATTGTAAGAAAGATATATGTCTCAGTTGATCTAAAGGAAGACTTCAATGATATCCATGAGCAACTACAAGAGGTTAAGGAGAATCTAAAAGAATTGAGATGTTCCATACTTGAGAAGTTTGATCCATCACATGACTCAAAAGGTCAAGATATTTTCACTAAGAAGGAAACATGTATTTCAGAGACAATAAATATGGATGCCAATGAAGAGAAAGAAGAGGAAGGTCCCAAAGCACCAAAGGTCTCATATTTCAGGTTTGGGGAATCACACTCAAAAGGAAAGGAAGTTCTAAAATATGAAAGCAAGGAAGCACCTAAGTGTTATGAAGAAAGTTCCAAAGTTCCTATGGCTCCAAATATTTAGTTTGGATCTTGTTTTGAGATAGGTGAATCAAGTTCAAAAGGAAAAGAAATTCTTGAAGAGGAAAGCAAGGAAGAAACTAAGGAAGAGGATTTAGATACTACAAAGAAGGTTCAAGGATGCAATGCACAAGTTGAAAATGATCATAAGGATAATGGTCAAGAAAGGTATGAGGAACCAAGGCATGAACAAAGGGCTTTTCAAGGACATTGTTTTTCTTGTAATGGATTTGGACACAGGGCTATACACTGCAGGATCCATGGATCAAAGAAGTTTGATTTTGCTAGAAGAAACTTCAAAGGAAGAAGGTATGGTTTTCAGGGACATTGCTTCTTATGCAATAGGATTGGTCATAGAGCTTCTCAATGCAAAGAAAATGAGCAACATGGTTTTGGTTTTAGAGCTACACAAATCAGAAGTCATGGTCATAATGGTCATGAAAACAAAACTTCACAATACAGGGTTCAGGAAAGGAATGGATATGGAAATTATTTCAAGAAAGAATTCAGGATATGGGCACCATCCAAAGGCTACAATATCAAGTGTTTTAATTGCAATAACTTTGGACATATTGCAAAATGGTGTAGGACTCAATTCCAAACAGGTTCAAGACAAGAAGGTCAAACAGGTTCAAGAAAAGAAGGTCAAACAGGTTCAAGACAAGAAGATCAAGTAATTCATCAAGAGAAGGATATCAAAAAAATATGGAAGGAAGTTGACAGAGGAAAGAAACAATGTAATATGGGAGTAAAAGTACTCCCACCCCAAAATTAATCACCTCAAGAGAGAAGGTGGTGAGGGGGCTAAGCTTAAGAGTCATATCTTTTAGCCCCATAGGTGTCCCTTTTGCCATTGATGTCAAAGGGGGAGAGATTTGAGTAAGGGGGAGAGCATTGAGTTAGGGGGAGCAGCCTCCAAAGAGAGCATTGAGTTAGGGGAGCAGCCTCAAAGAGCATTGAGTTAGGGGGAGCAACCTCCATAGAGAGTATTGAGTCAGGGGAGCAACTTTGATTCTCAGAGATGGTTTTTGTAGTGATTGTGGTTTTTGCATTAGAGGTGTTGCCATCAATGACAAAGGGGGAGATTGTTGGCAATTTGAGTTATTTTATGTTGTCATTGATGTCACATGGATCACATTGAGTTTTGGTGGCCAAAGCATTTCATAAATAAGCATTTATGATATTTTGGAGAGCATGGATATATACAGGGTTTTTGTGAAAACCAAGGCAGGCAAAATAAAAGGTTTTATTTAAAACCATGGATGGCAGATTTGAAATGGGTTTTTCTTAAAACCCAGATTGGCTTTTCGTTTCATCGAAAAAGGTGCCCCGGTGATGGAGATATTTATTTTTAAATATTTAGTTTAAATTTTAAATAAAATTTAAATTTTAAAATTAAATATATTAATTTTAGCGTCGACTAAAGAAAGGAGGAAAGGCTATATTAATTTATAGCACCGATGTCTAAAGAAAGAGGAAAGGCATATATATATGCCAACAAAAGCTTAGACTTCATAAGACCCCCAACGCTTATTTTTTGAATGCCTTCGATTGGGGAACGAATTGTGAAAAGAGAGAGAAGTGTGACTTTGGTCTATTGAAAAATCATTCGTGGAGTTTAATAAGATGCATAGGCATATTTGGCCTAGCGGTTCATGCATTGTGTGTTATGCAGGAGGTCCTACGATCGAGTCCCACCATGGTTATTTGCTTTGTTGAAGCGCTCGAAGCGCTGTTAAGTTTTTCGAAGGGTGCAAAAGTTTATGATATAAGTTTTTGTTCGTGTCCCTTTGGACACGTGAGGGCGTGTGGCCCAATGGCAGGTTGGCTATGGTTAAAGCACTGAGCAAGGAGACGTCACGAGATCGAATCCCGTCAGGGACAGAGGCAAGTTAATAATTTTTTTAATATATTTTATTTTTCTAAAGTTGCCCTAGGAGGAATAAGGGTTGTGATGCATGTTTAGAAAAAGAGAGATTTCTGGTGTTTCTCCTTTTGAAAGTATATCATATTATATATCGTTGGAAAGCTTATTTCGAGGGCTATTTGATTAACTTGCTTAGAGGGAGAAATAAGGTGTATGTAAAGAGATATTTCTATTTTTGTAAAGGGTTTCAAAAGTGAAGGTTGTTTTGTTCTTTTTCAAAGGTGATTAATTCTTTCATGAGGGGACATGTTGTATCTTATTGAGTAGGAGTGATAAGGTGTTATTTGGATATTATTGTTGTGATATTAATCATGATCTCTAACCCTTGTTAAAAGTTGAAAAAGAAGTTTGTTGAGTGTGGCAGATTTAGTGGACATCCAATAAGGCATCAAAAGGTATGAGCAATATTCTCCATTGACTTTGTTTATGGTGGTTGATTTCTGAAATATCATTGGAGAGAAAAGGATTGATTGTGGTTTCCTTTTCAAAAGTGGTTGGTTGAATGCTTCAAGGTTTTCTTGTTTGAGAGTTGTGTTTAAACCTTGTTTTATAAGCATAGTTGTTGAAGCCCATTGGTTATGCAAAGAACTTGAGTTAGAAAAGAACATGAGTATCATTGTTATGTGAGATTTGTGGTTGAGCATTATTGGAAACATTTGAGTTGGTTGATACATGCTTGGACTAGGGTTTTGTGAGAAAGAGTTGTCCCTTGTGGTGATTGGTTGAGTTGAGTTGATTGAGCCTAGTCAAGTGATTGTGTGAGGTGATTGTTCAAGTCCCATGAAACAAACAATTCTATAATTCTGATTTGGGTTGAGATTGAGCTTTGAGATTAGAACATATTGAGTCTCTAACAATTCTCTTTATGCTTCTATAAGATTTGAGTTGAGTTAATATTGACTTGAGTTGAGTTGAGATTGATTTGAGTTGAGATCATTGTGGATCATTGTTGTCATCCATTGTAGAGTGCATTGCCATTCATTGTTGAATTCATCATTGAGCCTTGCCTTCATAGATTTGTGGATGAGATTTGAGTGCTACTTGAGCATGATTGGTTGAGCCTTTGAGAAGGCTTTTGGGACAGATTTGTGGATATATTTGTGGTAGTTTTTGTGTATGATTGATTGAGCCTTTGAGAAGGCTTTTGGGACAGATTTGTGGATAGATTTGGGACAAAATTTGAGCAAGTTCTTGGTGAGCTTGTTGAGCATATTTTGAGCAAGTTCTTGGTGAGCTTGTTGAGCATATTTTGAGCAAGTTCTTGGTGAGCTTGTTGAGAATATTTTGAGCAAGTTCTTGGTGAGCTTGTTGAGCATATTTTGGGCAAGTTCTTAGTGAGCTTGCTAGAGAATATTTTGGGAAAGTTCTTGGTGAGCTTGCTAAAGTAATTTTGGGCAAGTTCTTAGTGAGCTTGCTAGAGCATATTTTGGGCAAGTTCTTAGTGAGCTTGCTAGAGCAGTTTTGGGCAAGTTCTTGGTGAGCTTGCTGAAGCAGATCAGTGGATTGCCTACCTAAGCAGATCAGTGTATTGCCTAGCTTTGAGAAGATCAAAGTAATCATTTGTATTGGGATAAGGATCCTTATTTCTGTGTGAAATATTATAAGGAGATTATCTTGTGGAGTACCCCACATTGGGGGAACCACGTTAAATCTTGTGTCTCAATTGTGTGTGGTGATTTGTGCACTTGTTTACTATTGCTATCTATGTCATTAATGCACACTGCTATATTTGGTTATTGCAATTAAGGACACTAATTGATATTGGTTTGGAAAGAAAGTAAAAAGTGGGTGCTATACTATTCACCCCCCTCTCAGTATAAGCTTGTGTTATTTAGGTAGATATATATATTAGGTTGGTCATTCACACAAATCACCCAAGAATAAGAATATATATTTATTTAAATACATTGGAGGGATTCCCCATTATAATGAAATAATGATTCAACCCTAAAAGTGATTCTTTTTAATGTTATTTTATTTATTCATTTATTAAATATTATCTAGAACCTTTAGGGTTCTACAATTTGGTATCAGAGCCATGTGGGACTTAGTCATGTGGGAATTGCTCAAATATATTCATCAAAACACTACCATGTGTGAGTATGAAATTTGATTTAAGGATATCACCAAACACAACATAGGGTGGGGTGAAGCATTTCTCATATATTGCTTCATCAAAGGATTGAAAGAAGAAATTAAAATAGAGGTGACAAAGTTCAAACCCTATGCCATGATGCAGACCATCGGATTGGTCCTATTAGCTAAAAATAAATTAAATGCTCAACTTGGAATAAGATCGAAGGACCAAATTACAAAACCACCTATATGGGAATCACAAAATACTTGCACAACCAAAAAACTTACCCAAATTTTACCCATTAAATATATTAACCCCATGGAAATGAAGGCACAACAAGAAAAGGGCATTTGTTTTCATTGTGATGAGAAATTTATTCACAATCATCAATGTATTACACCTACACTATATATTTTGGATGCAACTATTCCTTGTAGTTATCCCAATGATGAAATTGTGATTGAGGTAGAAGTAGTGACAAATTCACTTGATGATAGCACTAAATATGAGGAAGATGAGGAAGATAAGGAAGTTGAGAAATATAATGAATATGTGGAAAATGAGGACAATGAGCAAGCAATACCCAAAGCACTTGATCACAACGATGAAGGCAATACGGTTGATATACCAAAAGTGATCAATGCATCAGGTAAGGATGAGGTAGACATTCCTAAAGTGACTCATTATGGCTAAACATGCACTCTACAAGAACTACACTCAATTTCCTCTCCAATAGTGACTTATCGCCACAGGGTCAGACCTATTCAAAAACAAGACAGAAAGGTGATTGCACACTCCTCCATTGCCTCTCCTAGGGAACAGTAGGAGAATGTAGAAGTTTTACCACCTCTTTTTATGCATCATTTTAAGGAATTTGAAGAACCCCAAGGGTTGTCCTTCCCTCATCATCACACATTTACTAATTTTTCTAGAAACCCCCTGCTAACACTTCATCCTTCTTGATATCCCTACCTACGGAAGGATGACATTAAAAGAGTCCAAGAACTTACACAAATCCTTCTTGGAAAACAAAGGACAAAGCTCTTTTTAAGGAGGGTGGAATGTTAGGATCCTCCATCCTAACATTATTAGTTAGTATTATTAATCATTTAATTATTATATTATTAACTCATAAAGTGAACCATCACATCTCTTCATAACATGAACCATCGCGTATCTTCATAACATGAACCATCACGTATCTTCACCAACGTAGCTTTAGGGTAGATATATATATTAGGTTGGCCATTAACACAAATAACCCAAGAATATAATATATATTTGTTTAAACCCATTAGAGGGATTCCCCATTCTAGTGCAACAATGATTCAACCCTGAAAGTGATTCTTTTTAATGTTATTTTATTTATTCATTTATTAAATATTATCTAGAACCTTGATAAGCTTCTACCAACAATCCCAAAGGGATTAATCCAAGCTTAAGGAAGTCATGTAATTATGACATCCAGTATTGATAAGATTTTACTTCAAATGAAAATATGACTTGTTCCCTTGGCATTTCACTTTGTGCGAATGCAGACTGGGATACAACCTTGTGGTGAATGGTAGTGTCATTCCCCATAGGACCCTATGAGATCAAAGACCCCCAGGATGCCTTCTGGATAAAGTATCTGGATTTATAGAACCACTCATATTTTTGTTCTATATGAATCATGTTGAATGATTCCTTGTTATTAAAAGCCTCACGCTGCATTGCAGCATGCGATAGCATATTTACATGAATGGTAGTAAAATCAGCAGATGGATTCTAAGGGATTAAATATCCCAAAGATACCATAGTATATGTGAATCTATTTGATGTACGAGGGATTGCATCGATGTCATACCACTCTAGTTGGGCTAGATAAGTGTCAACAAGATCCTTATAAGCTTTCAAGATAGGACACCTACACTGAAAAAGTCCCTTCACCTAATTGACTATGATAAGGGAATCACCAAATATATTTAACCATTTAATCTTCATGGTGATAACTATTTGGAGGCCCAATATTATGGCTTCATACTCCACATTATTATTGGTACAAGGAAATTATAGCTTAAATGACAAGGGTATTGGAGCACCTTGTGGTGTGAAGAAGATAACTCCTGCACCACCCCCTTACTCACACTTTGAATCATCAAAGAAGAAAGTCATGTTGGCTTTGTTATCTGGTTCTTTGGATTTGGGAGATTTTGATAATACAAAGACTACATATTCAGGAAGCTCAATGGTGAGACGTCTACTATTCTTGAGAGGTACCTCTACCATATGATCAGCTATGACCTATATCTTAATGGACTTCTAGCTGATGAATTCCAAATTGAATTCTATCAATAGCATGATCCACTTCACTGTACGTGTATTATGATATGTCTTGCTCATCATATACTACAAAGGATTTTGTTTGGATATCACATACATCATATGACTTAGCATGTAATGATGCAACTTCTTCATCACAAACACCACTGTTAAACATAGCTTCTCCATGTATACATATCCAAGCTCATAACTCACCAAGGTGCGACTGATGTAATATATCGATTGCCCTTTATATTACATGTTCTTTTGGGCTAACATGGTTTCCAATGCAAATTCGATAGCTGATATATATAGCAAGAAATGCACCTTTAGTCTTGGTGGAGCTAGCACTAGTGGTGTTGTCGGGCATTTATTAATTTCATCAAATACCACTATATAGTCTTCATCCCAATTGAATGGGACTCCCTTGTGTAGCAATCAATTCATGGGTTGATATTTGTTCGATAATTATGCGATAAATCACTTTATGGATGCTACTTTGCCATGTAGGATTCTTAGATCTTTGATATGTATAGGAGGATACATTTCTAATATGACCTTGACCTTTTCTGGGTCAAATTTGATCCCTTGCTTTGAAATGATTAATCCCAAGAGCTCTCCTAAAGTTACACAAAATACCCACTTCTTGGGATTCAACTTGACATTATGCTCTATCAGGTGATCGAAGACTTTCCTAAGGATATCTACATGCTCTGAATACAACAATGACTTTGAAAGTAAGTCATTGATATAATATTCCAATATTTTGTGCATGTAGTTATGGAAAATGTATGTCATGGCTCGTTGATATGTGGAACCAATATTTTTATGGCTGAATGGCATAACTTTGTAATAGAATGTTCCCCATGGTATTGTGAATGCAGTTTTATGCTGGTCTTTAGATTTAATCCGAATTGGATTATAACCATAAAAACTGCCCATAAGGGAGAGCATCTCATGACCTGCAGTTGCTTCTACAAGAGCATCTATGTTGGGCAATAGGAATGAATCCTTTGGTATTGCATTATTTAGATCTCTAAAATCCATACAGATATGAATCCTTCCATCAGGTTTTCCTATAGGTACCATGTTTAATACCCATTTTGGATAGTCGATGGAGATAATGAACTCTACATCCAAAAACTTTTGTAGCTTGTATTTAACCATTAAAACGACTATGGGATGCATCTTCCTGAGCTTCTGCTTGACATGTCTTTTGGAGGGATCTAGCGAAATGTTATGAGTAACTATTTTTAGATCTAGTCCCAGCATATCCTTGTATGTCCAAGAAAAGAGATCAGGTCTCTCTTTCAGTAGGAGGATGAGGTTAGCATGCTCATTAGGAGATAGACTCTTAGAATTAGTGGGATCATCACTGATATCCACATCAAAAGTTTCCTCTAGTAATATATGTGATCTCTCCTCAAACTAGTGAGGTGTAGGAATCAAGTGGATGTCATCAGCTAGGTTTAACGGTTCACATTGGAATTTCCCTCAGCATGATAAACATCATGTGCACATCCTAGTTCAAAATAGAAAGGTTGCAACATTTCTTCGTTAGGGAATCAATCTTTAGGATCTAGTGGTGAATCAGTGTGATCCCAATCAATAGCATCCACATTCAGATACAATAGTTTGTAGGGGTCAGCTAGATTGCAAAGTAGAGTGGTCAAATCAATGGATATCATACTTATGGAATGGATTAGATCTCCAAGACCACATGTGTGTAATTCTATGTTATCTGTGTTGTTTGCATACCCAAGATGTAGCTCTAGGGGTACAGGTATCTCCGGATCTAGTCTATAAACAAACTTGAAAGTGGGATTGCTTGGCTCAAGCATCTACATGTATGTCAATGGATCAGGGAAGACTATATGATAAATAATATCCAAATTTGGTGGTCTCCCTCTGAGGTATGGGCCAAGATAGACTGATCGATACATCTCATCAATGTCAACTAGTTCATGATGATGCCGCAAATAGTGAGGCCTGAGATAGGCTCTCTCAATCTCATCTTTGTCATAATTGTCGTATATGAGTCCTTCATCGCAACCAATAGGAATCAAGTGATTATCAAGATATGGACCAAGTAGGCCCGCTCTTCATAACCACTATCATCAATGAGGGATCCCTCATTTTCACCCATTGTCTCCATGGGAAATATATAATGTAAATGTAGGGGATCTAAGTAAGACAACTCGATCCTATCCTCACATTGTTCATTGCTTGAGGATTTTTCATTATCATATATTCTAGAATCACAATCGGGTGCATCACTTTTGACAATCGACTTTTCTTACACTTCCTTAGAAGTAACTTCTTATTTAGTGTATATTGCTATACCCAGATTCTAGATCTACATACCAGTGTCATCGATAGCTTCATGGCTTTCGATGTCCAAGTTAGCTCTTGGATTGTCTCTTGGATTGGCCTCTAACACAATTTTATCATGATATATCTCAGGTGGCTCAATAGAGATGTAGGTTACCAGCCTATTACCCATTTGTATGTGAGAAGGGTTAGGGTGATACAGATTCCACTCCACATAATCCCCCAAACTAAGGTTTAGATAATCTAAAGATGCTGCTAAGAGCTCATCCTACCTTCTTATATGGTAGTGTAACCTGAACCTATCAGTTGGTAACTAATACTATGGTTCGATGGGAACTCGATGCCCTTGCTCGTATAAGCCTAAGCCATAACCATGCCAATGGTAAAATTCAAAATAGTGCAAGGCAAATTCAAGGTTAGACAAATAATGAACATTCACCATGAATGGTTCATCATCATCCTCATCTATGGGCATGCAATTTGTGAGTTGGTTAATCCCTCAACTGAGGTTTAGATTAAGGTGATACAGATTCCACTCCACATCACATTCCACTCTTAGCTTGATTAAGGTGATACAAATTCCACTCCACATCATCCCCCAAACTGAGGTTTAGATAATCTAAAGATGCTACTAAGAGCTCATCCTACCTTATTATATGGTAGCATAACCCAAACCTATGAGTTGGTAACTAATACTATGGTTCGATGGGAACTTGATGCCCTTGGTCGAATAAGCCTAAGCTATAACCATGCCAATGGTAAAATTCAAAATAGTGCAAGGCAAATTCAAGGTTAGACAAATAATGAACATTCACCATGAATGGTTCATCATCATCCTCATCTATGGGCATGCAATTTGTGAGTTGATTAATCCCTCCATAAATGATTTTTTTGGTTAGGTGGCACCCCTAATGGCACTACCATTCCCATGAGAAAGTGATGGGATTGAGCTCAACCTATATCCTATGCAGTTTTGATAAATGGCATGAATGTCACATTCTACACAATATATTCTACTAATTTGGGATTAACCAAATGTACGGTCACCTGCGATGCAGATGATCCTATTGAAGAAGTAGGTAAGGTAGGCTAAGGTACCTCCTCAACTTTATTTTGAGTTTCCCCTTCATCCATGGAACTAGGAACCTCAACAATTGCTACCTTGGGTGCTTGCTTTGGATTTTTTTACCCAACACTACCTTAAGCTTCTTGTCATTCCTAATCATCTTGGATGTCATAGAATTTGTTGAAGCTACTATTGTGTGATCTGATAGCTATGGTGTTGTTGTAGAAGGTCCTACACACACTCCTTTTAATTTAACTTCTAGATGTTTGATTGGCAATGCTGGTCTTATATCTAGATGCATTGAGGGGAGAATAAAATCTCTTGTCAAATAAGTTAAGTTCACATATTTGAATGGTTCTTCATTAGAAGGCACCATGTGAACCTATCCCTCATGTATATATTTAATATATTGATGTAATATCAAGGGAACACAACACATTTCTCTAATCCAAGGCCTCTCCAAAAGGAATTTATACTGCATGGCATCTTCTATCACATGACACATCACAGGGATGGTTTTAAGTCCAACCTGAATTGGAAGAACTATAGTACCTACCATTGAGCACAGTGCATCGTTGAATGCTCTCAAGGTGAAATTAGAAGGTACAATATGTGATTTTAGCAATTTTAAATGTGTTAGTACCTTGGTTGTAATTATGTTTATTGATGACCCTGTATCAATAAAAATCCATTTGAATGGTGTGTGATTTACACATGCAATTATATATAGCGGTGGGTCCGCTATAGCAGTGGAGACCATCTTAATATCATGATCATTGAATTGAATTACTGGTTCACTGCATTGTTGCACATGTCCCATGAAGTTTGTGAATGCTTTAAGGTCCTAGGATTGAACTTTTATGGACCTTAGGATGTTCATCAATGTCTCCCTATGCTTGGAAGACTACTGAATTATTTCATAGATTGACAACTTTGTTGGAGTTGTCTGTAGGCTTTGAAAAATCCTGCTCTAGATTGTCACCATCAGTCTAGTTGGTGGGCCTGGAACATTTTATGCTGGCCTTTGATGAGGCATAATGTTCACCCTAATTGGAGTTGGAGGTGAATTTGGTCGCTCATACCTCCATTGTATCATGACAACATTGACCATATCGATGAATCCTTGAGTTGGTGGTTCCACATACACTTGATTCACATGACCAGCATTGCTCCTTAGTGGCTCGTGATTCGGTAAGGGTAACTTAAAAATTCCCATATTTTGATTGTTTGAATCCTAAGGGTTGTCCACCATTAGCTCTCCTCTTTAAATAATATTTTGTACTACATGTTTGAAACTCCAACATCCTTTGATGTCATGTCCTTTCATTTTATGGAAAGTGCAATACAAATCGTCCCTATACCCCTTTGGATTGGGTTGATTAGGGTCTATTAATTTTATCTTCAATAAGTTGAGGGTCTTGGCCTCACACAATTGGTGGAATATCAATGTCATTGAATCTAAAAAAGGTGTGAACTGGTGAGGTGGGTGATGTTCTTTATTCTTACCATTCTTGTTATTATTGCGTAGGAGGAGGTTGGGCTTGATAACTCTATTTTTACCCCTTATTCCATTTCTAGAGGTTTAACACCACTTGGTTTACATGGGCTAGCTTGGCATGTTATTTATGATTTTGGGTGTTCTTTTTGTTCCATTCCTTCTTGTTTCAGAGCTTCACATTACCCTCCTATAACTTTATGTCCTCTATTACCTTGGCTTGCACCAAGGCTTCCTCGAATGTTTGATACTATTGCAACTACAACAATAATGAGATGTGCTTCACATAAATCTTGGTAAACATCCAAGTTAGTTATATGGTCAGAATGAAAAATGGTAACTTTGCCATTATTTTTCTCTATATTTTCTCATAATCCATGATCGGCTCATCATCATGTTGTATTAAAGCAGCCAAATCAGATAATTTTACCTTCTTCTTGACACTGAAGTAGAAGCATTCAAGAAATACATTAGCCAGATATTCAAAGTTGGTTATGTTGTGCCTCTTAAGTTGATTGAACCACTCTCAGGCCAGGCCTAAAAGGCTTGTGATGAAGGTTCTCAACAACAGAGCATCATTGCTTTCTATCTGAAAGCACATGTCCATAAAGCTTGTAACATGTTCCTGAGTGTCCTCCTCACCTTGAAATTTCTCCAGCTTTGGCATCTTGAAATGCTTGAGATACGCTGGAATGGGCACTAATGGGAATAAAGGTTCATTATGAATCTTGTTCAAGGTAGGCTTTTTATAAGTTTTCCCTTGTTTCTCTATAGCTCGAACCTTGTATGCCAAGCCTGATACACCTTCGAAGATAGAATTTTTTCTTCTATGAGAGGTTGTTACGGAGCCTTTGTAGGTAAATTATTCTTCAATCTAGGTGGAAGACTAGGCTCATCCTCCACATCTACTAGGGAGATCTTAGGATATTCCCATTCCTATTCATATCCTTCTACTTCTTCATACTATATACACCCATGATGTTCCAGTGATTGGCACTACATTGTGTTTTGGGCTCTGTGTAAAGTATGGGTGTCAATGTTCTCAGGATGCAAATCGGGCTATGAAGTAGCTCATCTATGAGTGCACTCCCTGTATTCACTATGATGGGGTAAATTGGCATGAGCCAATCGATCCTCTCACTCAGCATGCTCATTTTGATCAAGGATGCATTTTTCGTGCATGTGTTGCTCAAAAATACGTTGCCTTAGAAACATCTATCTCTGAGTATCCTCATTTTTGAGGTGCTCACACTTTGTGCAAACATCTTCCAATTGATCTTAGAAGATCTGATGCCATTGTTATGACACTAGTTTCTGTGGTTTATCTATAATATCGACCATATGCGGTCTCAGGTGTATCTATTCTATTTGAGCAGCTTTGTCGGTATGACCTCCAATAGACTTGTTTGCCACACTCTTATCCTTGTCTGTGTAGATGAAATTCATGTTCTGGTGTTGTCTGTGCTCTATGCCTCCATGGGTCAATGAGAAAAGTATACTATAAGAATTCTTAGAGCATTCTCCTAGTTCTCAAATGGTCCTATGTATGCTCTCACTATGAGGACTCATATAATGAGAGTGCACAACCAAGGATTTATACCCTAGCTACCCTATGACTCTATCCAAACCATCTAATTATCTAGTGTACCATGGCTCATGTGGTGGCATACCATTTACTCCAACCTTAGACATACCAAATGTGAACTTACCAAGTTCATTATTATTCAGAGTCTATTTGGGCCTATGCTTCAAAGCAACCCTCTCTTATTAGCCCTGAATGGGTAGATTTTCTACTTGTCTATTTTGAAATGATGGGGGCTTGGAGCCTCCCTTAGCTCGAGTATGGATGAACACTAACTTAGTTATAGTTCCTTCCTTGATGATGTACTCTTCATCAGATCTAGTGGATCCATGAGGTGTACAATCATGATATATGATCCCATGCTCAAAGGGAACATGTTGGGATATTCCATAGTCAAATTTGTCTCATGAGGTATGTACATTGCATCCTCTAGGTGAGGTATTCTTATGAGAACCCTCATGCATAGAGTTATCCCATCTAATGGTCATCAAAAATCATTTAAGGGGATATTGTGATTGAGGGTTTCACGCATTGTGTTGTGCATTGGGTGGAGCTTTGGATTTGACCTCAGTTTCACATCAAGATCGGTATCTTCGTATTCTAACCATGATGTCTATTATCTCATCTGTATATTCTAAAGAAAACAAAAAAACAAGAATTATTATCTCTTTTAAATTTTATTTTTGAGTCCTACACTGGTTAGATGTGTTTTGAAATTTGTTGAAAACTTAAACTACTCTCATCATGTTTGAAATTATTGATGTAATGCTCAATAGTTTAAGGGTTATCACTTGTATGTTCACAACTCGACAACCAACAATGAGAGTCATGGTCATGTAAACCCCCCCAAATATGGAGATGAAATCCACACCCAAGTAGGGAGTACATGTCTTTCCAATACTCATAGAACACCCCGTATGTAATGATACATCCCTTTGAAGAGGAATGTATGCTATTTTGCATGGTTAGGACAGATCTTGGAGTCGATATTGGCCAATAGTACAAGGTTCGATGGAGGGGCCAACGGATGGAAATTACTGCCACCATTGTTGAACCCTACTAGTGGTTGGATATGACTTTCAACTCACTAGTGTTTAAGTAGTGTGTGGTGTGTGTTTGTTCATTTTAAATTTTGCATGAAAGTAAAAATGCAACACCAAGAACTCAATGCTCTTTCCTAAATGCCTAATAATAAAGATGTTTAATGTTCAAAAATATGCATCTAAATAATCTATATGCTATTTCATAGAATGCACATTAAATGTTCTAATAGGCCTCTGATTGGGCCACAACAAGTAAACTCTACAAACAGACTCTAATTTTCAGCCATGGGATAGAACCATAGGTTACAGTGCTCACTGTGGGATAGAGCCGTAGGCCAAGAATTTAGCCATGTTTGACAGACACAGCTAATAGATCTAGCTACGGTTGTCAGGTGTGACTGATAGATAGCATGAAATTTACATTGATATTATTCACTTTACAATTTTCTATGTGATTTAATTAGCTAAAAACTAGAAACATAGTAAAATTGAGAAACATAGAGGATCAAAATTACCTGGAGTCCTCATATGATGGAGAGACAGTATAAAATCTATCTATTTTTTTATTTTCTGCTAGTCATAGCTATCAAGCGTGACTGATACTATGCATCGTGACTGTCAAGCACAACTGACACCTACAATAAAAAGTTCAAAAATCCATAAGGTTTTGTGAAATTTGTGGGGTTTCCATCATGATCACCATATGTAATGAAATAAAAATCATACACCCAACAAGTGTATCAATTGAAATCAAGTATTTAAGCAATAAGAAATAGACAACAATGGATTTAACAAGAAATAAGGTTTCATTTTATTAAAAATTTGCCAAATACAAATTATATATATGTCCCTCTTAGGGATACTCAACTTTGATACAATTGATACAATATTTAAGACCATCTAAACGAGGGAGAGGTGTAATCCATAGATTTTTTATAAGGCACACAAACTTCTTAAGGCCAAAGATGGCCTTCTTCTCCTTTGGTTGGAGGCATATGCTGCCTTGAATGCCTTGAAAATGATTAGGTCCTATAAACCATGTATTCAATAAACAACATGAAAGGAGTTAATAACAAAGGAGGTCTCTCATGATGAGGCTTTTGAGAGAAGTGCATATATTGATGATAAAGAAAACAAGAAAGCATGTAAATCTATGCAAATATGCAAAAAATCATCAAATTACTATAAAGCATGTAAATAAATCAAAAAATCATCAAATTACTGTAAAGCATGTAAAGAAAGCATGAAATATAGCAATTAGGAAACCTAATTAACCATTAGAACTTGAAAAGCATGAAACTAGTCTAGATTGGCAATTACAAGGAAATGGAAGCAAATCTACATCTAAATCCTAAATTAACCAATAAGATATTTTCTAAAATGTTAATCTATACTAGATTAAGCTAATTGCACAACTGGAAATGGAAATATATTTTTAAAACAAAGGAAATTAAGGATCAAATCCTCACCATAGGTTTGAGGTGCGATCAACACTGTTAGCCGTGGCTGATAGCCACAACTAAGGTGCAAATATTTTTGCTATCGTAATTAGGGCTTATATCTCTAATTTCATCCATGGAATTGATGATCAAGGGTTGCCTCTATGTCCCAAGATGGATTGGCGATTGAATTTGGTGAAATTCACATTTAATTGGCTTGATTTTGTGATTGATGCTTCCTAGTCCTTTGGAAGCTCCATTGATAAATTCACGCTTATCACTCCATAATTGGGTAGAATTTTGACTCTCCTCAAGGGGTTGTCAATTCATTGTCCATTTTTGTAGAGCTTCACTACATTTTAGCTCATGAATATTATATAATTCTCCCCAATTTGGAGGGGTTCTTATAGCCTTCCTAATCTCTAATCTTGGCTTGCTTGGGAAGCCAAGATCAATATCCAAGAGTTTGGATCATTTGGGAGGAAAAATATTGAAGCTTCCCCACCCAAAACCATTTGAATTCTCATTTCCCAGACCATTGTAACCAAAATTGGCTTGGCCTAGGATTCAAAACAATTTTTATGCTAGCCACGGTTCTGAGGTACAACTAGCTTTGTTAGCCACTGGTGTCAACTGTGGCTAAGACTGATTAGGTCAAGACTGCCTAAATTGAGTGGTTAAAACCACTGCTTCATATTGGAGTTGTCCAAGATCATTCATATCATCTATTATCATGTCCATATGATTAGTCACCTCGTTATGATGTGTTTTAGGTGTCTACAGTAACCACAAACATAGGAAGGAATCCACAAGTCCTCCCAACTAGTGTTATCACTCAAAATTATTTTCAATTTCCTCCTCAATATGCTAACCTCAATAATATTACCTCTATTCCACCAACTATTAGTTATCCTCTCTATAAATATGCCACATATCACAACAGTATCAATGCTTCCAACATAGTCCAAGTACCCATTCAACAACCTACCTATCCCTTAGGAAATCCAGGGGCATTGCATAGTAATACATTGGAGGTGCAAAATTTAACTAATATGGTGAAACAATTAGTTTCAAAAGTGGATATGATTCAACCTTCTAGTTTCACCTACAACTATAAATAAATGTGCAATCAACCCCTAGATCCTATTGTTGTTGCTAGACCTTATCCTAAGCATTTTCCTATTTTAATTTTACCTACGTACAAGGGAACAAAAGATCCATTTGAGCATTTAAGGAGGTTCAGAACAACTTTTCATGATATCATCTTTGATGATATGTTATTACTAATAATATTTTCTAAGAGTATTATGGGTATGGAATTAGAATGGTATTATCAATTACCTAGCAATTCTTTGAGAAATTTTGAAGAGACAATTGAATTGGTTTTTCAACAGTTTGGTGCTTATGTTTAAAAGAATGTACCCATAAAATATGTTTACAATAGAAAGCAAGGTAAAGAGGAAAGTTTTTTAGAATTCTTGGCTCATTGGATAATTCTAGTTGGTCGCTTAAGATATACCTTACCTCCTCAAGATATTTATGGGAAATTTGTAAGAACAATTATCTTGTGCATTGTAAACTACAAATATCACATATTTTGATCAGGCAATTGAGTTAGCAAAGAAAGTGGAACAAGATATTATTAGAAGAGGATAACTTAAATTAAAAAAATAGGAAGTCCCTAAGAATTAGTATAAGAATAAGTATGTGGTAGGAGATGGTGTAACATATAGTATACCTATTAATAGTATTGTTAACAACCTACAAAAGATAATACTTCAAAAACCTCCACAAAGGAATTTCATGAGACTTAACATAACTGTGGAAGTGGTTTTAAAGCAACTTTTAGAAGCTAATATGATTGAGTTACCTCCCATAAGGCAACCTGATACTACAAAAAAAATGTACAAGGTAGGTCAACATTGTGCATATCATAGGCTATAAGGACACTGGATAAATTCTTGTAACAAGTTAAAACATGTGATGCAGGACCTGATTGATGTAGAATGCTTGGTTATAGAAGATTCTCATTCGAAGAACCAACCTTATACTCAACAATGAACTATGACAAATAAATACAATGGAGAAAAATTAGGCAATCAAGTGTCTTATAAGAATGTATCACCTCCCTATGGAAACATGATTGGTATGATAGCAACTACTTTAGAGCAGCAGGTGCAGGATCGACAAATCCAATAGTCTTAGTAGGAAATGAGTTCTTCAACAAAAATATCTCTCTTAGAACTATTACCAACTTCTCCTATTCATGAGGAAGCCTTTTTGAGTCTTCTAATACAAAAATATATGCCTACAAACATTTCCCCTAGTGCTATAGCTAATTTTTTAAGTTCTCTTAGAATAAATCATCTCACATTCTCGAATGATGATATTTCTTCCTCAAAATTATGTAGGTATTGTTCTCTTTACATTACTAAATTTATTGGGGAAACATTTATTAAGAGGGTTTTTATTGATAATGGTTCTTCCCTTAATTTATGCACATATCAATTTTCCAAAATTTTGGATTAACAAAGGAAGATCTAACTAAATTCGATGACATCATTAAAAATTTCAACAATGAGTCCCAAGAAGCTTGTGGCATTATTTTCCTTCCCCATAAGGTTGTACTCAAGATCTTAGATATATTGTTCTATGTGGTGTATTGCCCTACATATTTTAATAATATTCTTGGATTTTCTTGGATCCATGAGATGAAGGCCTTCCCTTCTACCTTTCATAAATGTTTTAAATTCGAATTTAAAAATCAATATATAACCATTTTGGGTGATCCTCACCCATTTGAATATTTCTCATAAGAAGAACAAACTCAATTTAATTTATCAGATTCCTTATATCATATAATTGAGCAATGCAAAAATCTAAACCTGAGAGAGGAATCAATAACCAATAAGTCATCATCAGATCAAGATAATTCTTCTCATCTAGAGCCTCTTCTAGATGAGTTTCATCAAGGTTTAGAGTGGAGTGTTGAGGATGAGGGGCCACCCTCTCCCTATCTTTTGATCACAACCCCAAAGTAGTATGTTAAATATTGGGATGTTCCTCAGAGTGACATATACTTTTATGGATCTGTGCCTTGTGCTACGCAGGTTGAGTCTTCTAGTTCTCAAGAGGACTTTGGTTCTATGTCTCCTGAGGACCTTGAGAAACTAGGAGTGATTCTTGCCCCACCTACTCTTGAGGATGAGTCATCCATTCTCATTTAGGAGACCATAGATGTGAACATAGGTTCTGAGGAAGCCCCTAGAATACTTAGGCTAAGAAAAGCCATGTCCATGGATGAGCATGAGCAATTGATAAATTTTTTGAAATAATTTCAAGATATTTTTGCTTGGTCATATGTTGACATGCTAGGGCTTGATTTCTCCCTAGTTATGCATAATTTACTAGTGCACCCTAATGCCAAACATGTTAAGTAGAAACTTAGGAATATGCATCCTAAGATTGCCCTTTTATTCAAGGAGGGGCTCTAAAAACCCCTTGACATTGGTTTCATAAAAGCTATTGACTATTTTGATTGGACCTCCAATATTGTTCCTATGGCTAAGAATGAAGGGACAATCATAATATGTATCAACTTTAGGGAAATTAACTTAGCATGTCCCAAGGATAATTTTTCCTTATCCAACGCAGATCAAATTGTATATTTCACCATAAAATATAGAATGCTTTCACTCATGGATGGTTTCTCAGAATACAATCAAATTTTGATTTCCCTTGAAGATTAGTCCAAGACAACATTCATCACTCCACGGGGTACCTTATATTGGAAAGTCATACCTTTTAGCTTGAAAAATGTAGGTGCCACCTATCAGTGGGTGATGAATTATATAGTCCATGACATGATGTATGAAATCTTCCATGATTATGTGGATGATCTCTTAGGTCATTCTATACAATGAAAGGATCATGTCCATGATTTAAGGTAGATTTTTGAAAGGCTTTAGCATTTTAGGGTTTATCTTAAGCTTTCTAAGTGTGTGTTTGGAGTCACACATGGTAAGCTATTAGGTTTTGTTATCTCTAGGTGAGGTATTGAATTGGACCCTGCTAAGATAATGGTTAGCACTGACATGTCTTATCCCCATACCCTGATTGAACTACATAGCCTACAAGGTAAGATTCAATCTATTCATCATTTCATTGCTTAGTTAGCCAATAAGTGTCATCCATTTCTTAAGCTTCTTAAGAAATATGTGGTCTTCTAGTGGGATTTTGAGTGTTAGAAAGTTTTTTATGATCTCAAGCAGTATCTCACTTCCCCACCTATTTTAGTTTCTCTTGTGCCTAGTAAGAATTTGATGCTTTATATAGCAGCTACAACTCACACTTTGGGAGCCATGTTGGCCCAACACAATGATCAAAACAAAGAGCGAGTTATCTACTATATCAGTAGAACTTTGGTTAGCTATGAAACTAGGTACACTCCCTTATAGAAGCTTTACCTTATTGTAGTGTTTGCTTCCTAGAAGTTAAGGCACTATAGGCTCAACCATAAGACATTGGTGGTTGTAAAGTTTAACCCTTTGTACTATTTGATGTCTAAGCCCCACATTTCAGGTCGAGCCAATAAGTGAGTGTTGATCCTTAGTGAGTTTGACCCAACCTTCATAGTTCAAAATGCTATAAAGGATTAGGTGATCACTGATAAATTAGCCTTTACTTCCCTAGAAGCTACCCATCCTTTGGTTGTTGAGTATCCTAATGAGTGCTTCAACATCGATGTTGAAGAGCTAGAGTCTTGAAATTTATTTTTTGATGGATCCCATTGCATGAAGGGTGCTAGTGCTGGAGTCATTCTAGTTATCCCAAAAAAATAGCTCATCCCCTTGTCCTTCAAGCTTCATTTCTCTTGCACAAACAATACTACAAAGTATCAATCCTTGATCCTTGGACTTAGAGTAGCCTTAGCTTTGTAGGTTAGATTTCTTTTAGTCTTTGGTGACTCTCAACTTGTTTTCAATAAAATCAATGATGTTTATTAGACTCAGGATGATAAACTAAAGCCTTACAAGGATATTATCACCAAGTTGTTGTCCTTTTTCAATTAGGTAACCATAGAGTCTATCCTTAGATAATCAAATCGCAATGCATATGCTATGGTTGCTACTACATATTTGTTTCCTTTGGATTTGGAATATGATAAAGCATCAATTAGCATTAAATAACTTTAGGATCCAAGCGAGGAGCTTTATAAAACACACATATTTAATTTTATGAAAATTTTAGGAGAGTTCAATGTAAACACGACCAACCCATGCAAGTATTCCATTCTTTTAATACATAATAAATAGTACACAATAGAATTTTACCATCAAAATTATTCAAGTATTTGGTCTCAACAAGGTTTATTAATATATAAAAAAACTTCTATATCTCTGATTAACAAATCTTAAAATACATTACGAAGACTTTTATTCTCCCAAATACTTATTACAATTTGTTTCCAATATTTACATATGGCTTACACAAGTTCTAGAATTCAATTTTTTGTTTATAGCATTGCTTTGTTGCCCTTATTGATTCATATTTGCTCTGAGAAGCAACCATGGTGGAACACCAACATTGTCTTCAAATATTGAGGGTTTCCCAAACCAAAGAGTAGTGGATACCTTCAAGGATCAGGAAAACTCCCTAAATGAGATGCAAACCTAATGCATACACATTTATACATAACCCATAGCCAATCAGCTCACACAAATACAACATCATTTTAAAATATTAACAAAAAATTCTACATGTACACATTTTCCATACGTGATACAATAAATACATGCTTTCAATAGTGAAACAACACCATTCCAAGCCTCTTTCATTCAAATACTAGCTTTCATATGTGGAAAAATAGATAGTATTAAGTAAAAATCATCAACAAATATCTTATACTTTAATTAATTCTTTTAGGTGTTAAGATCAAACCTTCCATAAGCATTTCCATACTCTAAGTTAATAACAACAATCATTCACACACATTTTCATCAATTCTAAATATTGTTTACATAACTCTCGTCTCTAGCAATAATATTCAATTCATACTTACTAATAAATTTACATCCGAACTCTCTTCAACCAAAGGAAGTACAAAACATACATATAAGCACTTTTAAAAGAACAACCATCCTTCAATATCAAACAACATATATTCATTTATATGATTCATCCCTTTTAACTCCATATAAAAACATAGATATTATGGTTACATAGCCTCACTAAAATAAGCAAGAAATTTCCTACTACCTTATAGTCATTCTACCTGGTTTCCTATTGTGGGTAAGGTGAGGTTTACCTTCTCATAAATGTGATTCAACATCAAAACCTAGTGATGCTCGGCTCACTATATTATGTCCATTACCATAAGTATGCACCACTGCTACATTACTCAATTGTGGCTCATATTTGCAAACCACTTTGTGAGCACATTTTCAAACAAACACATAAAAAAAAAGAATACCAACTCGATTGACCAATTTGAAAAATGAGAAAGAGTAGTCCAACTCTACTATAGAGTTAACAAACACCTCTACTCAAAGTGATGTACCAACCCAAACACAGACACTGAAACAATATCAATATGCTATGGTAAAAACAACATAAAGCCACACGAAAACACATCTACAAGTTATTGGGCAAAGTTGGGCCTCTTAAAAGCACAAAAATTATTACTCTACACATCTATAAGGAAACTCTAGATTCCAACAAGGTTTATTAGTATTTCTAGTTTTGTTGCTATTTTTCTTTGAGTAAACTCATCCATAACAAGCGTTCAAAAATCACTGGTCTATCTACCAAAAAATAATAGCATAAATATATCCAAAGAAATATATTCCAAGAAACACACATCCTTTTGTAGTAAAAAAACCTACTCTAATCTATTCAAGCATAGAGATTTATCATGAAAAAGTAAATTCCAAAAGGTCTACCTATAACTCCAGTACATCTTGAAATTAAAGTCCAAACCTTGTGTCCCTTCTCCTTTTGATCCTCCTTCCTCTCTTCTTAAAAATACTTACCTTTTCTTTTCTCTCTTTTTTTTCCACTCAGCTAGCTTCACTGATTTGGCTAACTACCACCACTCTCTCTTTCTGCATGCCAAAGACCATGTTCCTTCTCCTGAAATCACCTTCCCATCACTTTTGTGAAGTAAGGTAGCAAACTCACAACCATTCTAAAATCATAACAAGCACTGTGTCTTCAACAACATCACTACTAGGTTACATGATTCTCTAAGGGTCATTCCAAAATAAATTAAAAGTAAGGACTACTTCATTAATTTCTATTTTACATAAAGCCAAACATCTAGCAAAGTATTTCTCATGGACTTTTTGATCAAAAAGGAAAGTATTATCATGGTAAAAATTTCTTTAAAGGAGCACTCAAATAATAAAAGCAAGGAAGAATGTAAATAAGAAAACATAATCCAACCAAAACATTCAAGATCCTTTCAAAGTAACATTTCTAAGCTTAAATCCACATCCTATCAACTCCTTTACCTTCTATTTGCAATCTCACTATTGATGATTTTATTTCATATGCACAACATAAAATGCAACTACATGATATGAAAGTCCATCTTCCTCAAAGTTGTCACCTTTAAGAGATAACATCCTTTCCCATATAGGCATATCACTCTCAATGATCGAGCCATAATCCACTTTCAGAAGTGAATATTCTTGCACACATGCAATTCTATCAACATTATCATATTATTCTTTAAAATAAACATTTACAAAAACAAAATATGAATTTGTTAGCCATTCCATAAAAAATATACATCCCAAATTTCCATAGAATAAATATGATTGGCATCATTAGTTATTAAATAACCAAAAATTCCATCAAATAAAACAACACAACAAAACATTGATCTATCCAAATAAAAGTCTGCCAAGGATGGGTCATGACATACTAACCCCCTTCGGTTTAACAGGGTCCTCTATGTTTAAAACATTACAACCAAGGGAATAATGTTTACATATCATTTTAAAATAGAAATTAAAAATATTTTTACATATTTGATACTTTTTCCCAAGTAACATTTCTCTTAGTGAAGCAGTCCTACTGAACCTTGCATTTCTCCAAAGTCCCTTTCATCATCAATTTGGATTGGAACTCAAGGATCCTTACTGGTCAAACCTCTATAGCCTCTAGATTTGCCATCTATAGATTGAAAAATTCCCATAGATGATCAGGGTTAACAATATACTTTCTAAGCAAAGAAACGTGAAAGGTGTAATGAATCTTGGATAGGTTGGGTGGTAAGGCAAGTTGATATACCATAGGATTGACTTTATCTATAATTTTTAAGGATCCCATAAAACATGAATCAAGCTTTATAGACTTAATAGCACTTTTCATCAGTCTCACCCTTAAAAACACTTTATCACCTAATAAAAAATCTCATGGTGATCTCTTAATATCAACATAATTCTTTTGTCGATCTACAACTTTTTTTAGTTATTCCTTGATCATCCTTAACTTTTGCTCCATCTCCTTGACCATATCTAGACCAAGCACAATCTAGTCCTCTGGATTATCCCATGACAATGGTGTCCTACACCTTCTACCATATAGTGCTTCCAATGGAGCCATACCTAGAGTTGAGTGGTGACCATTATTGTAGGCAAATTATACCAATGTAGGTAATCTTCCCATCGGTTTTTTTGATCCATGTAGTATTTACGAAGCATGTCCTTTAACACTTAGTTTACTCTTTTAGTTTTCCCATCTATTTTTGGATGATAAGAAGAGTTGATGTTAAAACTAGTACTAATGGCATGATGTAAGGCTTGAAAAAATTAGATGTAAATCTCGAGTCCCTATCTGATATAATTACTTCTTGAAAACCATGAAGCTGAAATATATCCTTGGAAAATATGTTAGCCATAACCATGGTGTCATATCTAGTATTTCCAGGTATAAAATGAGCAACCTTGGTAAATCTATCAACCACCACTAGGATTGCATCATGCTAAAACCAGTTTTTAGGCAGCCCTATAATAAAATCCATTGAAATTACCTACCATTTTTGCATAGGTACATCATGTGGATACAACAGTCCCATAGGATGTCTATGTTCTACCTTTACTTTCTGGTATTTGAGGCATTGAGTGATAAATTCAGTTATGTCCCTCTTCATCCTAGGCCAATATAATATTTTCTTCATATTCTCTCATTTTTGCTCCTCTTGGGTGAGCATAATATGGAGATCTATGTACCTCATTAATGATAATTTTTCTTAGATCACCAACCTCAGGGATTACCACCCTATCCTTGAAATATAAGAAACTATCTTTGAAACTAAAATCTTTGTTTTTGTTTGGTTTCTTTTTTATCTTTTCCTGAATTTGATTGTAGTAACCATCCTGGTGTTGCATTTCTCTGACTTATTCCATGAAGTTGACATGGATGTGAGATAACAACTATATGTCTCCTCCTATTCAAAGTATTAGTGACTTTATTCTCTTTTCCTTTAATGTACTCAATACCAAAATTGTATTCTATGAGGAATTCCATCCACCTTCTCTATCTAGCATTGAGAAAAGGTTGAGTCAATATGTATTGCAAACTCTGATAATATTTCCTCAACTCAAAGGGTCTCCCTACCAAATAATATCACCAAATTTTAAGATCAAACACTACTTCTATTAATTCAATATCATGAGTGGCATAATTAACCTCATGTTGTTTCAATTTCCTCGATCCAAAGGCTATCATTACTTCTCCTTATGAGAGCACTCCTCCCAAAACTTCAAATGAAGCATCTGTACAGATAGAAAAACTCTCTTAAGAATCAGGTATATTTAGTATAGGAGGCATAGTAAGATTTTGCTTAAGCAGTTCAAAAGCTACTTCACATTTATCTATCCACTTGAATTTTTTTCCTTCCTCTAAAGGTTTATTATTGGAGAGGTAATATTGGCATAGTCCTTTACATATCGCCTATAGTATCCAGTCAACCCCATGAAATTTTGGATCTCTATCACATTTGTGGGTGGTGGCCAATTTAAAATAGCTTCTATTTTCTTAGGATCTATCGTGATTCCTTCTACCAAAAAAATGTTCCCTAAATATTGCACTTTTGGCACATAAAAATCACAATTGGATAAATTTTCATACAACTAATTCTTCCTCAATAGATCTAGCACAATCCTAATGTGTCTATCATGCTTTGTCATATCTTGGAAATAAATTAAAATGTCATCCAAGAATACTAAAACAAATTTATACATATGCTTCCTAAATATACTATTCATCAAATATATAAATGCAACTAGAGCATTTGTTAAACCAAAAGGCAAAACAATAAACTCGTAATGTCCATAATGAGTTTTAAAATTTGTCTTGTGAGTATCATACTCTCTTATCCTTAGTTGGTGGTATCTTGATTCTAAATCAATATTTGAAAATATTGTGGCATTCTTAAACTCATCGAAGATATTCGATTATAGGTGGAGGATAACTATTCTTGATAGTTACCTTAATTAACATTCTATAATCTATACATAATCTCCTAAAACCATCATTTATCTTCATAAATAGCACTGGTGTATCCCAAGGTGACATACTTGGTATGATTAGTACTTTTCCAACAACCCTTGTAGTTGCACCTTTAGCTCTTGCATTTCTATGGGATTCATTCTGTAAGGATCTCTATGTATAGTCTTTGCTCTAGGTTGGAGCTCAATTATGAAGTTAAATTCCTATTTAGGTGGTAATATAGGTAAATATTATGGAAATACATCCCTAAACTCTTGCAGAAGTGGATATTTACCAAACACCTCCTCATTTTCATTATATAACTTGTTTATCTTAACAAAATAAACCATTCCTCTTTTCTTCATGGCTTTCTTGAGTTGCATTGATGAAAGAATTTGGGGTTGAAAAGCCCCTTATAGGTTGTACACCCTTTTTAATTTCCCACTATCTTCCATGTACTCAATCCATCTATCCTGAAAGTTGATTATAGCCCTATGTTCTTACAACCAATCCATTCCTAATACTACATCAAAGGAATGCAATGGCGCTACATATAGACTTCCTATGGTCATTCTACTAGGTAGGGCAATCTCTACCATAAGGTAGCATTGACTTACAGAGTAGGTTTATCCTGGACAATACTCAACCTTCCATCGATGAGCCAAGATTTTAGGCATTTTTGATATATATTTAATTAAATTAGTGGAAATAAAACTATCTGTAGCATCACTTTCAAACAATATTTTAACATTCCTACCAGAGATCTTACCCCTTATTAGAAGCAGAGTGGATTGCCCTTCCATATCTTGGTTTACTGTCATCGCATAAATCTTGTGTGTTAGTTCCTTGCATGCGGGTTCTTTGTACATTGGTTCCTTTCTTTTTGAACTCACTCCTGCTTTATGTGGATAGTTGTTGGCATAATGTGGTCCACAAAATTTGAAGCATCCAATATTGTATCATGGATGTATTTTTGTTTTTTCCCATCATCTACTTTCACTGCTAATGGAGGGTTAGCCTATCTCTATGATGGTTTGTTGTTACCATTGTTGTGATTATTAGGATTACGATTCTTCTCTTGGAACCTCTTCCTAAAATTTTCTTTCTTCTTGTCATTCTTTCTATCTTGTATGGAGAAGTTCTTATTTGCCTATTATCCTTCCCACTTTACAAATTCTGCACTGTTTCTTTTCCTTAGTGCGTCTTTGCCCTAATCGTCTAACCCTTCATAGTCAAAATGAGGTTTGATATATATTTTATCTTTTCTGGCAAAATAACAAGCCTTCTATAGAGTAGTAGTTTCCCACATATCTACCTTCTACCCTATTCTAGGATCTATTCCTAGTATAAACTTATGGATCTTTATTTTCTCATTGTATGCAAGCACATATTGCAATAGCTTGACAAATATTTGATAATGTTTTTCTACTCTCCTAGTTCCCTAATGAAGTTTAGTGAACTCAAAATTTTAGGAATAAAAGTGTTCTGTGAGGAATCTCTCTTTAAAATCTACTAAAAATTCTTCCCATTTTAAGTTGACTGCTACTGCAAATTTTTGATCCTCACTAAAAGTTTCCCACCAATTCAATCCATCACCTTGTAAATGCAGTGTGGCATAAGATGTTCAAGTTCCAGAGGAGAAGTTCTTCATATTACAACAAGTTTCTATCTCTTTCAACCATGCTTTAGCTTTATCACCATCTTCCTCTCCATTGAACTTGGAAGACTTTAAAAATTTACTTCCTTGCCCAACTCGGCCTCAAGTTGAATCCTAACCTATTGGGCCTCGATAAGGGGTTCATTTGTCTGTACCACTCTAGATTTTCTAGCCTACATTTACTGATTCAATATAGAATCCAACAACTATTTTTATACTTCCATCTGTTCATGCATTTGGGCCACTATTCTATGAGGTCCTACCCTTCATTGCTAGATTTCTCTAAACCCACATCTAGAGTTCTAACCTCTACATTGGTTTGTTGTGTCTACCTCATCGATGGGGTAGTAATTACTCTCCTTCTATTTGATGGTATTATCCCTGGCCACACATAGAAGAGTCAATAGGAGTCAATCCACTGCAACAACTAAATTCCTAGTTATTCTATTTGGTAAAGTTTAAACTCTACTTAGGTATATTTTCTATCACACACCAACTATTTTTTGCACAATGAGCCTATTCCACTATGAACCATACTCTGATACCAGATGTCAAAACCCAAATCTTGTCAACCTAATTTGATTTTTGTAACCAAGATTCCTAGGATCTTCTAAAGTCAACTTTTGAATGACTTAATGCTAGATTTCCTTAATATTTAATTCCAACAAGAGTTCCACTCATACCTACACTTGCATAAATCCGTCTACACAAGTGCACTAAGTGGTCTACCTACTCTAAAATATTCCTCTCATATTATACCTTAGTGAGCTAGCTTCTATGTCTATATTTTTAGTCCATCGAGGGAATACTGCACTCTATCCATTCTACCCTATATATAAGTCCTTCTATATAGGTGGTAATGTGCAAGGGTCAACTATCACTCTCATCATTTTGTCGAGCTAGTCTTTTCCCATTGGTAGGACTTAATTTTTAAATGGAAAGCATTGTTAGATCCTGACCCTACAAAGGTGTACAATTCACTTAATACGTTAATCTAATATTGACCTCCTTAATATTATTTTAGATAAAAGAAACTACCCATAGAGCAATAAAACATTTTTTTTAGAGCCCACTTTGTCTTTAAAAGGATCGATACAACTAATGCAAATCCTTAAGGATTAAATATATTACTATAGCCATGCTATCTCTACAATATTACCCCATGAGGCTATTTCATCCTACTTGATTGTAAAAATAGCTATAATTTAAACCTTTACAAGTTTACTGTACATTGATGGCATCTAAAAATCATGCGTAGCTCAAGAATTAATTTTGATCTAAATCAGTTCTACCCAATCAAATTATCTCGCGAACAAGAACACTTACTTTATGTGGAGCTTTATAAAACACACGTCTTTAATTCTATGAAAAACTCAAGAGAGTTCAATGTAAATATGACCAACCCATGCAAGTATTCCATTCTTTTAATACATAATAAATAGTACGTGATAGAACCTTTACTATCAAAACCATTCAAGTATTTGGTCTCAACAAGGTTTATTAATATACAAAGAAACTTCTACATATCTAATTAAAAAATCACAAAATACATTACGAAGACTTTTCTTCTCCCAAAGACTTATTACTATTTGTTTTCAATATTTACATATGGCTTACACAAGTTCAGAATCCAGTTTTTCTGTTTACAACATTGCTCTGTTGCCCTTACAGATTCAGTTTTGCTCTAAGAAGCAATTGTGATGGAACACCAACATGGTATTCAAATATCAAGGGTTCCTCAAACCATAGATTAGTGGATACCTTCAAGGATCATGATAGCTACCTAAATGAGATACAAAACTAATTCATACACATTTATACATAACCCATAGCCAATCGGCTCACACAAACACAATATCATTTTAAAAGATTAACAACAAATTCTACTTATACATGGTTTCCATATGTGCTACAACATAGTTCATCATTTCATAAATACATGCTTTTAATAGTGAAACAACACCATTCCAAGCCTCATTCATTCAAATACTAGCTTTTATATGTGAAAAAATGGATAGTATTAAGTACAGCTCATCAACAACTATCTTATCCTTTAATAATTCCTTTTAGGTGTTAATATCAATCCTTCCATAATAATTTGCACACTCTAAGTTAATAACAACAATCATTCACACACATTTTCATCAGTTCTAAATAATGTTTACATAAATATCTTCTCTAACAACAATATTCAATTCATGCTTACTAATAACTTTATGTCTAAACTCTCTTCAACCAGATGAAGTCCAAAACATACATATAAGCACTTTTAAAAAAATAACCAGCCTTCAATATCAAACAACATACATTTATTTATATGATTCACCCCTTTTTAACCCAATATAGAAAACACACAGATTACGGTTACATCTCCTCACTAAAATAAGCAAGCAATTTCCTACTACCTTATAGTCATTCTACCTGGTTTTCTATTGTGGGTAAGGTGAGATTTACCTTCTCCTAAAGGTGATTCAACATCAAAACCTTGTGATGCTCAGCTCACTATCTTAGATCCACTACCATAAGTATACACCATTGCTATATTACTCAATTGTGGCTCGTATTTCCAAACCACTTTGTGAGCATATTTTCAAACAAAAACAATGACATAAAGAGACCAAATCAACTGATCCGTTTGAAAAATGAGAAAGAGTAATCCAGCTCTACTACAGAGTTAAAAAACACCTCTATTCAAAGTGACATACCAACCCAAACATAGACAATGAAACAATATCAATATGCTATGGAAAAAACAACATAAATCCACATGAAAACACATCTACAACATACTGGATGAAGTTGGGCCTCTTAAAAGCACAAAAAAATTACTCTACACATCTATAAGGAAAATTTGGATTCCAACAAGGTTTATCAATATTTCTAGTTTTGTTACTATTTTTCTCTGGGTAAAATCACCCATAATAAGCATTCGATAATCGTTGGTTTATCTACCAAAAAATAATAGCATAAATATATCCAAAGAAATATCTTTCAAGAAACACACATCCTTTCGTAGTAAAAAAACTACTCTAATCTATTCAAGTACAAAGCTTTACCATGCAAAAGTAAATTCCAAAATGTCTACCTGTAACTCTAGTATGTCTTGTGGATAAATTTCAAATCTCGCGTCCCTTATCCTTTCGATCCTCCTTCCTCTCTTCTTGAAAAGACTTACCATTCATTTTCTCTTTTTTTTTTTTCCTTCTCAGCTAGCTTCACCGATCTTGCTAACTACCACCGCTCTCTCTTTTCGCATGCCAAAGACCATGTTCCTTCTTCCAAACTTGCCTTCCCATCACATCCACAAAGTAAGGTAGCAAACTCACAACCACTATGACATCATAACAAGCACCATGTCTTCAACAACATCACTACTACACAATTCTCTAAGGGTCATTCCAACATTTACCAGAAGTAAGGTTTACTTCGTTAATTTCTATTTTACATGAAGCCAAACATCTAGCAAAATATTTCTCATGGAATTTTTCATAAAAAATGAAAGTGTTATCATGGTAAGCATTTATTTAAAGGATCGCTCAAATAATAAAAGGAAGGAATAATGTAAACAAGCAAACATAATCCAACCAAAACATTTAAGATCCTTTCAAAGTGATATTTTCAAGCTCAAATCCACATCCCATCAAATCCTTTGCCTCCTATTGGTAATCTCATTGTTGATGGTTTTATTTCATATGCACAACATAGAATGCAACTACATGAGAGGAAATTCCATTTTCCTCAGTGTTGTCACCTTTAAGAGCTAACATCCCTTCCCATATAGGCATCTTGCTCTCAATGGTCAATCCCTCATCCACTTTTGAGAGCGACTGTTCCTGCACACATGCAATTCTATCAACAACATCATATTCTTCTTTAAAATAGACATTTTTAGAAAAAAAACATTAATTCATTAGTCTTTCTATAAGCAACATACATCTCAAATTTCCATAGAATAAATATTATTGGCATTGTTAGTTATGAAATAACCAAATATTCCATCAAACAAAACAACACAACAAAATATTGATTTATCCAAATAAGAATCCACCAAGGGAGGTTCATGACAAACTCTAATATAGGACTCTCTTTCCTAATCTAAAGATGTACCCAAGGAGGTACATTATCATGTACCAAAAAATGTAATATATTCCAACACCCTCTATATTATATTATTTGGTTATTGAAGACTTTAGTCTTCAATATAGATCTTCATCCTGTAGATACTTTTCATCTTGTTCAGGTTCATGTTCTTCTTTGATCTGTAGATGTCCTCAAAGTGCAATATTTTTTTGTCCTCTCATTTTTCTTCATCTGAATCCTGTATTCCCCCATCTACTTCCATAGTAGAATGGTTCCTTATTTTTTGTGGTTTGTCTCTCAAAAAATACATTAGTATTATCTTGAATCATTACAACCTTTTGTCTGAAACCAATAGAATCCAAAGTATATATTCCATTGCTGATTGATCCACTAGCCTCTATTTCATTTAGCTTTTTAATAAAACACTTATTCTTTCTATTCACATATTTGAATTCTACTATTCTTTCACTTTCAACTAATTTAGTTACTGAAATAAGATTTGTTGTCAATCTTGGTATATACATGACATCATGTAATATAAAATGTGAGTAGGATGCATTAGGTATTACACATCCATTTCCATGAACTAGATATTTCTTCCCATCTACTAGATTTAGACTAAAATTATTTATAATCTCTAAATAGTCAAACCAATGTAGGTTCCCTCTCATATGATGACTTGCTCCTAAGTCAATATACCAAATATCCTTATCACCTTGAATAGTAGAATTTTTTTTGTGAAATGATTTTACACTGTTGATAAGGAATATGAAGAGTACTTTGTCTTTGCATCTTATGATGATATGTCCCTCTTGCTATTTTATCCATAATTCTTTTACTTTGATTAATATACCTTTCAATTCTTTGGACCTTTGTAGTTGACTACCTTATGACTCCCTAATTTAGTTTATCAAACAATTATTTGAGGCAATTTCAAAATTTCTATTCCTTATTTCTCCTTAGTTATTAAGAATACTTTTCAATTTTCAACCTTCCAAATAATTAAGCCTTATATCTCCCAATTTTGAATATATTGTCTTTCTTGAGAAACTTTTCAACTTCTAAATCTTGAGTTGAATTTGAGTATATGACAAATTTCAATTCTTCAAGTTTTGAATGATGGACTATGGACAATTTTCAATTGTTGACAACCTTTTATCTCCCTAGTTATTGAATGATAATATAATATTTTCAACTTCTATTCTTTAAAATAACTATTTTACTTTCCTCTTGTCAACCAATAAATTGAATGCAATTTCAATCCTTCAAGTCTTCAAATCTATGTCTCTTTCAATTTTGAATTAGAGACTAAACTATCAATGCAATTTTCCTTTGTCAAAAGTTCTATGTTAAATTCCTTTTATCTCCCAAATTTCAAAAATATAATTTCCCAATTCTAAATTTCCAAAAACTAATTTTGATGTTGAAATCCTTATAACTCCAAATCTAGAAATTTAGAAACTCTATGAAATAATATTTGCAAGTTTTGTATTCCTAATTTGATGTAGGATACCTTATTTCTCCAAACTTATCAAATTGTAAATATTTCAAATAGTTTTGTAAACTTAAATGTTCAAATTACAAAACTTCAAAAATAATCACTTCAATCTTTAAATCAATCTTCAAAACTTTATAAAAGCTTTCAAATTGCAATAATCATATTTCTAAGGTTTCAAAATAATACTTCAAGGTCTTATCTCTCCAAAAATAATTTCAATCTTAACCTTAGACAATAATAATCTCATTTAGCCTTATAAATCCTATCTTGGCATAAAATAAATTTCAAATGTAATATATTACCTCACAAATTTGAGGCGCTCCTTCTTTAATGCTATAATATGATTTGCTTTGGAAAATGGATGCTCTTTATCATATTTTATTACTCAACTATGCTTCAAACTATTACTAAGTGTTTCAAACTCTAACATATGTTCTACTTGTAGTAAATGAGCTTGTGGATGTTTATTTTCATTCCATGCAATAAATGGGTACTCCAAGATGTTTTATCTCCCTTGGTAATGATTGGCTTCTTGGATGACAAGTGATAAATGGTTTCAAAACTCTTCCTTGCTCTTTCTAACGTAACTTGCAATTATTCTAGCACTCCTCCCTTGTGACAAGTGGTATAAACAAGTTTATAGTTTTTTTTTTTAATTTACATGGTGGAATCGATGCAAGTTTATAATGTTATTCAACCTTAAAAAATATTTTTCAATGCTTCAAATAACATTCTATTCTTCTTGGTTGCATTATTTTTCTTCTTTTGATACTTGGTTGTGTGTGTAATGTTCTCAACAAACCAATGTAATATTGCAAAGAATGTTATGAATACCTATTATTCACTTTCTTTCTTGGTAGTTGCAAAATCCCAGACCTTTGGTCTTTCTTTATGCCTTTTAAATATCCAAAACTTGTCTTCTTTTGTTTTTTACATTTATGAGCTTGCAAACAATGCTTCCTCTTCTCCAATGATGGCTCTTATCCACTTAGGTACTCCTCTATAGGTGGCTCTTCATAGTGGCTCTTCTCCACTTAGGAACTCCTCTACGGGTGACTATTTTATAGGTGTTGGCTTCTCTCTTATGACTAGCGGATCTTCTTCTAGGTAGTTTTTGGATGCTTGCCCCCCTATGTTTCAATGTCACCTTGGCTCCTCTTCTATGGCACTCAACCTTTGCTATTCGATAGTGTTTCACTTGGTGGATCTACCATTTTTTTATGGCATTTCTTCACCAACGTTTTATACAATTTTGGTGCTCCTATTGGTGTCTTTAGACACCTTAAATATTCCTTATATTTGAGAACTATTCGGTCTTTCTTTTATTCAATAAAGCTTAGAATAAATATACACTTTTTTTTATAAAAATAGCATATAATACTTTTCCTTATCACTCCCTTTTAGCACTTTTTAACTCTAATTCTTGTTGTTATATTTGATAGATTTTAGAATGATAATAATGTCTCCTTCCTTGGCTTGGATACACTTTATTCAAACTTCCTTTTGCTAGCTTTTAACAACTCTAATATGGTGATTTTTTAAAAAACTTGAAATAACTATTTTTAATACTTATATAAGAACACTTTATAGCACCAATATTACACACCTCTTATGGCCTCCTTTGTGGCTAGTCTTCTTGATAATTTGTTATCTTGAATTTATGTATTTTTGTAGCTCCACTCCCTTTTAGTTTATTGCTCCAGAATCATCAATTTTTTTTATTGGTATAGGGGTTTTGAAAGGGTCCCGTAACCTTGTACATTATGGGATAAAAAAGGAGCAAAACTAGAAATCAAAGGACGTAAGCCCCTTAAGACCAAAAAAGGAAGCCTTATCCAGGAAGTAGAGATCATATCGAATTCCCACGCAGGGGCTGCAAAACACCTAGAAGAACCAAAATAGAGATGTTCTCCCAAGTACCACGGAGGAGTAACATCAAATACAACCAAATACCCATGCAGGGGTGACAAATACAAAAGCAAAAGATAATACCCGCATAGGGGTAGTAGAACCATAATACCAAATACCCACTGATGGGTAGTGAAAATAGACATAAAAACCAAAAATAAGAAAAATCCACATAGGGGGAGTTAGGAAAAGCACACTAAATTATTGTATGAACCGTAGCATTACAGTAATTAGCCCCCATGAGGCTCTTGAATTCCTCTAGGATCTCAAATTTATCCTTATACTCATCCATGAGGGTCTCTTATTGGGATATCAGGAAAGATATCATCTTGGCCACTCTCCCAAGGGCCTTCATAATGTCATGAAGGTCCTAGAGATGGTTTATTTCAGAAATATTGGACCAATAGGAAATATTGGAGGTCAAAAGGGGAGGTAGCTTGGTGGAGGTGCTCTCGAGAGGATGGCTCTTCTTGGGGGCAGTCTCTTGCTTAACCTGAAATGATAGAGAGTCATCAAAACCTTAATTTTCAAGAACAATTGGAGCTTTGCACTTACCACTAGTGGATTTAACTCTAGTAGAGTATCTAGTGATCAGATTCCCCTCCATATTGGTGTCAAATTCTAGTGCATAATTGGTTCAATGGGATGTAAATGTATCACCACCTCTAACTGCACCATTGTTATAAATAGGTCCCATTACCATCACAACCCATAACTCTCCTTGTTTGTTGATCCAAGATGTATTGGTAAAATAACAAGTATAACCCCTAGTGTAGAGGAAGAGAAGCTACACCATGCTTGACATTTAGAACAAACCACTCAACATACCAAAATAGATATTCTAAAATATTGATGGTCTTATTTTCCTACAAATAATTGAGGAAAGTGAGGTGGAAGCTTCAAAGGACAACACTAGGATTGTCCAGAGTGAAATACTACAAAATTGTAATCATAACCACATCCTAGGTTTTTGGTAGGGAATATTGGATGACACCACCTTTATCCCTAGTGAGGTATTCATCGAGATTCCTGAATAGGGCTAACTCTTCCTGGAGTGAGTGCTTCTCATGGTTGATAATATCTCCATCATTCAAAACCCCCATAATATCAGTAAGCAGGTCTACCGTAATAGTAAAACTTAGATCCCAGATAGTAATATGGCCTCTATCCCATGTGTGGATAAATTTGAGAGATAGTTTAGGGTCATGGCCTTGGAATAGCTAAAAAAAATCCATGGTCGCATAAAATATCCTCAAATAAGGCAGTCAAGTGGAGGATGATAGGTTTGACTTCAACCATTGAAATAGGGTCAGGCCAGAGGGGGAAAAAATATAGGAGTGCACCAGAGCAAAAGTACAATGGTAGAGGAAAAACATCTCAATGAGATGGTGACACATGATTAAAAAGAAAGAGGAGGCTAACTCGATCCAAATCCATGAATGGTGATGGCACAAAACATGCATGCCACACTTCAAAAAAGCATACGACATGATTTAAGGGAAAGTGGAAATGATCAGCAAGATCAGGTTGACACTGATAGCATCAACCCAATTGGAAGGTCAAGCTACAAAATAGGGGGCTCTAGGTAGAGGAAAAGCTTCAACCAATGAATGAGCACTAGATTAAGAGGTGAAGATTTTCAACATTGTTGAAGGAGTGATCCACTAAGAGTTACAATGGCTAGACACATAGTTAAGTGGCTAGACACAGATCAAAGGATGTAGGGGGTGTAAAAATTCCTAGGAATAGAAATGAATAAAGAGGACCAAACCACCACATTATTTGCCACCTAAGAGAGGATTGAATTAAAAACAAGGTGCTAACATGGAAAAATAGAGGGTACCCATCTCTTCATCATCGCCTAACTATGGTCACTCCCTATGATCCCACAAACCTCTATAGTGATAGGAGTGACTTGTCCAGACACGTGGTTGACATCGAGTAAACTATCATTCTGAACATTGTCTTTAATTCTAGTAATCACCATGTGATATATCATCACCCACTCATCAACATTAATTCCATTGTTCCTAAGAGCCTCAATGATGGACATGTGAGCATTCCTATTTGAAAGGGTATCCTTACCCTTCTATTCAATGGAATAGAACTTCTTCAATAGATGTATATCAATTACTATTTCACGTAGAATTTTGAATAACAAAAATGATAATAGCTTAAATAAATTTAAATTAAATCAGAATAATATCAAGACACTTTAGGAGGGCTGGTCCTCACCACTAAGAGGGCAACCTTTTATGAAATCGTAGATGAATGAATTTTTTAAGATGCCTAAAACCATTGGATAACTAACCTAATAAATGATAAATAAAATAAATGAGTGCACATAGCCAAAGGCTATTTATATTTGGATTGTAACATGGCTCCCCTCCTTGGAAAGATTTTTCCTCAAAGCTAGAAATGTCTAGAAAATAATCTTAGGTTCCCATGTAGCATCTTCTTCCGGTAGGTCCTGCCATTTGATGAGAAATTCTTGGATGTGACGAGATCTTAGTATGTGTTTTCTATTTTGTAAAATTACTTCAGGCTGAAGATATATACGCCCTTATTCATTGAGTATTGGTAATTCTAACTGAGATTGCACTTTCTTGTTGATCACTTTCTTGAGAAAGGAAACATGAAATACTAGATGTATACGTGATGAGGAAGACAATTCTAGTTGATATGCCACTTCTCCAATACGATGCACAATTTTGTAGGGGCCATAAAATCGTGGAGCCAACTTTTGATTGGACTTGATCTTCAAAGATAATTTTTTGTAGGGCTACAAACACAGGAATACCATATCACCAATATTGAATTATCTTTCTAAACAATGTGTGGCTTGCTACTGCTTCATACGATTTTGTGCTTGGGCCAAATTGTCCTTAAGAATAATGAGCATTGATTGTTGTTGTTGAAACCAATCATCGACTTGGGCCATTTTGGAAGATCTTGGTACATAATCTGCTATTTATGGTGGCTTAATTCCATACAATGCTTCAAATGGAGACATCTTGATGGAGTAATGGTACAAAGTGTTGTACCACCATTATACCAAGGAAAGCCAATGACTCCATTGATATTATTTATCCTAAACAAAACATCTTAGTTAGGTACCCAAACATTTGTTAACTACCTCAATTTGGCCATCTGTTTGTGGATGGTATGCGGAGGACATATTTAATTTGGTACCACTAAGGCGAATTAATTATTTTCAAAAATTGCTAGTAAATATGGGATCCCGATCATTTACAATATTTTTTGGCATTCCATGCAATTTGAAAATTGAGTCCATAAATACCTTAGCCACTTTGCTTGCTGAAAATGGATGTTGTAGAGCTTGAAAGTGAGCATATTTGGAGAGGCGATCAAATACCATGAAAATTACTATTTTACCTTCCGACTTAGGAAGACCTTCAATGAAATCCATTGAAATGTGTTCCCACTGACGATATGTAATGGGTAATGGTTGAAGTAACCTTGGTGATTTGATTATTTCACCCTTATTGCATTGGCATACTTCACATTCAGCCACCCATTATTTGATCTCTACTTTTAATACTTTCCAACAAAAGGATTGTTTAATACTCTCATAAGTTTTCAAAAAAATTGAATGTCCTGTTGACGGAGAGGCATGTGACTCATCTAGAATCCTTGATTTGATTTTCAAAGTGTGTGGAATGTAAATGCGATTCTTACTTCTTAATATCTTATCTTCATAGGAGAAAAGAGGGTGCCTTGATGAACCCAACAACAAATCCTAAATTATTTGAGCAGTTTCACTATTGGACAACCATTCCTCCTGTAGCTGAGATACCCATTAAGAACAAGAACCTGAAATAACATTAATAAATACTTCATATTCATATTTTTTGGATAATGCATCTACTGCCACATTTTCCTTCCCTTTCTTGTACTCGATGACAAAATCATATCCCAATAATTTTGTTAACCACTTATTTTGTTCTGGATAATAAATCATTGTTTTAGAAAGTGCTTGAGACTACTATGATCAGTTTTTATAATGAAATTGCTACTGATTAAGTAGTGTCTCCATTTCTCCACTACATGTAGAATAGCCAACATTTCTTTTTCATATGTAGATCTTCCCAAATTATTTCTTGAAAGTTGTTTACTTTTGAATGCCAAGGGATGACCTTCCTACATTAATACTACCCCAATACTTGTTCCTAAAGCATCACATTTGATTACGAATGGTTTATGAAAATATAGAGTCGCCAAATTTGGAGTAGTACACATGGCTTCTTTAAGAGCCTCGAAGGCTTGAGTGACTACTTTCGACCAATGAAAAACATCCTTTTTTGTAATAGTTGTGAGAGGAGCTATAATTTTTCTATAGTTACACATAAACTTGCGATAATAGCCGGTGATACCCAAAAAAACACAAATTTTCTTGATAGTTTTAGGTAATGGCCAATCTTGAATTACCTTTATCTTATTGGGATCCACTTTAACATCTTCTTGAGAAACTATGTGACCTAGGTACTCAACTTCTTGAACACCAAAAGAGCATTTAGAACTTTTTACAAATAAATTTTCCTTGTGTAGTATATGAATAACCCTTCCCACATGCAACAAATGATCATTCCATGATTTACTTTATATGAATATGTCATAAAATAAGACTATGACAAATTTGTGGAGGAATGGATGAAACACATGGTTCATGAGACTTTGGAATGTATATGGGGCATTAGTGAGGCCAAAGGGCATGACCAATAATTCATAGTGACCTTCATGAGTGTGAAAAGCTATTTTTGGAATATCCTCTTCCCTAACTCTAATTTGGTGAAACCCAAGACGTAAATCCAATTTGGTAAAAAAATTTGCACCATGTAGTTCATCTAGTAGATCATCAATGATAGGTATAGGGAATTTATCCTTGATGGTGATTTTATTAAGGGGACAAAACTTTGGACACATACGCTAAGAATTATCTTTATGATGAGCCAAAACCACTGGTGAAGAATAGGGACTAGTGTTGTGATGGATGACTCCATGTTCTAATAGTTCTTGGACAATTTTCTCAATTTTTATTTTTGAGGTTGGGGATATCGATAAGGATGGCCATTAGGAGGAAGACTTCCTGGAACAAGGTGTATGGCATGGTCATGGGATCTTTTGGGAGGTAGTCCCTTTGGTTCTTGGAAGACCTCATCATAGTTGGCCATAATATTTTGTAGATCTTCTGATTGTATTTTTGGCGTATCTTGTGCTTGCATTTCTATACAATTAATTTGAGCAATGAATTCATAACTACCTTTTCTTAATATTTTTTCCATGCTATGTGAACTTACTATCTTTGATGGAGGTGTTGGAATTCCTTGGAGGTGAATGGTCTTCCCATTTTATTTCCATTCAACAAAGTGTTGCTTGTAATTAAAACCGATTGTGGTTTCCATTTGTTCTAACCATGCGACTCCCAAGATAACTTCTGAATTCCCTAAATTCATAACAAAAAGAGAACCCTACCAAGTATAAATTTCTATTTTTAATGAAATTGAAGATGTTTTACTTATACATTGAGCACTACCCCGTTTGTAGTTATAACTTAAAATTTATCTTGATTGGAGGAGTTGATGTGCAAGTTTAATGCCCTGGCAATCTTTGCGTTAATAAAGTTGTGAGTACTTCCTGAATCAATTAGTACAGTCATCTTCCTTTGTCGAATGAACCCTGCTACCTTGATTGTATGGTGATATGATAACCCCATAAGGGAATGTACTGAAATTTCCATAGTATCTTCCTCAAATTTGACCTCTTCATGTTCAATTTGGTATTCATCTATGGGATAGTCAACTAGGCTGGTCTCCTCTATTTCTTCATATTTCCTATCAACATATTTGATTTAAAATTTCTATTGTGGTACACATGCCTGATATTTTGGATGGTTATTATGACATTTATAGAAAAAATATCTTTATGGTTGATCATTCCTATGAAAAGAGTTGTTGTGGTATGGAGGTCGACCATATGAATCACGTTGTATGGATATCCCTATTTACACCTTCTTCTCATTCAACTTGGTAATCCTTATACAGGAATCTAAATAGGATGGATCTTGTAGATCCACTTTGACTTTAATGTTCTCTTTCAACCCATTTCTTAAAGCAACTATCACCACATAAGTTTGTAGGTTTCTTGCATAGTAAAGCAGGATAGTGAATTCTGATATATAATACATTACCGATCCTGTTTGCTTAAGTGATAACAATCGTACCATGTATGAAGATGAGGATCCTTCATCATATATTTTAATAAAATATTTGGATAAATCATCCCAATAGATGGTATTTTCCTTCTCGCATTTGAGCCATACAAACCATTGATAAGCTTCAGTACCTAGTTTGGAGGCAGAAAAAGAAACTTTTCTAAATATTGAATTCGGTATAGGTCTAAAATGCCTTCCATTTTAACTATCCATCCACGTGGATCATGACCCTCAAAGGTGGGAATATAAATGCATGGAAAATTGACACTATTAGGACATCTTGGTTGTTGGTAAATTGCATCTCTATCTTGGTCCTCATTATACCTATGTCTATGAAAGCAATTTTGGGTATTATCATTATGACCTCTTTGTTGCTCATAGACTTCTTCATTGTAGATATCCTCATCATTCCTCTATCCATTGAAGTGATTTTGGGGACTACCATTATGACCTCTTTGTTTTGTATAAACTTATTATCTATCCTTATCCTCATTGTTCCAGTGTCTATGGGAGTAATTTGGAATAGGAGGGATTGGTTGGCTTTGTCTATCCATAAGTTGGGTCACCTTGATAGTCAAGTTGCTCATACTGTCTAATAATATTTGTATGGCCTTGGTGGTGATATTGGGGTTCCCTGTTTCCTCATGTGTGAGGTTCTCATGGGAAGAATTTAGGGATTGATTGGATGCCATAGTGTTAAGCAATGGATGACCAAGATCAAAACTATTGATTCGTAAAGGAGAAGAATAATGTGTACCTTTATTTCTAGGAGGTCTTCTTGGTGACTTCAGGCACCTTTTTTTTAAATTCTTCAAGCTTGTTAGTCGCTCATTTGGTCCTTTTGTCCACCTTCTTCTCATGTACTTGTCAACAAGTCCTTTCTAACCAATTTGAATTTTGCAAAAAAAATTTATGAATTTGGGTAAAAATTTGGTTTAGTTTATGCTCCTAATGTCGCTCCAACTGTGACATGGAATTTTAATGATTGTTAGTGGCTAGTATCTCCTTCGATGATGAATTATTTCCAAAGGTTATTATTCAACTGTAAACTTGATATATAACCCCAGCCACTAAAAACTTTAAATTTGGACATGATATGACACACCTAGATTATATGATGACTGCTTACTAGATAGCACTAAGGACTAGATGTGATACCCGAAGAATTATGAACAACTAATGACTAGATGCTATAACCCACTCGACCAACACTGACATGACATGATAGACCTAGTGACTCAAATGACATCCAAAATGACATGACCACAAAGTGACACCAATGCTCTATAACCTACTCGATCAACACCCAAAATGATGTGAAGCAAGACCACATGGATGACATGATGACGCAAAGCAAGACCACATAGATGATACAATAATGGATGACTCTAAGTGACACAGAGAACAAAATGACTCTAAGTGAATTGGAATGATGCAAAGGATAGGATAGGACATGACTGGCTCACGAGACATGGAAAATGATACCGAGAGAGGATAGTTGTACGCCTAATTTAACTCACGTGAGAGGAGACCACCAACTGTGTGATCGAAGTCACACCTTAGAGGTAGAACTCCTTGCATTATAAATCCTCTTCCACCTACTTCCTGTTGAATGTGGGATAATTATCCCAACAACATAAAAAATTAAAACGATAAATATTTTGTACCTTATAATATATGTGATATTTTATTATTTCATGCTCGTTGATTGGCTAACGGTTCGCTCTATGATTTCTTGGCTTGGATAGTAATTTTTTTTTTATGATTCTCATGTTTGCTATACTAGGTCATGCAATATGTCCACCCTGAACATGCAGTATTCCCACTAAAATTTCAAAAACTCTTAAGCTTAAATCTGCTCTGTTCGGTTATTTTTAGCCTCGAACTTGAACCGTTCTACACAAGGATAGTGATGCAATTACTTCATTTCAATGTTTTTGCATCCAGTATGATAAAATTATTTACTATTGATTGGCGAAGGTGATGCATAATATTTAGATTATTTTCTCTATCATGGCTGATGTACACAATACCATTCGATACTGATGACCCGAACAACACCACTTATGGTGGAATCACCCACACTTCCAACCCGATCGTTGAATCTAATACCAATGCAAGGGTATCCTTACCCTTCTATTCGATGGAATACAACTTCTTCAACATATGTAGATCAATTACTATTTCTTGTAGAATTCTGAATAACAAAAATGACAACAACTTAAATGAATTTAAATTAAATTAGAATAATATCAAGCCACTTGATAAGGGCTGCTCCTCGCCACTAAGAGGGTAGTATTTTGCAAAATCATAGATGAATGAATTTTTTAAGATACCTAAAACCATTGGATAGCTAACTTAATAAATGATAAATAAAATAAATGAGTGCACATAGATGACAACTATTATATTTGGATTGTAACAATAGTAATGAAACTTCCCTTAAAATGACTAGGCAAGGAGTGGAGATGATGCAAAATAGTCCACATGGGATCCTTCCAAAAAAACCACATAAGCTTATTATTCATGAGCTTCATGAACCTTAAGTTCATTTATGGTGTTGAGATTTGAGGGAAAATCACATTTCCACATAGTGAGACCTTGTTCATAAATACCCACATTGGCTAGGAGATCAACCGCATGGTTGCCTTCACAGTAAATGTGATTGAAAGTAATGCTCATAAAGAATTGCATGAGCCAATTGATATCCAATATCATATTCATGATATTCCAAGAAACAAACTGAGATCTCGAAAGAAAGTATTGGATGATGTTTTTGAAATCACCTTCAATTGCCACATTGGAGCACTGCATACTATGAAGGAGGATAATACCTTGGTGAAGAGCCCTGGCTTCTACAAAATTATTGGATTGGTGTCCCAATTTTTTTTGCAAAGGCCAACATGATATTGCCTGAGTGATATCTAACAATTCCACCAGCTCCAGTGGGTCTAGGATTATCTTTGGTAGCTCCATAAAAATTCAACTTGAGAAAGCCTCTAGGAGGAGGAGACCAAGAGATCTAAGATCGATCCACCTTAGGAGGCTAGGAGTGGATGTGACAAGTGGAGATATTGAGAGAAGAAGCCAACAATTCTTTAGTATGAGATTCAACATCACTTTCATCAACAATGATAGAAAAATTCTCTATAGTAGCATAGATGATTGTGGCAAGCACGTGGCAGGCATCATGAGAAGAATCATTGAAATCATAGGAATTATGCTCATGCCACACCTTCCATAGGAAATGGGGAAGATAGAAATACCAAAAAGTTTTAATATGATAACCTTTGAATGGATTGGGCTACTAAACACAAGTTATCAAGGAGAGTGGGTGAGACCCAAGCAATCCCAATAGAGAAGAACAAAAATAATAGAATGGAATGGGAGAATAGGAAATACAAGAAAATATGGTGGGTTGATTCACAATCCTTGAGACACAGGTAATAGCGATTAGGAAAGGAAAAACCATGATGATGGAGGTTCAGGAGGGTAAGGATCTTATCCTAGATGGTAATCCAGACAAAGCAACTCACTTTGGGAGTAAGATACTTTTTCCATATGAGTAAGGAGGTAAAATAAGGGGTTATTGGTATTCAGTGAGGAAGTAGGTAGACTTGATAGTGAATAGACCAGAGGAATAAGGAGCCCATAGGATAGCATCCTTAGAGGGAAGACTAGGAATGATACAGAGACACAAAAAAATGGATAAAACAAAAGCAACAAGACACTGATCACTAGATAGACCATCGATAGGGAACACTTTCTAGGAATTCCTATTACTTTAAATAAAATGACATACCTTGGATCTGAAGAAGACATATGTGATTTTTCAAGCAGATGAGGTTCACACGTTCCTTTAGGGGTTGGTCTCCAATCTAAAGATATTCCTAGAATATGATTTTAGCACCTTTATCTAATCTCCAATGTATGCCTTTCCTAAGAATATCCCTTGACTTGAGAATGAAATTCCAAGATTCTAAACCAAAAATGGGAAAAGAGTCCTCCAAGAAATTGCTATCGTACCATTGATAATTTACTTTCATGATGGAGACCCACAAGGAATTCTCATTGGTAAGGACTCTCCATCCTTTCTTGGCTATGAGAGCCATGTTCATATTGCGGATCCTTTAGATCCCAATGCCTCCATGATCCTTTTGGGAGAACACCTGATACCAAGCAACCAAGTGAATGTGATGCTTCAGTTCTAACCAGACCATAGGAAATTTCTTTGAAGTTGCTCAATTTTATTGTAAACTTCCACCAGTATATGGAATATGGAGAGGAAAAAAATAGGTATACTTTGGAGGGTGGCTTTAACAAGAGTGGCCTTACTAGCTTGGCTTATAAGGCTTCCTTTCCAACTGGCCAATTTCTTCTAAATACGATCAATGATAGAATTCCATAGAGTATTTTTGAGGGGCTAGAAAAAAGAGAAAAACCTAAATAAGTGGTTGGGAACTCAGTGATGGTGCAGTCCAGGATGGCAGCAATGTGCATTTTATGTCTGGTAGGGGTGTTAATGAAGTATATCTTACTTTTACTGAAATTAAATTTTTGACCAACAACAACCTCAAATGAAAGGAGGGTCGATTTAATGGACTGGGCTTGGGGAACAAAGGCAAGGGTGGCCAAAATAGTATCATCAACAAACTACTAGTGGGAAATGGGCTAAAGGGAGGAAGCAAGTTTAAACCCATAAATGTCACCTTTGGAACAAGAAAAAGTGAGGGTTCTACCTAAATCTTTAGCAATGATGATGAAGAGGAAGGGTGAGAGAGGGTCGCCCTATCTCAGTCCTTTAAAGCTCTTGAAATACCCTGCAGGAGAACCATTGACCAAAATAAAAAAATTGGTAGTAGAGATACATTCCTTAATGAGAGCAATCCACTCATGATGAAAGTTGAACCTAGATAGGATATAGAAAAGGAATCTCCAAGAGACTCTATCAAAATCCTTATTCATATCAATCTTAAGGAGGAACCCAACCTTGCCACTCTTAGATATAGAATGAATGATTTCATGGATGGTGATGATACTGTCCATTATAAGCCTCCCTTGGATAGAGCTTCCTTGATTAGGGGTAATGATGTGGGGGAGAATGATTTTGAGCCTATTGGCAAGGGTTTTGGTGAGGATTTTGTAAAGGAAATTACAGAGGCTAATAGGGCAAAAATCAATGAGAGTACGGGCTTTGTTAATCTTAGGAATGAGGGCCAAGAAGGTGGAGTTGACATCTCCAAGAATATATTTTCTTTGATGCATATACTAGATTTCAAAAACAACATACTCACCCACAATATCTCAAAACCATTGGAAGAAAATAGGAGGGAAACCATCAGGTTTGAGGGCTATTCCACCTTGCATAGATAAAATAGTAGAATGGATTTCTTCAGATGAAAGTGGATTGGTCAAAATTTTATTTTGGTATGTCATGATGAGCGTAGGGATGTTTTGGAAGAGGGCCTCAGAATTTTAGAAATCACACCCTAGGCTAGGGCCAAGTAAAGATTCAAAAATATTGGTAGCTTAGGCTCTGATCTCAAAAATATTAGTATTAAGTTACCCATCCTACCGGATGAGCTCTTTTATTTTATTGGATCCTTTGTGTCTGATGGTTGTGGCATGAAAAATTTGGTGTTAGAATTGCCTTCCTTGAGCTAGGAGACCCATGATTTTTGTCTCCAGAAAGTTTCCTCACTTTTGAGAATATTATGGAACTTAGTTAGAAGGACCTTTTTAGTGTCCTGAAGGGTGGGTTCTAGATTATCCTATTGTAGAGAGAGTTCTATTCTAGAAATTTGGGACTTAATCTATTGTTTTTTTGTGGAATATATTTCTAAAAATCTCTCTGTTCCATTTTTTTAGCTTGAGCTTGACATAATGGATTGTATTGCTTACCTGGTCAACTAGAGATCTAGAGTACTTGCGAGACCACCATAGGCACATTATATATTTAAGTTGGGGATATTGAATCCACATAGATTCAAATCTAAAAGGTATCTTGAAGGGGAAAACCTAAGAGGAGGTGTCTAGGAGTAGAGGATTATGATCGAAACCAATCCTAAGCAACGATCCTAGTGTGGCATCACCAAATTTAGGGATGGCATTGGTCAAAATGATAATTTGATGAAGGTGAATCTGAATGATTTGGTCCCCTTTTCTATGATTGCTCCATGTAAATCTTGACCAATTTGAGATTAATATCCATAAGCTTGTTGTCATCCACAAAATATGTGAAGTGCTTGTATGAATTGAGAGTGATTTGGGATAGCCTTTTTGTTAGAAGGGAATAGAGGGTAATTAAAGTTCCCAGCCAACATCCACATCTCTAAAGAAAAAACTGCCCTGAGCTAATAGAGAGAATTCCACAAGAGGTTCCTCTTGGATGAGGAATTGGGATGTAGATATTTGAGAGGATCCACTGGCACCCATCCTCTTTATTGAAGAATATGATATTCATGTAATTATTTTTTACTGAAAGCAACATCATATCAACTTTGGTAGAGTCCCACATAAATAAAATACCACCTAAAGCTCCATTGGATGGGCTAACCAAATATTCAAACCTTCTAGATAAATTTAGAGATATAAGAAACATTCTAAGAATCCAACTTAGTTTTTTGTAATAGAAAAATGGTGGGTCTTAAGTCTCTCCTTATGGACTTAACCAAGCGTTTCTTATTGCGACCATTTATGCTCCATAATCACCAATTTACAACTGTATTTGGTGCCCTAAAATCATCTCTTGTTCTTAATTTTTTACCTTATTTTTCCTTCAAATGTATACTTTCAACTTCTAAAATTTGTAGCTACAAATGTTGCCCTCTTGCTATCCAAATTTGCAGAAATTATCCTCCTTCAAATGCTACTAAATCCTCCTATGCTTTACTTCCCAAATCTCTTCCAAATCAACCCCTAAACTCCTTCAAAATATAGCTCACTCTTCTCTTTCTAATGCTTCTCAAATTTGCAGTTTAAACCTCTCAAATTGTTGCTTATAAAATATGATTCTTTGATGTCCAATAATATTCCAATTTGCTACCTTCTTTTGCTATCAAATATTCCTTCAATTGGATGTCCAAGAGTAATTCAAAAACTTCCCAAAACTTCTCCAAAGCACAACTCTAAGATTTCTTCAATTTTTTTCCTATTACCTTTTAGCTTCCACCTGGAAAAAGATTAAACTTCTCCTTTTATAAATCAGCCTTCAAAACCTTTGTGGCTATCTTCAAAATTCTCAAAAATATGGCCTCTTCAATTCTCCTTCCTTCTTAAATATTCTTATCAAATTCTAACTTCAAACCTGATCTCTTTCACTATCTTCTTCCTTAATAATCTGAATGTCTTGAGTTATTCAAAAACCTTATCAATAAAATGGCAAACTTCTTGCCAATACCTTCTTCCTTTTGGTCTTGTTGTCAGATGGTGATAATTATTCCAAAATTTTATTTTTAGGATATTATCTTACTTTCAATATTCTATCATGACCTTTATTCAAATATCCTCCAATGACCACTTATTCAAATTTGCAATGAGGCTTTCTCTAACCTTCTTCTTCTTGTCCAAATTCTCTTAAGACCTCTTCTCTTAGGTATTTTAATTAAACAACAACTCAACTCTCTTTCTCAAAATTTTAATGAGACCTGTCCTTTGTCTCTTCAATATTCCAACTATGGAAATTCTACAATGAGATCTCTTTCTTGGATATCCAAATTTTATTGCTTCTCAAATTTGTAATAGGACCTTTTCGTAGTTCTTCTTCAATATTCTAAATCTAGAAGTTTTTCAATGTAACCTCTTTCTTGGGTCTCTTTTAGATTTAATTTGTAGTCTTCAATCTCCAATGAGGCCTCTTATTATACCTTATTAATCTGTAATATATACTCTTTTGCTGTAACTCAAAAACTAATCCTTGCATGAGGAAAACACATAGAATTTTAGGTAATTGAAGGTGAAATTATTCTCTATCTATTGTAGGAAGCTTCTCAACTTATAAGAACTATTTTTCTACAATAAAAATTTATACCAAATACATTCAAATTTCTAGAATTCTAAAAGCAATAAACTTCACTAGCTATTCCCAAAACTAGTGGAAAGGAATCTATGTTGAGTCCTAGATTTCACGAGTTTTTCTTCAACCTTGTGGAAAGAATCTAGCCACATATTAATATAGAATATTCTTATCTGTATCAAAAATTTCAATAGCACCTCCTTCTAGGGTCTCTTAATCTCCTTAATATCAAGGTCTATATTCAAGACCTATAAATTTCCTTCTATTTCAAATTTACTCTTGGAATAAGTAAATCTTCAACCTTCATTGGTTTTCCTTCAACATAGTGAGAAATACTATCTTCTCTGGTTTTCTTTTCTAGAGGTAATTTCTTCAACTTCATTGGTTTCTCCTTAACTAGTGAAAATATCCTTTGCAACTTAAAACCTGTGCAAGATAAAACCTTATTGCAACTCTGATACTATTGTTAGCTTTTTAAGCTAAATACTCAAGATAAAATAACCACAAGATCTAAAATAAAGTTGCAATATAAAATATATGATAATGACAAACTACTAAGCATATAAAACTCATAAACAAATTAAAAAATAACTCATATAAATACCATTAACCAATGCTCACAAAAATTGGATCTCAATTGAATAGAGATCTCAAATACACCATACTTCCATCCTCTCCATTACAATTGTATATGTCACTCACTATATCTCTATCTCTCTCAATAGACATATATAATGGAATGTGACTCTTCATATGAATCACTTTTGGCCTTCACTCTTCTAGAGATTCTTCACTTCCTATTCTATGGACTCATGTGCACATGGATTATTATGCAAATTTAAAATACCAAAATACTTTGCACACTTGTGTATTTATTACAATGCATAAAGTAAATACTCAAACTATAATCTAGGACTCTCTTTCCTAATCTAAAGATGTACCCAAGGTGGTTCATTATAATATACCAAATAATTTAATATGTTCCAACAGATTAATTAAACCTATTTTTGGATTGGAGGGCTCTGCTAGGGTTTGATGAGGAAAAACTACTCTGCTAGGGTTTGATGAAGAAAAACTGCTCTGCGGTGATGGCAGCAGCTTTTGGATGAGGTCTAAAAAATTGGAGGAATTTTGTGATGGCATCGGTTCCAGTGCAGAGAGTGCATGATCGTGATGTTTTTTCATCTGAAAATGATTAAAAGTAATAGGATTTTCTAGTGCATTTCGGGAACTTCTTGTTAAATAACAATGGATGTTTGGAACGATGTGAAGGCAGGCCAGTTTTAGTGGTTCAACCAGACTCAATGGCAAAATATGTGGAGTATCTAACCAAAAATGTCCTTACTGGAAAATTTTTGGGCATCTGCATTTCTCTCCCCTTTGTGGAGGCTTGGGTTAGGAAGACTTGGAATCCTGAAGGTGATGTGGAGGTGATGCTGAGTGCGAACATATATTTTATGGTGTTTTTCTCTTGTATTGTAGATCGTAACAAAGTATTTGAAGGGGGTCCTTATTTCTATAACCAAGTGGGAATCTTTCTTAAACCCTGGCATGTGGGTTTCAACCCATTAGAGGAGCAGTCATCATGGGTTCCAGTATGGGTGTGGCTTCCATGGCTCCCGTTGGAATTCTAGAGAACTGATATCTTGCATAAGATTGCCCTTCTGCTTGGGAAGCCGGTTGGACCATCACAACAGACAATGTATAAAAAGGTAATCTCAGTTGCTCGTATTTGTGTTGAAATTGACTTAAATAATCCTATTCCATATTCTATTGAAATACAATTTGGATCAACTACATGGGTTCAAAAACTTGACTATGAAGCTCTTCCATTTTGTTGATGGATTTACCATGAATATGGCCACCTGCAAAGAAAATACCCTAATTTTGTCCCACCCGTGGCTTCAAATCATGGGCCCTCTCGATCTGGATAAATTTTGGATAAAGGAAAAGCCCTAATAAAGGAAGGGGAGCAGGATAAGGAAGGTTTTTTTCAGTAAAATCTCGAAATAGAGGACGAAGGGCAAACAAAGACCTTAAGGATAGCTAGCCAGATGCTCTACTCAACCATTTTGAAATATTAGATGATCTTGATTAGTGCATGGAGATACCTGAAACATTGATAACTAATGCAAATATAACAAGGCCGAATCAGATGTCTCTTCTTGAGGGGGAACTTAAGGAATCAGATCTAGGGGGTTTAAATGAAGAACAAAGGGCTTTGGATCTGAGTATAGGGGACATAGTTGGGTCTAGCCCTATAAGGGAAACTATTTCTGACAGTGGTACAGATTTAGTTATTCCCTATCCTACTCAAGCATTGATGCAGTCATCCTTGGACTATAAAACTCCTACGGTGTTGGGATTGTAGCAGAAAATAATTAAAAAAAGTTTTTCGGATAAGAATATGAAGGTGGGTCAAAAAAAGGACCAAGATAAAATTAAGTTAATGGGGGAGACTTTGGTGGATTCAGGCTTGGTGAGAACATTGGAATCCTATTTTTATAACCCCCAAAAATGATTATCCTCTCATGGAATGTAAGAGGGTTGAACAACATCCCTAGACAAAAAGTTGTTCATGATTTGGTTCGTGTGCATTCTTCGAATGTGGTGTTTATTCAGGAGACTAAATTGTCTATTGATAGTATGTTCAATATTATTCCCAAGTTGTGGAGAAGGGGGTAATGCCAGTGTATTGGTGCATGTGGATATGTTGGTGGTGTCACTTTTTATGGGATTCGGTTAAGATATCTCCTCTTACTTGGATTTCCAACAGATGGTCTATTTTGATGGTCGGGTATGATAATGAATCCGGTGAAACCATCCTACTTACAAATGTTTATGCTCCTATTGATTACAATGGTAAAGTGAATTTGTGGGAGCACATTTGCTTTGTGAGAAGTTTGGTTCCCCTGTACCCATGGATTTTGGTCGGAGACTTCAACTCTATCACTTGTCTAGAGGAGAAACGTGGTGGGGTGGACCGTCTTGAGCATTTTTATTCTGTCTTTAGTGCTCATATCCAGGCCCTAAAATTGGTTGACATCAATATAGATAATAGGATATTTACTTGGCACAATAGAAGGTGTGGAGAAACTTCCATCTCAGAGAGACTAGATAGGTTTTTGATATCCAGTTATTGGATGGGTAATAACATAAGTGCTAGTTCTATGATTCTGGAGGGTAGGGGATCTGATCATTGGCCTATCAAACTCTCTGCTTTGGAGTTAGGGCTAAAAAAGAATCTCTACTTTAAGTTTCAACTTATGTGTCTTCGTGATCCTAAGCTTCATGATTTCATGCGAGGCTAGTGGATCACTGGTAAACCTCCTCATGTCACCGCTATGTATTCCTTTATGAAGCGACTACAATTTGTAAAACATAAATTGAAGAGATGGAATAGACTAAATTTTGGGAACCTTTCCTTGGCTAAGATGGTAGATCTTAGGAGGATGGAAGAAGATTCAAGGAATATTAGAGATCATGGATTCATGAAGGAGCTTCTTGTTGAGGAATATGAGGTTGAGAAAGACCTTGTTGAATGGGAACTGAGGGAAGAATTTTTTTAGAAATAAAAATCTCTAGTAGATTAGATTCAAGAAGGGGATAGGAACACAACCTTATTTTATAACTCAGTTAAGGCTCACCGTAATAGTAACCTGATTACCTCTCTTGTGAATTATTAGGGTTCCCTACTCTCTTATTTCAGGGATATTTCAGAAGAGACTAAGAGGTATTTTTCCTCTCTCTTCAAGGACTCCCTATCAGATGATCAAAATGAAAATATTATTCTAAACTGTATTCCAGTGATTGTTTCTAGAGAGATTAATGAGCACTTGATGGGTCCAATTTCCCTTGAGGAATTGGAAAATGTTGTATTCAATATGAAAAAATAAAAATCCCCAGGCCCAGATGGATTCCCAATTGATTTTTATCAGGAGTTTTGGGATTTAATCAAATTTGATCTTTTGGAGGTGGTCCATGAGTCCCAAAAGAACAAACAAATGCTAAGGTCCCTAAATGCTACCTTTGTGGTGCTTATACCTAAAAAAGAGGGAGCAAATTCCTTGGATATGTTCAGGCTTATTGCTCTTTGTAATGTTGTGTATAAGATCATCACAAAAATTATTGTTGAGAGGCTAAATATATGTTTGAGAAAAATCATCTATGAGGAGCAAGGAGGGTTTGTTGTTGGCCTAAAAATCTTGGATGGGGTTGTTATTGCTACAAAAGCTATTCACTCAATGGAAACTTCTAAGGAGAAAACTATGTTCATTAAATTGGACATGGCCAAAGCCTATGATCGGGTCAGATGGTCCTTTATTTAGAAAGTTCTTACTGCTTTTGGATTTGAGGAATGGATTAGATGGGTGATGAGATGTGTTTCTTCTTCCTCATTCTTCGTTCTTGTTAATAATGATCCATCAGAGCTGTTTGAGGCCTCAATGGGATTGAGGCAAGGAGATCCTTTATCTCCTTATTTGTTTATCATTATGGAGGAAGGGTTGGGAATATTTCTCAAGTCTCAAGTCATGTAGGGTCTCATTCAAGGGTGGAAGTGGGATAGTAGTTTGCCACCTCTTTCCCACCTTCAATTTTTTGATTATACTGCTTTGTTGGGAGTTGCCACTATCAGTGAAGCTGGAAATATTAGACAGTCTCTTGACATATATCTTGGTGCTTCTGGACAGTTTATTAATGAGGATACGTCTTCTATTTTATTCTTCAAACCCTTCCTCTTATTCAAGCAAGGATTGATCGTATTCTAAGATTCCATTTTGGGACTCACTCCTTCATTTATCTTGGTATTCCAATTTCATCTCATCCTCTACCTAGATGTTCTTGGTAGTCTATGCTTGATAAGTTTAGAAGGAAGGTGAATCACTGGACTTTCAAATGGCTATCCACTATAGGTAGAGTGTTGCTTTTAAAATCTGTTGTTCAAGCTTTACCCATTTATAGATGTTTTGTACAAATAGCTCCCTCTCACTTCATCAAGGACATGGATGCTTTATCAAGACAATTTTTATGTTTTAGAAAAATTTATCAATCTAAATGGAGTTTGGTTAGGTGGGATTCTATATGTAGGACTATGCAATATGGAGGCCTTGGGTTGCGACAAACAACTCTTTTTGGGTAGGTCTTGAGAGGTACACCATCTCCAATAAAGTTTTATAGGCTTTGCCTATAAAAATTTATTGGAGATGGTGTACCTCTCAAGATCAAATTTGGGCTAAAATATTATCTTGTAAATACTTGAGAGGTATTTCTGAGGTTGAGATCCCTAGAGTCAGCTTGGTTGGGAAAGGTTCAGTTATCTGGGACACTCTGAAAAGAGGAGCTAATTTAATCAAGCAGGGTTTGTTTTGGATTTGCAATCAAGGATCAAATGCTCTTTTTTGGGAGGATTCTTGGGATGGTCACCCTCCTATCTTGAATAAATATCCTAGGTTACATTCCCTAAGCATTTTTTTCTTGGAAGTAGGCTGGTCTTGTGTGGAGGACTTTATAAAAATTCAATATTTTGGAAATATGGAGATGTACAGGTGGAAAGATCCATAAGAATGGCCCCAGGGGGGACTGGCCAAGGACAGAGAGGTGCTTGCTCTTATTATTATGGGGAGGTATTGTTATTCATTGAGGGGTAAAGATATTCTAGCTTGGAACCCTGATTCTAAGGGAACCTAATTGGTAGCCTATGGTTATCAGGTATCTGATAAGCAAAAGTATGGGAGTTTTCCTATCACTTGGTGGAAAAATGTGTGGAACAAATTTGCCTAGCCAAAATGTAACTTCTTTCTCTGGTTGGTAGCTTGTAATAAATGTCTCACTTGGGATAATGTGAGGAAGAGGGGATTTTAGGGTCCCTCTTTTTGTGTCCTTTGCAGTAAGAATGAGGATGACTCTTCTCATTTATTTTTCCAATGCTCCATTGCCAAAGGCATTTGGAACTGTTGGTAGAGCACTTGGAACCATCCATGTTTTCATGTGTTGTCCCTGGTGGAGTTTTGGAGTAGTATGGGCAGACCTCCGACCAAGGCCCCCTTCCTTTGGGTGGCTTGGAATTTGGGCCCTTCTTGCATCATATGGAAAATTTTTCTCGAACAAAACCTTACATATTTTAGGGTAGTTATTTGGCTATTCAATAGATCTGGAAAAGGATCCTATATATGGTTCAGGAAACCATCCATAGCAAATATGATGTGGACCCTCTTTTGGATTCTAGGTAGGAGAAGGTATAACAAGCCCTTGGTATATTTGGGGATGGTGTGAACTCTTCTAGCCCTAGTAGGGTTTCTCATCTCAACAAGAAGGTTAGGAGAGATGGTAGGTGGAGGCCACCCCCTAGAGGAGTTTTAAAAATTAATACTGATGGATCGTCTAGGGGTAATCCTGGACATGTTGGCATTGGCGATGTTGGGAGAGATTCTACTAGTGATGTCAATTTTTTCTTTTCCATTTATAAAGATGTTCACTCCAACAATTTTATGGAAGATCTTGCAATTCTTGAGGCCTTGCAAAGGGGGTTTTCTCTTGGCTAGCATAGGATTATCTGCGAGTCTGACTCTCAAATTGTGGTTAATATTTTAAAAAGTAAAAGGGTGGAGGAAGTTAATTGGTAGTTGGCCTCTGTAGCCATTCATATTCTCAGAATGAGTGAAGAGTTTGAATTTATATCCTTTGTGCACATTCCAAGGGAATGGAATGTGGTTGCTGATTACCTGGCCAAAAGGGCTTCTGAGCTGCTGGATCCTTGGAGTATCAATAATTGGGAGAATCTCCCGTCTGGCGACTCTCAATACTTGTGGGAGTTGATCCATAAGGATGTACAGACTTAATGTGGTTTATTCTTGTTGTCTTTTCTGGGTGTCATGCTTGTCTAGTGGTTTTAGCCTATTTGGTTGTTTATTTGAGTCCTGGTTGGAAGCTCAGTTGTACTCTGTAATCTAGACTTTTTATCAATAAATGTTTACCCCTTTATTTAAAAAAAAAAAAATTAAACCTATTTTTAACCCCTTTGTGATCCATGGGTGGTTAGATGTTTATGACCACCTTTTTCCCTCCTAAGATTCCTTTCATAGTACCTTGGGAGTTACAAATGCGCAAGGTTCCTTGGCTGGTGATAAGAATAAAAGGTGCAATAAAATGAGGGAATTTCTAGGAGCTTTGAAAGATGTGCACAAGGGAAGATCAAGAAAGAGCATGGATAGGGTATCAACGAAGCTAGGATGCAAATTGCAGGTTAGCCTTTGGATGGGGATTTATATTTATATTTAATGGATTGCTAAATGATGTTTAAATTTTAGTTTCACCTTTGGAATCTTACTGGAAATGTTTGGCTTGTTGGGTGATGTTTAAAACTTTGATTTAATTTAATCCCTTTGATATTTGTGCTAAAAATATTTGCTTGCTTAGTGATGATTAAAAACATATATTTGTATCTTTGTAAGCTTATTGTAGACATTGATTTTATTTTGGTTATTGTGTATTATTTTATTGGGAAACAAATCTTGTTGTAGGGGTCTGAATAATGCTTTTGTTTCAGGTAAAATATACATTGTTGATAAAGAAATATAAGTCCTTTTATTTTATTGGATCTAGTTTATACTCTTTGTATTTTAGAAATGTTTAAGCATTGTTGATAAAGAAAGATAGATCCTTTTATTTTTATTGGATCTGGTTTATCTTCTTTGTATTTGTTAAAAATATTTAAACATTGTTGATCAAAAAAGGATAGATCCTTTTATTTTTATTAGATTCAATTTATCTTCTTTATATTTGTTAGAAATGTTTAAGCATTGTTTTAAAAGAAAGATAGATCTTGTTATTTTATTGGATCTGGTTTATCTTCTTTGTATTTTAAAAATATTTAAGTATCTTTGATAAAAAAATATAGATCCTTTTATTTTTATTGGATCCAGTTTATCTTTATATTTGTAAGAAATGTTTAAGAATTGTTGATAAAGAAAGATAGATCCTTTTATATTATTAGATCTGGCTTATTTTCTTTATATTTTTTAGAAATGTTTAAGCATTGTTTTTTTTTTTTGGTATTTACATGGTGGAATCGGTAGCCGCCACGAATTTGGGTAGGCAGTCCAGCTTTTATGGTTGCCACAATATTCTACATTGTTCGCCCTGAAGCCACCACACAAATCTTCGCATAGTCCGCCCCTATAACCACCATGCCACAATCATTTTAAACCTTTTACGCCGCTAAAAGCACCAGGAAAGGGACAAGCGTTCAGTCTAGAGAGGCCCGAGATTTGAACCTTGGAACTCTGCCCCCCTTATGGGGTTTGGATGAACCAATTGGTCTACACCTCGGACCTAATGTTTAAGCATTGTTGATAAAGAAATATTCTTTTATTTTTATTAGATTCGATTTAGCTTTTTTATATTTTTTAGAAATGTTTAAGCATTATTTTTTAAGAAAGACCTTGTTATTTTATTGGATCTGGTTCATCTTATTTATATTTGTTAAAAATAGTTAAGCATTGTTGATAAAGAAAGATAAATCCTATTATTTTATTGGATCTGATTTATCTTCTTTATATTTGTTAGAAATGTTAAAGCGTTGTTGATAAAGAGTAGATTGTTGGATCCATTTTATCTTCGTTATATTTGTTAAAAATGTTTAAGCATTGTTGACAAATAAAGATAGATCCTTTTATAGTATTAGATCCAATTTATATTCTTTATATTTGTTAGAAATTTTTAATAATTTTTAATAAATAAAGATAGATCTTGTTATTTTTTTGGATTCGGTTTATCTTCTTTATATTTGTTAGAAATATTTAAGTGTTGTTGATAAAGAAAGATAGATCCTTTTATATTATTGGATCTAGTTTATCTTCTTTATAATTTAGAAATGTTTAAGCATTGTTGATAATAAAAAATAGATCCTTTTATAATATGGATCTGGTCCTTTAGGGTAATGGATTTAATTATTGTATGTTTGATTTGGAATTAGTTGGAAACTTATAAGGAATTACTTAGATCTATGTAGATAAAGGAGTTTGTTATATAAAGAGAAGTATGGGCTTTTCTATGTTTGAATATATTTCTTGTTTGTGAAAATATATTATGGAAATATATTGTGGAAATATATTGTTTGGTTTAAAGGAATATATTGCGGAAATATATTGTTTGTTTTGTTAAAAATAAATTGTAAAAATATATTGTTTGGTTTAGAGGAATATATTGCAGAAATATATTGCTTGTTTGTGAAAATATATTGTGGAAATATATTGTTTGGTTTAGAGGAATATATTACGGAAATATATTATTTTTTTGTGAAAATATATTGTAGAAATATATTGTTTTTTTTAATAAATACTTCTATAAAAATCCACCGTGGGGATTGAACCCACATCACATCACCGATAATGCAAGTGGCATCCTTGCCGGTAGACCACACTCACCTGGATAGAAATATATTGTTTGGTTAATGAAATATATTGTGAAAATATATTCTCTTGTTTATGAAATTATATTGCTTGGTTTAGAAGAATATATTACGGAAATATATTGCTTGTTTGTGAAAAGATATTGTGGAAATATATTGTTTGGTTTAGAGAAATATATTATGAAAATATATTGTTTGGTTTAGAGGAATATATTGTGGAGATATATTGTTTGTTTGTGGAAATATATTGTTTGGTTAATGAAAATATATTGCAGAAATATATTGCTTGTTTGTAAAAATATATTGTGGAAATATTTTATTTGGTTAATAAAAATATATTGTAGATAGATCCAAGGTGTAGATCAACTGGTTCTTCCAAACCCCGTAAAGGGGGTGAAGTTCCAAGAATTAAATCTTAGGCCTTGTTGAACTAAATGCTTATCCCTTTCCTAGTGATTTGAGTGGTGTAAAAGGTTTAAAATGATTGCAACATGGTGGTTATAGGGGCAACTACACAAGTACTATGTGGTCGCTTTCAAGGTAGACAACATAGAATACTGTGGCAACCATAAAATATGGATAGCATGCCCGGATCATCGTGGCGGCTACCAATTTTTTCATATATATATATATATATATATATATATAATTTTTTTTTTTTTTACGTTTTGGGATTTTCTATTTTTATTTTAAAAAAAAAAAATATTTTTTTGATATATATATATATATATATATATTTTTTTTTTATTTACGGAAATATATTGCTTGTTTGTGAAAATATATTGCTTATATGTGAAAATATATTGTGGAAATATATTGTTTGGTTGATGAAAATATTTTGCAGAAATATATTGTTTGTTTTTTAATGAAAATATATTACAGAAATATATTGCAAAAATATATTGCTTGTTTTGCTTTGAGGAAAAGAAAGCTTGGAATGTTTATTTGGATGTGGATTCCAATGGAAATAAGGAAATTATCAAAAGTTTCCTTATTCATTAAGTCTCTAGGCATGGATTCCATTGTTAAGTGAAATATTATGGGGTATTTCACACAATCTCTTAAAGTTGGCATGGAGTCCATCTATAGGGAAGAAACAAGGGGGTTTCCTTATTTGCTTTGTATTTTTAAAATATATAAAAACAAGTTGGGTGTGGAGCCCATATTGGATAAAGAAATTTATGGGGTTTCTTAATGTGATTGTTTTTTTATAAAATAGAAATGTAAAGGACTAGTTTTTATATGAAAACTTGATATAATGGGTTAAGTATGTAGAAAGCAAATGGCTTGTTTATTTTTTTATGTTTGCATTGGATACATAGAATATGAAATAAGAATTTAAGAATGCATTATCATATTAAGAGTTGTCCCAATCCCCTACTCCAACCACCTCTCGATGGAGCTCAAGTAGGATCGATAAGTGGAGAAAAAGAAAGAAAATTATATTATGCTTTTCTTGGAGTTTCATACTGGATGTGAGTATGTTGTAATAGAAAAATCAAAGAAAGGGATGTACTAAAGACTAGTATTTGAATTGATGTTATGATCATTGAAATATAATGTTAAGGAAGGCTTTGTTGATTATGTCTCTTAATTATAAAAGGATTTGATTATTGGTGTTTAATGTAATGTTATTATTGTATTCCAATTCATTTGAAAGTATAATATTTAGTTATTCTTAATATAGAAAGTGTAGCTCATATGTACTCCTAAAATTGTGGAGCTTTTGAGGATGGTTCTTAAGCATGGAACTTGAATCACAATTCCTTTCATGAAGGATTGGAAACTATTTGCAACTTGTGCAGTGATTATGCTTTGATCGGGAAGGATCAGGTGGCCATGAGTATTATCATGCAAAGTGATAATACCCTTAATGATCCCATAATGGAGGTGTGGTCATTAAGCACAAAGTACTAGTTATCTTATCACAAAGATGAGATAACTGGGCTATAATACATTATGCTAATCACTTGCATATACTGACTTATGTATGATGAGATAAATGGTATCTCCTTTTGATGGACTAAAAAATATAAGCCCTATGCTATGGTTGAATTACCTTTACTCATGGAGAGTATAAGGAATGTGGGGAAACCACTAATGGTATCATTTCTAACTATAGAGGTTTATAAAAGTGAATCCTATATATAGTTATATGATTTTGTCTTGTCTTGTCCACTTGGGTGTCATTGGATGTGACTTAGGCTCAAATGTGGTTATGCCTTAATTATGCCAAACAAAAGAGTATGGGAATATCTTTGGCCTGAACCTTGTTGGAGACATTAACAAAAAAAACTCTCCCAAGTTGATTAGATTTTTGGATTGTTATAGTTGTTATTGGAGCTCTAGGTCATAGTACTAGAAGCTTTCATGAAGAGAACTTGATGCATAGACTTTTGGAAGATTTGCAACCTTGGGTACCTTAAATTTGATTTGTTCCATAGAATATTGTACATTGGTGGGCTCAATTCAAACTAAGGAATAAAAAAATTCTAAAGGAAATAATATCTAATTGGAGATGGCACCTTACATGAAGTAACTGTGACCATTGATATTATCAATGGATGATAATACTATTGGAATGACACCTTACATGGAGTAAGTGTCACTATTGATATTATTAGTGGATGATAATACTCTTGGAATGGCATCTCACATAGAGTAAGTGTGACCATTTAAGTAATAAATGGATGATAATACTTTTGGAAGGGTACCTTGTAATGGGATAAGTGTGACCAAGATCATTGTCAACGAAGTGATAATAGTTATAAACAAAATAACACTTTGTGAGGAAACAAGTATGATCATGACCTTAACCTGAAGGATGTTAATGGTCTAAGTTAGTTTCTTAGATAGATGTAACTAACCAATCATAGATGGCAGATCCATCAATCATTAAGGTGATATTAGTAAATATTCTAGAGTTCATTCTAAAATGATGTGAAAACAAACTCTAGAGTAGTGCAAGATCCAATGGAACCAATATTATGAGAAAAGAGTCACTTGGGAAAAAGTGGATGAGATGAAAAGACTTTTTCCTTAAATTGTTTGAATTAAAATGATACGTAATGTTCATTGTAAGAAAAACACAAAGGACTATGTTTAGTCCAAGGGGGTAGTATGTCACAATCCACTTTGGCATTATATTTATAAGATAGACTTTGTATTAACAAATGATATTTAATGCTTAGCTTTGATGCAATTAGATGGATATATGCATTCACTATTTTGATTATTTTTTTATATAAGGACACAATACTACTAATTCTACACATGTTTGTAGGACCAGGTATGCTCGTAGGTGGATGAGGAAGTTGACCACCGAGAATGAGGTATCAAAAATGGAAATGAATATAATGACTAGTTCATAAACAACTTAGGGTAACATGCATAACAAATATTCATGTAGATGCATTGCATTTTGTTTATTTTTATGATTCACACTATTGGATTAGGAAGTTGCTTGCAATGAGCCTCCTTAAATTGATCGATGATAGCATTAGTTTATCTAAGGAGATTGTCCATTTAAGGATAAAATAATGGTGTGAAGCAATGTCGAGTACAAATTTATGTTTGTCTATATTATGCTTTGCTTGAAAGTGCTTGACAGAAATGGTGGTGCTTTAATTTTTTCCCATGCATGCCTAGTTATGTTCATTACATTATATCTTTGTTTATGACCTCATATTATCTTATGTTTTGCATTTGATTTGAGTGAATATTCATTAGGTTATTTTATGAATTAACCTTTGGATTATATCATAAACTATATTAGATTAAAATGAATTAATCCTTATATTATGTTATAATCTATGTTGGATTAAAATAAATTAATCCTTAGATTATGTTATAATCTATGTTGGATTAAAATGAATTAATCCTTAGATTATGTTATAATCTATGTTGGATTTAAATAAAATAATTCTTAGATTATCTTATAATCTATGTTTGTTTAAAATAATATAATCTTGTGATTATTAATAAATCTATTTTGGGTTAATTAAGCAAATGGATGTTTTAATAAATGTTGCTCCTTGTAATAAAAACAAGGAAGGAAAAATTAAATATCAACTAACCTCTTTAAAAAAGCTTCATGGTGGACTTTTAAAACCTATTTTTAGTCCCTTCATGAGCCATGGATGGTTAGATGTTTATGGCCACTTTTTTCCCTCCTAATATTTCTTTTGTAACACCTTGGGAGTTATGAACATATGAGTTCCCTTAGCTAGTGATAAAAGATAAAAGGCATAGGGAAATGAGGAAAGTTCTAGGAGCTTTGGAAGGTGTGCACAAGGGAATATTGAGCAACTATGTGGACAAGGTATCAGCAAAGTCGAGACACATATTATAGGTCAATATTTGGATGGGGATTTAGATTTCTATTTTAATTCCTGACTAAATGATATTTAAAGTTTAGTTTTTCACATTTGGAAGCTTGCTGGAAATGTTTGCTTGTTGGGTGATGTTTAAAACTTAGATGTAATTTAATTCCTTTTAAATTTGTGTTTAAAACTTAGATGTAATTTGCATCTTTGTAAACTTGTTGTAGATATTGATTTCATTCTAGTTATTATAAAAAAAGTTATTGAGAAACAAAGTTTGTTGTAGAGGTATGAATGATGCTTTTGTTTTGGGTAAACTATATATTGTTGATAAAAAAAGATAGATCCTTTTATTTTATTAGATTAGGTTTATCTTATTTGTATTTTAGAAATGTTTAAGCATTGTTGATAAAGAAATATAGATACTTTTATTTTTATTGGATCCTATTTATCTTCTTTATATTTGTTAGAAATGTTTAAGCATTGTTGATAAAGAAAATATATCCTTTCATTTTATTAGATTCAATTTATCTTATTTATATTTGTTAGAAATGTTTAAGCATTGTTGATAAAGAGAGATCCTTTTATTTTTATTGGATTTGGTTTATCTTCTTTATATTTGTTAGAAAAGTTTAAGAATTATTTTTAAAGAAAGATAGATCTTATTATTTTATTCTCTGGTTTATCTTCTTTATTTTTGTTAGAAACGGTTAAGCATTGTTGATAAAGAGAGATAGATCCTATTATTTTATTAGATCCAGTTTATCTTCTTTATATTTATTAGAAATGTTGAAGTGTTGTTGATAAATAAAGATAGGTCCTTTTATGTTATTGGATCTAGTTTATCTTCTTTATATATGTTAGAAATGTTTAAGCATTATTAATAGAAAAAAAAAGATCCTATTATTTTATTGGATCCAATTTATCTTCTTTATATTTGTTAGAAATGTTTAAGCATTGTTGATAAAGAAAGATAGATCCTTTTATATTATTGGATCTGGTTTATCTTCTTTATATTTTAGAAATGTTTAAGCATTGTTGATAATCAAAGATAGATCCTTTTATAATGTGGATATGGTACTTTAAGGTTATGGATTCGATTATTGTATGTTTGATTTGGAATAAGTAGGAAACTTATAAGGAATTTTTGAGATCTATGTAGATAAAAAAAGTTCGTTATATAACGAGAAGTATGGGCTTCTCTATGTTTGAATATATTGCTTTTTTGTGAAAATATATTATGGAAATATATTGTTTGGTTTAGAGAAATATATTGTGGAAATATATTGTTTGGTTTAGAGGAATATATTGCAGAAATATATTGTTTTTTTTGTTGAAAATATATTGTGGAAATATATTTTCTTGTTTGTGAAAATATATTGTGGAAATATATTGTTTGGTTTAGAGGAATATATTGCAGAAATATATTGCTTATTTTGTGAAAATATATTGTTTGGTTTAGAGAAATATATTGTGGAAATATATTGTTTGATTTAGAGGAATATATTGTGGAAATATATTGTTTGGTTTAGAGGAATATATTGCAGAAATATATTGATTGTTTTGTGAAGATATATTGTGGAAATATATTGTTTGGTTTAGAGGAATATATTGTGGAAATATATTGCTTGTTTGTGAAAATATATTATGGAAATATATTGTTTAATTTAATGAAAATATATTGCAGAAATATATTGCTTGTTTGTGAAAATATATTGTTTGGTTTAGAGGAATATATTGCAGAAATATATTGCTTGTTTATGAAAATATATCATTTGGTTTAGAGACATATATTGTGGAATCATATTGTTTGGATAAGAGGAATATATTTTGGAAATATATTGCTTGTTTGTGAAAATATATTGTGGAAATATATTTTTTGGTTTATAAAAATATATTGTGGAAATATATTGCTTGTTTGTAAAAATATATTGTGGAAATATATTGTTTGGTTCATGATATTTTATTGGGAAATGTATAGCTTATTTGTGAAAATATATTGTTTGGTTAATGAAAATATATTGCAGAAATATATTGCTTGTTTTGTTGAAAATATATTGTGGAAATATATTGTTTGGTTAATGAAAATATATTGCATTAATGTATTGCTTGTTTTGTTGAAAATATATTGTGGAAATATATTGTTTGGTTTAGAGGAATATATTGTGAAAATATATTGCTTGTTTGTGAAAATATATTGTGGAATTAAATTGTTTGGTTTAGAGGAATATATTATGAAAATATATTGCTTGTTTGTGGAATATATTGTGGAAATATATTGCTTGCTTTATGGAATATATTATAGAAATATATTGTTGGTTTTATGAATATATGTTGCGAAAATATATTACTTGTTTTGCTTTGAGGAAAAGAAATCTTGAAATGTTTATTTGGATGTGGAGTCCAATGGAAATAAGGAAATTATGGGAAGTTTCCTTATTCATTAAGTCTTTGGGTGTGGAGTCCATTGTTAAGTGAAATATTATGGGGTATTTCACATAATCTCTTAAATTGGGTGTGGATTCCATTTATAGGGAAGAAATAAGGGGGTTTCCTTATTTGCTTTGTATATTTTAAAACATAGAAAAACAAGTTGGGCGTGGAGTCCATCTTGGATGAAAAAATTTATGGGGTTTCTTCATGTGATAATTTTAAAATAAAATAAAAATGTAATGGATTAAGTGTGTAGAAATTAAATAGCTTGTTTAATTTCATTATGTTTGCATTGGATGCATGGAATATGAAATAAGAATTTAGGAATGCATTATCATATTAAGAGCTACCCTGATCCCTTACTCCAACCACCTATCAATGGAGCTCAAGGAGGACCGACAAGTAGATACAAAGAAAGAAAGAGTTCTAATATACTTTTATTGGAGTTTCATATTGGATATGAATAAGTTGTAATAGAAAACTCAAAGAAAGATATGTACTAAATACTAGTCTTGTAATTGATGTTATGATCATTGAAATATAATGTTAAGGAAGTTGTTTTTAATTATGTTTCTTAATTATGAAAGAATTTAATTATTGGTGTTTAATGTAATGTTATTATTTTATTCTAATTCATTTAAAAGTATAATATTTAGTTATTCTTAATATAGAAAAATAGATGTTTTTCTATGAATGACAAATAGAATTGGATATAGAGATGGTATTCATGCTTACAAAATAAATATTATTTTAGTGAGATGTTTAATACTTTTTAAAATATTTTAGGGATGATCTAATCTTTCCTAAAATAAGTGAAGTGAGCATGTTATGATATGGATAGAGTTTTTAAGGTTTTTAGATATTTTTCCTTGGGTTATGAAGGGTATTTTGGGAGGGTTATTTTTAAGTAACCATAATAGTACCTTGGTTTAGATAGATCCCAAGATTTAGATAGTTGTGGGGAAGAAATTATCAAATCAGTTGTAGTAAATACATTTTGAGTGGTGTAGCTTAGATGTACTCCCAAAAGCATGGAGCTTTTGAGGATGGTTCTTAAGCATGGAGCTTGAACCACAATTCCTTCCATGAAGGATAAAAAACCATTTACAAGTTAGGCAGTGATGATACCTTGATCAAAAAGGATTAGGTTGTTGGAAATATGAGCAAGTTTTATTTTCATTGATGTTAAGAAGTCAACACCAGTAAGAGTCAGTTTTAGTGAGCAACATCAGTTTTAGGTTTCATAATCAAGTGCAAAAGAAAGTTTCCTCCCAGGTGATCAAATGAGGTTTAAAGGGAAAAAGGAAGGCCTAAGAAAAATAATATTATAATAATTTATTATAATATTAAAGGTGCAAGAGATTTAATTAATTATTAAATAATTATAATAGTTTTATAATAATTTAATTTATAAATAAATTTAATTAACTTTAAATTTATTAAGTTAATTTTAAATTAATTATAATTTAATTATATATTAATTTATAGGTTAATTAAACTAACCCTAAGCATAGGGTTATAAAATTCATAATTTGAATTTTTGAATTATCACCGACATCATCGAAGGCATAGCCCAATGCATATAAAGGAGGGAAAGGCCTTGGTAAATATTTCATCTATGATCAAATTTTAATGGTGTGTTTTGTGTGCAAATCAAAGGATCGATCATGTATTTTTAAAGGCTTATAGAGGCAATAGAAAGGACAAGGAGGAGAGGCTTTTGGTTTACATTCCAAGGTGTAATATAGCGCAACCGGTAGAAAGGGAAGGCACTAAGTCTTGGCCAGTGGAAGGTGCAGGGATTGAATCCCGTGAGCTTGAGTTTTGCGAAGCAAGATTTATTTTGAGGTTTGCATGCCAGGAAGGAGACAAAGGGAAGGTATGAGCCTTCTCATTTGTGTGGAGGATCATAGCCCACGTGGTGGTCGTGCACCTTGCTAAGGTGCCTGACTGTGGATAGGTTTTGTATTTGAAACCCGTCAAAAGTGTTTTTTTAGGATAAATAAGGTATGCATCGATTTTCTCTTGCTAAGGTTATAATTTCGAAGGTTGCTTTGCTATGAAAAATAAAGGTTGATTAAATTTTTTGAGGGAGATATAAAGGTATTAAAAAAATAAATATTTGATTTTAATATTTGGTGATTAGATTTTATGAAGTTGGAGATTATAAGGGTAATAAGGACTTTGCTATATATGTTGTTAAGTGTAGTGTTATGGTGAAATTATTAAATTGAATATTGTGAGTTTGGAGATTATAAGGTGTACAAAAGGATTTGTTATTTTGTATGAAAGATAATATTTGAGAAAATTATTTTATGGAGATCTTGAGAGAGGTTGTGGTAACCTAACCCTAGTGTTGGTAAAAAAAAATTGATTGTGGTTAAGATACGTTTTGAATACATATCTCCATAAAAATAAAAGGTATGGGTAAATCTTCCTTGTGAGAAAAATATTGTTGAATTAGATGTTATGAATGCTAATTTGGAGTGAAAAGGATTGTTTGGTAAGCATTGTCGAGTTTGCTTGTTAAAGGTTTTTCTGAGTAATATTTTATGATAAAACCTTGTTTGATAAGCATTGTTGGAAATATTGAACAAACCTTCAGGTTTGTTAAAGAACATGAGTATCATTATTATGTGAAGTTGAGAACTATATTGAACTAGGATTTGTGAAAGAACATGAGTATCATTGTTATGTGAGATTGGTTGATAAGCATTATTGGAAATAATTGAGTGAGTGTTCATATGCTTGGACTAGGGTTTGTAAGCAATAAGTATTTCATTAAGTGATTGATTGAGTGGATTTGATTGAGCCTAGTCAAGTGGAAGTGTTGAAGTGATAGTTCTAATTCTATGAAACAAATTATTCTATATTCTGAATTGATTTGAGAAAGAGAGTGAAAGTGATTGAGCATTGTTGTGAGTGTGAAGCATATTGAGTCTCTAACAATTCTCTATATGTTTATGTGGTAAAAAGAGAGAGAGTGAAAGTGATTGAGCATTATTGTGAGTGTGAAGCATATTGAGTCTCTAACAATTCTCTATATGTTTCTATGAGATTGGACAAGTTCTAGTGAGGACTTGTTGAGTATATTTATTGGTGAAGACTTGTTGAGCAGATTGGACAAGTTCTAGTGAGGACTTGTAAGCATATTTGAGGTAAGTCTTTGATAATACTTGTGGATAGATTGGTGTAATATTTTGTGGAATATTACAATATATATTTGAAGATAAATATTGAGAGCAGATTGGACAAGTTGTAGAGAGGACTTGTGAATAGATTAGTGTGAGTTTTTGTGGAAGCTTACAATGCAGAGTTGAGACAAGTATTTGAGAAAACTTGAGAGCATAGTTGATTAATTATTTTTTTCAAAACTTGAGTTAAGGTTTGGATTAGATCTAGCAGAGTTTATTTATGATTAATTCAATCTTTGTGTTAAGTCTTGAGGACATAGATTGAGCATATTTGTGCTAGATCGAAGGATTGTGTTTAGTGAAGATTTGAGGATAGATTTTGATGAAAATTTTAGGACAAATTTATGCTAGACTAGAGACAGATATTGGGTAAATTTGTGATAGATAGAAGAACTATATTTAGTGTAGATTTGAGATAAATATGAGAGAAAGCTTTGGAGGTGATAGAGTATAGAGGATGACAGTCTTTAGTGGATAGAGTTATATTAGCCAGGGTAGTGAAGATAGGTCTTCTGAGTGAGGACAAGAGTCTTCAGTTGATAGATATCCATTAGCCAGTATAGTGGAGGTAGCAGTTCTTCTAGAAGATCACTAGCCATAACATAGGATAAGGAGTTCTCTTGTGGATAGAGATCCATGAACCAGTTGAGGAGATTGGTGTCTCCTATGGATAGATATCCATGAACTTGATTAGGGGATTGGTGTTTCCTTTGGACAAAGGTCCATAAACATTTTAATAGGGAAAGGTTTCCCAAGAGATTTGTTGAGAAAATTGTAGTGAAATATTTTCTCTGTGGAGTAGCCCACATTGGGTGAACCATGTTAAATTGGTGTCTCCTTTGAACGTTATAAAAAATATCTTTCTTTTTTTAGAAGCCTTGCTTTCTCTAGTTCACTACATAGCTCTTCCTTATTATGTTGTATTACTAATCCTTATGTTGGTTTTGATCTTTAGGTTGACCTTATTCTATGTTTTTATAGATTCATAGGTTTTTTTAGCTTGGTGCTTCTATATAACAACTATTTTTTTCTTGAATATAATGTTTCTCTTATTTTTTGCTATTTTTGTAGTATTGGATTGGCCAAATTATCTGTTGTTATAGGCAAATAGCTAATCCCTTACTATATGGCCAAATGGGTCTTCCTTATCTTATTTTATGATATTTGGTTGGAAGGGACTTTCTTCTTTTCGATTTTCTAATATTGGCCAAATAGGCCTTTCTTCTTTTTCTTTTTTGATATTTTTCAAATAGGCCTTTCTTCTCTTTTTGCTATATTTGAGTGAATAATATTTCCTATTTTATTTCTAGACTTGGCCAAAATGGCCTCTCCTCTTCTTTATTTTTGGAATTGGCCAAATGTTTTTCTCTACTCTTCTTTCTTAGATGGCTTCAATTCCTTCAATATAGACCTTTTTTTATATCAACCTATTCTCTTTATCTGTTCTCTTAGATATTTTTCTATGTAGACCTCTATCTTGGGTTTTTTCTTCTTTTATGGGCCTCATTACTTTATTATGGGTCTCATTTTTTTATATTAGCCTCATGGGATTTTATCTTCAATATTGGCCTTCTCAGGGCTTTATCTTAAATATTGGCTTCTTGAGCCCTTCTTTAATAATGGTCTCTTGGATATTTCTAAAAATATTCTCTTGGACTTATATTTTTATAATAGACTCTTGGGATTATTTGTTACCTCTATTACAATAATGTCTACCTTGAAGAACTTGCTTCAAAAAATTATTCGTGACCAAGACTAAAGTGATATGTAGATATATTAAATTAGCCTAGTTATTCAATTTTGTTTTTGTTTTGCTCTATAAACTTCTTATTATTCTTAAATCTCTACTATTGTTGCTACAAATATTTCAAGGTCAAATAACACTATGACTTGATTCTTCTTCTTTTCATGGTCAAATAACTCTATGACCCGATTCTTCTTCTTTTTCAAGGTCAAATAACTCTATGACCTGATTCTTCTTCTTTGTCAAGGTCAAAAACTATATTACTTGTTTCTTCTTCTTCTTCTCTATTGATTTTTGCTTCTTCTATTCTATGATATTAGGAATATTTGAATGCTTCTCAATCCACTACAACTTAGATGTTAAAACTATTCTCTATCTTCTATAGAAAGCTTCTCAAACTTTTGTAGCTTAATATTTATTGTTTTCTTCTTTTCTAAAATATTCAATGTCTTAGGTAAAACCTATTAGAGTATATTAAATTATTTGGTACATTCTAATGTACCACCTTGGATACATAACTAGGGTAATAATTTACCTTAGAGTAAGATTTGAGTAGTTACTTCATGCAATGTATTAAATGCACAAGTATTAGAATGTGCAATAATGTAAATATGCATGTAGTTCATATGTACATGAGTCATAGGTTAGGTAGATGAAATGATAAGGGAATTATCTCCCTATATATACCTTTGATATAGAAGAGGAAGAGGGGAAGGGAGTGACAGAAGATAGAATAGTTACTAGTTACATTAGTAGTAATAGTGAATACAATGTAGATCCTTCATGTATTTATGGAGTGTTCATGTCCTCCATTATATTACATTCTACTATTTTGTGAGATTTTATTAATGGCATATTTTTTATTTATTGCATAAGTTTCTCTTATAATTTTCCTACATATTATAGTGTCATTATCATATAGTTATCATTGCTTGCTTATTTTACATCTTGTGGTTGCATTTTATTTAATATATATCATCAAAAGCTAATAGTGGTATCAAAGCACATGATAGATCAATAGGAAATAGGGAGAGCCATAAGATATATTGAGAGGAAATAGAAAATATTATTTTCAAAAATTTTGAAAATTAAATTTGGCTAGAGTCTTTCCATAGAGAAAACTCGTGAAGACTAGGACTCAAAATTGATTCCACTAAATTGATAAATCAACTAGTGAAGAATCATTATCTCAAGATTTAAAGTTTTTCATTATAGTTTCTCTAATACTTTATTATAGAAAAAGGAGATTGAAAAAAAATTTGGGAAGCTTCTTATAAGAGAGCTAGGAAGAATATATTCTTTAGAATCAATCTAGTACCTGAAGCAACAAGTTGGAGATTGAAGATTTGGAAGCCTAAGGAAAAAGGTCCTATTGCAAGAGTTGTAGACTTATAGATTGTAGATTTCAGAGAGAGAAAGGAGAAGGCCAAAGAAGCCAAATTGAAGACTGCAAATCAAGAAGGAGCTCCAAGAAACAATACCATATTGAAGGAAGAAGAGACTCAAGAAAAAGAGTCCAAGAGAAGATTGGAGATTGGATATATCCATTGAAGATTGAAAATTTCACATTGAATAAGTTGAAGAGACCCATAGAAGGTCCTATTGAAGAACTTCTAGATTTGGAAGATTGAATATTGAGAAAGACTAGCAAAGGTCCTATTACATATTTTAGAAGTAGCAAAATTAGGAGATCCAAGAAAGAGATCTCCTTGTAAAACTTCCAAAGTTGAATATTGAAGAGATCAAGGAAGGACTCGTTGAAGTTTTGAGAAGAATACTTGAGGATTTGTAGAATTAGAAGATCCAAGGAGAAGGTATCAAACTACTTTAAAGAAGAAAGAAGGAGAAGCCTAGGAAATCCTCATTGAAGGTCATTGAAGGATATATGGAGAAGCCCACTAGAGAGATTCAAGAAGAAATCATTGGAGAAGATAGCTAGCAAGGAGAAGTTCTTGATAGAATAGAATTTGGGATAATTATCACCATTCTACAACAAGACCAAAAGGAGAAGAATTTGGCAAGGAGCTAGCCAAATTTGTTAGCATAGCATAGTGCATAGCATAGTTTATTACATTATATATTTATTAGTGCATTTTATCAATTGTGCTAAGTTAGAGATAGTTATGTGGTTGGGGTAGTTGCATGAAGTAGTTGGAAAAATTGTTGTTCATTGCACTTCATGTAATATTTATTTCACACAAATCTAATGGATGCTCTAATTCTCAATGTGGTCTAAAAGAAATTTTACACATTATCTGGGTGCAATAGGAGCAGGGAGAAGGGTGTGTTTTTTATTTTGCACATTTTCCAAGGTGAAGTTAGGGAACAAATTTTGAGTACAATATCCCTAAATTGGACCATAGCACATAAACCAAGGTAGTTTTCACATAGATTGAAGATATTTCTATATGTAGACCAAGGTAGTTTTCACATGGATCGAGGTGGTTTCATACGCTGAGGTGGGATTGTTGAATGAGTAGTTGATGTGTCTAGTTGATGATGTGGCACTTAGTGTTGACGTGATTTGTGTGATGTGGAAGATATATTGGGCACTTGGTAGAGTAGTAAAATATCAGTGAAGGGGCTTAATTGCTCGAAGACAATTGAAAAGTTATCTAAGATAAATGGTTTTTAAACCATCCCCATACCACTATCATAGTGCATGTGGGACAAATCATCCCACATTTTTTTTGTTTTTGTCAAGATTGAAGGATAAATAGAAGGTGTTTCCCTTACCTTCTCATTAGGCGTTGTAGCCCGACTGGCTAGCAGGCCCACGCTAAGGTGCTTCTTGGGAGGTTGCAAGGTCAAATCCCATGTAGTGATAGAAAGAAAATGATATATTTTTTGTTTCAAGGGCACTAAAAAATATTTCAAATACAAAGGCTTGCTCCTTTGTTCTCATTCGATGATGTAGCCGATACGGTCGGGTGGTTCACGAAAGGGTGCTAGACACTTAATCAAGGATTCAAACTTCACAAAGTCAATTTTTTTGATTCAAAAGGTGGAGAAGATATTATTTTTAATATTAGGTTTTTTTTTTGCAAATTCAATTTCTTTTGCAACTAAAACCTAACCAAGAAAGAAAGGAGCATTATTTTCAAAACAAATCAAAGCCAAAGGAAAATACTTGCCAAATTTAAGAACATTAGTGCATTTTTTTTCCACATGGAGGGATAAGAAATCAATATTTGCACTTTGTTTCTTTTGCAATCTGAAAGGGTTATGCCGATTTCTTCACACCTTGTTTATTTTGCAAACAAAAAGGGGGAAAAACAACATTATTTTTTGCAAAATTCTAACACAAGGGGGGAATTGTTGAATTGTGAATATCAGATTTTTGCATTTTTCAAAACAATTTTTTTGCAAAAATCATTGTAAAAAAAAAGGTGCATTTTCGATTGCATTCGACACCTTTCAAATTGGCATTGTAGAATAGGTGCATTTTTGGTGGAATTTGACACCTATCTTTAAAATTTGTGGGCACTTGTGATTGTTTACTGCATTTAATTTCCTATTTTTTGCATTTTAATAATAATTTAAAATTAAAAAATAAATATGACCCCAAATTTTAAACCTATTTGTGCAATTTATTACACCATAGTGCTCGGTATATACGATACCTCTGGCCCACACTTACAGGTAAAACTGTCATGCTTTGGACTACTGTATATAATGCCTAACATAGTTGTAACAAAATTTTCTAAGCTATTGTTCTCTATAAATCATCGAGGAGAAATAAGGAAAGCTAATTGTATTTTGATATTTGCTCCATCATATAATTCATTCTTATTGTTTGGCTTAATCTCCTCCAACTCATCATCCTTTTTTGAAAGGGTTTTGAGGTAGGTGCCATCAATTTGAGTGAATTCCCTTTCACGTACTCTTTGTAGTATATCAAAAGGGGGACCATTTTGGTGAGATAAGGAACCTTCATAATGGCATTTGTTCACAAATATCTTTTATATTCACAGTTGCTCAAAGGTTCCAATTATACTCCATGGAAAACAAATATGAGAGCCATTATTTAGGTTGAATATTTGTGGGATGTAGTGACTGGCACTACAAAATATCTAAGTACAACAGGTATAGATTAGGATGAATATGATAAAAAGGATAAACGGTCCCTCATGTTTATCATCCTTGCTACTACTGATGAGATATAGCCTCACATTTATGATGTTAAAACTAGTAAATATGCTTGGGATGCATTAGTTACCATATATGAAGGGAAGAATCAGTCCACCACTCTTAATCTTCAATCTCAACTTCATACTCTTAGTATGAAGTTCGGTGAATTAGTAGAATTGTTCCTATACAGAGTGGTAGAATTGAAAGCCAAGTTGAATGCTTTGGGAGAAAAAGTAGAGGATACGCTCTTGACTTCAATAATTTTGAGATTTTTTCTATATTTCTAATAAATATTGATCACATATCTTTAAGTGTCCATGAGACAAGTTACTTTTGTGGAGTTGGTAAATTTACTTCAAATTGAGGTGAAAAATCAACTTGAAAGAGATGAAGTGAAAAATAATGTACTTTACTCAAAATAGGGGTCAAGAAGACAGGGTAACTTTTATAAGGGAGGATCTTCTTCCAAAGGTTCCAAAGGCAAGGAACCTCAACATAAACAAAATAAATATTGCAAGATTTGTGATATGGACAACCATGACACCAACAAGTGTTGGTTTAAAAATAAACAACCACAAAACCAAGGTCACAAGAAAAAGGGCAAGTAAAAACCATAGAAGAATAAGAAACCAAAGGGAAATGTTGCTTATGAGGAATCAAAATCAAATTCTGAGAGGGCATGCAAGGTGCTCATGACTCACACAACTTCTCAGCAAAAAAAATCCTATGTGGTATATTGATTTCAGTGCCAGTAAACACATGACTGGTGATAAAATGTGGTTTTATATATTTGAGTCTAAGGAAGAAAAACCAGTTACAATAGTTGATGATAAGACCTATCGAGTCTAGGGTGAAGGAGATGTTTCCATCACTCTTCCAGATGGACAATTTCATATTGAGAAAGTTCTCTATGTTCCAATATTGGCAAACAATTTGTTGTCAGTACCTCAGATCTTGGATAAAAACATGGTTGTTGATTTCAGAGTTGAGGATGGAAAGAAGTGATGCTTCATCACCAAGAAGGGAAAGCATGTTGCCATAGGTTCCTACAAGCATGGCTTGTTTACTTTAGATGCCATTTATACACCTTATGTTGCCATGGCAATAAACACAAAGGAGGCCACTTCTCTTTGGCACAAGATATATGGGCATCTAAGTTTAGTATATTTACTTAAGTAAATATGAGATGGTGAAAGGCCTTCCCAACATTTCATCCACTTTTCTAGTTTTCTCAAATTGCTTAACAGGGAAGCAACACCAAGTACCTTTTGAGTTGATATCCTCACAATCCAAAAGACAATTGGAGTTAGTACACAATGATCTATGTGATTCTATACCAAAAAATTATGGGAGAAAGAGGTATTTTCAGTTGTTCATTGATGAATATTCATGGAATATGTGGGTTTTATTTATGCAACTAAATTTAGATTTCTTTCTATATTTTTAACAGTTCAAGAAACTTGTTGAGAAGGAATCTGGATATTCCATTCAGATTGAGGGGGGGAATATACCTCCAAATAATTTTTCTCATTTCTTAGTAAACATGGTATTAAGAGACAACTTACAAAATCATATACTCCTCAGAAAAATTGAGTTGCTAAGAGGAGGAATCATTCCATCATAGAAATGGTTTGTTGTATGCTTACAAGGGCACATTTTGAGCAACAATATTGGGTAGAAGTTGTCAGTACATCAACATACCTCCTGAATAGAGCACCAAAATAATCTCTTAAGGGAATGACTCCACAATAATAATGGAGTGGTAGAAAACCTTCCATTTATCATCTAAGGATTTTTGGGTGTAATGCATTAATGCACATTCCAAAATAGAATAGAAAGAAGTTAGATGAGAAAACCTTCCATTGTATTTTTATTGGTTATGATGAGCATTCCAAGGGATATCAATTGATAGATCCTAAAACCAAGAAAACTCACATAAGTAGAGATGTGGTATTTGATGAAGCTTTCACATTAGATGACATATCTTCAGCTATATACCTGGATGAAGAGGAGCCTAAGAAAGATATTCTAACCCCACAAAAAAATATTCTAAAGTGGTATAATAGCACAATGAGAGATTCAAAACTGACTACACCTAGAGATCTAACTCTAGATCAATCTTGCAGTATGACTCAGTATATGAGAGTAGAAGTATCAACTTCAAAAGTTGATGAGCTTTACCAATAATTTTATAAACTTTATGTAGATGCAAAGGAATATAGAGAAGAAGATATGGATGTGGATGATGAAAGGATTTATATGACTTCATTGGATGAGGATGAACCTACCTCAGTTCAAGATGCACTTAGTGAGCCTCATTGGAAGGTTGCTATGGATGCAGAACATATGTCTCTCATGAAAAATAACACTTGGAAGCTAGTTGATATACCTTTAGGAAAGAAGCCCATTGGCTACAAATGGGTGTACAAAGTGAAGTATAAAGCATATGGAATAATAGATAAGCATAAGGTCCACCTTGTTGGAAAGGGTTATGCATAAAAAGAAGGTATTGACTATGAAGAAAATTTTGCACCCATGGATAGAATGACTATCATTCATGTAATTTGTGTTATGGCAGCTCAGATCATATGGAAGCTACATCAGATGGATGTCAAAAGTTCCTTCTTAAATGGTGATCTCAAGGAAGAAGTGTACATGAATCAAACAGAAGGATTTATGGTTGAAGGCCAAGAGCAAAAAGTTTACAAATTGGTTAAATCCTTGTATGGGTTAAAATAAGCTCCACGAGCTTGGTACATAAAAATGGAAAATCACCTATTGTAGCATGGATTCAAGAGAAGTCCTTGGGATGCTAATATCTATATCAAGAAAAATGGTCCTGATAGCATGCTTTTAGAACTCTATGTTGATGATCTGATTATGACTATCAATTCAAAAAAAATTGATAGATGGAGTGAAAAGTGACTTGAAAAAGTCATTTGAGATGACATATCTAGGAATTCTTCATTATTGTCTTGGTTTAGAAGTGTCACAGAAGAAGCATCACATTACAGTGACACAAAAAAATATTGCAAGACATTAATTGAGAAATATCGCATGACTAATTGTAATCCCAAAGCAAATCCAATGGAAATAGGGTTAAAATTATCGTGATATGATAAATATCGAAAGGTATATGATAAATATCCAAAGTTATATGATACTTTATATTTCCAGTTGATTAGGAGTCTCATATATTTGACCAAACCCAGGCCAAAAATTAGTTTTACTATGAGTTGTCTTTTGAGGTTCATGCAGGAACCGAAGGTTAGTCATTGGAAAGTAGTGAAATGATTTCTTTATTATGTCCATGGCAATACAAAATATGGCATGGAATACAAGAATAATGACTTCTTCTTGCAATGTTACACATAATTGGATTATGTTGGGTCATTTTATGATAGGAAATCTACTTCTAGATATATTTTCATCTTGGCTCTGGTCCTGTATCTTGGTAAAGTAAAAAGTAGCAGGTGGTTGCTTTATCATCTATAGAGGTAGAATATCACACAATACATGGAGCAGTCTATGAGGTGATATGGTTATGTCACATTCTTGCAAGTATCGGTCTTCCCAAGAAACTTCCAATTCACTTGTTTTGGGACAACCAAGGTGTTTTGAAGCTCATCAAGAATCTAGTATTTCATAAACGCACCAAACACATTAACACACAATGTCATTTCATTTGAGATGAAGTTCCAAAACATAAGATCTAGCTCCAATACATTCCCACAAATGAACAAGTTGCGGATATTTTCACTAAGGCACTTGGACGTGTCAAATTTGATTTGTTTTGCAACACTATTTGTATTTCAAAATAATGTAATAAGGGAGGGGATGTTAGCATAGCATAGTGCACAGCATAGTTTATTACATTATATATTTATTAGTGCATTTTCTCATTTTGCGCTAAGTTAGAGATAGTTATGTGGTTGGGGTAGTTGCATGAAGTAGTTGGACAAACTGTTGTTCATTGCACTTCATGTAATATTTATTTCACACCAATATAATGGATGCTCTAATGCTCATTTTTCTTAATAAAATTTTGGAGGAGAATACTAAAGACATCAAGATATTTATATTCTTAAGAAGAATGCCACTAGATAGGCCAAGATCAAATTTAGAATTGAATAAGGAGGTTGAAGGAGAAAGGAGTTAGAAGAAGCCACAAAATATGAGAGATTTTGAGATTACCATTGAAGGCTATTTCGAAGAGAGGTTTTCTTATTTTACAATAGAAAATTGAAGGTTTCTTTAAAGAAAATCTCAATTGCAATTTGGAGGAGTTTCCTACCAAATTTGGAGATTTGAGAACAACATTCCAGAGGAGAAATTATATGCATTAGAATATGAAAATATCAGAGTTACGGACAAAAATTTGGGCAGAATTACTAGCTGCTAATTTTTAGACTTCAAGAGAGGAACTTGAAGGAGAGTTAAAGCCACCAAACTACATTATTGAGCAGCAAGTTAGAGGAGTTTTAAGGCTGCAAATTGGTGAGTTAAAAAAAAAAAATTGGACAACGAGGAAGAGATGCAAATTTACCCAAATAAGAGCAGCAATTAGGTGATCCAAATCACCAAGAAATTCATCATCAAACAGAGACCAAAAGGTATGCAACATTGGTGCAAAAAGAGTTCATTATTTAAACATTAATAGTTATCTTATTATTAAGTTTCTTTAAGCACCAAATTAGATTTTTAAATTTGCAATATGAGGGCTTCAAGTTTAAAGTATTCAAGGGTGTAGAAGATGGTTTTTTATAAGGGATTAAAACCTACACAAAGGAAAGAGAAGCTGGATATATTACAAAGGAAAGAAAATATCTACTTCCTACTATCTACTTGAAATTAAAGGTGACAATTAAAAGTATAGGGGGGCAAGCATTTGAAAGGCACAAGCTTGTATCTCTAGAATCTACAAAGAGCAGAAAGTCTTAGTGAAGAGAAACCACTAAGAGAAATAACAAAATCCAGTTGATATAGACTAGAAAGCTAGTTACAAAAGGAGACTAAATAGGTCTCAAAATTTTGGTGCTATAAAGGTACTTTACCTTGGTTCGTAATAGATTTAATTTAGTGTAACTATAGTTTGCTACATTATATTTCATTATTTAGTATGTTGTTACATTGTTATAACAACATCTATTCCTCGCCTGGTTAGTTGCGCTTTCAGTGGACTATTCTAGGGTGTCAATGTATTATTTATACTCTTGATTAATCAATCATATTGCTCTAAATTTTTACATGGTATCAGAGCATGTGTCAAATTTGATGCACGTATCCCAATGTAAGGTATATCGGTTGAATTTGATGCATGCATCACGAGGCAAGGTATCTCGAGTGATGAGGATGAGGACCCAACTGATGCGAGGCCTAGACAAGGCCAAATGATGTGAGGACAAGGACCCGACTGATGCGAGGACGTAGACTTGACACCTAACAGGCTCCAACAAGGCCTGACATGATGACTGACTTGAGTGGAATCTCAAAAATTTGGGATAAACAAACAAAAATGGAGATCAATCGGTAGATCGAAGGTCAACAAAAGGTGGGAGGTCGAAGAAAATGCAAGGCATGAGTGCATAGGTGGCAGCCACCAAGACAGATGCCCCCACGTGGGAGGAGATCCCGTGTCCTCTCGGGCATCATCTACCCGAGAGGAGATACACCAAGAATGGAGTATTCACCCTCTTAAATAGGTTTAATGCCCTTTCCCATGCACATGTGGGACATATGCTTTTTTTTTTAAATAAAAAACCTTTGTTATATCCTGCTAATGCATCCTGAGTGTCAAAACCAAAAACTAGTTGCTATTTTTTGTTAACTTCTCAAATCCATGCATGTTTTAACGACTGCGTTAGATATTTTCTCACAGATATTTCATGCAGCTTGGCCGGTTTGGTTTTTCAATTTAACTCTTCATTTCTCCATAAATAACCTACTTCTCCTCTCATGCCCATTACAAATCAGATTTGTAGGTGTTTTTTTTTATGCAGAAATACCAACTTATACAGTGAATGAAGGGTTGAGAATGGTTTTTTTGAGTGCAAATATGTGTAGTGGCAAGGTTTGTTTTGTGGGAGAGCACCTATTTTTTGCAGTTTTGATAGACTGCAGTCCACTCGAAATGACACTACCGCCAGCGTAGACCGCTGTCGAAGTGGAGGCGCAGAGGTCGCATTGAAAACAAAGGGCTCAAGGAGCCTCCTTAACTAGGAGGGCTCCTCGTGATCCAAATGCATCAACTCGCTAGCTCATGTCGTAGTGAGTTGAGCAGTTGGGTTCTAGGAGCCCTAAGGTCACAAGGTAAAAACCCGTTGACCCCCCCATGCAAGGTAATTTTTTTTTTATTAAAGTTTTCTTTTATTTTTTTCTACTAAGGTTAATAAATTAAAATTTTAAATTACTTTTTTTTTATCATAGTTAAAAGTTATTTTTTTTAAATGATTTTACTATGATAAGGTAATTTATTTATTTTTATTAATCTTAGATAAGAAATTAAATTTTTAAAAGATGCTTTAGTGGAAATTTTTTGTGGGGAACCATTTTTTTCCACAAACTTAAGGGGGGGCCTATTTTTTTTCAAAAATCAAAGGGGGGAAAGTGAGTAATTTTTTCAGCATTTGAAAAAGCAAAATTGGCATTATTGTAAAGGTGTATTTTCGATAGTGCTCTACACCTAGAGGTTTATTTCTATGGGCACTTTTGTGTTGTATGTTGCATTTTCCATTTTTTTGCACTACTTCATTAAAAGTTAAAAATCAAATTCACTCCCTAAGTCCTCGAAATAAATAAAACCCATCCGTGCAATTTATTGCACTACAACGTTCAGTATTTGTGATACCTCTGGCTAGCACTTACATGTAATGTTCTTATGATTGCACTACTGTATCTGCCACCTAATATAGTTGCCACAACAACATCTAATCTTGTTCTCTATTAGTCATCGGGGAGACATAAGTTTACCATTTTGCTATTTTTTTACTCCATCCACTACCTCAATCGTTCTTGTGTTTAGACGTAAACCCTGACAAGTGTTCTGATTTCCAAAGTGTTTAGGGGAAGTTATGCCCCACACATGAGGATTGACGATTTTCTATGGTAGGTGTCATAAAGAAGATGATTCCCTTTTAGTACCGCCTAAGTACCACGTATCATATAATCATTGAAATTACTTACAGTCTCCCTCACGTAAGGGCGGGTAATTTCTCTAATTTTTCAAAATACCTATAGTCTTCCTCACATAAGGGCGGGTATTTTATACAGTATAACATCCTAGAATTAAGTTATATCGAAAGGGGGATCATTTGGTGATATAAGGAACCTTCACAATGTCTAAAAAATAATGACTAATTCTCATCAGTTGTTGAAAGGTCCTAATTATACACCATGGAAAAATAAGATGAAGGTAATCCTTGAAATGGATGACTTATGGGATGTTGTATTTGGCACAATAACAATACCTTCATCTAATACCAGAGCTACAACTCTAACTATTTATTAGAAAGACTTTGATAAGAAATATAGCAAAACAAAAGTGCTCATCTTACTTGATGTGTCTGATGAAGTTCAACCCCATATTGCTGATTGTAAATATAGTAAAGAGGCATGGAATGCCCTTAAAACTATATACGAGTGAAATAATTATTCTACCATTATATTTCTTCAATATCAATTACACATTTTGAGCATGAAGTAGGGAGAGACGGTTGAACTCTTTCTTTGAAGAATGTCTAAATTGAAAGCAAAGTTGAATTCTTTAGGAGAACCTGTTGATGACAAGCTCCTTATCTCAATTGTATTGAGAGATTTACCTAATTCTTATAGGGTGTTGATCACTTCCCTTTAGGTGTCACAACAAAAAATTACCTTTGTTTAGTTGGTCAATATACTTCAAGAGAAGGAGGCACGCCAACTTTAGATAGATGATTATTCTAACACAACCCTCTATTCCAACAGGAAGGGTCCTAAGAAGGGTAATTTTTATAAATGAGGGAACTCTAAAAAATATTCAAAATGGAAACAACCTCCACAAACTAAAATATATTGCAAAATATATGACAAAGAGGGTCTTGATACAAATATATGGTGGCACAATAATAAGCAACCAAAATATAAAGGCCAGAACAAACCACAAAACAAGAACAAGCAACCTAAGGTGAATGTTGTTGTTGAGGAATCTGACTCAAATTCTGAGTGGGCACACAAGCTACTCATGACTACCACAACCTCCAAACAAATGGATCTTGTATGGTATGTCGATTCTTGCACTAGTAAACACATGACTGGCGATAAATCATGGTTTGAGTCCTTTGAGGCCAAAGAGGGAAAACTATCACTATTATCGATGATAAAACCTACAAGGTTTAGGGAGAAGGTACAATTTTAGTCACTCTTCCTAATGGAAAGTGTCAGATTTAAAAATTTCTCTATGTTCTAAGATTGGTGAACAATTTTTTGTCAGTCACACAAATTTTGGATAAGGATATGGTTGTAAAATTTAGTTTTGAGGGAGGCAAGAAGTGTTGTTCTAATACCAGGAGGGGTAAGAACATTGCAACCACTTCATATAATCATGGCTTATTTGCCTTAGATGCTATATCTTCTCCACATGTAGCCATGAAAGTCTCTACAAAAGAGGCAACATCCCTATGGTATAAGATATATGGGCATCTTAGTTATGGCTACTTACTTGAGCTAAGTAAGTATGATATGGTAAAGGATATTACTTCCCTTTTTTCCATATTGCCAGTGTGCTTTGACTACTTGGCAGGAAATAGCATAGAGTACCTTTTGAGAAAAGCTCTACAAGAGAAAATAAACCTCTGGAGTTGATTCACACCGATATGTGTGGTCCTTTCACACCCATCAGTAGTGGGGGGAAGAGGTATTTTCAGTTGTTTGTGGATGATTAATCACATAATATGTGGGTGTTATTTCTTCATCTAAAATCTGAAGCATTTGGTTTCTTCCAGTAATTCAAGAAATCTGTTGAGAAGGAGTCAGGGACTTCTATAAAGACCCTCCACTCAGATCGAGGGGGGCGTTTACCTCTAAATAATTTTTTCATTCTTGACTACACATGGGATCAAGAGATAGTTAACTACTACTTATACTCCTCAGCAAAATGGTGTTGCTGAAATGAGGAACCGTTCCATCATGGAAATGGTTCATTGCATGCTCATAGGAGCTAGTCTTGAGCAACAATATTGTGCAAAAGCTATCACCACAGTAGTATACATGTTTAATAGGGAACCCACAAAGGCCCTAAAAGGAATGACTCCACATGAATCTTGGAATTGTCAAAACCCTCCATATCTCATCTACGCATTTTTTGATGTAATGCTTTCATGCACATACCAAAAGAGAAGAGGAAGAAGGTAGATGAGAAGACATTGAAGTGTATTCTTCTTGGCTATGATGAGCACTCTAAGGTTTATCGCTTGATTGATAATTTTACCAAGAATATTCATGTCAGTAGATATGTTGTTTTTGATGAGGCTTTCACATAACAAAGCACATTTGATGTATACCTAGATCTTGCAAAAACTAAATTTGAGAAGTCCCCTTCATCACCAAAGATTGAAGGTCCTTTGACTTCTTCATCTTCTTCATCACCATAGAATAAGAATCCAAAATTGTATACAAATACCATCAAATACTCCAAACTATCCACTCCACCAGATTTGACTTTGTATAGACCTCGTACTCACAGCATGGCTCGACAACAAAGAGCAGCAGCAGAGACTATTGGGGTTGATGATCTTTGTCAATATTTTGAGGAAATGTTTGTTGATCGAGAGAAACAAATAGAGGATATGGATATAGATGATGACAGGGTGTTTATGTCTTTAGTGAATGAACATGAACCTGCTTCTATACAAGATGTCCTTAGTGAGCCAAAATGGAAGGCTGCTTATAAGTCTCTGATGAAAAAAAAAACTTGGAAGCTTGTCGATCTACCACATGAAAAGAAACCCATAGGCTACAAATGAGTGTACAAATTCAAGTACAAGTCATATGAGACAATTGATAAGCATAAGGCCCGTCTTGTTGCAAAGGGCTATGCTCAAAAGGAAGGCATTGACTATGAGGAAACTTTTGCACCTACTGCTCGGATGACCACTATTCGAGTTCTTTGTGCTATGGAAGTATAGTATGGGTGGAAAGTTCACCAGATGGATGTCAAGAGTGCCTTTCTAAATGGTGATCTCCAAGAGGAAGTCTACATGACTCAACCTGAAGGATTTGAAGTGGAAGGCTAAGAGCAAAAAGTGTACAAGTTGGTCAAATCCTTATATGGTTTAAAACAAGCTCCTCAAGCTTGGTATATAAAAATGGATAATAACCTCCTACAACATGGATTCAATAGATTTTCATCAGATGCAAATCTCTATTTCAAGAAACAAGGTTCTGAGATAGTGTTGCTTGTACTCTATGTTGATGATTTGCTCATTATAGGGAGTTCAAAAACTATGATCTCTATTGTAAAAAAGGACTTGTGTAAGTATTTTGAGATGACAGACCTCAGACTTCTCCATTACTATCTTGGTCTGGAAGTGAACCAGAAGGAGCACTACATCAAAGTGTCTCAGAAAAAATATGCCAAAACATTATTAGAAAAATATCACATGACTAATTGCAAGCCAATGACAACTCCTATGGAATCAGGGCTTCAGTTATCATGACATGATGATTCACCTCAGGTAGATGCTACTCTCTATCATCAGTTGATTGGGAGTCTCATATATCTGATCAATATTAGGCCATATATCATATTTGTTGTCAACTATATTTTGATGTTCATGCAGGAACCTAAGACTACTCACTGGAAAGTAGCAAAACGTGTTCTTCACTATGTCTGTGGAACAATAGAATATGGCCTAGAGTACAAGAGGAATAACAAATTCTTCTTGCAAGGATACACGGACTCTGACTATGCTGGGTCATATGATGATCGTAATTCAACTTTAGGATATATATTTCATCTTGGATCTAGTCCTGTCTCTTGGCACATCAAGAAGCAACAGGTGGTTGCTATCTCATCTACATAGGTAGAGTATCGCACCACACGTCAAGCTATGTGCAAAGTGATATGGTTGCATCGCATTCTTACCAGTATGGGTCTTCCATAAAAATCTTCAATACACTTGTTCTACAACAACCAGGGTGTTTTAAACCTTGTTAAGAATCCAGTGCATCATGATAAAACCAAGCACATTGATACACAATGCCACTTCATTCGAGATGAAGTTCCAAGGCACAAAATTCAGCTTCAGTACATCTCCACCAATGCTCAAGTTGCAAACATTTTCACTAAGGCACTTGCACGTGTCAAATTTGAATTGTTTTGCGGCTCTCTATGTATTGAAAAATGATGTAATCAGGGAGGATTTTAGTATATCTAGTAGTTATCTTATTACCCAAATAATGTAATAAGTGGGGATGTTGGCATAATTATAGTTTGTTATATTATATTTCATTATTCAGTATGTTGTTACATTGTTATAACAACATCTATTCCTCACCTGGTTAGTTGCACTTTAAGCAGACTATTCTAGGGCGTCAATGTATTATTTATACACTTTATTAATCAATCATATTATTTTGAATTTTTACAATATTAGTATTTCTAAAGTAGCAGAAAGAAAGACATGAATTTAAGTGTCTTAAGATATTAAAGAGGTACAAAAATTACAGCCATTGGTGTTATATTTATCAAGTCTAAAATAAGAATCACAAAGTAAAGGAAAAAGGGATGAAGGCTATCATATTCAAGGTTTCTAAAGACACCAAATAGGGCATATACACTCCAAGAACACAACACCCATATTATATTGAAACCTAGAATAAGAGAAGGGTTACAAATATAAAGTGAGTACAACAAGGTTAAAGGTGTAAACTATAAAGTGAGTACAACAAGGTTAAAGGTGCAAACAATGAAGAAAATAATGGAAGTCTACTATGGATGCAGAACATATGTCTCTCATGAAAAATAGTACTTGGAAGCTAGTTGATCTACCTTCAATAAATAAACCCATTGGCTTCAAATGGGTATACAAAGTGAAGTATAAGGAAGATGGACAATAGACAAGCATAAGTTATGCCTTGTTGCAAAGGGATATGCACAAAAATAAGGCATTGACTATGAAGAAAATTTTGCACCCACAGCTAGAATTACTACCATTCATGTACTTTGTGCTATGGTAGCTCAGTTCGGATGGGAGCTACATCATATGGATGTCAAAAGTGCCTTATTAAATGGTGATATCAAGGAAGAAGTGTACATGAATCAGCCAGAAGAATTTGTGGTTGAATGCCAACAACAAAAAGTTTGCATATTGGTTAAATCCTTGTATGGGTTAAAATAAGCTCCATGAGCTTGGTATATAAATATGGACAATCACCTATTGCAGTATGGATTCAAGAGAAGTCCTTTGGATGCTAATATCTATATCAAGAAAATGGTTATGATATCATGATTTTAGTACTATATGTTGATGATCTGATTATGACTGGCAGTTCAAATAAATTGATAGATGCAATGAAATGTGACTTAAAAAAGTCATTTGAGATGACAGATCTAGGACTAATTCATTATTGTCTTGGTTTAGAAGTGGCATAGAAGAAGCATCACATCATAGTGATAGAGAAAAAATATGCCAAGACATTAATTGAGGAATATCGCATGACTGATTGTAAGCCCAAAAAAACTCCAATGGAAATAGGGTTACAGTTATCATGATATGATAAATCTCCATAGGTAGATGATACTCTCTATCACTAGTTGATTGGGAGTCTCATATATCTGAAAAAAACCAGGCTAGACATTAGTTTTTCTATGAGTTATCTTTCAAGGTTCATGCAGGAACCAAAGGTTAGTCATTGTAAAGTAGTGAAATTATTTCTTCATTATGTCTGTGGCAGTACACAATATGGCCTGGAATACAAGAATAATGACAACTTCTTCTTGAAAGGTTACATGGACTCAGATTATGTTGGGTCATTTGATGATAGGAAATCCAATTATAGATACATTTTCATCTTGGCTCCAGTCTTGTCTCTTAGCAAAGTAAAAAGTAGCAGGTAGTTGCTTTATCATCTATAGAGGCATAATATTGCATAGCATGTGGAGCAGTCTGCGAGGTGATATGGTTACGTCACATTCTTGCAAGTATGGGTCTTCCCAAGAAACTTCCAATTCACTTGTTTTATGACAACCAAGGTGTTTTGAAGCTCATCAAGAATCTATTATTTCATGAACGCACCAAATAAATTGACACACAATATCATTTCATTCGAGATGAAGTTCCAAAACACAAGACATAGCTCCAATACATTCCCACCAATGAACAGGTTGTGGATATTTTCACTAAGGTACTTGGACGTGTCAAATTTGAGTTTTTTTGCAACACTTTATATTTTAAAATAATTTAATAAGGGGGATGTTAGCATAGCATAGTTCATAGCATAGTTTATTACATTATATATTTATTAGTGCATTTTCTCATCTTGTGCTAAGTTAGAGATAGTTATGTGGTTGGGGTAGTTACACAAAGTAGTTGGAAAAACTGTTGTTCATTGCACTTCATGTAATATTTATTTATTACCAATCTAATGGATGCTTTAATGCTCATTTTGCTCAATAAAAGTTTGGAGGAGAATACTAAAGACCTCAAGATATTTAGATTCTTAAGAAGAATGCCACTAGATAGTCCAAGGTCAAAGTTAGAATTTAATAAGGATGTTGAAGTAGAAAGGAGTTAAAAGAAGACCCAAAATCTAAGAGATTTGAAAATTACCATTGAAGGCTATTTCAGAAAAAGGAGATTTGCTGATTTACAATAGGAAATTGAAGGTTTCTTGAAGGAAAATCTCAGTTGCAATTTGGAGGAGTTTCCTACCTGTAGACACCTAACATATGTCATGTCGAGGCGACTAATCATATGGGACATTCTAGAAGACTATATGGAAGACCTTGGACAAATACCAAGGTATAATAGTGGTTTTAACCACTCATTTTGGAATTTTGGCCTAACTAGTGTTGGTCGCGATTGAGACCCATGATTAACAGAGATGACCGTGCCTTAGAGCTGCAGCTAGCAGTCAGAATTAGTTGGACTTTGGCTGACCCAGATTTGGTTATAATGACCAATTGGTTGCAGATTCGAATGGTTTAGGGTGTAAATATCTAGAAGCTTCCCTCTAATTGCTCTAGCTATCCATTCTTGATCATGGCTTCCTCAAGAAGCTAAGACATAGCTTTCTTAGAGGTTATAAAAACCCCATACAAAATGGTAAATGATAGATATGCATAGGATAATTTCAATGGTGAAGCCCTATCGAATTTAGTACCCACCTACTTACACTGAGAGAGGTCCTTTAGCTAGAATTGAAAGATTAAAATGACAATTGAAGTCATGGAGGTCTTAGGAGGATAGAAGAATCAAAAAATGAGATTACGAGCTATACATAAAAAATAAGAACAATTCAACCACCAAATCTATCAGAGGACACAAAGGCAACCCTTGAACCATCAATTCATCAGGGAAATTAGATATCTAGGCCATATTTTTATCTTCATCATGGCTGTCAGCCATGGCTAACAGTGTTCATCGCATGACAGACCCATAGTCAAGTTAAATATCCATATTTCCTTGGTCTTTAGCCATAGGTGTTATTTAATTTGTATTAGAATAGATAAATCAGGTGTATATTTGCTTTATTAGAGACTTTTGTTTGATAGAATTAAAATTTTAGGTATCTTTCTTCTCATTTGGCATTTGTAGTACGTAGGACAAGAATACTTACATTTCATGTTTTCATGCTTTTGATTTCATAATTAGGGAATTAGATAGATAATTATGTCTTTCCTTTACATCTTTCATGGAAATATTTCATGTTTAACATAGGTTTACCAAGTTTCTTGTACTTTCTTGATTTCAAGGTTTCATGGCATATTTTTATATAATTTCCTTTTAAAGCCTCATCAAGAGAGGTCTCCTTTATTACTAATATGCTTCTTGTTGTTTATTGTATGCAAGACTAACAAGTTGTTGACATGCAAGGCAACATTTGCCTATAATCATGGAGAATAAGGTCATCGATACCTTGGAGCAGTTCATGTGCATTTAGGAAGTCTGCGGATTACACCTACCCATGCATGGGGATTTATCTATTATTGTAATAATTGTATCACATTGGGTATCCCTAAGAGGGATAGATTTGTAACCGAGTTTCATTGGAAAATTAATAAAGGAAACCCTTCTTTTGGTTATATATAAATTTTTTCATCTTTTATGCTTTATATGTGATTTTCAATTATTACTAGCATTAGGTGTATGCTTCCTGGATTACCATAGAAGGCGATCAAGATGAGAAATCTAAATTTTATGCCATAAAATACTAATGCACTATTTTTTGTGATGACAGGTACTAACCACGATTGAGAACCATGGTTGATAGTTGTAACTATGGCTGACACTTGCGGGTAATAGTTGTAGCTGCACCACAGAGCCATGGTCAATAGAACATAGACCGTACAATAGGCAACCAGATCATCATTGAACTTGGTGATATTCTCACAATGACACTGAGAGGGAGGGGGGTGAATCAGTGTAACTATTTAAAAACTTGAATCTGCAACTCTTAAAACTTAAAAATGCAAGCTTAAAAACAGATAAAGCAAGTTTAACACAAGAGCATCACACAACATAGGATTTAACGAGGTTCACCGATGTGGCTACTCCTCAAATAATGACTGTTTGGACTACAATCCAAATCCAGTCTTTGCAAGGATTCAATCTTTACAATTATTTTACCAGCACCCACTGGAAGGAGCACCAACCCCTGATTTATCTGCTACAACAGATAGGAGCACCAACCCCTTTTTCCAAGCACCAACTTGGATTTCTATTTTGCAAAATAAGTTGACATAAAAATGCCTTCACGTTTACAAGACCCTCACTGGTCTATAGCTCATACAATTTTATCTCACAGAAGCATAAAGAGACTTGTTAGAGACTCAATATCTTCTTTTTAATTCTAAAACCTCTCTGTTATTTTTACAAGAAAAATGTGCAGGTTTCAGTTCTCTTGCTGTTATTCATGCAGCACTCTTACCACACCACGCCTTTTGATATATTCAATAAAGCACAGTTGCAGTGACATTCTTACTTTTTTGTTCGAGTCTTTATACTTGATTTTTGGAATGGCTCAATTTGAAACGGTTCGAATTTCCCTCCTAATTTCCATGCATTTTCGGCTACGATCAATGTGTCAAACCCTCACTGACACGTTCTGCCATTTAGCCGCTTTCTTTCTGTCCAGTTCTGACATTCTTCTCTGCACATTCTGACAGCCTTTTTTTGACAACCTTTTTCTGTGTGTCCTGACACCTTTTTCTGCGTATCTCGGCGCTCTGTTCTTCTTTCTCCCTTTTTGAATTTTGTGTTACCTTTTTACTTCTGCACCCGACTGTAGCTTCTTGATATACACAACAAAAAAAATATCTCTGTAATTGGTTCTCGGTATAGTCATCCCTGTGACAGCTGTTCTGTCTTTATTGCTTAGTTTCGTAGCTTCCCTTTGAAACTGCCACCTTTCCCAGCCATGCTGCATCACGGCCCTGCAACAGCCGTTCTTTTCTTAAATGCACTGTCTTGTAACTTTTCCTTGTAACTCCAGTTAACTGCAGCATGAATTTTCTCTAAGCATTCTCACCACCTGTCACTTTTTAACTACAGATCTGACCCAAGTTAACTTTCCTGTAACTGGCTGCATGCTTATTCGACACTTGTCACTGTGCATGCATCTTTGGCTTTTTCTCGCCAAACTATTACCTGTCGCGATATCGCGACGTTTTTCACCTCCTAGACTTCCTTTCTGTATGCAACCATGAAAACATTACATGTCGCGATATGACGATGTTTTTCGCCTCCTAGACTTCCTTTCTGTATGCAACCGTGAAAACATTACATGTCGTGATATCACGATGTTTTCAGCCTCCTTCTACTTTACTCGGCACACACCCATGAAAATGAGACATGTCATGAAATCGTGACACTTTTAGCTTTTGCTGACGTCATCCTTAATGTCGTCGTGAAATCGTGACGCTTTCGGCTTCCTACGACTTTTCTTTCAACTTGTCGTGAAATCGTGACACTTTCAGCTTTTGCTAACGTCATCTTCAAAGTTGTCATGAAATCGCGACGCTTTCGGCTTCCAACGGCTTTTCTTTCACCTTGTCGTGAAATCGTGACACTTCTCAGTTTTGCTGACGTCATCCTTCGCTTTGTCACGAAATCGCGACGCTTTCGGCCTCCGAGATTCTCTCTTCATGTGGTAGCGAAATCGCTACACCTTTTTGACTTAGTAATTTTCTTTGCTGCGGCCTCTGAAAATCTAGCATGCAGCAAAATTGCTACAACTTTGTTTTCTTGGTGCTTCCTCTTGCTTCGACTTGCTAATCTTAGACTTGTAGCAAAATTGCTACCCCATTGTGTTATGTGTTTTACACTTGTAGCGAAATCGCTACACCTATGCCCCTTGCATTTCGAACTCGTAGTGAGGTCGCTGCACCTTTGCACCTTGCATTTTGAACCTGTAGCAAAATCGCTGCATCTTTGTGTCTTCCATTCCAAACTTGTAGCGAAATTGCTGCACTCTTGCGCCTTGTATTTCAAACTTGTAGTGAAATCGCTACACTTTCTTGACTTAGTGCATTTTCTTTGCTTTAGCCAGCGAAACTGCAACATGTAGCAAAATCGCTACAGTTACTCGACTTTGCTGCTTTGCCTCCAACATGTCGTGAAATCGTGACACTTTTTGTCCATGGCACCTTTACTCCAAACTTGTCGCGAAATCGCGATAGTTTTTCAACTTTGCTTCTTTCCTTCCAGCATGTCGCGAAATCGTGACAATTTTTCATGAACTTTCTCTCTCCTCCTTTTTGTCGCGATATCGCGACACTTTGCGCCCTTAGTGCTTTTCTTCCAAAACTGTCGCGATATCGCGACACTTTCTCATGCACTTTCTCTCTCATCCTTTTTGTCACGAAATCACGACAATTTTGCTTGCGCATTCTCTCTCCTTAGCCATGTCGTGAAATCGCGACAATTTTGCTTGCGCCTTCTCTCTCCTCAGTTATGTCGTGAAATCGCGACAATTTTACTTGCGCCTTCTCTCTCCTCGGTTATGTCGCGAAATCGCGACAATTTTGGCTGTGTTTTCTCTCTCCTACTTTTTGTCGCGAAATCACGACAATTTTGGCTGCATTTTCTCTCTCCTACTTTTTGTCGCGAAATCACGACAATTTTGGCTACGTTTTCTCTCTCCTACTTTTTGTCGCGAAATCACGACAATTTTGGCTGCGTTTTCTCTCTCCTGCTTTTTGTCGCGAAATCACGACAATTTTGGCTATGTTTTCTCTCTCCTGCTTTTTGTCACGAAATCGCGACAGAAAACATGTCGCGATATCGCGACAGTTTTCTTCCTTGTCTTTTTCTGCAAATTTCTGAATCTGGGTCCCCTCTGTTTTCCTTGAAATTCATTGCACTTGATCTGATTGACCTCTGAACTGCATCAACTACACCAATCTGTCTGTGTTGACAATAATGACAATACTTTTGCAATGCTTTTGCTGCACCTTGCTCAACACTTGGATCTGAGGTAATCTGCATTTCCCTATGTTTTTCCTATTTTTTCTATGTCTGATTTTCTAGAATGCATAAAATGGTAGATTAATTAGGAAACATAACAAAAAGGTAAAAGAAAAGGATGAATCCCTAGGACCTTTTTTTTAGTTTTTCCTACTAGTCGTTGCTAGGAACAATAGACCTCTGATTGCAGTCCACCCTAGTCTCCAATGGTCTAGGCCATTTTATGTTGGTTTGAGGCCATTAGTGGCCATCCCCTCATAGGTAGTTGCATTCTCTGAATTTCATTTAGCGTAGTCATGCAATTGAAAAGTGAAACATTCTTTTGAAAGCATGTAGAATCATTTGAGTGTTGTTTTATGCATTTCTATTTCATGCAAAGTAAAAGGAACCACACACACCATGACACATTGTAAACACTAGTGAGTTGGAAGTCACATCCAACCACTAGTAGGGTTCAATGATGGTGGCAATGATTTCCATCCGTTGGCCCAACTCCTTTGATCCTTTTGTTACTAGACCAATACCGGACCCAATAGCCATCCGTAGCCCAAAAAATTTGCATGTACTCCTCTTCGGAGGGTATGACATTGACTGGGTGAGATTGGGTGAGGGTCTGGAAGTACCTGTGCTCCTTGACTATGTGTGGACTTCATTACCACACATTATAGGTTGGATTACGTGGCCTGGAGTTCATTGCTAGGTTGTCGAGCTGTGAGTATACAGGTGAAATCCCTTTAACAATTGAGTATATCATCAACATTTTGAAAACACGATGAGAGTTACTTTTTGATACAACAAACTTGGAAAACACATCAAAATAGTTTAGGGTTCACAAGCAAAAATTTAAAAGAGATAATCATTATTGTTTGCTTTTGTTTTCCTTAAAACTTACATACGAGATAATATAATATCATGGTGCGTACACGGAGAGGCCGATCCGGGCATAGACCCGAGATCGAAGCCGAAGCTCCACCCAATGCACAACACAATGTAGAAGGCCCTCAACCACAGAATACTCCTGAACGTCATTCGATGAGTATTAGAGGGGATAATTCTATACGCGGGGATCCTATTGAGAATACCCCGATACGAGGAAGTGCTAGACACTCTTCGAGGCATAGATCAGAGCATGGGGCTTCCCAGCATGGGGGTCCCAAATGTGGTAGCATTTACTATGATCACACTCCACGTGCATCCACAGGATCTGCTGAGGAGTATGTCATTGAGGGATCCAGATTGGTACCCCTTTGACCTATAGCTAGGGGAGGCTTGAGACCTCCACCATCTGAGTATAGACAAGTTCAGGATCCACCCATTCAGGGGTAAACAGAGAGGGCCGCTTTCGAGCGTAGGCCCATGCAGACTCCCTATAGAGGTGAACCTTGTAAGATCACCATAGACATGTCTAAAGTGGGAGTTAATGGTATGCCACCTCATGAGCCTTGGCATAGTAGATAGTTAGATGGTCTAGATAAAGTCCTAGGATAGCTAGGTTATAAACCTTCACCTGTGCCCTCTCGTTCTATGAGTGTACATAGTGGAAGTACGATTAGGACCATCAGAGAGCCTGGAGAGTGCTCCAAGCATTCTCGTGATATGCGTGCCCCCACATCCCATGCGGGCACAGAGTATATGCGATAGCTAGATGTAAATGCCATCTTCACAGACAAGGGCAAGAGCATAGCAAATCAGTCCATTGGGGGACACACCCACAAAGCCGCTCGAATAGAGCGCACACACCAGAGGCCTCATACGGCTGATCACATAGATAGATCTCATAGATTGGTGTCAGAGTAGAGACGTCAGATCCTCCAAGACCAATTGGAGGATGTTCGCGCAGAATGGGAGCACCTCAAAAATGAGAACACTCAGAGGCAAAGGTTCATAAGACAATGCTTATATGAACAACGCATGCATGAGCAATGCATCCTTGATCAAAAGGAGCATGTTGAGAGGGAGGACCGATTGGCCAGTGCTGGTTTACCTCCCCATAGTGAGTACATGGAGCGCATTGATAGATGAGCTACTTCGTAGCCCGAGTTGCGCCCTGAGCATATAGACACCCATACTCGCCATACGACCCAACATAGAGATCGATGCCCCACGTCCGAACATCATGGGCATAGGTAGTATGAAGAAGAGGTGGGAGAAGAATTAGATCAAGAATATCCTAAAATATCCCTAGTCGAAGTGGATGATGAGCCTAGTCCTCCACCTCGATCGAAGAGGAATCTGCCTCCGAAGGTGCCTCCAAGGCAATCCAGAGAAGAGGAGTTCCTATCTTCGCAGGCCTATAAGGCCTTGGCAGAAAAGGTTAAAGCTATCGAGAAGCAAGGGATGACTTATCAAAAGCCTACCTTGAATAAGATTCATAATGAACCTTTATGCCCATCAGTGCCTATTCTGGCCTATCCTGAGCATTTTGAGATGCCTAGGCTAGAAAATTTTAAAGGAGAGGAGGACGCTCAGGAGCATGTTACGAGTTTTCTAGACATGTGCTTTCAGATCGAGAGCAATGATGCTTTGCTCCTATGGACCTTCATTACAACCCTCTCAGGCCCAGCCCGAGAGTGGTTTAATCAACTCAAGAGGTACAACATCACCAATTTTGAGCAACTGGTCGATGCATTTCTTGAATGCTTCTCCTTTGGCATCAAGAAAAAGGTGAACCTATCCGATCTGGCTACTTTAATGCAACATGATGATGAGCCAGTTATGGATTATGGGAAATGATGGAGAAATATGATGGTAAAGCTACCGTTCTCCATCCCTACTTCTGAATTAACTCGAATGTTTACGAAAAGTTATGCAAAGCACATTTCATTATTATTACAGTTGCAGCAATATCAGACCTTCGAGGAGGCTTTGGCACAAGCCAAAGTGATAGAGGATATCAAGTTATAGGAGGGTAACTTGAAACTCAGGAATAAGAAGGAATGGAACAAGAAGAGCACTAAGAAACAATAGGCCAAGCTGGCCCACGTTAATCAGGTGGTTCTAAACCTTCAAAAAGGGGATAAGGGGCAGCAACAATGAAATTATCAAGCCCAACCTCCTCCTACGTAGTATGAGCAGTGCAACAACAACCATAAGGGTAAGGATAAAGAAAGATGCCCTCCTCGCATATTCACTCAATTATCAGAATTGTTGACATCAATTTTCCATCAATTGTGTGAGGCAAAGGCAATAAACTTACCATAAATCAAATTAGTGGACCCTAATCAACCCAAGCCTAAGGGGTATAAGGATGATCAATATTGCATATTTCATCGAATGAAAGGCCATGACATAGAGGTATGTTGGTCGTTCAAAAATTTAGTGCAAAATATGATCAAAAGAGGTACGCTTCTTATGGACAACCCACAAGCACCTGACAATCAAAATATGGGGATTTACAAGAATCCTCTACCCAACCATGAGGTACCAAGGAACAATGTTGGCCAAGTCAATCAAGTACGCATCGAACCACCAACCCACGGGTTCATCAAAATGGTCAACATCATCACAAGACATGCGAGGTATGAAAGACCAAATCAACCTCCATTGCCCATTAGAGTCCAAGTTGTGCCTCCTCCAAGGCCAGCCCAAAATGTGCCAGGCCCACCAACTAGACCGGTGGTGACAATCAGGAGTAGGTTAGTTCAAAACCTATAGATGACTCCAATGAAGTTGTCTATTTATGAGCTGATTCAGTAGTCTCCCAAGCATAGGGAGATGCTTATGGATATTTTAAGGTCCATAGAAGTGTAGTCCTAGGATCCTGAAGCATTCACACACTTCGTGGGACACGTGCAATAGTGTCAGGAACCGATCATACAATTTTATGATCATGAAGTCAAGATGGTTTCCACTATCACAATGGACCCACCGCTCCATATTATAGCATGTGTAAATCACAAACCTTTCAAGTAGGTTTTGATTGATACAGGATCATCAATCAATATAATCATGACCAAGGCATTGACATACCTGAAGTTACCAAATATGCACATCGTACCTTCTACCTTCACGTTGAGAGCTTTTAATGATGCATTATGCTCAACTATTGGCACTATAGTCTTACCTATTTAGGTGGGATTAAAGACCATCCCCATGATGTGTCATGTGATTGAAGGTGCTATGCAATACAATATACTTCTAGGGAGGCCTTGGATAAGAGAAATGCATTGTGTCCCTTCCATTCTCCATCAATGTATCAAATACATGCATGAGGGATAGGTTCACGTGGTGCCTTCAGATGAAGAACCATTCAAATACATGAATTTAGTAAATTTTTTAAGGGACTTCATGCTCCCCTCAATGCACCTAGACATACAACCAATATCACCGATCAAAGAGCTAGGAGGTAAAATGAAAGAAGTGTGTGCCAAACCTACAATATCCGTATCTCAATGATCGAAGCACATGATAACTGCTTCTACTAGACCGTCTGCATCCATAGTGCATCGGGATGATAAGAAGCTAAAGGTAAATATGGGTAAAAAAGAGATAAAGTGAGCACCCAAACCAGTTGTCATCGAGGTCCCTACTCCCATGGAAGTAGAGGATGCTCAAGGAGAAGTCGAAGAGGTACCTCAACCTACTTCACCTACATCTTCAGTAGGGTCATCTGCACCATAGGTGACCATTCATTTGGTTAATCCTAGATTAGGGGAATATATTATGTAGAATGTGACATTTACACCGATCATCGAGACTACACAAGACATGGGCCGACCACAAGCCCATCGCCTTCCCGTAGGGATGGTGGTACCATTAGGGGTACCTCCTAACCAAACCAATTTCATCTATGGAGGGCTCGACCAGCTTGCATCTCACACTCCCATGGATGAGGATGATGATGAACCATTCACTATGAATGTTCATTATCTTTCTAACCTAGAATACACCCTTCAATATTTTAAGCATTACCATTGGCATGGTTACGGTCTCGGATTATTCGAGCAGGGGTGTAGGAGGCCTTATGAACCATAGTATCAGTTGCCTACTAATAGGTTCGGGTTAGGATATTATATTGGAGGATAGGATGAACTCCTCATGGCATATTTAGACCACTTGTACCTCAGTCTGGGGGTGAAGTCAACTTCAATCCTTATCACCCCAATCCCTCCACCTTTCAAAGGGATAACTAGTTAGTGTCTTACATCACTATAGAACCACCTGAGATATATCATGAAGACATATTGGTGGAGACTGGTCTAGAACATATCCCAAGAGATAACTTGGATGAACAAATCCATGAGGTAGCCGATGATATAGGCCTGCAGGTTTAGATCACTAGCATAGAGATAGATTTTGAGTCAGAAGATCATTCTGATGAGGATAGTGTAGAGTCTATCTTTGAGATAGGTGGACCAAGTTGCATATATGAGAGTGATGATGATGATGAGTCCTCAAATAATGAGCAATCTGAGGATGAAACTGAGTTGGCTTACTTGGGCCCTCTTAATTTATGTCATCTGTTACCTTCGGAGATAGTCATCGAGGATGAGCAATCCTCCATGGATGATAGTAGTTATCGAGAGTGGGCTTTCATGGGGCCCCATCTTCCTGATCTCCCAGTTCTAGTAGGTAGTGGTGAGGGTTTGTATTATGATAGTGATGATGAAGATGAAATAGAGAGAGCCTATCTGGGGCCTCCCTACTTACATCATCGTAATGCACCATACACTATAGCGGATATGTATAGAGATATCAATCTCCACCCATGCCTTAGAGGAAGAGCTCCTAATTTGGATAGGATTTATCATATGGTCTTCCCTGATCCATCGATATATAGAGAGCTCCTTGAGCCTAGCGATCCTATTTTTGAGTCTATTCATAGACCGGATCCAGAGATCCCCATACCCCTAGAACCACATCTCGGGGATGGAAGTTATATAAATGTAGAGTCACATGCACGTGGTCCTAGAGACATGATCCATTCCATCAATATGATCTCCATTGATTTGACCACTCCACTTCACAACCTAGTCGATCCTTCCAAACCATTGTGTCTTGATGTAGATGCTATTGATTGGGATCACGCTGACTCACCACTAGAGCCTAAAGATTTCTTCCCTAATGAAGAAATGTTGCAACCTTTTCATTTTACACCAGGCTATGCACATGATGTTTATCATGCTGAGGATGCTTCCAATGTGGAACCCATAAACCCAATAGATGACATCCACTTGATCCCTATGCCTCATCAGCTTGAGGAGGGATCCCACATGTCAATAGAGGAAACCTTTGAAGTGGATATCAGTAATGATCCCACCAATCCAAGGAAGGTTAAATTTGGAGAAATTTTATCTCTTGATGAGCATGCCAACCTCATCCCTCTACTGAAAGAGAGACCTGATCTCTTTGCTTGGACTTATAAGGACATGCCGGGTCTAGATCCAAAATTGGTTACTCATAACCTTTCGCTAGATCTCTCGAAGAAGCCATTCAAGTAGAAACTCAGGAAGATGCATCCAATAGTAGCCTTAATGGTTAAATATGAATTGCAAAAGCTATTGGATGTAGAATTTGTCATTTCCATCGACTATCCAGAATGGGTATCAAATATGGTGCCTGTAGGAAAACCTGATGGAAGGATCCATATCTATACGGATTTCAGAGACCTCAATAGGGCAACACCAAAGGATTCATTTCCATTGCCAAACATAGATGCTCTCGTAGATGCAACTATGGGTCATGAAATGCTCTCCTTAATGGATGGTTTTTTGGTTACAACCAAATTTGGATTAAGCCCGAAGACCAACATAAGACCATGTTCATAATGCCATGGGGGACATTTTGTTACAAGGTTATGCCATTCAGCCTTAAGAATGTTGGTGCTACATATCAACGGGCTATGACATATATCTTTCATGACTATATGCATAAGATCTTAGAAGATTATATCGATGACTTATTGGCAAAGTCATTGCTGCATTCTGAGCATGCAGAGGTCCTGAGAAAGGTCTTCGATCACCTGATAGAGCATAATGTCAGGTTGAATCCTAAGAAGTGCGTATTTGGCATAACTTCAGGAAAGCTCTTAGGATTCATCATTTCAAAATGAGGGATCGAAGTTGACCCAACAAAGGTCAAGGCTATTTTAGAAATGCATCCCCCCATGAATATCAAGGAATTAAGAAGCCTACAGGGCAAAGTAGCATCCATAAAGTGATTTATCACACAATTATCAGATAAATATCGACCCATGAATCGATTTCTACACAAGGGGGTCCCATTCAATTGGGATGAGGACTATCAAGCAGCCTTTGCTGAGATTAAGCACTACCTGGTGACGCCACCAATACTAGCTCCACCAAGACCAGATGTACCATTCTTGCTATATATCGACAACTGATTTTGCACTAGGGACCATGTTAGCCCAAAAGAATGTGCAAGATAAAGAACAAGCCATATATTACATTAGCCGAACCTTGGTGAGTTACGAGCTAGGATATGCCTACGTGGAAAAGTTATGTTTAGCAGTAGTGTTCGCTACAAAGAAATTGTGGCATTATATGTTAAGTCATACGATGTATGTCATATCAAAACAAAATCCTTTGTAGTATATGATGAGTAAGATGTATCATAATACACGTACTACAAAGTGGATCATGCTATTGATAGAATTTGATTTGGAATTCATTAGCCAAAATTCCATTAAGGGACAAGTCATAGCTGATCAACTGGCTGAGGTACCTCTCGAGAATAGTAGGCCCCTCACCATTGAACTTCTTGATGATGCAGTCTTCACATTATCAAAAGCACCTGAACCCAAAGAACCAGATAACAAAGCTGATATGACCTTGTTCTTCGATGGTTCAAAGTGTGAGCAAGGGGGTGGTGCAGGAATAGTGTTGTTCACATCGTAAGGTGCTCCTATGCCCTTGTCATTCAAGTTAGACTTTCCTTGCACTAACAATAATGCTGAATATGAAGCCCTAATATTGGGCCTCCAAATAGCTATCGCCATGAAGATTAAAAGGTTAAATATCTTTGGTGATTCCCTTCTCATTGTCAACCAAGTGAAGGGACTTTTCCAATGTCGATGTCCTATCCTGAAGTCCTACAAAGATCTTGTTGATACTTATCTAGCTCAGTTGGAATGGTATGACATCGAGGCAATCCCTCATTCATCGAATAGATTTGTAGACACTATGGCATCTTTGGGATCCTTAATCCCTCAGAATCTATCTACCAATTTTACTACCATCCATGTAAAAATATTGTCACACTCTATTGTGCAATGCAAAGCTTTGGATAATAAAGAGTCAATCAACATGATTCAGGTAGAACCAAACCATGAATGGTTCTACAGAGCCAGAGACTTTCTCAAGAGAGCACCTTGGGGGTCATTGATCTCGTAGGGTCCTACGGGGAATGGTACTACCATTCACCATAAGGTTGTTTCCCAGTCTACATTTGCAAATGTTAAACCATAGGGGAACATGTTGTCTTGACAGTTGAGGCTGAGGTCTATCAGAATTGGATGTCACAGATACATGACTTCCTAAAGCTTGGTGTGATCCCTCAGGGATTGTCACATGTCGTGAGATGCACATTTAAATAGAAAGTGACAAAGTATGTCTTGTTAGGAGATATTTTATATCATCGAAGCTATGATGGAGTTCTCCTTCATTGTCTTGAGCCCCAAGAATCATCTTGGGCAATTTTGCAAGCTCACGATGGTACATGCGATGGCCATTTTAGTGGCATGGCTATCATCAAGTGCATCCTTCGCATGGGCTATTATTGGCCCACTATGGAGAAGGACTGCAATGTGTATGTCAAGAAATGCGTTAAATGTCAGCATCATGCTAATCTTGTGCACTTGCCATCATAGGCCTTACAACCCATTCAAGCGGCTTGGCCATTTGCTCAGTGGGGTTTGGATCTAATCGGTAAGATCTCTCCTCCATCATCGGGTCGACATACATTCATTATTATGGCTATTGAGTACTTTACTAAATGGGTGGAAGCAATCCCATTAACAATGACAACTGGAGCACGTATTACTGAGTTCATACTCACCAATATCATAAGTCATTTTGGGATACCATCCAAAATAATCTTGGATAATGGAACATCATTCAAGAACAAAATTGTGAGGGCTCTAACATCCAAGTATAGGATCAAACATAGTTTTGTGACTCCATATTATCCATAGGCAAATGGGTAAGCTGAAGCTTCAAATAAGATAGTGGTATCCATATTGAAAAATATGGTACAAGAACACCACAAATATTGGCACATCCAGCTGCCCCTTGCATTATGGGCTTATAGGACTAGCATTCAGACACCCATTGGGGCAACTCCATTTTCACTAGTATATGGCACTGAGGCCATTATGCCCCTAGAGTTGGAGATTCCAATGCTGTGCATCACATTGAAAGAGTTCATTGATGATGACACTACATGACAAGCTCACCTAGATCAATTGATGCTACTTGATGAACATCGCGTGAATGCCCTTGAGCATCTCCACGTTTATCAAGAGCACTTAAAATGAGCTTACAATAACAAAGTCCATCTAAGAGACTTTGAGGTTGGTGATCTTATGCTGAAAGAGAACCAACAGAACTCAAATTTACCGCTAGAACTATGAGATAAATTTATGGCTAATTGGTTAGGTCCTTATATCATCTCTGAGAAGATTGGACCTGGGACATACCGCTTGACATCGTTGGAAGGGGTTGAAGAGCCTGAACCTCTCAACATCCTTCATCTTAAAGCGTTTTATGCCTAAAACCATCAAAAGGCCCCAAAGGCATCTGTAAGCCCTTTGGCAACAAGAAAGCCCTTTGGTCATCCAAAAAAGGCTCCAAAGGCATCTATAATCCCTTTGGTCAAATCAAAAAGTTATAAAATCTAAAAAAATTGAAAATATCAAAAATTCAAAAACATTTGCATTTCATTTTGCATTTGCATTTCATTTAATTGCATTGCATTAGGCATGTCCATCCATTGCACTTGCATTAGGATAGTTTGTGTTTGCAATCTTACAAATGACACCACGTTTGTGTTTCAATCATGCTTTTATGCAGTATCATAATTATACGTCACCCTTGTGAGTAATTGTGTTTTTCAACACAACCTTTCTTGTTGCTATGAAGAATATACTAGGGTTTTTTGGTCACTCAACCATACCTAGTGGTCTTCTCAAGAGTTTGGTAGAAAGCTTGCTTTGCTTTTGTAGATGAGGTCTAGTTTTGATAGCCCTTAGCATATCAAAATCCTATCACTAATATCCAAACTAAACAATCCTAATTAGGACAAGGGACAGATGAATGCTACGAAGCGGGACCAGGTATCTTGAGGTGAAAAGTTTATCTTGCTTATCCCCCTATGTGGATGGTCCGGGAAATGTTGGCAATTGGCAAAAGGACAAGTTTACCCCCTACCCAAATAAATCCCTTGCTTACAAATGAAGGAGAAAAATCCTAGAGTGAAATCCCAAATCAAGTCAAATCAAGATCAAATTCAAAGTGAAATCAAATCAGTATCAAATCCCTTGCTCAAGAGAAAAGAAAAGAAAAGTACAAAATAAATAGTGGTTTTTATCACTAAAAGAGTAGTACAAAATAAATAGTGATTCTTATCACTTTATATGAGCAAGTATCTCGATAAATTGAAGAAAATAAGGGGGTGAGCTTGAATCCTTGGAATTGTTAGCACTATCGTACCTTATGCATGATGATATGTCTGATACATTAGCATCTCACTTTTGTGCAGACCAATGTTTGAATGTGGAAGAGCTAGCTTCAGGTGTCTTGTATCACCTAGTGGTCTAATCCAACTAAAATCCAAACCTAGGATTGGGTGAGCATGTGATGATCCTCATTACAACAATGGGCTGAATGAATCTCGCCTGACAATGAGGTAAGTCTTGTGTCTCATCAAATATACTCATTTGCACACACAAGGGTAATGAATAGTTAGGGTCTATCCTAGTGAAAGCCTTATGTTTCAGAAGTCTAGTATGGTTATTATACAACTTTTGATTAGACAACTAGGGTGTTTGAGTCTCATGGTAAACCTCAAAAATTCCCAAATAGCAACAACCAATTTTCAATGCAATTATCAAATATCATTTTCTTTTATGAGAGTTTGTTTATTAGAACTATTTGTAATATAGGTTAGATATCGTATGGATGTCAAAAATGATATTTAAATGACCACTGACTATGTTATCCATATTATTTTAATTTACAAAGACTTATGAATAGAAACAATACATCATTGCATCTCACATAGGGGTGTACAATTTATCAATTTTTATACAAAGATATAGCAATTACATTTCATGATTGTTATACATTTTGTGGTGTCATCCATTAGATTGTTAAACCCATATTGCATTCATACATTATGTTTTAAGTGATTAAAACATACATGTTCATTTACATAGCATTCATCATAGAAAAACTATGCAATACATACATGGCATAAATTATGTCATAACATCATAAATTAAATGCATACAAGTACAATAAATTACACTTGCATTTAACAACAAACATTGCATACATATACATTCATCATAAGTAGTCCATCTACACATGTATATCATCACATCTAATCATACATTCCATAGCTATCTAGTGCATGTCATCCATACATCACATCATATAGCATAAAATCAGCATAACATATAAGCATTGCATCCATATGCATCTCATAAAACATAAAAATAAAACATATAAAATCCACACATATAATAAGTCTCAAATTTCAGATCATATATATATGTGTGTGTGTGTGTGTGTACCAAAAATATATAATAAATAGTACATCGACATATGTCAAAAATACCCATAGGCTACATCTATGTAGGTCCTCGACCTTACACTAAAAAATGGTACAATATCATCTATAATATCAGTACTAAGAAGCACCTATACCCCTAGTCTAAGAGGCTCCACCATCACCTCCACCCTCCTTGTGAGTCCTCCTAGAGCTGGCACTAGAGGTCCTCTCTGACCTGTGTGATCTATGACTAGAGCTAGCTGAAGACTACCCTATCTCTCGAGTGTGAGTCCTCTGAGATCCTAGAGCCATGGACCTCTCAGGAACCTGACCATCGAGTAACCCTATCTCTCCCCTTAGAGTAGAGATGTAGGTAGCATCTGCTGAACTATCATTGATGTGCTACTACACTAGAGCCCTCAGTCTCTTGATCTCTATCATCGGGTCTAGCCCTGCTAATCCCTGTACTTCCTGAGTTGTTGGAGTAGCTGGAGGTGCTAGAGCAACCTATGAAGAGGAGGGGTCCTCCCTCCCAGCCTTGAGTACATCATGTTGTGCCCTCAGAGCATCTAGCTGGGATTGTAGGAGGATGCGCTACCCTGTAATCCTTTGTATCTCTATCCCTACTGAATCAATATTAGCCTGTAGAGTGGTCCTCTCCTCCTCATAGTCGTACCACTAAGACTACCCTACTATGAGCTGAGACTATAGATCCTCAACCTTTGCCTATAAGGTAGCAATGGTGGTATCTCGATGTAGGAGTTATGTCTATAGGGAGCCTACCTGAGTCTATAGGCTAGCAATCTGGGCCTTGAGCTACTCGATCTCACTGTCAGGTGTGCCTCACCCTCCTTGAGAGCGTCACCCTCCTCCTCACTGAGGTGCCTCCTCTCAGCTCCCTCACCCCATCCACCCTCAGTCCTCTGGTGGACTCGATGATCATGAGGATCGACCTTGACTCCCTCTGCCCCTCATTGCATCATCTAGAGTCCTACCCAAGGGGCCCTCAAAGCCCTACCATACCCTGAGTGTCCACTAGGTGTCATAATCAGCTGTAGTCCCTATATATCAGCCCTAACTCCTAAAATTCATCATCCTCATCACCTAGTGGAGTCACCCTAGGCTAGGTCAAGTCCCTCTCTAGAGTGAGGTGATGGTAGATGGTAGGTGGCTCTAGAATGTCCTACCTAATCTTGAACTATCTAGTGACACGAGAGAAGTAAAAGAACTCTCATACCTCAAACTTGCATCCGAGGAGCCATCTATCTCTACATGCCTAATGTAGCTAGTCATCAACCTCCATCCATGGAGGGTAGTCTAGGTATGGGTGCCAGTCCACCTGGCCCACCTACAGTCATGAGAACTATCCAATGTAGTAAGCTAGATCCCCTATGTGAGACCTACTCCTAAAGCCCTCCTACTCATGAGGCCAACATATCGCATAACACTAGCGCACCTCCTCAATGGTGCCAATATCGAGTGGTAGGCTAGTGGGATGCTCAATCCTAATATGCTACCACCCCTAGATCTGAAGTAGTAGGCTACAATCGATGCCTACTCTGCTCCTCTATGTAATCTGGTACAACTCATTATAGAGCTATGCTAGTAAGGCACTCCCCTAGGATAGGATCAGAGGATGATCATGGGGGCTCGCTAGGACCTCCATAGTCCTAGCTAGGAGGTTCCAAGGGAACCTCACTCTAGAAGTGTCAGGTAGGATGATCTACACGATCAGGTGCATAAAGATGGTTGCTCATCGAGAGAAGACCCGCTTTGTATACCAGTGCTCAATGTGGACCCCTTCATGGTCCGAGTGTCATTATGCTGCATCACTATGGTACCAAATATGATCAAAATATCTCTTCACCTTATTTGGTGAATATGTGATGGCCTCACCATCTAGAGGGAGTCAAAAGATGTGGTAGACATCCTCTAGGGTAGGTGAAAGGTATTGGTCCACGCATCCCAACATCGAGCCAATGTAGTCATATAGGCCTGATCAGCCGATGGTGGGGAGGCACAAGACGTAGCCAAATCCCATGGCCCTGAACCAATCTTGCTCAGATGGTATCAATGCACCATGAGGTTATGAAGGATCTCAGATTCCCTCACCCTCACGGTCAAAGTCTGGTGGAAAGCAGAATAATAAGGTAAAAAAATAAAAAATAATAAAAAACAAGCTTAAAAATGACAAACAAAATCATAAAATCTCAAAAACACCAAAAAAATGAAAAAAACACTTCTAAGATAAAAAAATCAATTAAATCTGCTAAAAAATAAAAAAATTAAAAAATTAAAAAATTCCTAAAGTGGTCGAACCACGGTTCAGACCCATGGTCGAGATGGTAGTCAATTTGATGACCATTGGGATTTGAATCCCACCATGATTGATAACCGTGACCCCCAATTTGATAATTGGGAACCATGCTTGCTAGCCACGACTAGGAGAAATGACCTTTTTAGGGTCATTTCCCATCTCGAGACACCCAAAAAATTAAAACCCTAACCCTCTAAGCTAACCTAAGCTAAACCTAACTAGGGTGAGGTTCATTACCGGTAGTTTAGTGATGTTAATTAGCCCATTATTTAGTGAGGTTAATTTTAAAATCGGTAAAAGAAAATAATGAGCGAGAGTTTTGTGTGCTTCTACCTTAGTAGCACCGACTCCTCTAGGTTGGTCTGCCATCGGTGTGGATGATAGTGAGGTCGAGTTGCGGCAATATTCCGTATCAAATTTATCTTCTCACCTCTCAGAGCTCTCAGATTCTCAATTGCAATAGGAAATAATGAAATTTTAAAATTGTACAAAATGCTTAAATATTTCCTATTTTGGCCCTAATCACGCATGACAACGGTCCTTGAATTAGGGTTTTCCACCCATGGGTCTGACCCATGGCTAAGCAATTTGACATTTTTAGCTACTACTGACAAGTATGGCTAGAAATCTATAATAAATTCTCTCAAATCCCACCGTATGGAGTTCCAAAATGTTAAATTAAAAATACCTGATCAAAATTCAAACAAATATTAAAAATAACAAAAAAATTAGATAAATCAAAAGCCAAATGCACCTCGTATCTAGTCATTTACCCTATACACTTGGCGGTTGTAATGACTTGCGCTCCATGCAATCCGACAAGATGAGTAAATTACCATAAGGACATTTGGGGTAAATTAGTCATCGTTGAATTGTTATGCTTCATTTCAATCCCTAAGAAGGCCCAAATGGCCGGACTGCTCCATGGGAATGAGGTATTCATGTCAATTCTTCTATGACATTTTTAGCAAATCATCGAACAATATGATTCAACACATGCCTAATTGGAATTGCTATCATCTTGATTCCCTAAGAAGGCCTGTACGGCTAGACCGCTCCATGGGATAGAGATGTACAATTACTATTAATAGTTGCAATCATAGTTGATTAGGCCTTGCCAAGTATTCAAATGCTAAACTTTAAATTGTTCAAAGTTATTCATAGTGGTCAAGCGACTCGTCACTTTATTAATTATCATTACCCTCATCGACTCATCGCTTGAGGGGGTAGTCATAATGTCATAATCATAATCAAAGTCAATAGAAGATCCCTTGATCTTGTCAAAATTGCATTCATCTTACGAATCATTGCCAATGACTATCATAAGCTTACCCTCTGTTGGGGCAAAAAGCAAATATGATAGTTAAGTTAGTAGCTCTCCTCCTTTTGGATCTATATGGCATGGAAGCCTATAGTAGCCTTGAGCTGCCCGATCATCGCTGGAGCTTGCCAAAGCTTTTTCAATTTAAGCCTTCCATCCAGTTGGAAGCAATGATTCTAGGATGCATGCATCCTCTTTGCAGGATTTGGGCATCTAATGTTGATCAGACTAATGATCATCATCCAACCTACGACATCATTTTAGGAGGTCTATTTTTGCTCAGCGTTGTTCGATCTCACAACGCATCTCAAAAGGGGCATCTGTAGACACCTAAAATGCATCATGTCGAGGTGACTACTCATATGGGACATGCTAGAAGACCATATGGAAGACCTTGGACAAATACCAAGGTATAGTAGTGGTTTTAACCACTCATTTAGGCATTTTGGCCTAACTAGTGTTGGTCACAGCTGAGACCCACGGTTAATAGAGCTGACCGTGCCTCAGAGCCATGGCTAGTAGTCAGAATCAGTTGGACTTTGGCCAACCCAAATTTGGTTATAATGGCCAATTGGTTGCAGATCCGAGCGGTTTGGGGGTGGAAAGATCCAGAAGCTTCCCTCCAACTACTCCAACTATCCATTCTTGATCTTGGCTTCCTCAAGAAGCTAAGACATAGCCTTCCTAGAGGTTATAAGAACCCCATCCAAAATGGGAAATGAGAGAGATGCATAGGAGAATTTGAATGGTGAAGCCCTATCGAATTCAGTACTCACCTACTTGCATTGAGAGAAGTCCTTTAGCTAGCATTGAGAGATTGAAATGACAATTGAAGTCATGGAGGTCTTAGGAGGCTAGAAGAATCAAGAAATGAGATTACAAGAAATCCATCAACAATCAGAACAATTCAACCACCAAATCTATCAGAGGACATAGAGGTGACCCTTGAACCATCAATTCATCAGGGAAATCGGAGATCTAGGCCATATTTGGAGGGCAAGTGCATTTTTGGCTTCGTCGTAGCTGTCAACCATGGCTAACAGTGCTCACCATGTGACAGACCCATGGTCAGGTTCAATCTCCATATTTCCTTGGTCTTTAGCCATAGGTGTTATTTCATTTGCATTAGATTAGATAAATCAGGTGTATATTTGCTTTATTAGAGACTTTTGTCTAGTAGAATTAAGATTTTAGGTATCTTTCTTCTCATTTGGCATTTGTAGTAAGTAGGACAAGAATGCTTACATTTCATGTTTTCATGCTTTTGATTTCATAATTAGGGCATTAGATAGATAATTTTATCTTTCCTTTACATATTTCATGGCAATATTTCATGTTTAACATAGGTTTACCATGTTTCTTGCACTTTCTTGATTTCAAGCTTTCATGGCATCTTTTTGTATAACTTCCTTTTAAAGCCTCATCAAGAGAGGCCTCCTTTATTACTAATATGCTTCTTGTTGTTTATTGTATGCAGGACTAACAGGGTGTTGACATGCAAGGCAACAAATACCTCTAATCATGGAGAAGAAGGTCATCGATACCTTGGAGCAGTTCATGTGCATTTAGGAAGTCTACGGATTACACCTACCCTTGCGTGGGGATTGTTCTATGATTGTAATAATTGTATCACATTGGGTATCCCTAAGAGGGATGGATTTGTAACCGAGTTTCATTGGAAATTTAATAAAAAGGAAGCCCTACTTTGTGGTTATTTGCAAATTCGTCTATCTTTTATGCTTTATAGTGATGTTTCAATTATTATTAGCTTAGGTGTATGCTTCCTGGATTACCACACTACCAAATTTGGAGATTTGAGAACAACATTCCAAAGGAGAAATTGGCTGCATTAGAATATTAAAATATCAGAGTTATGGACAACAATTTGGATAGCATTACTAGCTACTAATTTTCATATTTCAAGAGAGAAACTTGGAGGAGAGTTAAAGCCACCAAACTACATTTTTGGGCAGCAAGTTAGAGGATTTTTAAAGCTGCAAATTGGTGAGTTAAAAAGTTGTTTTGGAAAGTAAGGAAGAGCTGCAAATTTACCCAAATAAGAGTAGTAATTAGGTGATCCAAATCACCATTAAATTCATCATCAAACAAAGACCAAAAGGTATGCAACATTGGTACAAAAAGAGTTCATTATTTAAACAGTAATAGTTATCTTATTATTAATTTTATTTAAGAACCAAATTAGAGTTTTAAAGTTGAAAAATAAGGGCTTCAATTTTAAAGTATTCAAGGGTGCAGAAGATAGTTTTTTATAAGGGATTAAAACCTACACAAAAGAAAAAGAATTTGGATATATTACAAAGGAAATAAAATATCTACTTCCTCCTATCTGCTTGAAAGGAAAGGTGACAGTTAAAATTATATGGGGAAAGCATTTGAAAGGCACAAGCTTGTGTCTCTAGAAACTACAAAGAGCAGCAAGTCTTAGTGAAGAGAAACCACCAAGAGAAAGAGCAAAAGCCAGTTGATATAGACTAGAAAGCTAGTTACAAAAGGAGACTAAATAGGTCTCAAAATTTTGGTGCTATAAAGGCACTTTACCTTAGTCCATAACATATTTATTTCTAACTTATAAAGCACCATATTAGTCTATTTAAAGTAGAAGAAATAAAGACATGAACTGAAGTGTCTTAAGATATTAAAGAGGCACAAAAATTATAGCCATTGGTGTTAGATTTATCAAGTCTAAAAGAAGAATCCACAGAGTAAAGGAAAAAGGGCTCAAGGCTATCATATTCAAGGTGTCTAAAGACACCAAATAGGACATCTAAACTCCAAGTACACAACACCCATATTAGATCGAAACCTACAATAAGATAAGGGTTAAAGATATAAAGTGATTAAAATAAAGTTAAAGGTGAAAACTATAAAGTGAGTACAACAAGATTAAAGGTGCAAACAATAAAGAAAATAATGGAAGGCTACTATATATGCAAAACATATGCCTCTCATGAAAAATAACACTTGGAATGTAGTTGATCTACCTTTAGGAAAGAAGCCCATTGTCTAAAAATTGGTATACAAAGTGAAGTATAAGGCATATGGAATGATATATAAGCATAAGGTCTACCTTGTTGCAAAGGGCTATGCACAAAAAGAAGGCATTGATTATGAATAAACTTTTGCACCCATAGCTAAAATGACTATCATTCATGTACTTTGTGCTATGGTAGTTTAGTTAGGATGGAATATACATCAGATGGATGTCAAAAATGTCTTATTAAATGGTTATATCAAGGAAGAAGTGTACATGAATCAGCCAGAAGAATTTATGGTTGAAAGCTAAGAGTAAAAAGTTTACAAATTGGTTAAATCCTTGTATGGGTTAAAATAAGCTCCATGAGCTTGGTACATAAATATGGACAATCACCTATTGTATAATGGGTTCAAGAGAAGTCCTTTGGATGCTAATATCTATATCAATAAAAATAATTTTGATATCATGATTTTTGTACTCTATGTTGATGATCTGATTATGATTGGTAGTTTAGAGAAATTGATAGATGCAGTGAAAGGTGACTTGAAAAAGTCATTTGAGATGATATATCTATGAATTCTTATTTATTTTCTTGGTTTAGAAGTGGCATAGAAGAAGCATCACATCAAATTGACACAGAAAAAATATGCCAAGACATTAATTGAGAAATATCTCATGACTGATTGTAAGCCCAAAACAACTCCAATGAAAATAAGGTTATAGTTATCGTGATATGATAAATATCCATAGGTAGATGATGCTCTATATCACCAATTGATTAGCAGTATCATATATCTAACCAATACCAAGCCAGATGTCAAATTTTCTTTGAGTTATCTTTCGAGTTTCATGCAGGAACCAAATGTTAGTCATTGGAAAAGCAGTGAAATAATTTCTTCATTATGTCTATGGTAGTACATAATATGGCCTGGGATATAAGAAGAATGACTACTTCTTCTTGCAAGGTTACATGGACTCAGATTATATCGAGTCATTTGATGATAAAAAATCCACTTTTGGATACATTTTTTTTTATCTTGGCTCCGATCCTATCTCTTGGCAAAATAAAATGTAGCAGGTGGTTGCTTTATCATCTACAAAGGTAGAATATCATGCAACATGTGGAGCAATCTGTGAGGTGATATGGTTACATCACATTCTTGCAAGTATGGGTCTTCCCAAGAAACTTCCAATTCACTTATTTTACGACAACCAAGGTGTTTTGAAGCTTGTCAAGAATCTAGTATTTCATGAACACACCAAACACATTGACACACAATGTCATTTCATTCGAGATGAAGTTCCAAAACACAAGATCCATATCCAATACATTCCCACCAATGAACAAGTTGTGAATATTTTCACTAAGGCACTTGGACATGTCAAATTTGAGTTGTTTTAAAACACTCTTTGTATTTAAAAATAATATAATAAGGGGGGATGTTAGCATAGCATAGTGCATAGCATAGTTTATTATATTATATATTTATTAGTGCATTTTCTCATTTTGTGCTAAGTTAGAGATAGTAATGTGATTGGGGTAGTTGCACGAAGTAGTTGGAAAAACTATTGTTCATTGCACTTCATGTAATATTTATTTTACACCAATCTAATGGATGCTCTAATGCTCATTCTGCTCAATAAAATTTTGGAGGAGAAAGGAGTTAGAAGAAGGCCACTAGATAGGCCAAGGTCAAAGTTAGAATTTAACCACAAGGTTGAAGGAGAAAGGAGTTAGAAGAAGCTACCAAATATGAGATGGAGATTACCATTGAAGGCTATTTCGAAGAAAGGAGGTTTGCTGATTTTATAATAGAAAATTGAAGGTTTCTTGAAGGAAAATCTCAGTCACAATTTGGAGGAGTTTCCTACCAAACTTGGAGATTTGAGAATAGAATTCTAGAGGAGAAATTAGATACATTATATTATGAAAATATCAAAGTTATGGATAACAATCTGGGCAGCATTACTAGCTGCTAATTTTTAGAGTTCAAGAGAGAACCTTGGAGGAGAGTTAAAGCCACCAAACTACATTTTCAGGCAGCAAGTTAGAGGAGTTTTAAAGCTGCAAATTTGTGAGTTAAAAACAAAAATTGTACAACAAGTAAGAGCTGTAAATTTGTACAAATAAGAGCAGCAATTAGGTGATCCAAATCACCATTAAATTCATCATCAAATAGAGAAAGGTATTCAACATTGGTGCAAAAAGAGTTCATTATTTAAACATTAATAGTTATCTTATTATTAAGTTTCTTTAAGCACAAAATTAGAGTTTTAAAGTTGCAAAATGAAGGCTTCAAGTTTAAAGTATTCAAGGGTGTAGAAGATAGTTTTTTATAAGGGATTAAAACCTACATAAAAGAAAGAGAATTTGGATATATTACAAAGAAAATAAAATATCTACTTGAAAGCAAAGGTGATAGTTAAAATTATATGGGGGCAAGCACTTGAAAGGCACAAGATTGTGTCTCCAGAAGCTACAAAGAGCAGAAATTATTAGTGAAGAGAAACCACCAAGAGAAAGAGCAAAATCTAGTTGATATAGACTAGAAATCTAGTTACAAAAGGAGACTACATAGGTCTCAAAATTTTGGTGCTATAAAGGTACTTTAACTTAGTCCATGACAGATTTATTTCCAACTTATAAAGCACCATATTAGTCTTTCTAAAGTAGCATAAAGAAATACATGAATTGAAGTGTCTTAAGATATTAAAGAGGCACAAAAATTATAGCCATTGGTGTTAGATTTATCATGACTAAAATAAGAATCCACAAAGTAAAGGAAAAATGGGTAAAGGCTATCATATTCAAGGTGTCTAAAGACACCAAGTAGGGCATCTAAAATCCAAGAACACAACACATATTATATTGAAACCTACAACAAGAGAAGGGTTACAAATATAAAGTGAGTCCAACAAGGTTAAAGGTGAAAACTATAAAGTGATTACAACAAGGTTAAAGGTGAAAACAATAAATAAAATAATGAAAGGCTACTATAGATGCAAAACATATGCCTCTCATGAAAAATAATACTTGGAATATAGTTTATCTACCTTTAGGAAAGAAGCCCATTGGCTACAAATTGGTATACAAAGTGAAATATAAGGCATATGGAATGATAGATAAGCATACATTCTACCTTGTTGCAGAGGGCTATGCACAAAAAGAAGGCATTGACTATGAAGAAAATGTTGCACCCACAGCTAGAATGACTATCATTCATGTACTTTGTGCTATGTTAGCTTAGTTAATATGGAAGCTACATCATATGGATGTCAAAAATGCCTTCTTAAATGGTGATATCAAGGAAGAAGTGTACATGAATCAACTAGAAGAATTTGTGGTTGAAAGCCAAGAGCAAAAAGTTTACAAATTGGTTAAATCCTTGTATGGGTTAAAATAACCTCCATGAGCTTGGTACATAAATATGGACAATCACCTATTGTATAATGGGTTCAAGATATGTCCTTTGGATGCTAATATCTATATCAATAAAAATAGTTTTGATATCATGATTTTAGTACTCTTTGTTGATGATCTGATTATGACTGGAATTTCAAAAAAAATGATAGATGCAGTGAAAGGTGACTTGAAAAAGTCATTTGAGATGAAAAATATAGGAATTCTTCATTATTATCTTGGTTTTGAGGTGGCACAAAAGAATCATCACATCAGAGTGACACAAAAAAATATTACAAGACATTAATTGAGAAATATCGCATGACTAATTGTAAGCCCAAAGCAACTCTAATGGAAATAGGGTTATATTTATCATGATATGATAAATCTCCATAGGTATATGATACTCTCTATCACCAGTTGATTAGGAGTCTCATATATATAACCAACACTAGGTTAGACATCAGTTTTACTATGAGTTATCTTTTGAGGCTCATGAAGGAACCGAAGGTTAGTCATTGGAAAGCAGTGAAACAATTTATTCATTATGTCCATGGTAGTATAAAATATGGCCTGGAATACAATAATAATGACAAATTCTTGCAAGGTTACACAAACTCAAATTATGTCGAGTCATTTGATGATAGGAAATCCACTTATGGAAAAAATTTCATCTTGGATCTAGTCATGTATCTTGGCAAAGTAAAAAGTATCAGGTGGTTGCTTTATCATCTATAGAGGTAGAATATTGCATAGCATGTGGAGTAGTCTATGAGGCGATATGGTTACATCACATTCTAGCAAGTATGGGTCTTCTTGAGAAACTTCCAATTCACTTGTTTTGCGACAACCAAGGTGTTTTTAAGCTTGTCAATAATCCAGTATTTCATGAACACACCAAACACATTGACACACAATGTCATTTCATTCAAGATGAAGTTCCCAAATACAACGTCCAGCTCTAGTAAATTCCCACCAATGAACAGGTTGATATTTTCACTAAGGCACTTGGACGTGTCAAATTTGAGTTGTTTTGCAACAGTCTTTATATTTCAAAATAATGTAATAAGGGGGTAATGTTAACATAGCATAGTGCATAACATAGTTTATTAAATTATATATTTATTAGTGCATTTTCTCATTTGGCGCTAATTTAGAGATAATTATGTGGTTGGGGTAATTGCACGAAGTAGTTGGACAAAGTACTATCCATTGCACTTCATGTAATATTTATTTCACACCAATATAATGGATGCTCTAATGCTCATTTTTCTCAATAAAATTTTGGAGGAGAATACTAAAGACCTAAATATATTTAGATTATTAAGAAGTCCACTAGATAGGCCAAGGTCAAAGTTAAAAATTAACAAGGAGGTTGAAGGAGAAAGGAGTTAGAAGAAGACACCAAATACGATTGAAGGCTATTTAGGAGAAAGGAGGTTTGCTGATTTTACAATAGAAAATTGAAGGTTTCTTGAAGGAAAATCTCAGTCACAATTTGGAGGAGTTTCCTACCAAACTTGGAGATTTGAGAATAGCATTCTGGAGGAGAAATTAAATTCATTAGATTATGAAAATATCAGAGTTACGGATAACAATTTGGGCAACATTACTAGCTGCTAATTTTTAGAGTTCAAGAGAGGAACTTGGAGGAGAGTTAAAGCCACCAAACTATATTTTTGAGCGGCAAGTTAGAGGAGTTTTAAATCTGCAAATTGGTGAGTTAAAATTTGTTTTGGACAGCAAGGAAGAGCTGCAAATTTAACCATATAAGAGCAGCAATTAGATGATCCAAATAACCATTAAATTCATCATCAAATACAGACCAAAAGGTATGCAACATTGGTGCAAAAAGAGTTCATTATTTAAACATTAATAGTTATCTTATTATTAAGTTTCTTTAAGAACCAAATTAGAGTTTTAAAGTTACAAAATGAGGGCTTCAATTTTAAAGTATTCAAGGGTGCAGAAGATAGTTTTTTATAAGGTATTATAACCTACACAAAAGAAAGAGAATTTGGATATATTACAAAGGAAATAAAATATATACTTCCTACTATCTAATTGAAATCAAAGGTGAAAGTTAAAAGTATAGGGGGGCAATAATTTGAAAGGCACAATCTTGTGTCTCTAGAAGTTATGAAGAGTAGCAAGTCTTAGTGAATAGAAACCACCAAGAGAAAGAGAAAAATCTAGTTGATATAGACTATAAATCTAGTTACAAAAGGAGATTAAATAGGTATCAAAATTTTGGTGCTATAAAGGTACTTTACCTTAGTACATAATAGATTTGTTTCGAACTTATAAAGCACCATATTAGTATTTCTAAAGTAGCAGAAATAAAGACATGAATTGAAGTGTCTTAAGATATTAAAGAGGCACAAAAATTATAGCCATTGGTATTAGATTTATCAAGTCTAAAATAAGAATCCATAGATTAAAGGAAAAAGGGATCAAGGCTATCATATTCAAGGTGTCTAAATACACCAGATAGGGCATATAAACTCCAAGAACACAACACCCATATTAGATCAAAAACTACAATAAGAGAATAGTTATAGATATAAAGTGAGCACAACAAGGTTAAATATGAAAACTACAAAGTGAGTACAACAAGGTTAAAGGTGCAAACAATGAAGAAAATAATACAAACAACAAGGCATTACCCAAGAAAAACAAGATCGAATATTGAATAGAATAGCCACCATGGAAAGGAACATTAAATCACCACTACAGGAGGATCCACCATCGCTAAAGGGGATCATCCAATGAAGGAGAGGAGCCACCACCATATTTCGAAGATCAAGATACATGCATAAATTGTAAAAGGAAAATAAAAAACTTGCAAAGAGTTGGCAAGTACATTATAGAAAAAGAAGGGAATGTTGAGCATAGGTTACATTCATTAGAAGAAGTCACCACTTAGTACAAAAGAAGAGTGTCAAAAATTTTGAGTAACATATCAAACGAGGGCTGAATGAGCAAGTAGGGAATATAACACTCATAAATATACACACATCCAAGTAACTCTTGCAAAGATATAGCAATGTTCAAGGTAACGCTTGCACACCTAACAAATAAGAGAATCATTTGAAGGTTGAAGTAACACATACATGGGAGTAAGAAACACTTGCACAACCTAATAGAGAAGAACAATGTCCAAGAGCTATGCTAAACATTATGTGGCATGCAAGGTAGAGAAGGTAGTCAAGTATTAATAATCCATACCTAAAGAAGAACACATAAATGAAGCAATGAAGTTTAAATATCATTTAAAGGGATAAGGAGAATAGTCAAAGGGAAGTAGAATGCCTACGTATCCTCATTGAAGTAACGCTTGTACAAAGGAGAAAGAGTGCTCAAGTTGGAGTAACGATCCATTCAAATCCAAGAGGGAATAACAATTATTAGTGCAACGTAAAGCACCAAGTCATGCATTTCAAAGTAATAGAAGCATATTAATAGCCCAATATAAAGATACCATGAATACAAAGCATATAGAGGTCAAAGTGCATCGAAGGAGAAGAATATTGTCATAAAGCACCCATTGAATGTAGATTATTCAATGCTCACTATCATACGTTAAACACCAGCAAATACAACACCCAAATCTTGGATAGAGGTGTTAAAATAGAAGCCAATCATCTCAGATCATACAACATTACAAGGAAGGTATAGTTTTACATGATTTAATATTTGCTTTCTTTAAGTGCAAGTAGTTATAAGGTGCATTATATAAGGTTGAGTTTATTTATTATTGCATTGGAGATATAAGCAAATACCAACCTTAGTGAACTAGAAAGCAAATCAAAACAAGGAGTTTATTTCCTTAAGTGATATTTTAAAAATACATTATTTGAAATTTAAATATCATAATATTTGCAAATAATTAAAATAGGAGATATAAGGTTTTCTACCTTGGAAAAAATAAAACAATATTCTTTTACAAATATTATCATTTTGTAAATTTCTAAATTTGGGAGATATAAGGAGTACTACATAAAACTTTAGATAATTGTAATTTATAAAATTAAACCATTTAAAATTAAGGATAAAGGAACAAAAACATTGAATTTCTTAAAGAGTTGGAAATTATTGCTTATACTTGTCTCATATAAAACTAAAGGGACAAAAGGAATCCAACCATAGATTCTTGAAGATAGAGAAATTCATGAAATTGAAAAGTGCATACATCACTAAGGAAAAATAAGGTTAAACATAGGATTTGAACATAATATTAAAATTGGCATAAAAAATTAGAGGATTCAACTCAAAAGGAAACAAAATTAAGCACTTTATCAAGACCATAGCATACTCTAATCACTTGGGAGATATAAGGGATACTACAAAACCTAAGATTTGAAATGATTTTATCAAGTTTGATTATAAACTCAAACTGAGGAGTCATAAGGTAGACTACTTCAAAACTTCTATCAAAAATACTAAAGAGCTAAAAGAATTCCATTGATTAATCATATACTACAAGATTTGAAAAATTAAAAATTAAAATTTGGTCATATTCTCAAATTCAACTTAGGGAGATATAAGGTCTACAAGTGACAATAGTCTATTAAAACTGAGGAAGAAATATGTCTACTACAAATAATATAGTGAATAATGATATGGACAACACCATAAAAAAGGAAAGGGCAAGTGTTATTAAAATTGGAATCAAGAATTTACTTATAAAGTCTAAAGGAAATTTAGACCTTACTTCAAAAGTGATTCATAGTGAAGCTTTAAAAGAAAAATTTGAAACTCTAGAATATTATCTACATGCTAGAATCACTGAAGCAATTGATAATGAAAAGAATGATATTAAAATTCCTTTAGACATTTGTAGCATGTTATATATGGAATTACTTATATTCAAAAGTTATAAATATGAAAATGTAGAACAAAAAGGATTGATTGAATCACTTAAAGAGAAAGCAACAATAGATGAATACTTCTTAGAAAAGATATTTCAATCCTCATGTAGTATTGATACTTCAATTTCTACTAACTCAATATCTTATCATGATGGCTTAAGTGATTGTTCAAAAGCCTCTGTACTAAACAAAAATAGTGATAAGAAGGACAAAGGCAAAGAGAAAATACTTTTGTAGGAATCAGGTGATAGTACGACCACTCATGAAAGCACAAAAATTGACTCCAAAGACAAGGATAAAGAAGAAGAAGAAAAGAAACCAGATCAAGGAGGCATACAATGCAAAGTAAATTAAAGATAATACAAAGAACTTGATCAAGCCAAAAGAATATTCAAAATATGAAGATCCATATTGAATACTAAAGTATTTAATACCCAAATAATATAAAACAAGGGGATGTTAGAGTATATTACATTGTTTGGTATATGCTAATGTGCCACCTTGGGTACATAACTAGAGTAAGAGTTTACCTTAGAGTAAGGTTTGAGTAGTTACTTCATGCAATGTAATAAATGCACAAGTGTTAGAATGTGTAATGATATAAATATGCATGTAGTCCACATGTGCATGAGTCATAGGTTAGGTAGATGAAATTCCAAGGGACTTATCTCCCTATATATGTGTCTTTGAATTACAAGAGAAATAGGGGAGAGAGTGATAGAAGATAGAATAGTTACTAGTTGCATTAGTAGTAATAGTGAGTACAATGCAGATCCTTCATGTATTTATGGAGTGTTCATTTCCTCCATTATATTACATTGTACTATTTTTGTGAGCTTTCATTAATGGTATATTTCTGATTTATTGTAGAAGTTTCTCTTATAATTTTACTTCATATTATAGTGCCATTGTCATATAGTTATCATTGCTTGCTCATTTTACATCATGTGGTTACATTTCCTTTAATATATATCATCAAAAGATAACAATACCTAAGAACCCAAAATTATTCTCCTCCTTACTATAGAACCCAATGTCAGGATGGCTCTTTCCTAAATGACCAACTATCTTTTGAGTCGATTCTACCTCAATCTTCAATATGCAATTTCTTCAAATCTTCTAATCAATATTAGGACTAGTTGTTACCCTGAATGACCAATATTTATTTGGGTTGCTTCTCCTTATCAATCAATGTCTAAATTATCTTCTAAGTTGGCCCTTATATTCAATATAACTAATTCCTAGTCTTCACTGGTTTTTCTTCAACCTAGTAGAGAGACTCTGGCCTGCTCTACTCAATAAGAACTTTAAAAATAGAGTCCGAGTTTTCATTGTCTTTAAAGTGGATAGACTCTAAATTAAGTTTATCAAAATGGACAAATATAATTAATAATGGTTTATTAATAAACTCTATAAAATTGGATAGAGTTTGGTTGTAGCTTTGATACCACTATTGGCTTTTTAAGCCTTAATACTACCACAAAATATAGCAAAATATTTGTAGACATGAAAAACAGACCCACCCAAATGAGTCATTTTTCCTTGGGTTTCCTTTGAGAGGTTCTTAAACTTTCTAGAAGCAATTTTGGCCCCTTTTTATTTTGTATTACCTTATTTTTTTTAACCTTGATCGAATCCACGCCCGATAATTTATAGGGTGCAAATTCGGTAAATTTAGGATTTTTCTTTAAAAACCCTAAATTTTAAGTCAACCCTTTTGAGGTGTCAGCCTAATCAAGGTTAAGTTTCAATTTTTATACCTTTTTAGCCCTCCAAGACCTTTACAAATAAATTGATTGGTTCCCCTTTTCTCTCAATTAAAAAATAAAGTTACCAAGTGACTCTCAACTATCTGAATTTTTCTTAACTAATCTTGCTAGCATTTTGTGCAATATTTTGGTGATTTTGCAAGTGGAGAAAACCTTGACAATAATTTATCTTATTTGGAGGAGATCTCTTCCACCTTTGCTCTTGCTTATTCCATGAGATCACCAGGTGTCTCTTTGTATTTAGTAGTTCACATTTTCATTTTAAATCCTTGTTCTATTGTTTTTTGTTTTTGTTTAGGTATTTTTAAGCCCTCTTGCATGAATTCACATCCCATCCTCTATGGGGTGCATATTCGATGAAAGCCTTGATTTCATCCGTTGAGCACTCTGTTTTCATTTTGGCATTGTTACCAAATCTACGCTCAACATACTATAGGGTACGGATTCGGTCTAGCTTATTTTTGGGGTGATTCTTCATCCTAAAATCCTAGGGCTTTGCTTTGCATATCCTTTGCATTATATTTGTATCTTTCTATGTTTTTTTCTAGCTATTATCATTCTATTTCATTTACATTTCATATCATTTTAGCTTGGGGGTAATTATTTATCCCAAAATCTTAGTTTTTAAAATTGCATTTTTCTTCAAGCATTGCATCCACTCTGTTTGTATTCCATTTATTGTTTCATGTGTGCATATTTTTTTGTGTTTGTTCTAGAGGTTAAAGCTTGTTTTTTATGAATTATTAGCTAAAAGGACCAAGGGGGCTTGACTGTTGCATCTCCAAGCTTAGTCTTATAGCGTCCTATGCAGGTCCCCAAACATTGTTTAAATTTTCTAGGATTTGTGAAGTTATTTTACAGGTTTGAAACCATTGGATATTCTGGATGCAAGATAAAGCTTGGATCAAACACCAAAATTAGATAAGTAACCTTGATAAATTTTTTAGGTTGTATGTTGTTTGCTTTTGCTATTCTTGTTCATAATATAAGTTACAAATAAAAAGGAAAACTATTTAACTATTTTTTAAGAATTGAAAAGAATAAAAGCATACAGTGTGCATTTATAGTTTAGTCATGTTTATACATTTCCCTTGTGCCCTTGATCAAAAGATAAAGACTTCCTGTTGGAAATTTTGAGTAGATAAGTTTTCATTGATGTCAAGAGTGAGTGGTCATTAATGTCAAGATTTCAACACCATTGAGTGGCAGTTTCAGTGGGCAGCAGTAGTTTCAGGTTTTCCAATCAGTGCAAAAAGATAGTCCAATTTTAGTTGATCAAATCCATTACAGGAGGTCAAGATAAGGTCCAAGGTGAAAAGAAAAAGCCCAAGTGAATAATATTATAATAATTCTTTATAATATTATACAAGGAATATTAAATTAATTAATATAATTTTATTAAATTAACTTATTAATTAATTTACTTAACTTTATGTTATTTAAATTAATTATTATTAATTTTAATATTAATTATATATTAATTTATGTAAATTTTAAATAACCCTAATGTGGGTTATTAATTAAAATTTTGAATTCAAATTCGAGCATCGACGTGGGAGAAAATTAATCAAAGTATATATAAAGGGGACTCCTCCACCTTAGCCAAAAATATTAATGCATTCAATTTTAATCTCCATGCTATTGCAAATTGTGCGAATCATTCGGTGAGAAAGAGAAAGGTTAATTGGTGTTTAAAGGACCAAGCGATAGGCGAGTATTGATTACCCACTATTCAAGGCACCTTGGTCACCAAGTTCTGGTAGCACAGTTGGAAACTTTGGTGAAGGCAAGATGTTGTGGTAGCATGAGGCGGAGGTTCGAATCCATGGGTGTGGCCTTTTGTTTTAAAGGCATTAATGATGATCAAAGGCACCAAGAGAAAGGAAGCCTTCCTTCCTTCACCTGGGCACCTATAGTCCAAGTAATGGGCACCAAAGTGCTAAGGAGCTTGGCACTTGGGGAGACAGTGGTTTGAATCACGCTGAAACCCTTTTGGGGAGAAAACAAAGGTATGCATTAGTTGAGCACCAAAATTTTCGAAGGAATTAGTTGAGCTATTAAAAATTAATTTTTGCATAATTTATTTGGTTTGTAAGGTTTAAGGGGAGTTATAAGGTTGATGCAAAATAAATTTTTGGTGCTATTTTCTTTAATGTTTGAAAAGGATAATAAGGTGTTTTAGGAATATTGAGTTTTTGTGGTGTTGGATATTATTTTAAGTTGGATATTATAAGGTGTATCCAAATAATTATTTTTCATGTATGATTTGATGAATGTTAATTCCAAGAAGGAGCAATAAGGTGTATTTGAGCTTTGATTATTTTTGTGTCTAAGGAATATTTGAGAAATTGTTAAGAGTGATATTTTGTCATCTAACCATTGAAATTGGAAAGAAGGAAATTGTGATTGAGATAGATTTCCTTAGGCCACTTCTACATCAAACAAAATGTATGGGCACATCTTGATTCTTGAATGTTTTGAATGTAAATATGGAGTGAAAAGGATTGTTTGGTAAGCATTGTTGAGTGTGTTTTAAATTAATGCTTCAAGGTCTTATGGAATAAAGAGTTGATGATAAAACCTTGTTTGATAAGCATTGTTGTTTAAGTTATTAAGTTTAGTGAACTTGAACTAGGATTTGTAAAATCATGAGTATCATTTTTATGTGAGATTGATTGATAAGCACTATTGAAAACATTTGAGTGAGTGTTCTTATGCTTTGACTAGGGTTTGTAAGCAAGAATAAATTTATTGAGTGATTGGTTGAGTAGAGTTGGTTGAGCCTAGTCAAGTGGATGTGTTGTTATGATAGTTCAAGTTCTATGAAATAAATTGTTCTATATTCCTATTTGAGTTGAGAAATAGATTGAGTGTTGATAAATGTGAAACATATTGAGTCTTTAACAATTCTCTATATGTTTCTATGATAAAAGAGAAATTGAAAGTGATTGATAGTTTGTGAATGTGAAGCATATTGAGTCTCTAACAATTCTCTATATGTTTCTATGAGATTGGACAAGTTCTAGTGAGGACTTGTTGAGAAGAATTGAGGTAAGTCTTAGAGAAGACTTGTGGACATATTGGTGTAATATTTTATGGAAGATTACAATACAGAATTAAGGACGAGAGATTGAGGATATATTTGAGGACAAATATTGAGGACAAATTTGAGGATAGAGATTAAGGACAAAGTTTGGTGCATATTTGAGGACAGGTTTGTGCCGGACCAGAGATAGAGATTGAGCGGATTTATGCTAGATTGAAGGACTGTATTTAGTGCAGATTTGAGACAAATATTTGAAGGTGACAGAGTATAGAGGACGACAATCTCCAGTGGATAGAGATCCATTAGCCAGGGCAATGAGGACAAGTTTCTTTAGTGGATAGAGATCCATTAGCCAGAGTAGTGGGGGCAATTGTTCTTCTAGAAGATCACTAGTCAGAGCTAAGGAGAAAGAGTTCTCCTATGGATAGAGATCCATGAACTTGATTAGGGGATTGGTGTCTCCTTTGTATAGAGGTCCATAAAAATTATAGGGAAAGGATTCCCAAGAGAATTAATTTTCTTAACATTTATAAGGAATATTTTCTCTATGGAGTAGCCCACATTGGGTGAACCACGTTAAATCATATCTCTCATGTGTGTGATGCTTTGTGTGATGTTTACTACTTTAATATTGTTGATGTTATCATTTGGATTAAAAATAGAAATTTTTTATCTTATACTTGTTCACCCCCTCTCTCGAGTATAAGCACATGTTCTTAAATTGGTATCGAGTGGGTCTCTCCATGAAAATACTAACAACTTGGAGAAGGGTCCATAAAAAACACACATGACTTCAAAAAATGAAGAAGATACCGTGTTTGATATAAAATAGGAATTCTTTACTTGCTCTCAGAAATTTGGAAAGGATTAGATAAAAGATCTCAAGCTTGAAGGAACAAATTCAAGAGGATGAAGAAGCAAAGATGGAACTTCTACAAAGTCTCACAAAACTTAAGATAAAGGTAGAATAAGGAAATAAGATTGAGCAAGATATGACAAATCTATTAAGAGAAAGATAAATAAAATGTGAAATATTGGAAGCAAAAATTATTTATCAAAGGAATGAAGTTGAAAGGACTAAAGTAGTTCAAGATATAAAGTATGGGAAACATAAAGAAGAGTCAAGTCTCCAAAAAGGAGAAACTTCAAATAAAGATAGGCAAGCAAAGGATACTTCAAAGGAAAAAGACATCAGAAAGGAAAAAATCAAAGAAGAAAATTGGATGAGAGTTAATCACAAAAGGAGAAGAACTCAACCACAATCTCAAAGGCATCCAAATAGGTTACATAATTTCTTCCATGGTCATTGTTTTTCTTGCAATAAATATGGTCATAGATTTGTACATTGTATTGGTCATTCAAGAAACAATGTCAATAGAAATTTCAATTCTTTTGCACATCTTATGGATAATGATATTATATGTTACAAATGCAATAATTTTGAGCACAAGGCTAGATGGTGTAAAATGATACTAATTCTAGTAAAATAAAACCAATTTCAACAACTAGGAAAGAGGAAAAGAGAAATGTAAATATTGGATCAATGTTAGTTCAAAAAGTCCTTCATGCTCAGGATAAAGAAGAACAATGGTATCTTGATAGTGGTTGCTCTAGACACATGACAGGAGATAAAAAAAATCATTTTACAAAAAGAAACCAATAGAGGATTAGTACATTTTTGTGATAATGGATCAACAAAGATTGGTGGAAGAGGAACAATGAGCTTAGATAATGGGAAAACAAGAACAGAAAATGTGTTGTATGTCAAAGGGTTAAAACATAATCTACTAAGTGTAAGTTAACTTTGTGATCAAGGTCATATGGTTACTTTTCACCCAGATAGATGTGAGATAAGAAAAATAGAAACTAGAAAAGTCATTGCAAATGCAATAAGAACTCCAAACAATCTATAAATTATTAGTGAGATCAAAGGGGAAAAGTTCTTTTTATCATAATAATATGAGAGTTGGTTGTGGCATAGGAGATTGGGTCATTTGGATTTTGACAACATAGTCAACATAAGCAATAAGCAGACTATAAGAGATTTACCCAATCTAAAGAGGCCACAAAACACAATCTATGCACCTTATCAACATGGAAAGCAAACTAGAACAAGATTTAAGTCAAAGGGATATATGTCATCTGAGCTATTAATTCTAATACATATTGATCTATGTGATCCTACCAGAACACGGAGTGTTCAGGGTGATAGTTACTTTATATTGTTTATAGATGATTGGTTTGGGTAGCCTTCCTAAAAGAGAAATCAGATGCATTTGAAAAATTCAAATCATTTAAGGAATTGGTTGAAAAGGAAACCGACAAGAGGATGGATTTTTTGAGATATGATAGAGAGGATAGATTACCTCAAATTAATATGTAGATTTTTGTGAACAACATGGAATCAAGAGAGAATACTCAGTTGCAAGAAATCCTCAACAAAATGGAGTAGTTGAAAGAAAAAATAGAACTATTGAGAATATGGCTAGAGCTATGTTAAATGAGTCCAAAATTTTAGATGGATTTTGGAGGGAAGAATTCAACATAGCAGTATATATAATAACTGGAGCTCAAATTAGGATAAACTATCACAAGACTCCTTATGAGATTTGGAAAGGAAGACCGACCACTGTAAAACACTTCAAGGTTTTTGGAAGCAAGTGCTACATAAGACGAGAAGATCAAAACTTAGGTAAGTTTGACCCAAGATGTGATGAGGGAATTTTTCTTGGTTATTCCACTAAGAGTAAAGCTTATAGATGCTTCAACAAGAGAACACACACTATTGTAGAAAGTATAAATGTAACAATTGATGAGAAGATAGATTCAAGAGAACCAGTTTAGCAAATTGTGTATTAGGAATATGGGAGTTGTCAAGAAGAGTTTCATGAGGAATCATATGATGAAGAAGAAGAAACACAAATAATTCTTCCTAAAACTCCATCGAGGTATGTACAGAAGCATCATACAAAATATCTAATCATTAGGAACCCATATGAAAGACAAACAATGAGAAGGATAATAACACCATCTCAATGAGCAAATGTTTATTTGCTATCTAAGATTGAGCCAAATAATTTCAATAAGGAAAGTGAAGATGAGTTTTGTATTAAGGCAATGGATGAGGAATTAGATCATATAGAGAAAAGGAAGACTTGGGAACTTGTTCCACGACCAAAGAACAAGAATGTGATTGGCACAAATTGGGTATTCATAAAAAAGTTAAATGAAGATGGACATATTGTAAGAATAAAGCAATGTTAGTGTGCAAAGGTAGAGGGAATTGAATTTGATGATACATTTGCTCCAATTGCACGACTTGAAGCTATAATAATATTTTTAGCCTTCTCAAGTTTTAAAAACTTCAAGGTATATCATATGGATGTTAAGTCAGCATTTCTAAATGGTGTTCTAGAAGAAGAAGTATATATTGAACAACCAGAGGGATTCATATTAAAATACAAACTAGATCATGTATGCAGATTGAAAAAGGCATTGTATGGTCTAAAGCAGTCTCCTAGAGCATGGTACTCAAGATTGGATAAGTATATTTAGGAATAGGGATTCAAAAAAGGAATAGTGGACAAATTATACATCAAAAATTAAGGGAATAATCTACTAATTGTGGTTGTTTATGTTGACATCATTTTTGAGGGAAACAATGATAAGATGTGTAAATAATTTGCAAAGAATATGCAGAATGAATTTTAGATGTATATGCTCGGTGAGTTATCCTTCTTTCTTGGAATTCGAATTTCACAATCATAGAAAGGAGTATTTCTCTCACAAACCAAGTATATAAAAGAGATGATAAATAAATTTAGGTTAGAATATTGCAAACTGGTAAGTACCCCCATGATCACAGTATGCAAGTTAAGTAAGGATGATGAATATCTAGAGGTAGATTAGAGATTATACAGATCTATGATTGGTAGTTTGTTGTATGTTACAGCTACAAGACCATACATAGTACAATCAGTGGGATTAGTGGTAACATTTTAGGTAGCGAGTAAAGAGAATTCTTAGGTATCTAAAAGGGACTATGGATTTTGGGCTCTTGTATCCCAAAAGTGATAGTTTTACACTCACAGACATATACGAGATGCAGATTGGGTTGGCGGTATTGATGATAGAAAAAGCACAAGTGGAGGAGCATTTTTCTTGGAGACTATTTAGTATCTTGGCTAAGTAAGAAGTAGGTTTCAGTATCCTTATATATAAAAGAAGCAAAATATATTGTAGCAGTAGCCAGTTGTACACAGGTATTATAGATGAAGTGAACTCTAGAAGACTTCAAGATAAAACATGATCAACCTATTCCCATATTATGTGATAATACAAGTGCTATAAGTATCTCAAATAATCTAGTGATGCACTCTAGGACAAAACACATTCCGATCAAGTATCATTTTCTAGAGAACATGTGATAGATAAACATGTCAGGTTGGAATATGTTACTAAAAAGGACTAGATAGTAGATATTTTCACTAAGCCACTTTCAAAGGAGACATTTGAGTATCTTTGAGGAAAACTGGTAGTAATACTCCCACCCCAAAATTAACCACCTGAAGAGGAGGTGGAGGAGGGGCTAAGCTAAGAGACTCATTCTTATCCCCGAGCCCCAAAGGTGACCCTTTGCCATTGATGTCAAATGGGGGAGAGATTTGAGTAAGGGAGAGATATTTGGTTTATGGAGAGAGCATTGAGTCAGGGGGAGCATAACAAGAAAAAGGTCAAGTTTTGGTAAAAATTATTTGGGTTGCCATCAATGATAAAGGGGGAGATTGTTGGACATTTTGAGTAGATAATTTGTCATTGATGTCAATCTTTCAACAACATTGAGTGGCAGTTTTAGTGGGTAGCAACAGTTTCGGGCTCCAATCGATGCAAAAAAATAGTCCGGTTTCGATTGATCAAATCCATTCTAGGAGGTCAAGATAAGGTCCAAGGTGAAAAGAAAAATCCCAAGTGAATAATATTATAATAATTCTTTATAATATTATACAAGGAAGATTAAATTAATTAATATAATTTTATTAAATTAATTTACTTAACTTTATGTTATTTAAATTAATTATTAATTAATTTTAATATTAATTATATATTAATTTATGTTAATTTTAAATAACCCTAATGTGGGTTATTAATTCAAATTTTGAATTTGAATTCGAGTGCCAACATGGGAGAAAATTAATCAAAGTATATATAAAGGGGACTCCTCCACCTTAGCCAAAAAGTTTAATGCATTCGATTTTAATCTCCATGCTATTATGAATTGTGTGAATCATTCAGTGAGAAAGAGAAAGGTTAATTGGTGTTTAAAGGACCAAGTGATAGGCGAGTTTTGATTACCCACTATTCAAGGCACCTTGGTCACCAAGTTCTAGTAGCATAGGTGGAAACTTCGGTGAAGGCAAGATGTTGTGGTAGCATGAGGCGAAGGTTCGAATCTATGGGTGTGGAATTTTATTTTAAGGCATTGATGGCAATCAAAGGCACCAAGAGAAAGTAAAACTTCCTTCCTTCACATGGGCTCCTATAGCCTATGCAATGGGCACCAAAGTGCTAAGGTGCTTGGCACTTGGGGAGACGACGATTCGAATCATGCTAAAACCCTTTTGGGGAGAAAACAAAGGTATGCATTAGTTGAGCGCCAAAATTTTTGGAGGAATTAGTTGAGCTATTAAAATTTAATTTTTGTTTAATTTATTTGGTTTGTAAGGTTTAAGGGGAGTTATAAGGTTGATGCAAAATAAATTTTTGGTGCTATTTGATTTAGTGTTTGAAAAGGGTAATAAGGTGTTTTAGGGAGATTGAGTTTTTTTGGTGTTGGATTTTATTTTAAGTTGGAGATTATAAGGTGTATCCAAATAATTATTTTTCATGTATGATTTGATGAATGTTAATTCCAAGAAGGAGCAATAAGGTGTATTTGAGCTTTGATTATTTTTGTGTCTAAGGAATATTTGAGAAAGTGTTAAGAGTGATATTTTGTCATCTAACCATTGAAATTGGAAAGAAGGAAATTGTGATTGAGACAGGTTTTCTAAGACCACTTCTACGTCAAATAAAAAGTATGGGCACATATTCCTAATGAGTGATTGTTGAATGTTGTGAATGCAAATTTGGAGTGAAAAGGATTGTTTGGTAAGCATTGTTGAGTGTGTTTTGAATTAATTCTTCAAGTTTTTATGGAATAAAGAGTTGTTGATAAAACCTTGTTTGATAAGCATTGTTGTTAAAGTGATTAAGTTGAGTGAACTTAAACTGGGTTTGTAAAATCATGAGTATCATTTTTATGTGAGATTGATTGATAAGCATTGTTGAAAACATTTGAGTGAGTGTTCTTATAATTGGACTAGGTCTTGTAAGCAAGAATAAATTCACTGAGTAATTGGTTGAGTAGAGTTGGTTGAGCCTAGTCAAGTGGATGTGTTGTTGTGATAGTTCAAGTTCTATGAAAAAAATTGTTCTATATTTTGATTTGAGTTGAGAAATATATTGAGTGTTGATAAATGTGAAACATATTGAGTCTCTAACAATTCTCTATATGTTTCTATGATAAAAGAGAAATTGAAAGTGATTTATAGTTTGTGAATGTGAAGCATATTGAGTCTCTAACAATTCTCTATATGTTTCTATGAGATTGGACAAGTTCTAGTGAGGACTTGTTAATTCCAAGAAGGAGCAATAAGGTGTATTTGAGCTTTGATTATTTTTGTGTCTAAGGAATATTTGAGAAATTTTTAAGAGTGATATTTTGTCATCTAACCATTGAAATTGGAAAGAAGGAAATTGTGATTGAGACAGATTTCCTTAGGCCACTTCTACATCAAACAAAATGTATGGGCACATCTTGATTCTTGAATGTTTTGAATGTAAATATGGAGTGAAAAGGATTGTTTGGTAAGCATTGTTGAGTGTGTTTTAAATTAATGCTTCAAGGTCTTATGGAATAAAGAGTTGATGATAAAACCTTGTTTGATAAGCATTGTTGTTTAAGTTATTAAGTTTAGTGAACTTGAACTAGGATTTGTAAAATCATGAGTATCATTGTTATGTGAGATTGATTGATAAGCACTATTGAAAACATTTGAGTGAGTGTTCTTATGCTTTGACTAGGGTTTGTAAGCAAGAATAAATTTATTGAGTGATTGGTTGAGTAGAGTTGGTTGAGCCTAGTCAAGTGGATGTGTTGTTATGATAGTTCAAGTTCTATGAAATAAATTGTTCTTTATTCCTATTTGAGTTGAGAAATAGATTGAGTGTTGATAAATGTGAAACATATTGAGTCTTCAACAATTCTCTATATGTTTCTATGATAAAAGAGAAATTGAAAGTGATTGATAGTTTGTGAATGTGAAGCATATTGAGTCTCTAACAATTCTCTATATGTTTCTATGAGATTGGACAAGTTCTAGTGAGGACTTGTTGAGAAGAATTGAGGTAAGTCTTAGAGAAGACTTGTGGACATATTGGTGTAATATTTTATGGAAGATTACAATACAGAATTAAGGACAGAGATTGAAGATATATTTGAGGACAAATATTGAGGAAAAATTTGATGATAGAGATTAAGGACGAAGTTTGGTGCATATTTGAGGACAGGTTTGTGCCAGACCAGAGATAGAGATTGAGCAGATTTATGCTAGATTGAAGGACTGTCTTTAGTGCAGATTTGAGACAAAGATTTGAAGGTGACAGAGTATAGAGGACGACAATCTCCAGTGGATAGAGATCCATTAGCCAGGGCAATGAGGACAAGTTTCTTTAGTGGATAGAGATCCATTAGCCAGAGTAGTGGGGGCAATTTTTCTTCTAGAAGATCACTAGTCAGAGCTAAGGAGAAAGAGTTCTCCTATGGATAGAGATCCATGAACTTGATTAGGGGATTGGTGTCTCCTTTGTATAGAGGTCCATAAAAATTATAGGGAAAGGATTCCCAAGAGAATTTATTTGAGAAAAATTTATAAGGAATATTTTCTCTATGGAGTAGCCCACATTGGGTGAACCACGTTAAATCATATCTCTCATGTGTGTGATGCTTTGTGTGATGTTTACTACTTTAATATTGTTGATGTTATCATTTGGATTAAAAATAGAAATTTTTTATCTTATACTCGTTCACCCCCTCTCTCGGTATAAGCACATGTTCTTAAATTGGTATCGAGTGGGTCTCTCTGTGAAAATACTAACAACTTGGAGAAGGGTCCATCAGAAACACACATGACTTCAAAAAATGAAGAAGACACCATGTTTGATATAAAATAGGAATTCTTTACTATCTCTCAAAAATTTGGAAAGGATTAGATAAAAGAACTCAAGCTTGAAGGAACAAATTCAAGAGGATGAAGAAGCAAAGATGGAACTTCTACAAAGTCTCACAAAACTTAAGATAAAGGTAGAATAAGGAAATAAGATTGAGCAAGATATGACAAATCTATTAAGAGAAAGATAAATAAAATGTGAAATATTGGAAGCAAAAATTATTTATCAAAGGAATGAAGTTGAAAGGACTAAAGTACTTCAAGATATAAAGTATGGGAAACATAAAGAAGAGTCAAGTCTCCAAAAAGGAGAAACTTCAAATAAAGATAGGCAAGCAAAGGATACTTCAAAGGAAAAAGACATCAGAAAGGAAAAAATCAAAGAAGAAAATTGGATGAGAGTTAATCACAAAAGGAGAAGAACTCAACCACAATCTCAAAGGCATCCAAATAGGTTACATAATTTCTTCCATGGTCATTGTTTTTCTTGCAATAAATATGGTCATAGATTTGTACATTGTATTGGTCATTCAAGAAACAATGTCAATAGAAATTTCAATTCTTTTGCACATCTTATGGATAATGATATTATATGTTACAAATGCAATAATTTTGAGCACAAGGCTAGATGGTGTAAAATGATACTAATTCTAGTAAAATAAAACCAATTTCAACAACTAGGAAAGAGGAAAAGAGAAATGTAAATATTGGATCAATGTTAGTTCAAAAAGTCCTTCATGCTCAGGATAAAGAAGAACAATGGTATCTTGATAGTGGTTGCTCTAGACACATGACAGGAGATAAAAAAAATCATTTTACAAAAAGAAACCAATAGAGGATTAGTACATTTTTGTGATAATGGATCAACAAAGATTGGTGGAAGAGGAACAATGAGCTTAGATAATGGGAAAACAAGAACAGAAAATGTGTTGTATGTCAAAGGGTTAAAACATAATCTACTAAGTGTAAGTTAACTTTGTGATCAAGGTCATATGGTTACTTTTCACCCAGATAGATGTGAGATAAGAAAAATAGAAACTAGAAAAGTCATTGCAAATGCAATAAGAACTCCAAACAATCTATAAATTATTAGTGAGATCAAAGGGGAAAAGTTCTTTTTATCATAATAATATGAGAGTTGGTTGTGGCATAGGAGATTGGGTCATTTGGATTTTGACAACATAGTCAACATAAGCAATAAGCAGACTATAAGAGATTTACCCAATCTAAAGAGGCCACAAAACACAATCTATGCACCTTATCAACATGGAAAGCAAACTAGAACAAGATTTAAGTCAAAGGGATATATGTCATCTGAGCTATTAATTCTAATACATATTGATCTATGTGATCCTACCAGAACACGGAGTGTTCAGGGTGATAGTTACTTTATATTGTTTATAGATGATTGGTTTGGGTAGCCTTCCTAAAAGAGAAATCAGATGCATTTGAAAAATTCAAATCATTTAAGGAATTGGTTGAAAAGGAAACCGACAAGAGGATGAATTTTTTGAGATATGATAGAGAGGATAGATTACCTCAAATTAATATGTAGATTTTTGTGAACAACATGGAATCAAGAGAGAATACTGGTTGAAGAAATCCTCAACAAAATGGAGTAGTTGAAAGAAAAAATAGAACTATTGAGAATATGGCTAGAGCTTGTTAATGAGCAAATTTTAGATGGATTTTGGAGGAGATCTGTTTTACGGAGCTATTGGTACTTGCCTTGAGTTTGGGGGCGCGAAACTAAGGTTTGAGCAGTGCTCAGACAGAGTCAAACTTAGTAAGTTTGCGGTGGGGTTTTTGTTTCCTAGAGTAAAGCTATAGAGTAAGAGAACTTGTGAGTTTGTAACAATTGATGAGAAGAGTAAGGACCGTTAGCAATGTATTAGGAATGGGAGTTGAAGAAGGTTTTGGGTCTGGGAGCTAATTCTTCTAACTCATGGCTCTCATGGAACCCATGAAGGAAGGATAATAACACCATCTCAATGAGCAAATGTTTATTTGCTATCTAAGATTGAGCCAAATAATTTCAATAAGGAAAGTGAAGATGAGTTTTGTATTAAGGCAATGGATGAGGAATTAGATCATATAGAGAAAAGGAAGACTTGGGAACTTGTTCCACGACCAAAGAACAAGAATGTGATTGGCACAAATTGGGTATTCATAAAAAAGTTAAATGAAGATGGACATATTGTAAGAATAAAGCAATGTTAGTGTGCAAAGGTAGAGGGAATTGAATTTGATGATACATTTGCTCCAATTGCACGACTTGAAGCTATAATAATATTTTTAGCCTTCTCAAGTTTTAAAAACTTCAAGGTATATCAGATGGATGTTAAGTCAGCATTTCTAAATGGTGTTCTAGAAGAAGAAGTATATATTGAACAACCAGAGGGATTCATATTAAAATACAAACTAGATCATGTATGCAGATTGAAAAAGGCATTGTATGGTCTAAAGCAGTCTCCTAGAGCATGGTACTCAAGATTGGATAAGTATATTTAGGAACAGGGATTCAAAAAAGGAATAGTGGACAATAAATAATACATCAAAAATTAAGGGAATAATCTACTAATTGTGGTTGTTTATGTTGACATCATTTTTGAGGGAAACAATGATAAGATGTGTAAATAATTTGCAAAGAATATGCAGAATGAATTTTAGATGTATATGCTCGGTGAGTTATCCTTCTTTCTTGGAATTCGAATTTCACAATCATAGAAAGGAGTATTTCTCTCACAAACCAAGTATATAAAAGAGATGATAAATAAATTTAGGTTAGAATATTGCAAACTGGTAAGTACCCCCATGATCACAGTATGCAAGTTAAGTAAGGATGATGAATATCTAGAGGTAGATTAGAGATTATACAGATCTATGATTGGTAGTTTGTTGTATGTTACAGCTACAAGACCATACATAGTACAATCAGTGGGATTAGTGGTAAGATTTTAGGTAGCAGATAAAGAGGATTCTTGAGTATCTAAAAGGGACTATGGATTTTGGGCTCTTGTATCCCAAAAGTGATAGTTTCACACTCACAACATATAGAGATGCAGATTGGGTTGGTGGTATTGATGATAGAAAGAGCACAAGTGGAGGAGAATTTTTCTTGGAGACTATTTAGTATCTTGGCTAAGTAAGAAGTAGGTTTCAGTATCCTTATATATAAAAGAAGCAAAATATATTGTAGCAGTAGCCAGTTGTACACAGGTATTATAGATGAAGTGAACTCTAGAAGACTTCAAGATAAAACATGATCAACCTATTCCCATATTATGTGATAATACAAGTGCTATAAGTATCTCAAATAATCTAGTGATGCACTCTAGGACAAAACACATTCCGATCAAGTATCATTTTCTAGAGAACATGTGATAGATAAACATGTCAGGTTGGAATATGTTACTAAAAAGGACTAGATAGTAGATATTTTCACTAAGCCACTTTCAAAGGAGACATTTGAGTATCTTTGAGGAAAACTGGTAGTAATACTCCCACCCCAAAATTAACCACCTGAAGAGGAGGTGGAGGAGGGGCTAAGCTAAGAGACTCATTCTTATCCCCGAGCCCCAAAGGTGACCCTTTGCCATTGATGTCAAAGGGGGAGAGATTTGAGTAAGGGAGAGATATTTGGTTTATGGAGAGAGCATTGAGTCAGGGGGAGCATAACAAGAAAAAGGTCAAGTTTTGGTAAAAATTATTTGGGTTGCCATCAATGATAAAGGGGGAGATTGTTGGACATTTTGAGTAGATAATTTGTCATTGATGTCAATCTTTCAACAACATTGAGTGGCAGTTTTAGTGGGTAGCAACGAGTTTAGGGCTCCAATCGAGTGCAAAAAGATAGTCCGGTTTCGATTGATCAAATCCATTCTAGGAGGTCAAGATAAGGTCCAAGGTGAAAAGAAAAAGCCCAAGTGAATAATATTATAATAATTCTTTATAATATTATACAAGGAAGATTAAATTAATTAATATAATTTTATTAAATTAATTTACTTAACTTTATGTTATTTAAATTAATTATTAATTAATTTTAATATTAATTATATATTAATTTATGTTAATTTTAAATAACCCTAATGTGGGTTATTAATTCAAATTTTGAATTTGAATTCGAGTGCCAACATGGGAGAAAATTAATCAAAGTATATATAAAGGGGACTCCTCCACCTTAGCCAAAAAGTTTAATGCATTCGATTTTAATCTCCATGCTATTATGAATTGTGTGAATCATTCAGTGAGAAAGAGAAAGGTTAATTGGTGTTTAAAGGACCAAGTGATAGGCGAGTTTTGATTACCCACTATTCAAGGCACCTTGGTCACCAAGTGCTAGTAGCATAGGTGGAAACTTCGGTGAAGGCAAGATGTTGTGGTAGCATGAGGCGAAGGTTCGAATCTATGGGTGTGGAATTTTATTTTAAGGCATTGATGGCAATCAAAGGCACCAAGAGAAAGTAAAACTTCCTTCCTTCACATGGGCTCCTATAGCCTATGCAATGGGCACCAAAGTGCTAAGGTGCTTGGCACTTGGGGAGACGACGATTCGAATCATGCTAAAACCCTTTTGGGGAGAAAACAAAGGTATGCATTAGTTGAGCGCCAAAATTTTTGGAGGAATTAGTTGAGCTATTAAAATTTAATTTTTGTTTAATTTATTTGGTTTGTAAGGTTTAAGGGGAGTTATAAGGTTGATGCAAAATAAATTTTTGGTGCTATTTGATTTAGTGTTTGAAAAGGGTAATAAGGTGTTTTAGGAAGATTGAGTTTTTTTGGTGTTGGATTTTATTTTAAGTTGGAGATTATAAGGTGTATCCAAATAATTATTTTTCATGTATGATTTGATGAATGTTAATTCCAAGAAGGAGCAATAAGGTGTATTTGAGCTTTGATTATTTTTGTGTCTAAGGAATATTTGAGAAAGTGTTAAGAGTGATATTTTGTCATCTAACCATTGAAATTGGAAAGAAGGAAATTGTGATTGAGACAGGTTTTCTAAGACCACTTCTACGTCAAATAAAAAGTATGGGCACATATTCCTAATGAGTGATTGTTGAATGTTGTGAATGCAAATTTGGAGTGAAAAGGATTGTTTGGTAAGCATTGTTGAGTGTGTTTTGAATTAATTCTTCAAGTTTTTATGGAATAAAGAGTTGTTGATAAAACCTTGTTTGATAAGCATTGTTGTTAAAGTGATTAAGTTGAGTGAACTTAAACTGGGTTTGTAAAATCATGAGTATCATTTTTATGTGAGATTGATTGATAAGCATTGTTGAAAACATTTGAGTGAGTGTTCTTATAATTGGACTAGGTCTTGTAAGCAAGAATAAATTCATTGAGTAATTGGTTGAGTAGAGTTGGTTGAGCCTAGTCAAGTGGATGTGTTGTTGTGATAGTTCAAGTTCTATGAAAAAAATTGTTCTATATTTTGATTTGAGTTGAGAAATATATTGAGTGTTGATAAATGTGAAACATATTGAGTCTCTAACAATTCTCTATATGTTTCTATGATAAAAGAGAAATTGAAAGTGATTTATAGTTTGTGAATGTGAAGCATATTGAGTCTCTAACAATTCTCTATATGTTTCTATGAGATTGGACAAGTTCTAGTGAGGACTTGTTAATTCCAAGAAGGAGCAATAAGGTGTATTTGAGCTTTGATTATTTTTGTGTCTAAGGAATATTTGAGAAATTGTTAAGAGTGATATTTTGTCATCTAACCATTGAAATTGGAAAGAAGGAAATTGTGATTGAGACAGATTTCCTTAGGCCACTTCTACATCAAACAAAATGTATGGGCACATCTTGATTCTTGAATGTTTTGAATGTAAATATGGAGTGAAAAGGATTGTTTGGTAAGCATTGTTGAGTGTGTTTTAAATTAATGCTTCAAGGTCTTATGGAATAAAGAGTTGATGATAAAACCTTGTTTGATAAGCATTGTTGTTTAAGTTATTAAGTTTAGTGAACTTGAACTAGGATTTGTAAAATCATGAGTATCATTGTTATGTGAGATTGATTGATAAGCACTATTGAAAACATTTGAGTGAGTGTTCTTATGCTTTGACTAGGGTTTGTAAGCAAGAATAAATTTATTGAGTGATTGGTTGAGTAGAGTTGGTTGAGCCTAGTCAAGTGGATGTGTTGTTATGATAGTTCAAGTTCTATGAAATAAATTGTTCTATATTCCTATTTGAGTTGAGAAATAGATTGAGTGTTGATAAATGTGAAACATATTGAGTCTTTAACAATTCTCTATATGTTTCTATGATAAAAGAGAAATTGAAAGTGATTGATAGTTTGTGAATGTGAAGCATATTGAGTCTCTAACAATTCTCTATATGTTTCTATGAGATTGGACAAGTTCTAGTGAGGACTTGTTGAGAAGAATTGAGGTAAGTCTTAGAGAAGACTTGTGGACATATTGGTGTAATATTTTATGGAAGATTACAATACAGAATTAAGGACGAGAGATTGAGGATATATTTGAGGACAAATATTGAGGAAAAATTTGAGGATAGAGATTAAGGACGAAGTTTGGTGCATATTTGAGGACAGGTTTGTGCCAGACCAGAGATAGAGATTGAGCAGATTTATGCTAGATTGAAGGACTGTCTTTAGTGCAGATTTGAGACAAAGATTTGAAGGTGACAGAGTATAGATGACGACAATCTCCAATGGATAGAGATCCATTAGCCAGGGCAATGAGGACAAGTTTCTTTAGTGGATAGAGATCCATTAGCCGAGTAGTGGGGGCAATTTTTCTTCTAGAAGATCACTAGTTGGAGCTAAGGAGAAAGAGTTCTCCTATGGATAGAGATCCATGAACTTGATTAGGGGATTGGTGTCTCCTTTGTATAGAGGTCCATAAAAATTATAGGGAAAGGATTCCCAAGAGAATTAATTTTCTTAACATTTATAAGGAATATTTTCTCTATGGAGTAGCCCACATTGGGTGAACCACGTTAAATCATATCTCTCATGTGTGTGATGCTTTGTGTGATGTTTACTACTTTAATATTGTTGATGTTATCATTTGGATTAAAAATAGAAATTTTTTATCTTATACTGTTCACCCCCTCTCTCGGTATAAGCACATGTTCTTAAATTGGTATCGAGTGGGTCTCTCCATGAAAATACTAACAACTTGGAGAAGGGTCCATCAACAACACACATGACTTCAAAAAATGAAGAAGATACCATGTTTGATATAAAAGAGGAATTCTTTACTTGCTCTCAAAAATTTGGAAAGGATTAGATAAAAGAACTCAAGCTTGAAGGAACAAATTCAAGAGGATGAAGAAGCAAAGATGGAACTTCTACAAAGTCTCACAAAACTTAAGATAAAGGTAGAATAAGGAAATAAGATTGAGCAAGATATGACAAATCTATTAAGAGAAAGATAAATAAAATGTGAAATATTGGAAGCAAAAATTATTTATCAAAGGAATGAAGTTGAAAGGACTAAAGTACTTCAAGATATAAAGTATGGGAAACATAAAGAAGAGTCAAGTCTCCAAAAAGGAGAAACTTCAAATAAAGATAGGCAAGCAAAGGATACTTCAAAGGAAAAAGACATCAGAAAGGAAAAAATCAAAGAAGAAAATTGGATGAGAGTTAATCACAAAAGGAGAAGAACTCAACCACAATCTCAAAGGCATCCAAATAGGTTACATAATTTCTTCCATGGTCATTGTTTTTCTTGCAATAAATATGGTCATAGATTTGTACATTGTATTGGTCATTCAAGAAACAATGTCAATAGAAATTTCAATTCTTTTGCACATCTTATGGATAATGATATTATATGTTACAAATGCAATAATTTTGAGCACAAGGCTAGATGGTGTAAAATGATACTAATTCTAGTAAAATAAAACCAATTTCAACAACTAGGAAAGAGGAAAAGAGAAATGTAAATATTGGATCAATGTTAGTTCAAAAAGTCCTTCATGCTCAGGATAAAGAAGAACAATGGTATCTTGATAGTGGTTGCTCTAGACACATGACAGGAGATAAAAAAAATCATTTTACAAAAAGAAACCAATAGAGGATTAGTACATTTTTGTGATAATGGATCAACAAAGATTGGTGGAAGAGGAACAATGAGCTTAGATAATGGGAAAACAAGAACAGAAAATGTGTTGTATGTCAAAGGGTTAAAACATAATCTACTAAGTGTAAGTTAACTTTGTGATCAAGGTCATATGGTTACTTTTCACCCAGATAGATGTGAGATAAGAAAAATAGAAACTAGAAAAGTCATTGCAAATGCAATAAGAACTCCAAACAATCTATAAATTATTAGTGAGATCAAAGGGGAAAAGTTATTTTTATCATAATAATATGAGAGTTGGTTGTGGCATAGGAGATTGGGTCATTTGAATTTTGACAACATAGTCAACATAAGCAATAAGCAGACTATAAGAGATTTACCCAATCTAAAGAGGCCACAAAACACAATCTATGCACCTTATCAACATGGAAAGCAAACTAGAACAAGATTTAAGTCAAAGGGATATATGTCATCTGAGCTATTAATTCTAATACATATTGATCTATGTGATCCTACCAGAACACGGAGTGTTCAGGGTGATAGTTACTTTATATTGTTTATAGATGATTGGTTTGGGTAGCCTTCCTAAAAGAGAAATCAGATGCATTTGAAAAATTCAAATCATTTAAGGAATTGGTTGAAAAGGAAACCGACAAGAGGATGAATTTTTTGAGATATGATAGAGAGGATAGATTACCTCAAATTAATATGTAGATTTTTGTGAACAACATGGAATCAAGAGAGAATACTCAGTTGCAAGAAATCCTCAACAAAATGGAGTAGTTGAAAGAAAAAATAGAACTATTGAGAATATGGCTAGAGCTATGTTAAATGAGTCCAAAATTTTAGATGGATTTTGGAGGGAAGTATTCAACATAGCAAGTATATATAATAACTGGAGCTCAAATTAGGATAAACTATCACAAGACTCCTTATGAGATTTGGAAAGGAAGACCGACCACCGTAAAACACTTCAAGGTTTTTGGAAGCAAGTGCTACATAAGACGAGAAGATCAAAACTTAGGTAAGTTTGACCCAAGATGTGATGAGGGAATTTTTCTTGGTTATTCCACTAAGAGTAAAGCTTATAGATGCTTCAACAAGAGAACACACACTATTGTAGAAAGTATAAATGTAACAATTGATGAGAAGATAGATTCAAGAGAACCAGTTTAGCAAATTGTGTATTAGGAATATGGGAGTTGTCAAGAAGAGTTTCATGAGGAATCATATGATGAAGAAGAAGAAACACAAATAATTCTTCCTAAAACTCCATCGAGGTATGTACAGAAGCATCATACAAAAGATCTAATCATTAGGAACCCATATGAAAGACAAACAATGAGAAGGATAATAACACCATCTCAATGAGCAAATGTTTATTTGCTATCTAAGATTGAGCCAAATAATTTCAATAAGGAAAGTGAAGATGAGTTTTGTATTAAGGCAATGGATGAGGAATTAGATCATATAGAGAAAAGGAAGACTTGGGAACTTGTTCCACGACCAAAGAACAAGAATGTGATTGGCACAAATTGGGTATTCATAAAAAAGTTAAATGAAGATGGACATATTGTAAGAATAAAGCAATGTTAGTGTGCAAAGGTTATGCTCAGGTAGAGGGAATTGAATTTGATGATACATTTGCTCCAATTGCACGACTTGAAGCTATAATAATATTTTTAGCCTTCTCAAGTTTTAAAAACTTCAAGGTATATCAGATGGATGTTAAGTCAGCATTTCTAAATGGTGTTCTAGAAGAAGAAGTATATATTGAACAACCAGAGGGATTCATATTAAAATACAAACTAGATCATGTATGCAGATTGAAAAAGGCATTGTATGGTCTAAAGCAGTCTCCTAGAGCATGGTACTCAAGATTGGATAAGTATATTTAGGAACAGGGATTCAAAAAAGGAATAGTGGACAATAAATAATACATCAAAAATTAAGGGAATAATCTACTAATTGTGGTTGTTTATGTTGACATCATTTTTGAGGGAAACAATGATAAGATGTGTAAATAATTTGCAAAGAATATGCAGAATGAATTTTAGATGTATATGCTCGGTGAGTTATCCTTCTTTCTTGGAATTCGAATTTCACAATCATAGAAAGGAGTATTTCTCTCACAAACCAAGTATATAAAAGAGATGATAAATAAATTTAGGTTAGAATATTGCAAAGCTGGTAAGTACCCCCATGATCACGAGTATGCAAGTTAAGTAAGGATGATGAATATCTAGAGGTAGATTAGAGATTATACAGATCTATGATTGGTAGTTTGTTGTATGTTACAGCTACAAGACCATACATAGTACAATCAGTGGGATTAGTGGTAACATTTTAGGTAGCAGTAAAGAGAATTCTTAGGTATCTAAAAGGGACTATGGATTTTGGGCTCTTGTATCCCAAAAGTGATAGTTTCACACTCACAGCATATACAGATGCAGATTGGGTTGGCAGTATTGATGATAGAAAGAGCACAAGTGGAGGAGCATTTTTCTTGGAGACTATTTAGTATCTTGGCTAAGTAAGAAGTAGGTTTCAGTATCCTTATATATAAAAGAAGCAAAATATATTGTAGCAGTAGCCAGTTGTACACAGGTATTATAGATGAAGTGAACTCTAGAAGACTTCAAGATAAAACATGATCAACCTATTCCCATATTATGTGATAATACAAGTGCTATAAGTATCTCAAATAATCTAGTGATGCACTCTAGGACAAAACACATTCCGATCAAGTATCATTTTCTAGAGAACATGTGATAGATAAACATGTCAGGTTGGAATATGTTACTAAAAAGGACTAGATAGTAGATATTTTCACTAAGCCACTTTCAAAGGAGACATTTGAGTATCTTTGAGGAAAACTGGTAGTAATACTCCCGCCCCAAAATTAACCACCTGAAGAGGAGGTGGAGGAGGGGCTAAGCTAAGAGACTCATTCTTATCCCCGAGCCCCAAAGGTGACCCTTTGCCATTGATGTCAAAGGGGGAGAGATTTGAGTAAGGGGAGAGATATTTGGTTTAAGGAGAGAGCATTGAGTCAGGGGGAGCATAACAAGAAAAAGGTCAAGTTTTGGTAAAAATTATTTGGGTTGCCATCAATGACAAAGGGGGAGATTGTTGGACATTTTGAGTAGATAATTTGTCATTGATGTCAATATTTCAACAACATTGAGTGGCAGTTTTAGTGGGTAGCAACAGTTTCAGGCTCCAATCAGTGCAAAAAAATAGTCCGGTTTCGATTGATCAAATCCATTCTAGGAGGTCAAGATAAGGTCCAAGGTGAAAAGAAAAAGCCCAAGTGAATAATATTATAATAATTCTTTATAATATTATACAAGGAAGATTAAATTAATTAATATAATTTTATTAAATTAATTTACTTAACTTTATGTTATTTAAATTAATTATTAATTAATTTTAATATTAATTATATATTAATTTATGTTAATTTTAAATAACCCTAATGTGGGTTATTAATTCAAATTTTGAATTCGAATTCGAGTGCCAACATGGGAGAAAATTAATCAAAGTATATATAAAGGGGACTCCTCCACCTTAGCCAAAAAGTTTAATGCATTCGATTTTAATCTCCATGCTATTATGAATTGTGTGAATCATTCAGTGAGAAAGAGAAAGGTTAATTGGTGTTTAAAGGACCAAGTGATAGGCGAGTTTTGATTACCCACTATTCAAGGCACCTTGGTCACCAAGTTCTAGTAGCATAGGTGGAAACTTCGGTGAAGGCAAGATGTTGTGGTAGCATGAGGCGAAGGTTCGAATCTATGGGTGTGGCATTTTATTTTAAGGCATTGATGGCAATCAAAGGCACCAAGAGAAAGTAAAACTTCCTTCCTTCACATGGGCTCCTATAGCCTATGCAATGGGCACCAAAGTGCTAAGGTGCTTGGCACTTGGGGAGACGACGATTCGAATCATGCTAAAACCCTTTTGGGGAGAAAACAAAGGTATGCATTAGTTGAGCGCCAAAATTTTTGGAGGAATTAGTTGAGCTATTAAAATTTAATTTTTGTTTAATTTATTTGGTTTGTAAGGTTTAAGGGGAGTTATAAGGTTGATGCAAAATAAATTTTTGGTGCTATTTGATTTAGTGTTTGAAAAGGGTAATAAGGTGTTTTAGGAAGATTGAGTTTTTTTGGTGTTGGATTTTATTTTAAGTTGGAGATTATAAGGTGTATCCAAATAATTATTTTTCATGTATGATTTGATGAATGTTAATTCCAAGAAGGAGCAATAAGGTGTATTTGAGCTTTGATTATTTTTGTGTCTAAGGAATATTTGAGAAAGTGTTAAGAGTGATATTTTGTCATCTAACCATTGAAATTGGAAAGAAGGAAATTGTGATTGAGACAGGTTTTCTAAGACCACTTCTACGTCAAATAAAAAGTATGGGCACATATTCCTAATGAGTGATTGTTGAATGTTGTGAATGCAAATTTGGAGTGAAAAGGATTGTTTGGTAAGCATTGTTGAGTGTGTTTTGAATTAATTCTTCAAGTTTTTATGGAATAAAGAGTTGTTGATAAAACCTTGTTTGATAAGCATTGTTGTTAAAGTGATTAAGTTGAGTGAACTTAAACTGGGTTTGTAAAATCATGAGTATCATTTTTATGTGAGATTGATTGATAAGCATTGTTGAAAACATTTGAGTGAGTGTTCTTATAATTGGACTAGGTCTTGTAAGCAAGAATAAATTCATGAGTAATTGGTTGAGTAGAGTTGGTTGAGCCTAGTCAAGTGGATGTGTTGTTGTGATAGTTCAAGTTCTATGAAAAAAATTGTTCTATATTTTGATTTGAGTTGAGAAATATATTGAGTGTTGATAAATGTGAAACATATTGAGTCTCTAACAATTCTCTATATGTTTCTATGATAAAAGAGAAATTGAAAGTGATTTATAGTTTGTGAATGTGAAGCATATTGAGTCTCTAACAATTCTCTATATGTTTCTATGAGATTGGACAAGTTCTAGTGAGGACTTGTTAATTCCAAGAAGGAGCAATAAGGTGTATTTGAGCTTTGATTATTTTTGTGTCTAAGGAATATTTGAGAAATTGTTAAGAGTGATATTTTGTCATCTAACCATTGAAATTGGAAAGAAGGAAATTGTGATTGAGACAGATTTCCTTAGGCCACTTCTACATCAAACAAAATGTATGGGCACATCTTGATTCTTGAATGTTTTGAATGTAAATATGGAGTGAAAAGGATTGTTTGGTAAGCATTGTTGAGTGTGTTTTAAATTAATGCTTCAAGGTCTTATGGAATAAAGAGTTGATGATAAAACCTTGTTTGATAAGCATTGTTGTTTAAGTTATTAAGTTTAGTGAACTTGAACTAGGATTTGTAAAATCATGAGTATCATTGTTATGTGAGATTGATTGATAAGCACTATTGAAAACATTTGAGTGAGTGTTCTTATGCTTTGACTAGGGTTTGTAAGCAAGAATAAATTTATTGAGTGATTGGTTGAGTAGAGTTGGTTGAGCCTAGTCAAGTGGATGTGTTGTTATGATAGTTCAATTTCTATCAAATAAATTGTTCTATATTCCTATTTGAGTTGAGAAATAGATTGAGTGTTGATAAATGTGAAACATATTGAGTCTTTAACAATTCTCTATATGTTTCTATGATAAAAGAGAAATTGAAAGTGATTGATAGTTTGTGAATGTGAAGCATATTGAGTCTCCGACAATTCTCTATATGTTTCTATGAGATTGGACAAGTTCTAGTGAGGACTTGTTGAGAAGAATTGAGGTAAGTCTTAGAGAAGACTTGTGGACATATTGGTGTAATATTTTATGGAAGATTACAATACAGAATTAAGGACAGAGATTGAAGATATATTTGAGGACAAATATTGAGGACAAATTTGATGATAGAGATTAAGGACGAAGTTTGGTGCATATTTGAGGACAGGTTTGTGCCAGACCAGAGATAGAGATTGAGCAGATTTATGCTAGATTGAAGGACTGTCTTTAGTGCAGATTTGAGACAAAGATTTGAAGGTGACAGAGTATAGAGGACGACAATCTCCAGTGGATAGAGATCCATTAGCCAGGGCAATGAGGACAAGTTTCTTTAGTGGATAGAGATCCATTAGCCAGAGTAGTGGGGGCAATTGTTCTTCTAGAAGATCACTAGTCAGAGCTAAGGAGAAAGAGTTCTCCTATGGATAGAGATCCATGAACTTGATTAGGGGATTGGTGTCTCCTTTGTATAGAGGTCCATAAAAATTATAGGGAAAGGATTCCCAAGAGAATTTATTTGAGAAAAATTTATAAGGAATATTTTCTCTATGGAGTAGCCCACATTGGGTGAACCACGTTAAATCATATCTCTCATGTGTGTGATGCTTTGTGTGATGTTTACTACTTTAATATTGTTGATGTTATCATTTGGATTAAAAATAGAAATTTTTTATCTTATACTGTTCACCCCCTCTCTCAGTATAAGCACATGTTCTTAAATTGGTATCAGAGTGGGTCTCTCCATGAAAATACTAACAACTTGGAGAAGGGTCCATCAAAAACACACATGACTTCAAAAAATGAAGAATACACCATGTTTGATATAAAAGAGGAATTCTTTACTGCTCTCAAAAATTTGGAAAGGATTAGATAAAAGAACTCAAGCTTGAAGGAACAAATTCAAGAGGATGAAGAAGCAAAGATGGAACTTCTACAAAGTCTCACAAAACTTAAGATAAAGGTAGAATAAGGAAATAAGATTGAGCAAGATATGACAAATCTATTAAGAGAAAGATAAATAAAATGTGAAATATTGGAAGCAAAAATTATTTATCAAAGGAATGAATTTGAAAGGACTAAAGTACTTCAAGATATAAAGTATGGGAAACATAAAGAAGAGTCAAGTCTCCAAAAAGGAGAAACTTCAAATAAAGATAGGCAAGCAAAGGATACTTCAAAGGAAAAAGACATCAGAAAGGAAAAAATCAAAGAAGAAAATTGGATGAGAGTTAATCACAAAAGGAGAAGAACTCAACCACAATCTCAAAGGCATCCAAATAGGTTACATAATTTCTTCCATGGTCATTGTTTTTCTTGCAATAAATATGGTCATAGATTTGTACATTGTATTGGTCATTCAAGAAACAATGTCAATAGAAATTTCAATTCTTTTGCACATCTTATGGATAATGATATTATATGTTACAAATGCAATAATTTTGAGCACAAGGCTAGATGGTGTAAAATGATACTAATTCTAGTAAAATAAAACCAATTTCAACAACTAGGAAAGAGGAAAAGAGAAATGTAAATATTGGATCAATGTTAGTTCAAAAAGTCCTTCATGCTCAGGATAAAGAAGAACAATGGTATCTTGATAGTGGTTGCTCTAGACACATGACAGGAGATAAAAAAAATCATTTTACAAAAAGAAACCAATAGAGGATTAGTACATTTTTGTGATAATGGATCAACAAAGATTGGTGGAAGAGGAACAATGAGCTTAGATAATGGGAAAACAAGAACAGAAAATGTGTTGTATGTCAAAGGGTTAAAACATAATCTACTAAGTGTAAGTTAACTTTGTGATCAAGGTCATATGGTTACTTTTCACCCAGATAGATGTGAGATAAGAAAAATAGAAACTAGAAAAGTCATTGCAAATGCAATAAGAACTCCAAACAATCTATAAATTATTAGTGAGATCAAAGGGGAAAAGTTCTTTTTATCATAATAATATGAGAGTTGGTTGTGGCATAGGAGATTGGGTCATTTGGATTTTGACAACATAGTCAACATAAGCAATAAGCAGACTATAAGAGATTTAACCAATCTAAAGAGGCCACAAAACACAATCTATGCACCTTATCAACATGGAAAGCAAACTAGAACAAGATTTAAGTCAAAGGGATATATGTCATCTGAGCTATTAATTCTAATACATATTGATCTATGTGATCCTACCAGAACACGGAGTGTTCAGGGTGATAGTTACTTTATATTGTTTATAGATGATTGGTTTGGGTAGCCTTCCTAAAAGAGAAATCAGATGCATTTGAAAAATTCAAATCATTTAAGGAATTGGTTGAAAATGAAACCGACAAGAGGATGAATTTTTTGAGATATGATAGAGAGGATAGATTACCTCAAATTAATATGTAGATTTTTGTGAACAACATGGAATCAAGAGAGAATACTCAGTTGCAAGAAATCCTCAACAAAATGGAGTAGTTGAAAGAAAAAATAGAACTATTGAGAATATGGCTAGAGCTATGTTAAATGAGTCCAAAATTTTAGATGGATTTTGGAGGGAAGAATTCAACATAGCAGTATATATAATAACTGGAGCTCAAATTAGGATAAACTATCACAAGACTCCTTATGAGATTTGGAAAGGAAGACCGACCACTGTAAAACACTTCAAGGTTTTTGGAAGCAAGTGCTACATAAGACGAGAAGATCAAAACTTAGGTAAGTTTGACCCAAGATGTGATGAGGGAATTTTTCTTGGTTATTCCACTAAGAGTAAAGCTTATAGATGCTTCAACAAGAGAACACACACTATTGTAGAAAGTATAAATGTAACAATTGATGAGAAGATAGATTCAAGAGAACCAGTTTAGCAAATTGTGTATTAGGAATATGGGAGTTGTCAAGAAGAGTTTCATGAGGAATCATATGATGAAGAAGAAGAAACACAAATAATTCTTCCTAAAACTCCATCGAGGTATGTACAGAAGCATCATACAAAAGATCTAATCATTAGGAACCCATATGAAAGACAAACAATGAGAAGGATAATAACACCATCTCAATGAGCAAATGTTTATTTGCTATCTAAGATTGAGCCAAATAATTTCAATAAGGAAAGTGAAGATGAGTTTTGTATTAAGGCAATGGATGAGGAATTAGATCATATAGAGAAAAGGAAGACTTGGGAACTTGTTCCACGACCAAAGAACAAGAATGTGATTGGCACAAATTGGGTATTCATAAAAAAGTTAAATGAAGATGGACATATTGTAAGAATAAAGCAATGTTAGTGTGCAAAGGTTATGCATAGGTAGAGGGAATTGAATTTGATGATACATTTGCTCCAATTGCATGACTTGAAGCTATAATAATATTTTTAGCCTTCTCAAGTTTTAAAAACTTCAAGGTATATCAGATGGATGTTAAGTCAGCATTTCTAAATGGTGTTCTAGAAGAAGAAGTATATATTGAACAACCAGAGGGATTCATATTAAAATACAAACTAGATCATGTATGCAGATTGAAAAAGGCATTGTATGGTCTAAAGCAGTCTCCTAGAGCATGGTACTCAAGATTGGATAATTATATTTAGGAACAGGGATTCAAAAAAGGAATAGTGGACAATAAATAATACATCAAAAATTAAGGGAATAATCTACTAATTGTGGTTGTTTATGTTGACATCATTTTTGAGGGAAACAATGATAAGATGTGTAAATAATTTGCAAAGAATATGCAGAATGAATTTTAGATGTATATGCTCGGTGAGTTATCCTTCTTTCTTGGAATTCGAATTTCACAATCATAGAAAGGAGTATTTCTCTTACAAACCAAGTATATAAAAGAGATGATAAATAAATTCAGGTTAGAATATTGCAAAGCTGGTAAGTACCCCCATGATCACGAGTATGCAAGTTAAGTAAGGATGATGAATATCTAGAGGTAGATTAGAGATTATACGAGATCTATGATTTGGAGTTTGTTGTATGTCATAGCTACAAGACCATACATAGTACAATCGAGTGGGATTAGTGGTAACATTTTAGGTAGCGAGTAAAGAGAATTCTTAGGTATCTAAAAGAGACTATGGATTTTGGGCTCTTGTATCCCAAAAGTGATAGTTTTACACTCACGACATATACGAGATGCAGATTGGGTTGGCGGTATTGATGATAGAAAGAGCACAAGTGGAGGAGCATTTTTCTTGGAGACTATTTAGTATCTTGGCTAAGTAAGAAGTAGGTTTCAGTATCCTTATATATAAAAGAAGCAAAATATATTGTAGCAGTAGCCAGTTGTACACAGGTATTATAGATGAAGTGAACTCTAGAAGACTTCAAGATAAAACATGATCAACCTATTCCCATATTATGTGATAATACAAGTGCTATAAGTATCTCAAATAATCTAGTGATGCACTCTAGGACAAAACACATTCCGATCAAGTATCATTTTCTAAGAGAACATGTGATAGATAAACATGTCGGGTTGGAATATGTTACTAAAAAGGAGCAGATATTAGATATTTTCACTAAGCCACTTTCAAAGGAGACATTTGAGTATCTTTGAGGAAAACTGGTAGTAATACTCCCGCCCCAAAATTAACCACCTGAAGAGGAGGTGGAGGAGGGGCTAAGCTAAGAGACTCATTCTTATCCCTGAGCCCCAAAGGTGACCCTTTGCCATTGATGTCAAAGGGGGAGAGATTTGAGTAAGGGAGAGATATTTGGTTTATGGAGAGAGCATTGAGTCAGGGGGAGCATAACAAGAAAAAGGTCAAGTTTTGGTAAAAATTATTTGGGTTGCCATCAATGACAAAGGGGGAGATTGTTGGACATTTTGAGTAGATAATTTGTCATTGATGTCAATCTTTCAACAACATTGAGTGGCAGTTTTAGTGGGTAGCAACAGTTTCAGGCTCCAATCAGTGCAAAAAAATAGTCTGGTTTCAGTTGATCAAATCCATTCTAGGAGGTCAAGATAAGGTCCAAGGTGAAAAGAAAAAGCCCAAGTGAATAATATTATAATAATTCTTTATAATATTATACAAGGAAGATTAAATTAATTAATATAATTTTATTAAATTAATTTACTTAACTTTATGTTATTTAAATTAATTATTAATTAATTTTAATATTAATTATATATTAATTTATGTTAATTTTAAATAACCCTAATGTGGGTTATTAATTCAAATTTTGAATTTGAATTCGAGTGCCAACATGGGAGAAAATTAATCAAAGTATATATAAAGGGGACTCCTCCACCTTAGCCAAAAAGTTTAATGCATTCGATTTTAATCTCCATGCTATTATGAATTGTGTGAATCATTCAGTGAGAAAGAGAAAGGTTAATTGGTGTTTAAAGGACCAAGTGATAGGCGAGTTTTGATTACCCACTATTCAAGGCACCTTGGTCACCAAGTTCTAGTAGCATAGGTGGAAACTTCGGTGAAGGCAAGATGTTGTGGTAGCATGAGGCGAAGGTTCGAATCTATGGGTGTGGCATTTTATTTTAAGGCATTGATGGCAATCAAAGGCACCAAGAGAAAGTAAAACTTCCTTCCTTCACATGGGCTCCTATAGCCTATGCAATGGGCACCAAAGTGCTAAGGTGCTTGGCACTTGGGGAGACGACGATTCGAATCATGCTAAAACCCTTTTGGGGAGAAAACAAAGGTATGCATTAGTTGAGCGCCAAAATTTTTGGAGGAATTAGTTGAGCTATTAAAATTTAATTTTTGTTTAATTTATTTGGTTTGTAAGGTTTAAGGGGAGTTATAAGGTTGATGCAAAATAAATTTTTGGTGCTATTTGATTTAGTGTTTGAAAAGGGTAATAAGGTGTTTTAGGAAGATTGAGTTTTTTTGGTGTTGGATTTTATTTTAAGTTGGAGATTATAAGGTGTATCCAAATAATTATTTTTCATGTATGATTTGATGAATGTTAATTCCAAGAAGGAGCAATAAGGTGTATTTGAGCTTTGATTATTTTTGTGTCTAAGGAATATTTGAGAAAGTGTTAAGAGTGATATTTTGTCATCTAACCATTGAAATTGGAAAGAAGGAAATTGTGATTGAGACAGGTTTTCTAAGACCACTTCTACGTCAAATAAAAAGTATGGGCACATATTCCTAATGAGTGATTGTTGAATGTTGTGAATGCAAATTTGGAGTGAAAAGGATTGTTTGGTAAGCATTGTTGAGTGTGTTTTGAATTAATTCTTCAAGTTTTTATGGAATAAAGAGTTGTTGATAAAACCTTGTTTGATAAGCATTGTTGTTAAAGTGATTAAGTTGAGTGAACTTAAACTGGGTTTGTAAAATCATGAGTATCATTTTTATGTGAGATTGATTGATAAGCATTGTTGAAAACATTTGAGTGAGTGTTCTTATAATTGGACTAGGTCTTGTAAGCAAGAATAAATTCATTGAGTAATTGGTTGAGTAGAGTTGGTTGAGCCTAGTCAAGTGGATGTGTTGTTGTGATAGTTCAAGTTCTATGAAAAAAATTGTTCTATATTTTGATTTGAGTTGAGAAATATATTGAGTGTTGATAAATGTGAAACATATTGAGTCTATAACAATTCTCTATATGTTTCTATGATAAAAGAGAAATTGAAAGTGATTTATAGTTTGTGAATGTGAAGCATATTGAGTCTCTAACAATTCTCTATATGTTTCTATGAGATTGGACAAGTTCTAGTGAGGACTTGTTGATCAGATTTGGACAAGTTTTAGTGAGGACTTGTTGAGCAGAATTGAGGTAAGTATTAGAGAATACTTGTGGATATATTGGTGTAAGATTTTGTGGAAACTTACAATACAAATTTGAGTACAGAGATTGAGGATAGATTTGAGTACAAATATTGAGGACATATTTGAGGATAGAGAATGAGGACAAATTTTAGGATAGATTTTGGTGCAGATTTTAGGACAAGTTTGTGCCAGACCAGAGATAGATATTGAGAATATTTGTGCTAGACCGAAGGACCGTGTTTAGTGCAAATTTGAGACAAAAATTTGAAGGTGATAGAGTATAAAGGATGATAGTCTCCAGTGGATAGAGATCCATTAGCCAGGGTAGTGAGGACAAGTGTCTTTAGTGGATATAGATCCATTAGCTAGAGTAGTGGGGGCAGTAGTTCTTCTAGAATATCACTAGTTAGAGCTAAGGAGAAAGAGTTATCCTTTGGATAGATATCCATGAACTTGATTAGGGGATTGGTGTCTCCTTTGGATAGAGGTCCATAAACATTGTAGGGAAAGGATTCCCAAGAGAATTTATTTGAGAAAAATTTATAAGGAATATTTTCTCCATGGAGTAGCCCACATTGGGTGAACCACATTAAATCATGTCTCTCATGTGTGTGATGATTTGTGTGATGTTTACTACTTTAATATTTTTGATGTTATCATTTGGATTAAAAATAAAAAAATTATCTTATATTGTTCACCCCCCTCTCACTATAAGCACATGTTCTTCACTTACATTATTGCAACCTAGGGTTAGAAATCATTCAATAAAATAATCATATTAGGGTTAGTCATTGTCCTTTTGCATCATGTGTGTCTTGCATTGTTCCTTCATTTTCATAGTTTAGTATAGAAAGGCTAAATATAGGTGATTTCTTAATTAACACATTTAACACTCCCACGCTAGACTTGGAGTGAGTCCTAAAAAAATTCCTAGTGAATCCATCATTTTTTGTCCTTTAGTGTAGAGAATATAACACACCATTGTGGTTCACGTCAACTCCCAATGGATCTAGCTGAGAATTGTACTTGGTAGGGTAGTTTTATCCCTCTACATATTTGTTGAAGTCGATGTGAACACACATATTAGTGGAAAATATAGGAAGCCTCTTACTTTGTTTTTTATTTATAACTTAAATAAGACCACTAATTCCATTTGTTTAGACTAGAAAATATCTAAAATCATCTTTTAAATATTTGTGTGTTTTTACTAGTTTTAGTTTTCCTCCTTTTTCACTATATCCTTTCTCTTTCTCCTAATGGCTCCCAACCTTAGGAGTGGGTGAAGGATTTTAGAGTATGATGATATTTTTCAAGAAGATGATCAGATTGATAGAGAGAATCATAATTTAGAAGAGGAAGAAAATGAAGAAGTTGGAAATGACCTTGATCCTACTAAGGGGTCCAATGGGAACCTTATCTTTAAATCATTTGAACATGTCTAGAATTTTTACAAGCATCATAAGAATGTCTTGGATAAAGCTATGGATGAGGAAGCCTAACTTAAGGAAGCTAGAACATCTCATCATCAAATAATTTCTCCTCAAAATGTTCACAAAAATTCATTGTTTGAATATTCACATCATGTTAATACTTGCCCTCAACTAATATATACTATTACTATGACCACCACAATTGGAAGAATTCCACAAGCTCCTACAACTAGTAGTGCATCTCCCAATTATGTTCAATTTCCTCCTCATTTAGTTAATCTCAACATTTATGCAACTGTTCCACCAATTGTTATTTATCCTCCACAGTAATATATCGCATATCATAACCCATACCATAATAGTGTCAATACCTCCAACATGAGCCAAGTTATATTTTAATAATCAACCTATACCCCTCCCCTAGGGAACCTAAGGGCATTGCACATAAAAAATCCTAAAGTGCAAATTTTAACCAATATGGTGAAATAATTGGTTTCAAGAGTGGATATGATTCAACTACCTAGTTTCACCTACAACTATAGAGAAATTTGTAACCAACCCTTAGACCCTATCGTTACCTTTATGTTGGCAATTTTGGGTACCTTGGGTACATTGCCTTTGCTCAAGTGAAGATGTTGTCATTGATGTCAAGAAGTTCTTGAAGCAATTTGATTTGATGTCAAGGAATTTGTTTTGTTGAAGATTATTCAGAGCATGGATAGTGAGTTTCCAAGAAGTTCATAGTAGCCCATTTGCAAAAGATCAAGAAAAAGACAAGTAAGAAAAAGTATGCAGCAGGCTAGAAAAACTATCGCGATTTCGTGACATGTTTGAGGAGAGAGAAAGCTTTGGAAAAACTATCATGATTTCGTGACATGTTTGAGGAGAGAGAAAGTTCTGGAAAAACTGTCGCGATTCCATGACATGCTGGAAGAAAGAGAAGAAGCTAGCAAAACTATCACGATTTCGTGACATGTTGGCAGAGAAGGAGAGCAAGATGGAAAGTGTCACGATTTCGTGACATGTCGCATTTTCGCGACTCGAAAAGTGTAGGAAGGCAGAGAAGGAAAAGTGTCACGATTTCGCGACACATTGCCAGGAAAGTTGTACGGATGAGAAAGTGTCACGATTTCGTGACATAATGCAGAAAAGAGAGTCCGCAGTGTGAACTGTCACGATTTCATGACAAGTTCGAAGAGAGAGAAAGTAACTCAAAAAGTGTCACGATTTCGTGACATGCTGAAAAGCTCAAAGTGAGAACTGTCACGATTTCGTGACATGCAGCAAAAGGAAGAGTCTGAAATAAGAAGCGTCACGATTTCGTGACAGGCTACAAAGAAGTTGTACGGATGCAGAAAGTGTCACGATTTCGTGACAGGTTGAAGAGAAAGCTTGCGAATGCAGAAAGTGTCACGATTTCGCGATAGGTTGAGATGGCAGCATTGAGTTGGAGAAAGTGTCATGATTTCGTGATAGAAATAGTTAGCAAGTCTTCAACAGAAGAAGCGTCACGATTTCATGACGAATTCAAGAAGGAAGAGCTCGAAGGCGAAAGCGTCACGATTTCGCGACATGTTCCAGTTTCAGGGGTAAGGAGAGAGAAGCTCAAGGTAGCAAAGTGTCCCATTGCGACATGTTCGGTTGGGTAAGGAGAGAGAAGGCTCAAGGCAGCGAAAGTGTCACGATTTCACGACATGTTCCATTTTCGCTAGTGCAAACCAAGAAGAGGTTGATAAAGCGAGAAATGTCATGATTTCATGACAATAGTGACGATGACGTCAGTAGAGGTAGAAGTGTCACGATTTCACGACAAAAGCAAAGTTGTTGCTGACAAAGCGAGAAGTGTCACGATATCGCGACAAGAGCTTAGTCAAAGTCGTCAATGGCTAAAGTGTCGCGATATCGTGACAAAAGCCATAAGGTAGTGTATGGTTGCAAAAGATGTCGCGATATCGCGACATGTTGTAGTTTCACGACAGAAGCTACAGAAGAGTTGCAGAGTTAAATTTGAGCCGACAAAGTTAAATCTAGGCCGACGAAGATTAGGGTTTGCAGTCGACGAAGATTAGGGTTTGCAGTCGACGTTGTTTAGGGTTGAGCAGCCGACTAGGATCAAAGTTTTAATCTTGAAAGTTTTAGTATAAGAGGAGGGCTGTTTGAAGAGAAATGGTATCGATCGAAGTGTGCGTTCGAAGTGCGACTTTCATAGATAGAGTGCGAGGGAGAAGTTCGATCATCGAGAAGCAGAGTGCAAAGTGTCGATTGCAGTGTACAGAGTGCATTCCATCGAATCTTCTAAGTGAGAGAGATTGCAAGGAAGAATGATTGCATAGAGGTGCATAAGTTGATGTTTGATCGAGTGCTACTGTGATTGCACAAAGGTGCAGATTTGAGGACATACTTGTGCCAGACCGAAGGACTGTGTTTGGTGCAGAACAGAGAAAGAGAAAGAGGACATTTGTGCTAGACCGAAGGACTATGTTTAGTGCAAATTCGAGGACCAGCTTTGGAGGTGAAAGAGTTGAGGACAAAGGTCTCCAGCCAGAGCAGGGAAGACAGGTGTCTTCTATGGATAGAGTTCCACTTGCTAAGGGCAGAGGAGGCAGAGGTCTTCTAGAGGATCACCAACCAGAGCAGAGCTAGGGGATTGGTGTCTCCTTTGGGTTGGTGCCCATAAACTTTGTAATCGGGAAAGGTTTCCCAGAATTTGAGGTGATAAAATTTAGTGAAATATTTTATCCGTGGAGTAGCCCGCATTGGGTGAACCACGTAAATTGTTGTGTCTCTATTGTGGATGGTATTTTGTGCATTGCTTTGATTACTATTTTTGATACTGCTATCTATTCACTGCATAATATTAATTTGAAAGTTGAAGGAAAAAGTATAAAGTGGTCTTATACTATTCACCCCCCCTCTCAGTATAAGCTTGTGTTCTTCAATTGGTATCAGAGCGGGTTCCTTCGAAAAGTTTAAACAGCTTGAAGGAAAAGCTTGATAAGAACACAATGGATTATTCAAGCGGAAATGCAGCACCTATTCTTGATGGATCAGATTTTGGTCTTTGGAGTGCAAGGATGAAGGTTCATCTAATGGCACTTGGGAATGAGGTTTGGGAAGTGATTGAAGATGGGTACACTATTCCTGTAAATGGTCCATATACTAAAGAAGATAGGCTTCTACATCACAGCAATTCAAAAGCAATGAATGCAATCCTGAAAGGCTTATAGAAAGCAGATCTCACCAAAGTAATTCACTGCAAGACAACTAGTGAAATGTGGAAACAGTTGCAGGTGGTTCATACAGGTGATGCAAATGTCAGAAAGGCCAAGTTGAGACATTTCAAAGGTATGTTTGAACAACTCAAGATGAATGATGATGAAAATATTAGTGACTACATGCTTCGCATGGATGAGGTTGTTAACTCCATGAAAGACTTAGGTCTTGAACTTGCTGAAAATGATGTTTGTGATAAAATCTTAAGATCTCTTCCTAATAGATTTAGTGAAAATATTTCTGCTATTGAGGAAGCTAAAGATTTGGATAAGCTGAAAAAGGATGAGCTTCATAGTATTCTTGCAGCATTTGAGTTGAGAACTCAGGTGAAGGTTGATGTCAAGAAAGAGGCAACTTTCAAGGCTACCAAGAAATCTAAGGGTAAACAGCTTCAAGAGAGTGATGAGTCTTCTAGTGATGAAGAGGCATATTACAACAAGAAAGGCAAGTTATCTAGAAAGCACAAAAGCATGAAAAATATAAGATGCTTCAATTGTGGAAAGTTTGGTCATTATGCTATCTGTTGTACTATTTCCAAGAATGAAAGTGATGAAGAGAAACAGGATGTTAAGAGCAAGGATTCTAAAAGCACAGGTATTACAGAAAGAACAAAGATGAGCACAACAATCAAGGAAAGAGGTATTCACACAAGAACAAGAAGAGTTTCTACCTAGACAAAGCAAGTAAGTGTTCTAGCAGTGATAGTGAAAGCTCTTCAAGTGATGAGGAAAATGAGATGTTGTTCATATCAAAAAAGGAGGAAGAACCGAAACATAGATTCATTATTATGAAATGTCTTAGATGTGGAAATTTTGGTCACCTTGAGGATGACTGTACAAATAATGATTTGGTTTCCAGTATGTATAAGGATGCTTCAGAAAACTATCAAGAAGATGCTTGTATGGTTTTTGAAAAAGGTAGCACCTCTAGTGATAAGAAATCTGGAAAAGGCCTTGAGGATTCAGAAAGCAAACAAATAAAAGATCTTGAAAGTGAACTTAATAATGCTCTTAGTGTTTTGAAAAAGGAAAGAAAGAAGAATGATAGACTCAAGGATAAGTTAGATGAATGTTGTATGGAGAGAGACGATCTTATAGAAAGTCTTGACTTCTCTATAGCTAAAACACAGGAACTCAAGGATGAGTTAGAGTCTAAGATTCTTGAGTATAATGAGTTGGAACAAAAAATGGCTTCTCTGGAAGTGGAAACTAAAGAGTACAAGGATAAGCTGTACAGGTTTCAAGATAGCTCCAAAAGGGTTAAGTCTCTCATCAAAGGTCAAAGAAATCCAACAGATAAAACAGGTCTTGGTTTTGTTAAGCCGCACAAAGAATAGGTTGGGGAATCTAGCAAGAGATTCCAAAAGGAAGAGAGTTCTGATGAAGAAAGTACTTCAGAACATGAGTCCATGAGTGATCGATGCGCAGAAATAGAAAACAAAATTCAGAATGCGAAGAAGAAGTTTTCAGGACCCAAGAGGTCGTATAAAGGAAAATTTCACGACAGATGTTTTGCGTGTTACAGGTTTGGTCACATGGCTGCACATTGCATGGCTCAAGTAAGGAAGATAAATGACAGTTTCAGAGGTGGTAATTTCTTTCAAGGGTATTGCTACTCGTGTAAACAGTTTGGGCATAAGGCAATTTTTTGCAAGGCTAATAACTGGAACAGGGTTAGTCAAAACAGGAGGATTCAAAGAACAAGTATGCCTAAAAGAAATAACATTGTTACTTGTTATAAGTGCAACAATGAAGGCCACACAACTAGACAGTGTAGAGCTGATCTTCCAAGGTACAAGAACAGGAACAGTGGCATGATCAGGTCCAAGGATCAAGGCATGAAAAAGGACAGGGATGAGAACAAGAACAAGAACAGTGACAAAAATAGGAATGCGGGCAAAAAGTTCAAGAAAAGGTCGGGCAAGGAAATTATAGACACTGATGATGATCAGTGCCTAATGGGAGTTTTACTCCCACCCCAGAATTAATCACCTCATCAGGAGGTGGGGGAGGGACTAAGCTAAGAAGCTCATTCTTAGTCCCGAGCCCCAAAGGTGACCCTTTGCCATTGATGACAAAGGGGGAGAGATTTGAGTAAGGGGGAGAGATATGAGTAAGGGGGAGAGCTTCAATGTGAAGAGGAAAGCTTCAAGTCAGGGGGAGCAAAACTTTAAAAGGAGATTCTCAGCTGTTAGCACAGTTGGTTTCAGTTTTAGCTCCTGAGACGTGTTTTTAGTAAAGGGTTGCCATCAATGACAAAGGGGGAGATTGTTGGCAATTTTGGGTACTTTGAGTACATTGCATTTGCTCAAGTGAATAAGTTGTCATTGATGTCAAGAAGCTTTTTGAAAGAATTTGATTTGATGTAAAATAATGTGTTTTTGATGAAGGTTTGGCTTGACAGTTTCGAAATCAGTAAGTTGGAAAAATGTCACGATATCGCGACATGTTGCGATTTTGCGACATGTTTGAGGAGAGAGAAAGCTTTTTGAAAAAGTGTCGCGATTTCGCGACATGCTGGAAGAAAGAGAAGAAGCTGGCAAAACTATCACGATTTCGTGACATGTTGGCAGAGAAGGAGAGCAAGATGGAAAGTGTCGCGATTTCGTGACATGTCGCATTTTTGCGACTCGAAAAGTGCAGGAAGGCAGAGAAGGAAAAGTGTCACGATTTCGTGACACATTGCCAGGAAAGTTGTACGGACGAGAAAGTGTCACGATTTCATGACACAATGCAGAAAAGAGAGTCCACAGTGTGAACTGTCACGATTTCGTGACAAGTTCGAAGAGAGAGAATGTAACTCGAAAAGAGTCACGATTTTGTGACATGCTGTAGAAGACTAAGTGAGGACTGTCACGATTTTGCGACATGCTAAAAAGCTCGAAGTGAGAACTGTCATGATTTCGTGACATGCAGCAAAAGGAAGAGTCTGAAATAAGAAGCGTCACGATTTCGCGACAGGCTACAAAGAAGTTGTACGGATGCAGAAAGTGTCACGATTTCATGATAGGTTGAAGAGAAAGCTTACGAATGCAGAAAGTGTCATGATTTCGTGACAGGTTGAGATGGCAGCATTGAGTTGGAGAAAGTGTCACGATTTCATGACAAAAATAGTTAGCAAGTCTTCAACAGAAGAAGCGTCACGATTTCATGACGAATTCAAGAAGGAAGAGCTCGAAGGCGAAAGCGTCACGATTTCATGACATGTTCCAGTTTTGCGGGCGTAAGGAGAGAGAAGCTCAAGGAAAGTGTCACGATTTCTGAGTCAGGGGTAAAGGAAGAGAAGCTTAAGGCAGCGAAAGTGTCACGATTTCGTGACATGTTCCATTTTCGCTAGTGCAAACCGAGAAGAGGTTGATAAAGCGAGAAATGTCACGATTTCATGACAATAGTGACGATGACGTCAGTAGAGGTAGAAGTGTCATGATTTCGTGACAAAAGCAAAGTTGTTGCTGACAAAGCGAGAAGTGTCACGATATCACGACAAGAGCTTAGTCAAAGTCGTCAACGGCTAAAGTGTCACGATATCGCGACAAAAGCCATAAGGTAGTGTATGGTTGCAAAAGATGTCGCGATATCACGACATGTTGTAGTTTCGTGGCAGAAGCTACAGAAGAGTTGCAGAGTTAAATTTGAGCCGACAAAGTTAAATTTGGGCCGACGAAGATTAGGGTTTGCGGCCAATGAAGATTAGGGTTTGCGAACGTTGTTTAGGGTTGAGCAGCCGACTAGGATCAAAGTTTTAATCTTGAAAGTTTTAGTATAAGAGGAGGGCTGTTTGAAGAGAAAGATCATCGATCGAAGTGTGCGTTCGAAGTGCGACTTTCATAGATAGAGTGCGGGGAGAAGTTCGATCGTCGAGAAGCAGAGTGCAAATTCGATTGCAGTGTACAGAGTGCATTCCATCGAATCTTCTAAGTGAGAGAGATTGCAAGGAAGAAGATTGCGCAGAGGTGCATAAGTTGATGTTTGATCGAGTGCTATTGTGATTGCACAGAGGTGCAATTTTGAGGACATTTGTGCTAGACCGAAGGACTATGTTTGGTGCAGATCAGAGGAAGAGAACGAGGACATTTGTGCTAGACCGAAGGACTGTGTTTAGTGCAAATTCGAGGACCAGCTTTGGAGGTGAAAGAGTTGAGGACAGAGGTCTCCGACCGGAGCGGGGAAGACAGGTGTCTTCTGTGGATAGAGTTCCACTTGCTAAGGGCTAGAGGAGGCAGAGGTTTTCTAGAGGATCACCAGCCAGAGCAGAGCTAGGGGATTGGTGTCTCCTTTGGGTTGGTGCCCATAAACTTTGTAATCGGGAAAGGTTTCCCAGAATTTGAGGTGATAAAATTTAGTGAAATATTTTATCCGTGGAGTAGCCCGCATTGGGTGAACCACGTAAATTGTTGTGTCTCTATTGTGGATGGTATTTTGTGCATTGCTTTGATTATTGTTTTTGATATTGCTATCTATTCACTGCATAATATTAATTTGAAAGTTGAAGGAAAAAGTATAAAGTGGTCTTATACTGTTCACCCCCCCTCTCAGTATAAGCTTGTGTTCTTCACTTTAGGCCCTACCCTAAGAATTTTTCAATGTCAGTTTTGCCTATCTGTAAGGGAAAAAAATATACAATTGAGCATTTAATAATTTTTAGGACAACATGCCATGATATCATAAGTGATGGCATGTTGTTGCTAAATATGTTTCTTAAGAGCATTGGTGTCATGGAATTAGAGTGATATTATTAGTTGCCCAATAATTCTTTGAGGAATTTTGAAGAGACAACTAAAATGTTTGTTCAAAAATTTGATGCTTATATTGAAAATAATGTGACTATGAAAGATGTCTATATGTTAAAACAAAATAAAAATGTTTTTTTTTTTAAATTTGTCTCATTGGAGGAGTTTAGTTGGATGCTTGAGATATACCTTACCTCCTTGAGATATGCTTGAGATATTTATTGGAAACTTACAAGAACAAATATATTATGAATTAGAAACCACAACTATCACATATTTTGATCAAGCTATAGATATAACAAGAAGGGTAGAGCAAGCCCTTAATAAGATAGGTCAACTTAAGATTAAAGAGGACAGGACCAACAAAAATCAGTATAAGAACAAGCATGTGGTTGGTGATGAGGTAATGGATAGTAGGCCTGTTAATAGTGTTGTTAACACCCTACAAAATATGGTGCTTAGTCAACCTCAAAAACCTCCACCAAGAAATTTCACAAGACTCAACATACCTATGATAGTGGTACTAAAGCAGATTTTAGAAGCTAACATGATTGAGTTGCCACCTATAAGGTAACCTGATACTACAACTAATTGGTATAAGCCTAGACAACATTGTGAATATCATAGAGTGGAGGGGAACATGATAAACTCTTGTAATAGGTTGATAACATGTGATTCAAGACCTAATTTATGAAGGATGCCTTGTTATAGAAGGTTCTTGACCCAATCCTCCAATAAATAATCAACCTCCTACTCAACAAGAACCCACAACTAATAAAGACATGGGAATCTTACAAGATCCCCTACCTAAACATGGTCAGCAGGAAACTAATCAAGTGTTATATCGTAATGTGCCACCTCCCTATGATACCATGGTTGGAATGATAGCAATAATGGTAGAACCCTGAAGGTTCTAGCTAATATTTAATAAATGAATAAATAAAATAACATTAAAAATAATCACTTTTAGGGTTGAATCACTATTGCACTGGAATGGGGAATCCCTCCAATGGGTTTAAAAATATATATATTCTTATTCTTGGATTATTTGATATGGATTCCTCTCATATCATATATATAGACTTTTTCAATCATGACCTTTCAATCATGACTTTTCAATCATGACTCTTCAATCATGACTTTTCAATCATGACTTTTCAACCATAAATTTTCAATAATAATAAAATATATAATTAAAGTAATAAATAATAAGTAATAAGTAATGTTAGGATGTGGGATCCTAACATGCCACCCTCCTTAAAAAGAGCTTTGTCCTCAAAGCTCAAAGTAAGGAGCTTCATTTCTTGTTTTCCAAGTTGAATTTGTGTAAGTTCTTGTACTATCTTAATGTCACTTTTTCAAAGGTAGGGATATCTTGAAGGTTGAAGTATTAGTGATGGTTTTCCAAGAAAAATAATAGAATATTCGTTAGGAGAATCATGATGATGATGGGAGGTCAACCATTGGGATTCCTCAAACACTTCAAAATGATGCATCAAAAGTGATGGTAATGCTTTCATATCATTTTATGGTTCCTTGGTAGAAGCAACATAGGAGAGTGTAGACACTCTACGTTGGTTCCGAATAGGTTTGGTCATGTGGCGAGAACTAACTATTGGTGAGGAAGGTGTGTGTAGGTATTTTAGAGTGCATGTATGGCTGATATTGATCACTTTAGGTATGTCTACCTCATCCTTGCTTGGTGCATCAATCACTTTCGACATATCAACCCTATTGCTGATATTGGTGGGATTAGGTATTTTGGGTATTTCTTGCTCATTGTTCTTGTTTTCTACATCTTCATCATATTTCTCATCTTCCTTAGCTTCCACTTTGGTATTTATTAGATACTCGATATCACTCAAAATACAGTCAATAATTTCAATGCTTTTGCTTTTATAATCTTGTTCATTCCTTCTTATTCCACATTGAGCATTTAATTTGTCTTCTACTATTTTTTCTAATCCAATGGTCTGCATCATGGTATAGGGTTTGAAATTCATCACCTCCATTTTAATTTCCTCTTTCAATCCATTGATGAAGCAATATATGAGAAATGCTTCATCCAACCCTGTGTTGTGTTTGGTAATATCCTTAAATCAAATTTCATACTCATGCACAGTAGTGTTTTGATGAATAAAATTAATAAATTCCCACATGGATGAGTCCCACATGGATCTGATACCAAATGGTAGAACCTTGAAGGTTGTAGCTAATATTTAATAAATGAATAAATAAAATAGCATTAAAAAGAATCGCTTTTAGGGTTGAATCACTGTTGCACTGGAATGGGAAATCCCTCCAATGGGTTTAAACAAATATATATTCTTATTCTTGGATGATTTGATATGGATTCCTCTCATATCATATATATAGACTTTTTCAATCATGACTTTTCAATCATGAATCTTCAATCATGAATTTTCAATCATGACTTTTCAACCATGACTTTTCAATAATAATAAAATATATAATTAAAGTAATAAATAATAATTAATAAGTAATTTTAGGATGTGGGATCCTAAAAAATAACTACAAGGTAACAAGCACACAATAAACCAACTCAACATTATCATTAGGAGATGAGTTCTTCATCCAACCCACCTTCGAAACTCACCTTAGTTTTAAAGAATATCCAAAAAATGAGCACAATATTAGAAAATACATATTTGAAACCACAACCTAAAGTCTCCTTTGACATGCAACAACAATTAGCTAGTACCCCAACCAATATATCTCTTTTAGAATATTTGTAAACTTCTCATATTCATGGGGAAGCCTTGTTGAAGCTTCTAAGACAATAATTTGTTCCTCAAGATATTTCCCCTAGTGTTATGGCTAATTTTGTAAGTTATCTTAAGATACATCACATCACATTCTCAAATGATTCTATTTCTTCCTTAGAACCATGAGGGGAATCTTCCCTTTACATCATTGCATTCATTGGGGAAACTTTTATCAAACAGATTTTGATTGATAATGGTTCTTTTCTCAATTTATGCACTTATCAATTCTTCCAAAATTTTGGATTAAAGGAGGAATATTTAACTAAGTTCGATATCATAATCAAAAATTTCAACAATAAGTCCCAAGAGGCTTACGGTATTATATCCCTCCCCATTAGGGTTGGACCTAAGATCTTATATATCTTGTTCTATGTGGTGTATTACCCTGCATCTTTTAATCTTCTTCTTAGACTACTTTTCACAAATGTTTGAAGTTTGAATTTAATAATCAATTTATCACCATTTTGGGCAATCCTCACCCATTTTAATATTATTTGGTGATTGAACAAACTCAATCTAATATTCATTTATGTCCATCAGTTTCCTCATCTCACATGACTAAGCAATTTAAAAATCTAAATGTGAGTGAGGAACCATTAATCAATGTTTCATCATATGATCAAGTTAATCCTTCTCTTCAAGAGCCTCTTTCAAAGATATCTCATCAAGGTTTATAATGGATTGTTGAGGATGAGGGATTGACCTCTCCCTCTCAGTTAGTTGTGATCCCAAAGGAGTATGCTGAAGGTAACACTCTTTGTGATATGGTTCATGAGGATGTCCCTCAAAATGGCTTCTACTTTGATGGGTTAGTCCCTTGCATTGTGCAAGTTGAGTCTTCTAGTTCTCAAGAGGATTTTGGTTCTATGTCTCTCAAGGACCTTGAGCAACTAAGAGTGATCACTACCCTACCCTCTCTTTAGGATGAGTCATCAATTCTCATTAAGGAGACCATAGATGTTAACATAGGTTCTAAGGAGACCCCTAGAATCCTTAAGATAGGTAAATCCTTGTCCATGGATGAGTAGGAGTAGATGACTAATATATTGAAAGAGTTTTATGATGTTTTTTCTTGGTCATATTCTAACATGCAAGGGCTTGATACCTCCCTTGTTATACATCATTTGGTAGTTCACCCTAGTGCTAATATTTTTAAGTAGAAACTTAGGAAGATGAATCCTAAGGTCACCCTTTTAGTCAAGGAGGAGATCCAACAACTCCTTGATATTGGTTGTATAAAAGCTATCGACTATTCTAATTGGATCTCCAACATTGTCTCAGTGGCTAAGAATATGGGAACAATCAAGATATGTACTAACTTTCAAGACATTAACTTAGCATTAAAAAGGATGATTTTCCCTTGCCCAAAATAGATCAAATAATATATTTCACCACCAAATGTGGCATGCTTTCTCTCATGGATGGTTTCTCAGGATATAATCAGATCATGATTACCCCTAAGAATCATGCCAAGATAGCTTCATCACACCATGGGGTACCTTATGCTATAAATTCATGCCTTTTGGTTTAAAAATATTGGTGCCACATATTAGAGGGATATGAATTATATTTTTTGTGATATGATGCATGATATTTTATAGGACTATGTGGACAATATTTTGGATCATTCCATACATTTATAGGATCATGTTCATGATCTAAGATGAATTTTTGAAAGGCTTTGATAGTTTAAATTTTATCTTAAACCCTCCAAGTGTGTATTTGGAGTCACATCTAACAAATTATTAGGTTTCATCATTTCTAGGTGAGGTATCAAAGTGGATCCCACTAAAATAGTGGCTATCATTGACATACCTCCTCCCTACACCTTGACCAAGTTGCATAGCTTGAAAGGTCAACTTCAAGCTATTCATTAGTTCATAGCCCAATTAGCCAATAAGTGTCAACCCTTTCTTAAGATTCTTAAGTGTCAGTAAGCTTTTGATGAACTCAAAAATTATCTCACTTCCCTACCCATTTTAGTTCCTCCCATGTATGGTAAGCATTTTATGCTTTACATAGTAGCCATATCTCATGCTTTGGGAGATTTTTTGGCCCAACATAATTATCAAAATAAAGTGTAAGCTATCTACTATATTAGTAGAACCATGGTCAACTATGAAATCCGGTACACTCCCTTGGAGAATATTTTCCTTGTGATGTTTACTTCCCAAAAACTAAGACACTACATGCTTAGACATAAGAAATTGGTGGTTGCAAATTTTGATCCTTTATGTTACTTAATGTCTAAGACCCAAATTTCTAGGATATATATCATATTTTTAGCATTAGGCAATAAATAAAAAGTACATGTAATTGTATGTTAGGCTAGAATATTGTTTATTGCATATTTCACTTAAACCCCTGCTCTAAAAAACAATTGTTAATCTCATTTTTATGTTAAATTAAAAAAAATCATTTTGTTCTTAGGTTTTGAATGTTGCATCATTGTCTGTTAATTTTAAGTTGTCTAAGGTTAGGCTTTGTTGGGATTTGAACAAATGAGATATATTACAAATTAAAATGATTATATATATAGGCATGATGCCTATATGAAAAACATGACAAGTGTCAAGAGAAACTGATAAGTATTGGGATTTAAAAGATATAAGATGTATTATACATGAAATGAGTACAATATATAGGCATAAGCCTATATGAATAATATGACAAGTGTCAAAATAATATGACAAGTTTCAAGAACAAGACATAGTGCACATTATATTCTAACATTCCCCCTTAATGTGCACTATCCTAACTATAGAGAAAAAACAAGTCAACATTAGGTAATATTCTCCCTTAATGTTGAATTCACTAAAAGAACCCTATCATCCTCCTTTATTACATGATTTTTTCTAGGCTCGTATTCTTTGTGCTTGACTCTCCAAATGTGAATAATACTAGATCAACGGTGTATACATCTCAGTATGGTGACTCAGGTTCAACCACTTATTTGGATCTTTTGCCTTTGGATCAGTCGTCTAAGTGCCTCAGGGTCATCCTAGGTGCCTTAGGGTTAGCCACTTCCATAGGTCTGTTGCCTCTGTAGGTCATCCTCTAGGTATGTTTTCTCTCATAGGTCACTGACTAGATTCACCATGAATATCATCCCCCTTCAAGGGGAACTCAATCTAGAAGGTGTCGATATTTGCTAAAATGCACCTTAATACAAAAGAAATATGAGCCATACAATCCAAATGTGGAGGATAAGAAGAAATAAGAGAATAGAATATTCTGAAGTGTCTTCATCCGTAGTATTCAAAAGTTGATCTATAAAATTCCTCGAATAGATTCTAGGGTGCCTATGTCTATAGTTCCTAGAGTAGATGTCCTTATGGTGACCCTCTCATCCTATCAGAATACATGGGTAACCAGCCGCTGCATATGCTAGGTGTTCTAGAGAAGGTGAATAGGTACAAGGATCACATACAAATTTCCTTGGGAGTGTCGGGTTCAACCAAGAGTGAACTCCATGATAATAATATTTGAGGCTAAAAATGACAAATGGAATAGTCTCAAAATTATAATTGGATACCACCAATATGTCTGTCATGAAATTTTTTTTTCGATGACTATAAATACCCCTATATTTGGGTCTCAATGGGGCCTTCATATTGACATCTCAATTTTTCCTCGTAGGGGAATTACAATGGCCTTCTACTTTGAATACAATAAAATGGGCATGAGTACCTTCGACTTCCACTACCCATATGGAAAAACTTAAAAAAAAATTGAGCCATTTTCCCTAGGACTCCCAAGTTCCCAAAGAAAAAATCATATAGACCAATATTCTACATGGACCTTTGGTCATATACCTTTTTATAATTTAAAATTTAAAGTGCTCTTTTTAAAGGATAAGTTATGCTTCTTTTTTGTATAAAAAAGAAAACATATTTAAGAAATTATTCCCTTAGCAATAAATTAAGCACATCTCATTAAATAATGAGTATATTATGGAATGCAGTTGTTGCTCCTATAGTTGCCAACCCTGCCTTGTCACCAGTCATGACCGTACCATAAAACAAGGGCACCACCATCGAAATTCCACATTCTATCATCCATCGGCTCTTTACTCCAAAAAAGATGTTACCAATGTCATTGTTTTTGCATGCAGTGTTCATGCAAAAGACCCCACCACACTTTTGCTCAATTCTCCAGTGAATCAAAATTGTCACGCAACATAATATTTGCATGAATTCATATGAAATTTATTGAGTGTAATTATGCTTTTATTTTGGTGCAACGACATTGTGCACACCCTCATAGGATTATCCATAAAAAACATCATCTAAAATTGAGACCAAGCTAGAAAATAACATGTGCATTCAAGATCAACGACGTAGGTGACCACACATTTTTGGGCTTCAAGACCATCGACATCAACATCATCCACTATAATGGCATCCTTGATCATGATGCCCATAGCCTTTACGGCTTCTCAGAGTCCATCGCACAAATTCCATGATAATTCAATTTATTATCATAGGTAATTATAGGTCACAGCTTTGCCCAGTTTTCATGCGGTGTGGTTCCCCACAGTGTCCTTGATGATTTCGATAAGAATGCCCTCCTTGCAGTATCTTGACCACATGTAATAATGCCCTTGAGTGATTTGGCCCTTGAAATAGAAGTAGCTCTAAAATTCCGATGCAGTGGTTATCTCCAACAATAAATGACACATTCCAATGGATAAACTATAGCATAATTTATGCGCTTGCAAAAAGAAAAAATATTTATTTATCAGCATCTCAACACATGCACAAGCACTAGAAAAACACAAGAAACTAGTGTAGGCATCACAAATCACTAATAGACTAGGAAGCATGAGAAAAAGTTGCAATAGGTTGTTTGAGGCTATAGAGGATCCCTACAAAACATCTCGTAATTCATTTTCGAACGCCCATGACATTACCTGAGCCTTAAAATACACCGCCTTTGCTATCTGTAAAAAATTATGATCAACAAAAAATAACACAATTCCATAGGCAAATTTTCACATCTTAGCTGGCTTGATATGCCTTGTAGGCTAAGTGACATAAAGGCTTTCAAAAATTGATAGAATATTCAACGTGCACCATTATTAGCATGGGCTGGCAAATAGATGAGCCTCATCAAAAAATACTCCCTAAACATGGTAAATATGGCATCAAACACATGGCAGTGTGGGGTGTGATTTCCATCCTCAGTTTCCAAGCTTGCGAACACCCCAGGATAATTTATTTCATGCTCAAAAAAAATTGGTAGACACCTAATAGTTAGGATATGCTACTTGACACCACTGTAGCATCACATCCTATTGACTATCTCACTACATCGTCTGCCATGAGTTTTGCACCATTAATACTGCTTTCTCTACCACATTGCTATGGTTTTTGGGTTGCTCATAGATTTCTTGGTGTCCATGTCAGATCCACACATTTGAAGAAGCAATACTTGGCACACATCAATATCACAATCACAAAAATTAGGCCCATCATAGTAGCTAGAAATAGTGAGCATTAGAGAAAAATATACTTGAAAAACAATAGGCCCATCATAGGATCTAGAAAACAAAACTTTTATAGTAAAATATGGTCATATATTATTCAAAGGAGAATTACAAACATAGTCAATGAACACAGTCACCAAACCATCACTATTTGGAACATGCGTCAAGGAGGTCCACTGGTTTGAATACGTCAATGCCAATATTGTGCCAATATCCATCCTAAAAGCCTTCTATTTTATTAGCATACATAATGGCCATGGGAGCCACAAAAATAAAAGATATCATCTTTTTCAATGAAGCCCGATAATTTCTCTACTTAACTCCCGCATTGTCATCATGCTCACCAAAATTTCTCCACTGTTGTTGTGCTATTTTTGGATTTAATAGTATAACATTTCTTTGTGATAGAACTACACTGCCTCCTTTCAAATCTCCATAACCTTGCCAGATCCAACTGTTAGCTCCTCCAAGTGCTAGCAACTATGCTGATATTACATTAACTACGAACAACAAGAGCATGATATGAATAGCATTTTTATGATGGCCACCACATATTTTCATACTCATAGCATGAACTCTGCATCTGCATCAATTACTCCAGCTCAAACTATAAAATTAAAAAAAATGCAGATAAAAAAATGAACCAAAAAAAAATATTCAAGTGTATCTCATTTTTCATTTCTCCTCGGAGAAATTACTTTTGTGGATGGATACCTCCAAAAAAAATATATCCTCCCCAATAACTCAAAAATAGGCAGCCATTAATTTTTCAAGCTTCTGGTTTCTAATCCATCTCATGGATGGAGAGCATACTCCCTAGCTTGAAAAAAATGGGAAAAAATGGAGGGATTTCCATGATGGAAATCCCCCTCAAGCTCACAAGGGTAGGAGAATGCCTAGAGATCTGATACCAAATGTTGGTATTTGAACAGATGAGATATATTACAAATGAAAATGATTACATATATAGGTAGGAGGCCTATATGAAAATAGAAACTGAAAAGTTTCAAGATAGAAGGCATAGTGCACATTAATATTCTAACAGGCTTCACAAAAATGGGATCTTAAAAGTAACATAGTTTTTTTGGAAACATAGGTGTTCTTAAAATTTATCCATCTTGCCTTGTCTCCCAGTCCTCAAAGTGAGAAGTCTAAAGGGAAGAGACATGATGGATACCCTTAGTTGGACCTTTACAATATTCTTTTCCCACACTTTGGTGAACCCAATATGAACATCATCATGGTTCCCAAGATCCCTATTGTTATAATCACAACCTTAATCTAGACTAAAAATTATCAAACTTATCAAGATCACTTACTTCTATATGTTTATTTTATATTATATTAATTAATATAATAATATAACCAAAGACTAGTCCTACTAGGGATCATTTATGGTCCTCTAAGTAATTATAGTATAAATCTCTAGCCTATATTAGGTATATTGTGATTTATAATATAATTACTTAGAGGACCATATCATTGTCTCTCTCTCTCTCTCCACACACACACACATATATATATACATAGTGGTCAAGTATATAGGGACATTTAGGTATATCGGTCAAATCAAGTATACCAAGGAAAGACGATATAAGGGTATTTGAAAAAACTTATCTTTTTTATTTTAAACAACTCCAACTTTATAAACTTTTAAAAATTAATTAATTGAACTCCCTTTTTCCTCCAAAACCATGGCTAAGATATGCTACTTCACCTGTTGTGCTACTCAATTGGCCATTGAATCTAACCCTTTTGTGGATGGTCCTAAGGACCCATTCACCTTTGAGAACCCTACCTTCAAGGAAAAATATGAAGGTTCTTCACCCTCGGGTTCTCTAAAGGGAGAGTAATTTTCAAATTCTTTGATCACATGGATTCCTTATTGTAGCAACATAGGGACATCATGTCAACCATCCTTAAGGAAGATAATAATAACCTAGGTGTATTTTCAGGGGAGTTTTCACTCTTCGGTCATCCCTAACAACCTAGATCTAATCCATTGTCTTTTAATCAAGTGATTCCATACTTTAGACCCTTAAATCCCAATATTATTATAGTGACCTCCAATATTTTTGACTTTACTCCTTAGGAAATTATTAATTATTTACTTCTCTAGAAAAATTATTATGGGTCAATGTAAGTTGCCCCATATCCCAACCAATGGGAAAATATTACGCTCCTAACCTAGGTGTACCTCATACTACCCCAATATCTAATCCTCCTACCAATAATATTCCTCCAATCTCCATAATTGTGAGTATGAAATTAATTAAAAATCTAATTCTCATAATATCACATTTTTCATCTTCTAATCCCTTCATTATGAATAGCTTGGGGGTGATTCATACGATGTTAACCCCAATATTGTATGCCCTAATACCTCAATCTTATCCTTTAATTAGTTATCAAAGTACTCTTGTATCACAACACATGCCTTATGTACCATTAAATCTTGTTTCTTTTATGTTGTAAACTTTAACATCATAGCTAGAGGTGCTAAAACAAAAAATGGACTCAATTCAAGGGTCTTATTCTAGACACAAGTACTCTTATGATTAGTTATGAAACCAACCTCTAGATCCCTTCATAACTAGTCATCCCTTCCCTCCCAACTTTGAAACACCTATGTTTCAAATGTATAAAGGGAAGGAAGATCCCATCAATCACCTTAGGCTATTTAGAACCATCTATAGTGATATTTTTTATGATGAAAAATTACTCCTTAAGATATTTGCCAAAATCCTTAATGGCCTTGCATTAAAGTGGTATTTACCAAATACTAAGGAATTTCATTAGAAACCTTGGGGATCTTATAAAAATATTTATTAAGCAATTTTCCATATACATTGAAGAGGTCATGATTAGTGACCTATACAAGCTTAATCAATCCAAGGAAAATAATTTTGGTTTCTTATATAGATGAGAAATCATGGTGGAGAAAATCCAATATGTCCCCCATAAAAATACCTTTTAGATATATTTATAGATAACCTCAATGAACAATTGTATTTATACTAAGATATGGTCATTGTGTCTTCTTTTGAAGACACTATTGACATGGCTAACAAAGTAGAAAATACCCTTATCAAAATAGGACATCAAAAATATAAGTCCCATAAGGAGGAAGATAAGTCTTCCTCTAAGTAGTATAAAAAAATCATATTGTAGGTGGAGTTATAGACTCGTACTAAACCAAAAATGTCAATGCTACAACCCTTCAGAAGAATATCATAGGTCACACTCAACAATTGAAACCAAAAGGAATCTATTTTGATTGGAGCAATATTCTTCAATCATCCTCAGCTAGATCCTTGAAGCCAAAATATTGGATATCCCACCTGTCAAGCCTCGAGATCCTATAAAGGAAAAGCCTTATTGGTTTTACCCTAATTAGCATTGTACCTTCCACTACACTAACGATCATTTGACCAATAAATGCAATACCCTTAGAAACCTCATCAAAGACCTAACAAACAACATTCAAGTTATGTTTAGTAGCTCCAACTCTTAATCCTCTTCTAACCAAGATCTTAATATTTTCCAAAATTTATTGCCAAACCATGACAAAAGGTAGCAAATAATGTCTAATATAGGAACGTTCCACCTCCAAATCAAAACATGGTAGGAATGATCCATTGTCCTAATTATTCCTCTTCCATTTTTTTGTGACAAGGAAATAACACAAGAATGTCTCATCCAATCAACCCTCTTGACCTCCTTTGGTCCTTTGCTCAAAAATAGCTTCTTCCTCTTGAGGACCACCTTTAATCATTGAATCAAACAAAGATAAAGGTACTTTTGACTTGCACCAGTAGCTTGAAAGTACCCCAATAAAAATATATCTTCTTATAAATTTAAGGACCTCTCTAATGTATAGGGGCATCTTGCTTAAACCTTTGAGTGAATAGGTTATTCCTCAATACCTAAAACCTAATGATATTACTTTCATAATGGGATCCATTAGGATAAATCATGCACCAATATCATTATATAAGTATGATTTACACCATCCTCTATGGTTGAATATATACCTTTGTACATAATGGGCTATATTGGATACACCTTCATCAAGTGAATACTTGTCAATAATGGCTCAAATATCAATATTTGCAACCTAAATTTCATTTAATAATTTTGGGCTAACCAAATAAGATTTGTAAGAATTCAATATTGTAATGAGGATGTTTAACAATAGAGAGCATGAGGCTAGTGGTACTATAGTATTGCCTCCAAAAGTTAGACATTACATCATCAACATCTTATTTTATGTTATCCCTTGTGACTTAAATATAATATTGTTCTTGGTAGGTCATTGACCCATGTAATGTAGGCCATTCCCTCAACTTTTTTTTTTGGTAAATTAATTTATATTATTTCAAAAAGGGCATTTGAAATGCACCCTGTCGCATTTTACATCAAGGAACCAAGAGGAATGTAATAGAGATAAATGAGTCCCCTTAAACAGAACAAAACCTAAAAAAACTGAAAGACTAAGAATAGAAATGCTAAAAGCCATTACAATCCTTTGGCACAAAGGAACAAAAAAGAACACCACCAAAAAATATAAACACAAAAGCGAGCTGGAATAAAATATCTTGCACATCAACATACCAGAGGAAGAGCAATGCAACCGAGAGAAAAACCAGCATCAATCCATGGATGCTATCAAGGAAGGGTGTTGGTTTGCAGAAGGTTGTGAACATAAATTTCCAGAACATTATCCTTCACTTCCTCCTTCAGGGTTTCTTTGTCCTTTGAAGTTTCCTTCATATTTTCCAAATAGGCATCTTGAGCAATTTTGACTACATCATCTTCATTAGCACCCCCTTTGACATCGAAAGGGGGTTCAGTAGCAAAGACCATGGAGGAACCATTGAAACTTTCACAGAAGAAGAAAAGGCTGAGATTATACCTCTATTCCTTAAGGCTAGCAATGGCCTTACCAATGGCGATGTAAGCCATCTCCAGATGGATGATTGATGCAGTAGTAGCATGGATAACTAATTTATGAAGAAACTTATCAACAAGATCAAGTGAAGTATACTGAGATTTAGGAGTTTTTCCAATGATGGATGATGGGGTTTTAGCTACTTCCTTAAGCTTCAATTGTTGATAGCTTCTAATAGGGGTTGTTTCAACTTTGTTTTTCTTCCTAGCAATAGGGTGAGGCTTATCATTTTTTATTTTCCTTTTTTTTTGGATTAGAAGGTTGGGGGCTAGGAGTAGAGGAAGAGTTATCTTCTCCAGAATCAGACTTAGGAATGTAGCCACTGGGGAAATGAAGGAGGAGATAATAGTAAAGGACTTTAAAAATGCCTTGGTGACGGGGAAAGACATCCTCCTTTTTACGAGTAGACATAATGGTGTATCGATGGACCAAAAAATAGCAGTAGGGATGTTCATGAATTTGGCTTCACAAAAATGGTTCACATAGGCAAGGTGAATATGTTGGCAATTTTGGGTACCTTGAGTACATTGCCCTTGCCTAAGTTTAGTTGTTGTCATTGATGTCAAGGAGCTATTGGTAGATGTTGTTTTTGATGTCGAGGAACTATTGGAGCAATTTGTTTTTAAGTCCAAGGATGTGTTTTTGTTGAAGGTTTCTATTGGTCAGTAAGTCTCCAAGAAAATTAGAGTAGCCCAGTTGCCAAAAATCCAGAAAAAGATAAAGTAGAATAAGTTTGCAGGCTGCTGGAAAAATTGTCGCGATTTCGTGACATGTTTGAGGAGAGAGAAAGTCATGATTTCACGACATGCAGGAAGGCAGAGGCAAAGCGGGTAAAAGTGTCACGATTTCGCGACATGTTTGAGGAGAGAGAAAGTTCAGCCAAAATTGGTGCAATTTCGCGACATACAGGAAGGCAGAAGCACAGCGGGCAAAAAGTGTCACAATTTTGCAACAAGTTTCGAAGAAGTTGTACGGATGCAGAAAGTGTCACGATTTCACGACAAATTGAGTTGGCAGTGTTGAGTTGCAGGAAGTGTCACGATTTTGCGACAAGTTTCGAAGAAGTCGTACGGATGCAGAAAGTGTCACGATTTCGTGACATGTTCCAGTTTCACGAGCAGTTGGCAAGAAATATCCTAAGGCAGCGAAAGCATCACGATTTCATGACATGTTTCATTTTCGCTAGTGCAAACCAAGAAAAGGATGAAGAAGCAAGAGGTGTCACAATTTCACGACAGAGTTGCTGATGACATCAGCAAAAGGCAAAGGTGTCACGATTTTGTGATAGTTGCAAAGAAGAAGGCAGTGAATTCTAGAGCGTCGTTATTTCATGACCAAAATCATGATGACGTTAACAAGAGGCAAAGGTGTCACGATTTCATGACAGTTGCAGAGAAGAAGGCAGTGAAGTCTAGAGCATCGCGATTTTGTGACAAGATTCATGATGACGTCAGCAAAAGCTGTAGCGTCACAATTTCATGACAGCAACGAAGAAGAAGGCAGTAAAGTCTAGAGTGTCATGATTTTGTGACAAGTTTCATGATGACATCAGCAAAGGCTGTAGTGTCACGATTTTGTGACAAATAACGAAGAAGGCAGTGAAGTCTAGAGTGTCACGATTTTGCGACAAGATTTACGATGACGTCAGCAAAGGCTACAGTGTAGTGATTTCATGACAACAAACCAAAGAAGGTGTACGATAGACCAAGACGTAGTGATATCATGACATGTTTGAGCTTTACAAAAGAAAAGCTACAGAACAGTAGAGGCGGTTGAAGCCGACGAAGTTAACCTTGGTCGACGAAGGATAAGGTTTTACAGTCGATGTATTAAAAGATTGATCAGCCAACTAAAGAACAAGATTTCATCTTGAGATTGTGGGTATTAAAGGAGGACTGTTTGAGCATTTTTGGGTGTCGATTGATGTGTGCTTTCAAAGTGTGGCATTCACAGAGTTAGTGTGACAAGCAAGGTTCGACAATCAAAAAAGCAGAGAGCGAAGTCCGACTGTAGCATCAAAGTGCATTTCGCTGAATTTTCTAAGTATAGAAGTCTGTGCTATTGTATACACAAAGAATGTGCTACTGTTGATGATAATATTATGCAAAGAAGATTCTATTATGATTGTGACTATGTTCACACAGGTTGTGTAAGAGAAAGAAAAGTGCACGTAGTAGATGCTGCTATAATTACGAACGGTTGTGAAGAACAAATAGTGATCAAGTGCTACTGTAAGTTGAGAAGAGAATGCTATTGTAATTTAAGAATACTGTGCTGCTGTAGTTGTGCAGACAGTGAAGAATTGTTTTCCAAACCAAGTGCCAAAAAGAACAAAGAAAGATGATAGAATTGTGCCAGATCGAAGGACTGTGTTTTGGTGCAGAAAAGAGGACTAGCTTGCTGTGACAGAGTTGAGGACAGAGATCTCCAGCCAGAGCAGGGAAGACAGGTGTCTTCTCGTTGAAAGAGTTCCACTTGCTAAGGGAAAAAAGAGATAGAGGTCTTCTAGAGGATCACTAGCAAAGCAAATTTAGGGGAAGGTGTCTCCTTTGGGCTGAGGCTCATAAATATTTTAATTGGGAAGGTTTCCCAAAGAACTTTGAGATAACATTTAGAGAAAAGTTTTGGAGACATAAATTGTTGTGTCACTTTATGGATGGTTTTGTGCATTGCTTTGATATTGCTTTGGGTTTATTGTTTTATTGTTTTGAAGTATAAAGGAAAAAGTAAAAAGCGGTCTTATACTGTTCACCCCCCCCTCTCAGTATAAGATTTTGTTCTTCAGAATAGAGCATAATTGAGAATCTAGATTATCACAGGAAATATATTACATTACAAGAACAAGAATTTTCTATAGAGGAGGGGAAAGGTGTTCACAAAATAAGCATTTGCTATAATTTTTATAAACCTTGGAGTTCTTCTCGAAGAAGGTCAGCTCTGCCTCCTAGTTGTGTTTATTGCGCCGAATAAATTTACCCTCCAAGGATTGGTCTGTCAGGCCTACAAACAACTCAATGGAGATATGAAATTGGACACCATGAATTGTGACATAACCCTTATCCCAAGAATCAACAAAGGCATTTGTTATGTTGTCATCAATCCCAGTGAAAAGCTTAAAAAATTCTATCAAAGCACTATTGGTTTTGTTTTTCCACAAATCATGAACCAAAGGATGGAGCTGGAACACAACAGGATCAATGTAAATGGGTTTGTGCTCTTTCATGGTGGTGAATAGGGAAAAAGAAAGAGTTTGGTCAAGAAAAGGAATATAAATAATGAGATCAAATGCCAGGATAATGAACAGGGCATGCACAGGATCAAATAAAAGAATGGTGTTGACTTGTGAATATCTACTTTGGAACCATAAAGGCATTAGCACAAAAGGAATGAAGTCTTCAACAAGCAGGTATTGGCTAGGGCAAAGGTTTTATTTGCAAATCAATATTAGGTTAAAATCCCAGCCAATCACTTGACGACACTCTAAAATGGTAGCTTGGCAATTCGAGGTGCATGAAAGGCTTAGAAAACAAGATATCCAAGCATGAGATCCCAAAATTCTTGGGATGATCACCAAATTTATTGTTAGGATGAGCCTTCGATCAAAAAGTCTGAAGACGATTCTCTAAAAAATAGTATTACATGTATCAAAGCACATGGGATTCAAATGATTCAGACTCATGTGAAAATTTACCTTGGGATAATAAGAATAAGTGGTCACCCAAAAATGATTAAAATTCTTGAAAGAGGCAATGTGGAAATGGAAAATAGAGCCTAGGGGAATGTGAATCCAATCTCCCAAGAAAGGCAAGGTGATTGAATGAAGACAAAACCAAAGGTCTGATAAGTAACTCTTGGGAATTACAAAGGACAAAAAATGTTGATGACTAGGATGATAGGAAAATTAGTGTTCATAATGGATAACATGAATTTGGTCCCTCCCTTGAATTTGGTCCCATTTTAGAAGATCATCCACCTCAAGAGGTATACTGTCTATCCATGTTAGAAGTCCTTGGGCATTGACCCCAATACTAGCCAGCTTATCAGCAACAATATTAGCCTCCCTATAAGTATGTTGGATCATGCAATTATGTTACCTCTGAAGGATTTGCTTGCAGTCCTCAATGGTTGGTCTAATCCTCCAGCTGGAAGGCTTAGAAGAATTTAAGTAGTTAATGATATTTAGAGAATCACCTTCCACAATGATGTTTCATGTAATATCTTTGACAAATTAGAGGCCTCTCCATATAGCCTTTGCCTCAATGGAGTGATTGGTAGTCACACCTAGAGGCTCCGAGTAGGCAAAAATAGAATTTTTGATATGATCGCGAAGGATTCCACCAACCCCCCCTGTTACAAGATTTACTTTTGCCACTCCATCAAAATTAAGTTTGACCCAACCAATAGGAGGGGGAATCCATTTGACACTATTTCTAGGATTAGAAGAATTAGTACAATTGAGATCATCAAGACTTATATTGTAGGACTTTAGGATGTCTTTCTCAAAAGGAGGACAAGGATGTGGATTTAGAGGAGTGACAAGAACATTTTTTGTGGCACAGAGAATAATTTTATTGGCAATGTACTCAGGTTGGACAACTTTCTTGTCAAAAACTCTATGATTGCGTTCAAGCCAAATTTACCACAAATAATGTTGAAGACTAAATTTACACAATCCTTTGAGCATAGGATTTTTAAAAGGATTAGGCCACTGATAAAAAAGGTTAGCAATGGAAGGAGTATTGGCCCAAACCAACTGGAATATTTGAAGAAGTTTATTGATAACTATCCTTGAAAAAGGACAAAATAATAAGAGGTGGGATGTGGACTCCCAATTGAAAAGACAAAGATAACACCTATTAGGAAGAGTGAGTCCCCTTTTTATAAGGTTATCGATAGTAATAATGTGATCTTGAATACAAATCCAAGAGAAGAAATCAATTTTAGGAATCAAATACTTAGTCCAAACAAGTTTGAAAGGTAGGTGATGTTCAATATAATCAAGGGAAAGCATGTAAGTAGTCTTAACAAAAAAATCCCCAAAGTATGTGGGTTCCCAAATAAGTTGATCTTTAGAGAGAACATCGAGGACTCTAACAGAGGAGAGATGGTTATTTAGGTACAAAGATTTCTCTTCGCAATTTGGAACATTAACCTATGTCCATTTCATAGCTCCATTAATTGAAACTATAAAGTTAGCCACAAGAGGACCAAAAAGTTGCTTGGTAGTGTTGATGATCCTTTGAATTATAGGATTCTATTATAGAGGATGATCGCCAATCCACTTATCTTACCAAAAAAATATGGACTTGCCATCTCCAAGTTGCCAACGATTTCATTTTTGCACCAATGGATGAGCTTCACAAATGGACTTCCAGAATGCAGAACTGCAGGAAAGTACCTAGCCATGCAAGAACTCAACATTCTAAAGAAAATTCCTTTTTATAATTTTGATCCAATCAACCCTCTCATTTGAAATGAGTTTCCCTCAAATTTTCATCAGTACCTCAAGTATGAATATCAAGGCAAGATGAATCACATTCCAAGTAATCCTAAGCCCTTTGCTTATTTTCAAGAAATTGAGATTGAGAACCTAAAGGCTCATATTTTCCCTTCCCTTAATACATATCCATTAGATTCTTCTTCTTATTATTATCTTCCCATCACCAATGCATTAAGGTCTTTAACCATAAATAATAAACCTAATCATAATAAATATAAATCTAGGAATTTTAATCCACCCACCATTATCACTAATAATCAAGATAATGATTTATATTTCATGGACCTAGCCAATCTCCCTCTATCTTCCGAAACCTTAGGCTTTCATTCTAGGAAGGGTAAAATAGTATAAACTAGAATTTTCTTCTTTATTTATGTCACTACTACCAATTATGACAAAATCCAAGGTAGTCACCCTTTCTTATTTGAGCGATAGTATGCTTCATGTTACTAGTCAAACTTGTAATCCATCTCAAAACAAATACTTTCCAACATGGAATAGCAAAAAAACGAACTAGGTCTTCACAAACAAAGCATTATCCCTTGGAGGTGTAAGCCTAGGCAAGACTCTATTGGCTATGTTATACCCAAATCCATAGTCATCATTTTCCATATTATATTTAATAGTGAGGGTGAACATGATCTTCCATTTAGGCAATCCCATGATAATATTATTTTCTTAAATAGATTGGATTGGTATGAAGATAAAAATGGGTCATCACTCCTCATAGATCCTAGCTCCTCTCAATTCACACACTTTGCTACTGTGAATTTCCTAACCTTAGCCTATCCTAAACTATTTTTTAATAAATATCACTAATACTAAGGACATCCCACAAGATTCTCCTCAATATGGTCCCTTGGACTATCTATCTTAAAGCAATTTCTATTTTGATGGGTCCTTTTCTAAAGTCATAAATATTTCTACCTCATACCAGGCTGACCACATTCATCCATTTCTAGATCCTACTGTAACACATGGAAGTCACCATTTCAAAACATGAAATATATAGCTGAATATTTTGTATTGATTCTAAAATGGGTTACAACCATGATTCTCTCTCAAAGGAAACACCCTTTTCTTTAGTATGAATGCAAGCAATCAAAAAATGTCTTTCGATGTCCCTTAGTGTATATGGGATTCTTGTACGTGAGCCATAATTTGGATACTTGAATCTATTATTTGTATTTGTTTATGCCTAAAAAATGGTGTTAGTGTGTTTAGGTAATTATCATTGATCAGATACCATGTTTATGAAGACAAAATGATGCTAAAATGAAGCTAAAACATGATAAAAACTAAAAGTAGAGTTGTGGAAACTGTCAAGAAATGATACTTACCTAATCTATAGCTCTAGATTTGTTGTAGACTAGGTTCACATGGTAGTGTGCAAACCTTTAGCTCATGTTCATATAGTACTGTGTGAACTAAACTATTGTTGATCATTTTTACAGATTTTTAACGAAATGAGCTTCTAGAGTTTCTATTTTTTCAATTCCTGGTTTGGTTACCTTTTGATATCATTTTTTTTTTGAATAACCTTTCACAAACCTAAGAACTTAATGGATGATGGATGCAAGAGCAATTTAGGTGATCTAGAGTAATTTTAGAAAATTTTTGGTAAGAAAATTTGAGAGATTATTTTATGAAGAAAATGACCCTTTATAAATAGAGTTTGGCCAAGGTTAGGTGGGAGTGAGGTGTTCCCTATGAGGTGTCTCCTCATGAGGTGGCCCTTGTGAGGTGGTATAGGGCACATGTGGCTCATGATGGAATCTTGTGTGAAGGAATACCTGATGCATGTGTGAGGATGAGATGGAAGATGACTCATCTCCCCTCATGTTTGAAGGAGGATATTTAAAATATCCTTTTTGATGAGTTGTGCACACATGTGTGAGCAACAAATATCCATTAGGATAAAGGTGTACACATTTGTGAGCCTTGGTTAGTTTAATCAACCTTATCTAAGTTAATCCTAGGTTGGGAGGATGGGTGACATGTTAGGGTTTAATTAGGATTAGTGCTAATTAAACATAAATTTAACCTTTCTTAATAATAAAGTGTCTTTACCATGGAGAAGTTTAACCAAGGTTGAATTCTTGAAGATGATTGCATTGAGACCATGATTAGACGTAGTAAGTGGATGAGATATCCTAAGGAGCTTAGAATGATGAGTTATGAATGATATTTTAAAGCTAATTTATGCGATTTCTAAGGGTTTTACAAATTGATTGGCCTTAATGATAGAGAAGGAGAAATGTGCATTTTTTTGGTGTCTACATTTACCCCTTTCTATACTATGTTGTGTAAAACATGATCTATTACAAAAACTTGATGAAAAAGGAATGGTGAAGCAATGGGGGACAAAGAATTTGTGAGTGGATGACTGCAAGTGATTATGAGAGAGACGTATGGATAAAATAGGTGATTCATTATTGAGTACAACACTTTGGAGTATGGTATTGGTTTCTTTTGAGAGAAAACTTAAGATTTACTTTATCTTTTGATCAATGTGAGATGCTTCAATTGTAGACAGAACAAATGCCTCTTCAAATTTTTGCTTTTTGATTGATTGATGAGTGCATGATGACATTTGTTAAACCATTAAATCCACGAGGCAATGGCATATCAGGTGTAGAATTTAGAAAGTGGTCTTACGTGTGTCACTCTGAAGACTAGATTCAAGATATGTCCATTTGTGGATTATAAAAAGTTTGTTTTGGATTGGATTTATGTTGAGATAATATTCAGCAAAAATTTTCTTAGGCAGATTTAATACCCATGATCATATGTTTGATTGTTTTATCATGTGAAAAGTGGATTTTGAGTTTTGTTGTATGAATACCCCCTCAAGTGATGAATTGGAAATGGAGTAGACAAAATGTGGTGGTGAGTCGATTGAAAGAAGATGATGATAAAAAAGTATTAAAATGAGAAAAATAGTGATGGAAGCTGAAACAAATTTGGAAAAGTCATAAAAATTATTATGTAGTGGTGCAAGGGTTGGTTTGCATGGTAGTGCATGAATTAGGTTCACACGTGCGTATGCAAACTAGGTTTACACATGTGTGCGTAAACTAGGTTCACACATGTGGGCATGAACCTATGAAATTTACCAAATAAAAGTCATTTTCGCATGCACGAGAGTCATTTGCACTACACGAAGTGAGGAGGAGAGGAGTTAGGGAGAAGTTGTGAAGCAAATTTTTGTTGAAATTTTGAACTAGATGTTGGATATGGTGAGTGGATGAGCTAGCACAAGTGATGGTGGTGTACCACCAATAAGCACATGAAAACCCAAGTTGTTTGATTTGCCTAAATTTTGAAAAGTACAAAAATGCATGTATGAGTGTGAATGTGTGTTTGCATGGACTGTTTGACTAAAATGTGTGTACAAAGTGTGAAAAAGGCCAAATGGGTATCCAAAAATATCATTTTTTCATTTTGACCATTGGATTGCAATGTTGACTTGTGTCTTGTACTACATGTTTGTGGGGTTGATTACATTTTTGTGCATTCCTAGTGTGTTGTTTTTTAATTTTAAGTAAATTTTCATTGTATTAGGTATAATGGGTATCCAAAAATGCCCTCCATAGGAGGTTCACACAGTAGTGTGTGAACCTAAGGTTTGAACATGTGGGCACAAACCAGGTTTGCAAGTGCAAACTTTTTTTTTGGAATGAAGGATATGTGCATGTGATGAATGTTTACATGTAAAACTAATGATGAATTTGTGTACATGTAAAACTGATGATGATTTTTTTTATGTGTGGGAATGAATGAAGGTGAAGAATATTTAACCACAACATTGCATGTGGACTTTGAGGGGTGCATTGGCGAAGATGTGGACATAGGAAGATGAGGATTAGATGGATATAGTGGGATTTAAGGGCATGTGGTAGTTGCATAGTGTGCATGTAAACAGAGCCTACATATCAGACCTATGGGAGAGGTGGGATCTAGATAGGAACACATTCATTTTTCCAATAGGATAAATGATGATCACATTGGAGGATATATACCAAATTTATCGGTTGTCGATAGAGGGAATCATGGTGATAGTGGCAACAGATGGCACACGAGAGGAGATATTGCAACGAATATTTGGAACTAGGTGGGTGAAAGTGCAATATGAGGAGGTTGAATATGAGTAGTACTAAAAGAACAAGATGTTGTCCAACCATCATTGCATGGTGATCCTATTGATAGATATTTATGCTCTACTAGATAGTTCAAGGGTGAAATTACCCTAGAATATAATGGGTGTTGTATGTGATATGGTAGAGTAGAATATGGTATTTGTATGGGCACACACATTGCTATCACATGTATACAAATAATTGCATGGGATTGTGAGTGCAAGTTGGTTTAGATTGAGCTTTAGCTTATTACTATAGGTGTGGGCATGGGAGCATATCATGATTGAGCATCCCATGAGATTGTCTTTTAAGGTGCATGAATTTATGGGTGATTTTTTACCATATGCCTTGAGGTGATGCACTGATATGGAGATGTGAGTGCATCAAGGGCACGAGGAATATGGTCTATTTTTTTGAGGGATGCTTGATGAGCTAGTTCCTCAGTGTATCAAGTGGAGACCCTAGAGGGACGGGGTTGTATGAGATGAGGATGAGAAGTAGCTATGTAATATCCATCAAGGTAGATGGTTAGTGGGGTAGTATCAGTGATAGGTGGAGTACTTCCATTTTAGTAGGGATATGTATTAGTTTAGGTTATGAAAAAGGTGACCAGATCTATCTCTTATGATACAAAGAAGAGAGAAATATTAGGAAGTATGACCTATAGCACCTTCCTTGGATGTGTCTAGAGATCCAAATATGGTGATCCCAAATATGGATGACATGGGCGTGACTCCAAATTATGATATATGGTGGGTGATGTAGAGGTGGAATATAGGAGTTAAGGTGATAGATGGATGGGTGGATAAAGTGGGAGGATTACCTACAACTTATGTACAGACACCTAGAGGAGAGGTACCTATAGGATGTGGATTGCCAGGAGGGGGACAAGGTAGTAGGGTCTGATCCAGATGTAGTGTTATAGGAGTAGGTGGATGAGCCTCTCTAATTATTGATGACACACTAAGATGATGCGATGGGATCTCCTAGAGTTAGGTCACCTGAGTGATAGAAATGTAGTGAGGGTCATCCACTGGATGAGGCCATGCCGATGGATGAGGAGAGGGGAGGATTGATGCTAGATGATGTGACAAGATCTCCTATAGCTAGGTCACTCGAGTGATAAGAGGGTGGTGAGGGCTAGCCACTAGATGGAGCCATGTTGATGGAGGAGGAGATGGGATGATCTGCACTAGATGTGTATGTGATGATAGATTTCTAGGATGTGTTATATGCACATGAGGAGGTGGCTCTATTATGAGAGATAGTACAAGAGATAGAGGGGAAGGTAATAGAGTGTGAGATAGAGTGGGTTGATGACAAAGAAAATTTGGTGGAGGAAAGGTGAAATATAGAGGAGATGTTAGAGGTAGCCATGAGAAAGGTAAGGCAATTGGGCATGTTGCGGGCCAAACAAGGTGAATGGTTTCCTATTTTTTGTCACATGTCCGTGCATTTAATTATCAACCCAAGGAGCTTCGTAAACTTGCGAAGAGTCGAAACTAGGTTACTACAATACCACTGGAGGGTGAGTCTGCTAATCCTACATTTGGGGGGTGTTTTTGAGATGGTTGTCAATCATTCCCACACTCCTCAATAAATTACGTAAGAAGAACATAAATAAATATATAGAAATAAATCTAATGCACATTCTTGGAAATAAACCTACTGCAGATACTGAAACTAGTAAATTAATGAACGTTCTATGAAAGCAATAAACTGATAAATAAACAGAAAGGAAATGGGAAAGAAATACTGGCTTGGAGTGGGCCTAGGCTCCAGCATCTTCTTCCTGATCGAACATGTGCTTTAGAACTTTTGTAATTGTAATATATTTATCAAAATATTACAATGTAATTTGTAATTATTTTTATATCGCTATATCTCTCCTTAGAACGATCTGCGTGTGTTTATATAACACACCCGTAGAACTATTGCATAAGTGGTTACAATAGTCGATTCTTCCCAGACTAAATTAGAACAGTCTGGTGAATGCAATCAATGTCTGGCATTCTATTTTGATGGTGGCATGTTCGTTTTGACTCGTGCTTTGCCTGGCATTTGTAAGATGTTTTGATACATTGGTGCTATCTCCAATTTAGCTCTGCATGACGTAGAGCTAGAACTGCACTAGCCACTGTCATCCACGTCCTTCCAGTCTGGTCAATAGGCAAAGAATTAGTGTCACCTTCTGACTATAGGGAGGCGCTCCCATTTAGTTGGCACCTTCCGACTACAGGGAGGCATTGATATTCAGTTGGTGCCTTCCGACTACAGGGAGGTGTTGTCTTTGGTTTGGTGCCTTCAGACTGTAGGGAGGCACTATCTTTAGTTTGGTGCCTTCCGAATGCAGGGATGTGCTTGCATTCAGACGGTGCCTTTCGACTGTAGGGAGGCACCCATGTTCAATCGGTGCCTTTCGACTGTAGGGAGGCACTTATTTTCACTTGGTGCCTTTCGACTGTAGGGAGGCGCCTATGTTCAATCGACGCCTTCTAACTTTAGGGAGGTGCTTGTTTTCACTTGGCGCCTTCCGACTGCAGGGAGGTGCCTATGTTCAATCGGCGCCTTCCAATTGCAGGGAGGCATTGTGTTCAATTGGTGCCTTTTGACTGCAGGGAGGCACCTATGTTAAATTGGTGTCTTTCGACTGCAAGGAGGTGCCTATGTTCTCTCCATTGACTCTCGATGAAATAAAGTGCCAGGTCCATCGAAAAGACCTCGACTGTTCCAAATATAACTAAATCAACTGCAATTCCACAAAACATACTAAAAGCACACAAATTAGATAACATGCATAATTATATCAAATCTCTATATAATCATTTATAAAAGCACGCAATCCTTATTATACATCTACATATTTATCCAAGAAGTATGTACAAAATATGAGCATTTTTGGTGCTCATCATCCTCCCATGCCTAACATATGCCACGTCCTCGTGGCATCCAAACTACAGGTAGCCCTCAGATTTTTTTTCATCATTGCCATTTCTTGGAAGATTCGGCTGCTCCTACGGCCCGAGTTTGTCTTTTCGTGCCGGAATGTGAAGGTGTGGTTCTCCTCTGCCTATGGGAAACTATGACTGTTAATTGTCTCCTTCTTGTTCTGGCCGCTACTGGTGGTGGTATAGCCAGCGTTGTTCCTACCGATTGAAATGCAGCTTCGACAGCTTGCCAGAGGTCGATGTCTAGAGGTTTGACCATTTCCAGAGGGATATCCAAGTTATCCTCTCTGGAAGGCACTACTTGGGCCTTGTATAATCTAGCCACTTTAGGGGTAAGCCCTGCATTTTCCTTTGTAGTTGCAACGGCCTCCAATTGTGGGCCATAGACTCCCCATCATTCCAAATACCTCTTCATCATGGAAGGCTACCCTTGGGATGAACCATAGATGTCCCAAAATTGGCTATTTTTTGTCGAATTCATGCAGATGCCAGAATCTCCTTTTATCCTCGAAGATGCCTTCCTGGCCGCCTTGGCTGCTTTCATTTCTTTGCGTAGCTGCTCGAAATATTTTTGCCTTTCGGTGAACGACTGCATATCCCATTTGTCCTCTTTTGACTCGATGAAGGTCACTTTCACCTTTTGTCAAGCCGTCTTGGGCCTCTTTGCCTTGGCCTCTGTAGAAAATGTGGCAGCTCGAATAGGGGTTTCTTCTTTCTCTTTTGGGGACTTCTCTTCACTCTGAAGGATCAATTGTGTTGCTATCTCTAGGGGTGATTCATCCTCCTACATTCTTGGTGTCAACCCCTCAGGCTCTTCTCCTTCTTTAGGCTTGGGGAGGTCCTCCGTATCCTCTGGTCTTATCTGGAGGCCTTCGTCCTACTCTGTGTCACTCAGGACAATGATAGGGGGCATCATAGGAATTTTGTCTTCTTCACCCTTGAAAATAGAGGAATCCTCCCCTGCCTCCGGGCTGCTCTATCGAGCATATGATCAAATCTCCCCCAAAGAGAATACTCTTTTGGCATATGTGGGAGAGTTCGTCGGCACTACTTCTTCCCAATCAGTCTAAGTGGCTGCCTCCTGTCTTACTATTCTTTTGCCCTGAAGTATTTGATTTTCCTCCTGCATCTATCGGACCAGTTGCTCGAGCTGAGCGATTCTTCTATCCTTTTCCTCCAATTCCTTTTGATGCTAGTTCTAGAAATCCTCTAGAATCTGTTGTGCCATCCAACAATCAGTTTTCCAGTTGAGCGCCTCCTCCAAGGCTGCATTGATCTGGTCGTTGCTCCCAAAAGTTTCCTCATTCCATGGGCTCTGGTTTGTTAATTCGTAGAGGGTTTGGGCAGTGACGTCTATCTTTGTGTCTCTCTATTCTTCCTCTATCGAGAGGAATCACTACAGACGTTTCCTCCTGGGAATTGGTTTGTCTTCACCACTAGCGGGTGGTGCTCCTTCCTCCCCATACTCGGGCATTGGGGAATGCCCTCTATCCTTTATGTCTATGGGAACCGATGACTGTTCTGCCATTCCTAGAAAATAGGGCAACTCTAATTGCTCGATGTTTGCTATCTCCTCTATAGGGATGCTTCACCTTGTCCTAGTTTGGCAATCGCATTGTGTTGTTCTAGTTGGTCACCTTCTCCCCCTGCATTGCGGTTCTATCTTTGTACTTCTATGTGGTGGACCAATGCCGATATCATCCCATGGTGGGCTAAGGTGGACGGTGCCCCCTTCTGGTACCAAGCTACTTCATCCTTCAAAGCAGTCACCAGGTAGAAGGGTATATTTATTTTTCTCCCATGCACTAGGTGATTGAGGAAGTGCACATGATTAATGTTCAGATGTGTATACTTTCCTATGCATGTGAAGAATCAAGAAATCTGCTCAAACATCTTTCGTATATCCATGGGGAGGCTACTTTTGAGTAACCCCTCCCTTTCTATCCACACATTCCCTCTTGGCAGCAGTATTTAGGTATATAGCTTTAGCACTCCGCCCTTGTATGCACATTCCCCCATGAGAGGCAATCCAGTTGCCTATGAGATGAACTCAGGGGTGATTGGAATTTCCACTCCTCGTACTTGGGCCGCATCACCCCTCAAAGAGGTGGTGAATTCTCTAGCTGCCTCCACATCCTGGCCCGGACTGACCAGGGTGCAGTATTTGAGCCACCCCTCGACTTCGAATTGGGTCCTTACTGCCCCTCTGATTCCATTAGTGTCACTGGGTTCGTTCTTCTTGATCGCGTGGTTCTTGGACCTTCCTCCCATGGTGCCTTCTGGTGCTGTATATTTTTTTGTCCTTCCTTCTACAGGAAGGCACCTTCTTATAGGAAAGGTGTCTAACCCTAGCAGTTATGGAAGGCACCCTCTCATTGGCATGCATTTTTGGCTATGGGGGGTACGATCTCTATGATAGCTATATTTTTTGGTACTACGTATTTATAAACAATTATATAAAAGATTTGATTTAATATGCGTGTACCTAATTTGGCATTCTAGTTGTCATGGCAGCTATTGATTTGCTGACTTGTGACACGAGGGAGGGGTATTTGATGATGCTTATACGTGTGATGCTTTGTTCCACTCGAGGCATCCGATCGATGTAAATGCTGCACGTGGGAGGCATTCTTTGGTACCTTCCCCATGTGGATGATGTCCATGTAGTGCCTTTCGGTGTTGTCGGTGCTCGTCTTCAAACGAATGTGCCTTTCGGTGTTGTCGGTGCTCGTCTTCGAATGAATGTGCCTTTCGGTGCCTTCTGATTGGTGGGAGGCGCTCTTGCCTACATGCGTCTTCCCAATGTGGGGGGGCGCCTCCTTCTGGTTCATGCCTTCCCAATGTTGGAAGGCATTTGTTTTGATGAATGCACCTTCTTGATGTTGGAAGGCATATTCGGCTGGATGAATGCACCTTCCTGATGTTGGAAGGCACGTATTCGACTGGTTTTTTTTTTTTTTATGGTGCCTTCCTGCCATGGAAGGTGCCTATATATATATATATATATATATATATATATATATTTTTTTTTTTTTTCTCTTTTTTTTTTTTATCGGATGGGTGCCTTCTGACTGCAGTAAGGCACCTCTTCTGGTCGTGTGCCTTCTGTCTGTAGTAAGGCACCTTCTTCTGGTCGGGTGCCTTTTGTCTATAGTAAGGCACCTTCTTTTGGACTTGGTGCCTTCTGACTATGGTAAGGTGCCTTCTTTTGGATGGGCACCTTCTGACTGCAGTAAGGCGCCTTCTTCTAGATGGGCACCTTTTAACTACAGTAAGGTGCCTTCTTCTTGCATTGGCACCTTCTTCTGGATGTAGTAAGGCACCTTCTTGTGGGCTTGGTGCCTTCTGACTGTGGTAAGGTGCCTACTTCTGGACTTGGTGATTTGATTGGAAGAAGGGTGATCAAACCTTCCCAATTTTTTTCATGCTGCCCAGATTCTATCTACGAGCCGGTGTCAAAATACTAAGCTAAATTAGGCCTGGTTTCCCAGATACCTATCCCTCGTGCTATCAGGTCCACCTGCAAAAAGCAACCAAAAAAGAAAATAAAATAAAGGCAGTTAGACGCGTTCCATGCCTATTAGGCCCTGGATTAGGATGCCTGCAGCTTGCATGCGGGCGTCGTCCCTGCAAAAAAAACACACATTAAAAAAAACTATAATTAAATAAACAAATTGGGTGAGCACTTTTGTGCCCACCATTTCACCTGTGAGAGTTCGGTCTAGATCTAGCAATATGGGGTCTCCCCCATGCCTACTCTAGATTCCACCTATAACATTTTAGATGTATTATAGGGGCGTAGTCGGTGGCCATTGACTATGAACATGGTGTTGCTGCCGTCAATTGTCTTGACGTGCACCGCCCTATTCCTAATGAGCTCTGCTACCTCATACTGCCCCATCCACCTCTGCATAAGTTTGCCCTTCCTTTCCTAGAATCAAGAATCGTATAACAGTACCCATTCCCCTACCTGGAACTTCTTCAGCTTGATGTGGTTATCATGCCACTTCTTTCTCTGCTTTTGTATAATCTCTATCCTTTGCAAAGCATCCAATCGGATTTCGTCCAGTTGATCTAACTAGCGAATCCTCTATTTTTGAGCTTCGTCTAGGCTCAAATTCAATTCTAAAGCCGTCCTTAGAGTTTTGATTTCAAACTCAATGGGCATCATCGCATTTTTCCCATAGACCAGTTGGAAAGGTGTGCATCCTGTGGTGGATTTCCACGTGGTTTTGTATGCCCAAACTACCTCCGACAACCGTGTGGCCCAATCTTTCTTGTGTTGCTACATGGTTTTGGTTAGGATGTTTTCTATCTCCCTGTTTGTCACTTCTACTTGCCCGTTTGCCTGTGGATGGTAGGGCATGGTTTTGTTGTGCCAAAATCTATACTACTCCATTAGCTCCTTAATCAATTTGGAGGTGAATTGGGGCCCTTGATCTATTGTTATCTCCCGAGGAATCCCAAATCATGTGAAAATATGAGCAAATAAGAAGTCGATGACCATTATTTCCTTTGATTCCCTTAATGCCTGCACTTACACCCATTTGGTGACATAATCCGTGTAGACCAAAATAAACCTCCTTCCCATCGAAGGTGGATTAAATGGTCCCACGAAATCCATGCCCCATTTATCAAAAGGTTCTAGATGTACTTGGGGCTGCAGGCATTTCATATCAGTGGGTTGGTCTACCCATCCTCTGGAACTCATCACACTTGCTGGTATATGCTGCCATGTCTTTGAATAGAGTGGGCCAAAAATACCTAGCCTACAAGATTTTGTAGGTAGTTTGCTTCCCTACAAAGTTTCCTCCACATGGCTCATCGTGACATGCCTTAAGCACTTCTAAAAACTCTTGTTCTGCTATGCATCTTCTTATAATTTGGTCCCGTCCTATTTTAAATAGGAGACCATCCATCCAAAGGAATGATGCACTCTTCTCTATGACCACTTGCTTTTCTCGATAGGAGAGAGCAGGTGAGGTCCTTCTGGTGGCCAAGTAATTGGCTATGTCTACATACCATGGAGTTTGTTCACTAATAGCGAACATATGTTCATCCAAAAATTGGTCTTCCACTGCTTGATGATCTGTTGGTATCAATCTGGACAAAAAATCTGCCACAACATTGTTCTTGCCCGGTTTATCGACTATAGTAATGTCAAATTCCTACAATAGCAACAACCATCTAATAATTCTACCACAAATGGCCGACTTGCTCATTAGATACCTGTTGGCATTTTTGCCACATTGATTTTGATTGAAGTACTAACGTGTAAATTGTTGCAAATCTAACTTTGATTTTGGCTTTGATGCGGTTTTGAGCAAAAAAGGAGCAACAAATAACTAAGTCCAAAAACTGCAGCGATTCGCTGACATGTTCCGAAATCACGGTCAACGCGGTCAACGCATGCAGCTTTGGCGAAACCGTCGCGATATCGCGACGTGTTCCATTTTCACGGGTTTGAGGAAGCAAAAGAGGAACAGTCCAAAAATTGTCAGCGAATCGCGACCAAAAACTCAGCCGACGACTTAACCCGAAAAAGTGCAGCGATGCGCTGACGTCTCAGAATCGTGGCGGTTGGCGGAGTAGGGAGTCCAAAGGAAAACTTGCAGCGATGCACTGACGTCTCAGAATCGTGGTGGTTGGCGGAGTAGGGAGTCCAAAGAAAAACTTGCAGCGATGCGCTGTATGTTTGTTGAGATGGCAGTTTCAAAGGCTCCAGAGTTCAAATGTTGCAGCGATTCGTTGCGCTCTTAAAAGGGAACACACCAAGCAAGGATCAAAGTCGTAGCATTTTCGTGACGACCGATTGTTGAAGAGAGTCCAAGGGGTAAGAATGACAGTGATGCGCTGCATTTTTTTGAAAAGGTCTTAAGAGGCAAAAGCTGTAGCATTTTTGTGGCCCATCAACAAGACCGTACAAGGAGCCCAAAATGTGCAGCGATGCGCTGCATGTTTTATTTTCACAAGTTAAGAGCGGAGGACAGAGCCAAAGACCAAAATGCATAGCGATATCACTACATGTGCTATTTTCATGGGATTGAGCTAGCGATGGAAGAAATGAAGCCGACGATGCAGCGAAAGAGCGACAGGGAGCATTTTCGTAGGTGTAAGTGACGAAAGACGTACGACATCAAACTATGTCACGATTTCGTGACCCATCACGTTTTCGCGACCTGCGCAGTTTCTCGCCAAAACACAAGTATGAACGGTCGAGAAGGTTTTTTGGGTTTCGATGATTAAATGCTGCCCCGAATTAAATGCTTTGTGGATTTCCGATGCGGTTAAGGTCGAAGAGTGCCCAGGCCACCAAAATTAAAGGGTTTATTGGTTCGAAGTTGTTGTTCATGGATTGATTTAACAATTGCATGCACATGTTTGAAAAACGAATTTAATGAATGTGACCATGATTGTCTCATTGTATTTAATTTTTGCTTCTTTAACACTGTAATTAAGGGGATCGTGTGCATAATTTCCAAGGCATAATTGTAGATCACAAGAAAGTTGGTTTCAAATATTAAATGTTGCAAAGAGGATGGCCCTCTATAAAAACCAATGTAAACTTCATTGCAAAGGGTTGGAAAATTATCTGCTAGAGACTGGAAGTTCGTTTGCAAGAATAAAGGATTGGCTTCTATTTTTCAAGCGTTTGCATTGGTGATTTCCTTTCTGTTCATGTTGCATTTCTAATAGCATTTGTATGTCTTCATGGCTGTTACATTTAAATTCTGCACTGGATTTGAATATTGCCATAAGAGTATAAATTCCTGGAATGTGATTTTGGAGGGTTTTTCTGTATGCATCATGCGGAAGTTAAGTTAGTAACTTTTATTGCTTGCTGTTGCTGCACTTGAAGTTTCCTGCTGCTATTTTTTGATCCCATAACTTCGGCCTGTGGCCATATTTCCCATTTCTTTCTGTAACCTTTTTTTAATTTCTTTCCAGTAACCCTTATCTTAACCAAGTTTAGAATAGTGAAGGGAACCAGCCCACTCTAGAGATTGGTCTGGGAGCCATTTCTTGCTTCCAGCCTTTCAATGTTGGCTAGGTCTAGGGCGCACTTGTAAAATCCTTTCCTGTGGCAGATTTTGGACCAACATTTTTTGGCACGCCTGGTGGGACAGACTATTTTTGTCTCCAAGAATTCATAATCGGTGGGATAAGCATAATTTTCCAAAGTGATAAACCCACCGGTGCCAACAGTTTTTGGCACGCCTGGTGGGACAAACTTCTTCTATCTCAAAAGATCCACATTTTTTTTTAACACTCGGAGGTCTCAAGATTTTTGATGAGCTGTCTTGGCCTCACAGCGGAGATTTGTAAGTTCATCTAGCGACTTTTCTGAGTTAAAGATCCGAATTTCTTGATCGTGGACACCTATTTTTTTTAAAGTTCAAAGAATTTTCATCTGGTGACTCTGACTTAATGGTGATAGCCATGATCCCGCAGACCACTGCTACCAAGGCGAGGGCTTTTCCTAGATGGGATGATCCTGGCCCTCTGAATCTCCAAATCCGGCATGAAATTCCCAAAGGTGCCCTAAAGGCCCTAGCAAAATATGATGGTATCGAAGGCATGGCTCTGGCACATGTTGAAGATATTGCTACTTTGTCAATGATCCATGTCATAAATCACGAGGATGTCATGATCAGACTTCTGGTTCAGTCTTTGGAAGGAAGGGCATTGCAGTGGTACAGATTTCTCAAGCATCAAAGCATCAGCTCATGGGATGATCTAACGGGAGCACTAATCAAAATATTTGACGAAGATCTCTTTTACAGTTCTTTGGATCTCTATCAGTTTTTAATGTACATCAAGAGAGCACCTCTAGAGAGCATCACGGACTTCAATGTCCGATTCTTGAGAACCTAGAAGAGAATTCTAGAAAAGATCCGACCATCACCCACCCAAGCCCACCTCTTCTATGTTCAAGCTTTCCACTCTGACATAGGTCTCCTCTTGCTGCAATCAGGTGAACAAAGGTTCCCACAAATATTTAAGGAAGCAGTGCGAGCGGAACAACTTTTGCTCTTATTTGTAAATTGTGTCGGTACTGGTATACAGCATGATAACTTGCCAGTGTCTGAAACATGGAGAACTTCAGGAAGAAGCCAGCCCAATTTCAAGGACCGACTTAAGTATGATCAAATCTGGTCAGGACATTGCAGATTTACCGGATAACCCTCTGATACTAGGTGTCTGGTGGCGACATGCCAATCATGTCGTGAACTATTGTATATAATATTAAAAAAAAAACAAAAAAAAAATAGAAAAGAGAAGAGAAAAAAAAAAAAAGAGGTATTGTTTTTATTTATTCATCTCGGCTCTTGTTGCCTGCGAGCCATAGATGCTTGTTTTTCCTTTGTTTTTCTCCTCCCAACAGTTTGGTGGCTTTCTAGCACTTTCTTCTTTTCCCTTCCCTTTTTCTTTCCTTTCCCTTCTTCATCTTCCTTCTTCTTCTTTTTCTTCTGTAGTGAAAAAAAAAAAAATAGAGCCATGGCTGTTGTTTCTTTTTCCCATTCTCATTGTTCTCGTTCCTTCTTTTCCCTTTCCTCTAGTTTCTGTCCTGTTACATATTTAAATTATAGTCTAGTTCATTCTCATTCCACAGCCTTCATATTTCTCATTAGCATTCCATTAGTTCATTTACTCTCATTCCATTTCCATTGCAGCTGGTAGTATAGTAGCATTCTGTTATTATGTCTACCACATCACTTGCTCACTTCATCATTCCATTTTAATCATCATTCCATTGCAGTCACCGCTTGCACAATCATAGGAGCTCACTCCACTATCGCATTCCATTTGTCGCATTTCATAACCAGTCATATGCAGGTTCTTTCAGTTCCAGCTTTTTTAGCAGAAGATCATTGCAGCAGTCCCCTGAGATATGCACCACAGCGGCCAACTTTTTGATCTAATATGACTCTGTGCCCAATGGATTCAGGCCTGGATTCTTGCATACAGCGAGCTGTATACCCCGCAAGCCGCCAAGAATGTTGGCATTTTTGCCACATTGATTTTTATTGAAGTACTAACATGTAAATTGTTGCAAATCTAACTTTGATTTTGGCTTTGATGCGGTTTTGAGCAAAAAAGGAGCAACAAATAACTAAGTCCAGAAACTGCAGTGATTCGTTGACATGTTCCGAAATCGTGGTCAACACGGTCAACGCATGCAGCTTTGGCGAAACCGTCGTGATTTCGCGACGTGTTCCATTTTCGTGGGTTTGAGGAAGCAAAAGAGGAACAGTCCAAAAATTGTTAGCGAATCACGACCAAAAACTCAGCCGACGACTTAACCCAAAAAAGTGCAGCGATGCGCTGACATCTCAGAATTGCGGTAGTTGGCGGAGTAGGGAGTCCAAAGGAAAACTTGCAGTGATGCGCTGACGTCTCAGAATCATGGAAGTTGGTGGAGTAGGGATTCCAAAGGAAAAAGTGCAGCGATGCGCTGACGTCTCAGAATCACGACGGTTGGCGGAGTAGGGAGTCCAAAGGAAAACTTGCAGCGATGTGCTGTATGTTTGTTGATATGGTTGTTTCAAAGGCTCCAGAGTTCAAAGGTTGCAGTGATTCGTTGCGCTCTTAAAAGGGAACACACCAAGCAAGGATCAAAGTCATAGCATTTTTGCGATGACCGATTGTTGAAGAGAGTCCAAGGGGTAAGAATGACAGCGATGCGCTGCATTTTTTTGAAAAGGTCTTAAGAGGCAAAAGCTGTAGCATTTTTGCGGCCCATCAACAAGACCGTACAAGGAGCCCGAAATGTGCAGCGATGCGCTGCATGTTTTATTTTCGCAAGTTAAGAGCGGAGGACAGAGCCAAAGACCAAAATGCGTAGCGATATCGCTACATGTGCTGTTTTCATGGGATTGAGCTAGCAATGGAAGAAATGAAGCCGACGATGCAGCGAAAGAGCGACAGGGAGAATTTTCATAGGTGTAAGTGATGAAAGACGTACGACATCAAACTATGTCACGATTTCGTGACCCGTCGCGTTTTCGCGACCTGCGTAGTTTCCCGCCAAAACACAAGTATGAACGGCCGAGAAGGTTTTTTGGGTTTCGATGATTAAATGCTGCCCCAAATTAAATGCTTTGTGGATTTCCAATGCATTTAAGGTCAAAGAGTGCCCAGGCCACCAAAATTAAAGGGTTTATTTGTTCGAAGTTGCTGTTCATGGATTGATTTAACAATTGCATGCACATGTTTGAAAAACGAATTTAATGAATGTGACCGCGATTGTCTCATTGCATTTAATTTTTGCTTCTTTAACGCTGCAATTAAGGGGATCGTGTGCATAATTTCCAAGGCATAATTGTAGATCACAAGAAAGTTGGTTTCAAATATTAAATGCTGCAAAGAGGACGGCCCTCTATAAAAACCAATGTAAACTTCATTGCAAAGGGTTGGAAAATTCTCTGCTAGAGACTGGAAGTTCGTTTGCAGGAATAAAGGATTGGCTTCTATTTTTCAAGCGTTTGCATTGGTGATTTCATTTCTGTTCATGTTGCATTTCTAATAGCATTTGTATGTCTTCATGGCTGTTACATTTAAATTTTGCATACTGGATTTGAATATTGCCGTAAGAGTATCAATTCCTGGAATGTGATTTTGGAGGGTTTTTCTGTATGCATCGTGCGGAAGTTAAGTTAGTAACTTTTATTGCTTGCTGTTGCTGCACTTGAAGTTTCCTGCTGCTATTTTTTGATCCCATAACTTTGGCCTGTGGCCATATTTCCCATTTCTTTCTGTAACCTTTTTTTAATTTCTTTCCAGTAACCCTTATCTTAACCAATTTTAGAATAGTGAAGGGAACCAGCCCACTCTGGAGATTGGTCTGGGAGCCATTTCTTGCTTCCAGCCTTTCAATGTTGGCCGGGTCTAGGGCACACTTGTGGCAGATTTTGGACCAACAATACCTAATAGCCATGTGGTCCGTATGGATGAAGACCTTGTATCCCGTTATATAGTGACAAAATTTGTTTATTGCATGGATAACTATGAGGAATTCTTTTTCTGTCACTATATAGTTGAGCTCTGCTCTCGCCAATTTTTTACTGACATAATAGATGGCGTAGAATTCTTCACCATATTTCTTCCCGAGGACTGCTCCTATCGCACCGTTAGATGCATCGTAGTAAATATGGAACGGTATGGCCCAATTCGGTCCTCTCAAGACCGGTGCAGATATCAATTTTTCTTTTAGCAATTGGAATGCTTCTTTGCAATCTCCCATCCAATTGAACTCTACGTCCTTAGAAAGTAGGGTGTGCAGTGGTTTGGCAATCTTACTAAATTTGGCAATAAATTGCTGATAGTACCCGGCTGAACCTAGGAAACTTCTTACCTCTTTCTGCGTTCTGGGGCTAGGTAGGTCTTTGATGACCTTGATCTTCCTCTTGTCTACTTTTATCCCTTCTAAAAAGAGGTGGTGTCCCAACACGATGCCTTCCTGCATCATCACAAAACATTTTTCATTACTTAGGGACAAATGATTTTCCTTGCTCCTATTGAGCACTCTTTCCAGATTTGTCATTGCCTCCTCGAAGGTTTCTCCATAGGCGGTGAAGTCGTCCATGTATACTTCCACCCCATCTCCTATCATATCAGAGAATATGCTAAGCACCACCCTTTGAAAGGTGGTCGATGCATTGCACAGTCCCAAAGGCAATACCTTATAGGCAAACATTCCCCATGGATAGGTGAACATTGTTTTATCTTGATCTTCTTCCCCTATCTGGATCTAGTTGTAACCACTGAATTCATCCAAAAAGGAGAAGTATTTTCTTCCTGAGAGTGTGTCTAAGACCTAATCGATGAACGGGAGTGGGAAGTGGTCTTTCTTAGTCACCTTGTTCAACGCCCGATAGTCCAGGCAGATCTGCCATTTCTCATTCTTTTTGGGGACCACCACTAATGGTGATACCCATTCACTATCAGAAATCAGATATATGAATTCGACAGACAGAAGTTTGTGCAGTTCTTCTCTGACAATGTATTTCATTGCTAGGTTCATCCTTCTCAGTGGCTGTCGACTAGGAGTTGCCTGGTCATCTAAGTAAATCCGATGGGTACATATTTTTGGGTTGATGCTATGCATATCTGCGTAGTCCCATGCAAATGCTTGTTGGTGCTTTACTAGAAGCTCTTCCAATTTTTCTAGCTGTATGGGCATCAACCTACTATTGACGTTTAATGTCCTCCCTAGCCCAATGTGTATTTGTTGGATGTGCTGATCTTGGGTGCCAGTTAACGACGATCCAGGTGCGGAGGTGGACGATTCTCCATGGAGAAACTCCATGATAACACCATCCTCATCCTCTTCTGCCATCTCCTCCAAGGTCATCATCGGTTGGATTATGGACAACTCTATAGTTCCATGCTCGGTGATCCTAGGTTCTTCTATCAAGTCCATATACTGAGCTGGCGATGAAATGGTTAGCCTTTTGACATTTTTCCCATTGGAGATGGTCATTAGCCCATCCCGGTAGCTGATGTAGGCATCAATTGTTGCCAGCCATGGCCTCCCCAAAATGAGCGAGTAACCGCCTAGCCTGGTCTTGGTTTGCAAAACTAGAAAGTCAACTAGATATTCCCATGCACTTACTGTTACGATCACATATTCCAGCATTCCTTTCGACACCATGGTTGATCAATCGGCTAACTACAGCACTATCATGGTTGGCTTCAGGTTTGTGAGCCACAGCCTCTGCATGGTCTCTTGAGGCATTACGTTGATGGTTGCCCCAAGGTCAACCAGTGTGTTGGATAGGGAATGTCCTTCAATTTTTACGGTCAGCACTGGGCTGCCTGGGTCTGCATACTTCGGATAATGTGTTCTACCCATCATTAGGTTTTCTAGTTTACCCATGACATTGATAGTCTGGGTAACCTTCCACCTCGGTCTCCTTAGACACATTTCTCTAATTACCTTTGTGTAAATGGGGACATCTCAAATTGCTTGAAATAATGGGATTGTCACAGTGAGATTCTTCAAGCTCAACAAGATGTCAAATTTTGGCTGTGTTATTTTTTTGTGTTCCTGCAACCAACTAGGAAATGGAGCCTCCGCTCTCTCAAATGCTTTTCCTTCTTCTACCAGAGGTGTCTCCTCTATTTTTGCCTCCTCTTCTACCAGTGGAGGTATCTCTACCATTTCTTCCTCATCTTCTACTAGAGGCGGAGTCTCTACTCCTAATTGCCTACCTGATCTAAGCTAAATATTATACATATGGTACATCTCACCTTCTATGTTGTATGTCGACTGATTTACTCTATTGTTTAGGTTTGTTGTCGGTTGTGTTGGTAGCTACGCAGGTCTTGCTACTGGAAATGTTGGTAAGTTCTATTGGATGTGAGCAGGAGCTACGTTCTGTGGAGTATGATTCCATGCATTGTGGCTTCTCCACTACTGCCAAGGATATGGATATATCATCCATGGCTGCTGATTCAAGAATGTTTCTGGGGGTGCGTTCATCCAGGGTGACGGTCCCCACCACCCCATATTAGGTGGTTGAGGGGGTCCTTGGTGCATGTATGACCCTCCCCCATATGTTGGCATTCTGGTTGGCATATTCCCCATGGGGGTCTGTGGCCAACTCTTCCTATTACCTATGAAATAGGCCTCCATGCTCTCATTCGTTTCCTATTTACTGGGCAGTTGCGGGCACAATCGAGTTTTATGATTCAGCCTGCAAACTGCGCATTCTCTAACCTTGTTTTATGGGCATGCATTCTTTGCATGCCTTCCTCTACATTTTGGGTATAAATAGGCTAATGCTACATCATTTTCTTGTTTCTTCTTTTCTAAGAGCAGCGTATCCATCTACAATGCTAGAGATGAAAGCATTTTGCTCTTCAAATCCTCCAACATGTTGCCTATCTCTATTTTGGTGACTGAAGCAGTCACCTTCATGGTCCTAGGGGTGACTTTGCCTTGCCTTCTCGAGTAGTTCTAGCATAATTTTTGGATGTCGTCCATAGCATGTTGATAGACATCACCTCCAAAGATCATGTTGAGAGCCTTCAGTGACTCATTGGTAAGTCCCCTCAAGAAGATACTTTTGAGGGACTTATCAGATAGCTTCGAGTGAGGGGATCATTGAATATTAAAGATGAATCTCTCCCAATACTCCTTGAGAGACTCATCTTCTCTTTGTGTCATGCTCAGGACCTCCTCCCTAGAGTCTCTTGCTCTCCTGAAATCTTGATATTGCTCTAAAAGAGCGTCTTCATATGGTCCCAGGTGGTGATGTGTGTCTCCCAGACCGATGAACTATTGTAGAGCTGCATCATCTAATGTGGAAGGAAATAATTTCAACTTTTGTGCATTTGATTTGTAATCCACAGACCTACACAAAACATCAAATTTAAATAAAAATAGGTTAGGGTCCTTAGTCGGGTGTCCTCTAAAGGACGGGAGGTGAGCAGGGGATATGTTTTTCATTTTGGTCTCCTACTTCCTCCTTTATGGGGAAACTAAAGCCAGATGAGATTTCATCGTTATCTACCTTTTTTTTAGGAAATGTGGTTTCTAATGTAGTGTTTATGGCCTTCTAGTCATTTAAAACTTTCTAAGTCAATGCTCTAAGGTTGTCTGGCGAGATCGTCTGATCCTCCACAGCCTTCCACAACAGGGCTTCCTCTAGAGGAGTCCTTTTAAACAAGGGGATTTATGATCATTCATTCATCCCCTTGTTGATGGGATGAGGCAGAAATTTGTACAAAGTGTGGTTCCTCACTCCAATGGACTGCTGGTAGGTCGAACGGGTCTAACTCAAATCCAAAATGCTCTGCTGACTCAGGTCCTGATGGATTAGTTCTTATAAAGCGACCGTCAGGTCCTCTTCTTCTCGAAGAACTCATACAAGGTCGGATAGAAAGTTTTAGGGTATTGCAAGTAATCTAATTGAGACGCTTCCCCGACAACGGTGCCAAAATGTTGCGGGCCAAACAAGGTGAATGGTTTCCTATTTTTTGTCACATGCCTATGCATTTAATTATCAACCCAAGGAGCTTCGTAAACTTGTGAAGAGTCAAAACTAGGTTACTACAATACCACTAGAGGGTGAGTCTGCTAATCCTACATTTGGGGGGTGTTTTTGAGATGGTTTTCAATCATTCCCACACTCCTCAATAAATTACGTAAGAATAGAAATAAATATATAGAAATAAATCTAATGCACATTCCTGGAAATAAACCTACTGCAGATACTGAAACTAGTAAATTAATGAACGTTCTATGAAAGTAATAAACTGATAAATAAATAGAAATGAAATGGGGAATAAATACTGGCTTGGAGTGGGCCCAAGCTCCAGCAGCTTCTTCCCGATCAAACATGTGCTTTAGAACTTCTATAACTGTAATATATTTATCAATGTATTACAATGTAATTCTTAATTATTTCTATATCGCTATATCTCTCCTTAGAACGATCTACGTGTGTTTATATAACACACCCGTAGAACTTCTGTTGCAAAAGTGGTTACAATAGTTGATTCTTCCCAGACTAAATTAGAACAGTCTGGCGAATGCAATCGATGTCTAGCATTCTGTTTTGATGGCGGCATGTTCGTTTCGACTCATGCTTTTCCTGGCATCCATAAGACATTTTGATATGTTGGTGCTATCTCCAATTTAGCTCTGCATGATGCAGAGCTAGAACTACACCAGCCACTGTCATCCATGTCCTTTGAGTTTGGTCAATGGGCAAAGAATTAGTGGCGACTTTCGACTGTAGGGAGGCGCTCCCATTCAGTTGGCACCTTTTGACTGTAGGGAGGCGCTGATATTTAGTTGGCACCTTTCGACTGTAGGGAGGCACTATCTTTGGTTTGGCACCTTCAAACTATAGGGAGGCATTGTATTTAGTTTGGCACCTTTCAACTGCAGGGAGGTGCTTGCATTCAGACGGTGCCTTTCGACTACAGGGAGGCACCCATGTTCAATCGATGCCTTTCAACTGCAGGGAGGCGCTTGTTTTCACTTGGTGCCTTCCGACTGCAGGGAAGTGCCTATGTTCAATCGGTGCCTTTAGACTACAAGGAGGTGCTTGTTTTCACTTGGCACCTTTTGACTATAGGGAGGCACCTATGTTCAATCGGCACCTTTCGACTACAGGGAGGTGCTTGTGTTCAATTGGTTCCTTTCAACTGTAGGGAGGCGCCTATGTTTAATTGGTGCCTTTCGACTGCAAAGAGACGCCTATGTTCTCTCCATTGACTCTCGATGAAATAAAGTGCCAGGTCCATTGAAAGGACCTCGACTGTTCCAAATCTAACTAAATCAACTGCAATTCCACAAAACATACTAAAAGCACACAAATTAGATAACACGCATAATTATATCAAATCTCTATATAATCATTTATAAAAGCATGCAATCATTATTATACAGCCGCATATTGATCCAAGAAGTATGTACAAAATATGAGCATTTTTTGTGCTCATCAGGGCACATAGAGGGATATATTTAGGAGAGAACACAATGAGGCAAGGGCACAGTTTGTAGCTGAGTAGGCTAGCCATGCGGAGAGTGTTGGGTGGCTGCAACACCAGGTAGAGGAGACTATAATTGTAGAGGAGAGAGTTAAGCATCTAGTCATGAAGAGGGATAGATTGAGGTGAGAGCATGATGAGGAAAGGGTATAGTTTATAGCTAAGTAGGCTAACCATGTGTAGAGTGTTAGAGGGTTGTAGCACCAAGTAGAGGATACTATGGCTATAGAGGAAAGAGTGAGAGTAGAGATTATAGTGTTGCATGAGAGTGTGCAATGAGCATAGGAGGTGCAGGGAGATGTATATTTGGTTTGATATAAGGATGTATATATGGGACACCTTAAATATGAGATACAAAAATTATGATAGGCATAGGAGGAGGTTGAGAGAGTGAGGGTAGAAGGTGAGCAGGCTAAGGTCAAGTTAGGGGGATTACAAGCTGAGATAGATAATTTGTAGTAAGAAAACATAGGTTTGTCTAAGGTGTTTGTAGAGGAGGTAATGAATATGGTATATTTCAAGGCTCATTTGATTATGTATGGCCATGGGATACCAAATTACATAGGGTTACAATCAAAATCGAGATCTTGTAAACACTCACGATGGAGATAGTAGAGTACCCATTTTATGGTGATAGGAAGATAGAGTATGGACGTGCTAGTAACCTCATAGGTTATGGGGGTGCCCCATAGTTGAGTAGGATAACTAGGGAGTGAAGAGTAGAGGTGACATCAATGGGATATGAGGAGAGTGGGGAACTTCTAGTTAGTAGTAGGGATGATATAGGAACTCAATGTGAAGCTGATTTATTCATGAAATAATGCAAATATATAATGCTTACAAATAATTTCACGTAGGTTAAGTGGTTGTGATAATTTTCTAAACATGGCCAACCACTTAACTAATAGATAACTATCTACTAAAAAGAGATGACAACTAACTACTAGAATATAAGACATATCCTAACAGTTAACTAAACACCCAAAAAAATTAACAACATATTTCTAACATGGGCATACTATGCCTCACGTGAATACAAAGTGAAATAAATAGGAAATTAATAAAATAATAAATAATAATAACTTAGGCTTAAATGGATAAGCCTAAGTATCCTCAACATTCCCAACCATAGAAGCATTGGAACCCAATGCTCTCAACAAATGTGAAGAGTCGTGGGCCATCTCATGGTGAGGAATCCAATGAGCCATGTGTGGAAAGTGACCATAATGAGAAACAAGGTAAGAAGTGGAAGAACCCTATCTAGTGTGATGAGTCTTCATATTGAAAACTCTATTTGAAATGAGCGAAAATTGGCAATCAGGTGCCATTGTTGTTGTAGGGCTAAAAATAGGATCAGGTACCAAAAGAGGATCCTAAAATGGTGTCTCTATAAAGTGGCACTTATCCAAAGGAATCCAATATCTATCCCCAACCTATGATGAGTGAGTATTGTGATGATTGTGGACCATGCTCTACTGCTCCTGTGGAGTCTCCTACAAGTCCTGTGTTATCTTGCCCTGAAGGCTCTACTAGTGCTCAATGAAGGAAGTATCCTTAGATTGCTCCTCCATGTGTGCAATGGTGGAAGGAGGCAAAGCCAAAGGTAAATTCTATGGATCAAGTGGTTGTGTATCCAAATATGTACCCAAAATGATGCCAATAGAATAAATGGAATATTTCTCATGAGTGAGAGTGATGGGTTCCTTAACCACTTGCTCTTGTGATTGTTCATTTGGTGGGAATGAAACTTATTATTTATCATGTACCTTTGATGGTGCTTATTCTTCAACATGTGTGGAACTTATGCAAGTAGGAGCCATAATTAGTGCTTGACTTAGTGGATTCCTAACTTACCTACAACTTAACATCAAATTTGATGTGGGTGTAGTACTTTGTATCAAGTAGGTTTTGTCATGTAATTCCAATGTGTATGTGTTATTTTCACATGATAAACAACATTCATATCAAATTCATAGGGTTTACCTAGCAATAGTCCACAACAATCCATATATGTGACATCACATATTACTTTGTCCACAAACTTATCACCAAAAGAAAAATCCAATGTGCAAGTATGTGTGATGTTAGATGTGGAATCTACATATTTCCACCCAAGTGTATATGGTTGGTGATGTGACTTTATGGGAAGCTTCAACTTCTCCAAAATAGACTTCACAAATTATGATACTATCAACATATAAATCATGTGTTTTGTGGGCTCTAGTGACAAAAAAGGTCACAATACCCTTGAGCAAATAAATTTGACATGAGGGTAACTTTGTTTAGTTTACCATTTAAAGTAGGATACTCTTCTTCTATCTCTATAGCCACAATGAGACCATCATGTGGTTCCTCACTTGTAGGTTGTACAATTAGGGATTTCTTCTTCCTAAATTTTTTAAAAGTAAAGCATTTGGATTTTACATGACCATGCTTTTAACAAGATTCACAATACATTGAAGAAGAAGGAGAATATTTAGAATGAGAAGGAGAAGAATGTGCTTTAGTATAAGTGGGAGGAGAAGAATAATTAGGGTAATGATGAGAAGTGTTCTTCACCTTTTTTTGATGTTGATTCCCACCTCTAGAAGAGCTCTCCTGTGATGAACGATATTTGTGATATGCACCAACTTTATTCTATGTAAGAATGGCATGGTTGAATGCCACATCCAAGGTGAGGAAAATATTGAACTTGATTTCCCTAAAAAATTGATTTTGCAATCCATGAGTGAACTTATTAATCAAATCATCTTTTGAATATTTCACACCAAGAAGTACCCTTAGCCTATTGAATTGAAAAATGTAGTTAGAAACAAACATATTATAGGCTTACCTCAATCTATACCACTTGGTCGTGAGGTCACTTTGGTAATTTGATGGAAAGAATGTATTTTTTAGAATTTGGATCAATTATTTCCAAGTCATGGTGGAATTATGACTTTGTCTTTCTACAATTAAAACTTTTTCTAAGCTTGTGAGTTTGACTGTAGCAAATGCAACTTGTTCATCTTCAATAATTTCAGCATAAGTGAACCAATTTTGCATATCTAAAATCCATGTAGACAAGACATCAGGATGCCTTGATCCGTAATACAGTTTGACCTCAGATTTAGCTTTGTTGGCATGATTGTGATAAAATTTTCTATCACTAGGAGTTAATTGTACAACAATGTCTTTTACATTATCTACCAAAATGTCTACTGCAGTAGTAAGGTTTTCCATATTTTTTTGAGGTCTTGAGCCATGTTTTTCTATGTATATGCCAGAATAGGAGGATTAAAAAATGGTCTTAGAAAAAACTAATCTAGGCTTTAGGAAAAAAAAATGGTTTTATAATACAAAAATGTTGCCTAGATTTTACAAACTTCTGCTCTCCAAAAATTGACAAAAGTGGGATTTTTAAGTGCTTTTATAAAATTAAAATCAATTTTGCAATACAAAAAGAGCACTAAAAATTAGCCCTTTACAATGCAAAATTTGTCTTAGGAGGTAAATACTTGATAAAATTTACAAATATATGCAAAAATTGCAAAATATTTGTATTGAAATTTGACCAATAATGGCAAAAGTATCACCTTGGGTTGAGGGTTGATTTGCACGATGATATCCTCAACAAGGGATGAGATGTCTCGTTGGTCCTATTGATTTAGGTGGTGGCTAGGTGGCCAACCACATATGTATGTTATGTACACATGATTTTTTAGCCTGAGGGCATTGATGACATGATATATATATATATATATGATTTTTTTTACGACCTCATATACATATGTTATGATTTGTGTGGATGAATGAATAGCGTATGATTATGTATATGTATGATGTAAAATATGGTAGATGTAAGTGAATGCAATATGGGAGAATATTTAGGCATGTAGTAGTACTTATGAATGCACATGAGAAATGACATCATTGTAGATTAAGAGTAGTTAGAAATGATACAACGTAGATGGATGAATCTGATTGGATGTAGAGTAGAAAATGCATGAGAATCAAATGAAACGACTAATTTGTAGATGAAGCACATAATATGGATGGAATGCATGTATGTGTATGATGAATATGTGGTCAAAGTAATGCACACGTGAATGGATATCCTCAACTTGCATTGTTACAAAACTAGTTGAAATGTGATCCATTTCATTATCTCAAAGATGTAATATGGCAAATGTTGGCAATTTTGGGTACTTTGGGTACATTGCATTTGCTCAAGTGAATAAGTTGTCATTGATGTCAAGAAGCTTTTGAAGGAATTTGATTTGATGTCAAATAATTTTTTTTGATGAAGGTTATGGCATGACAGTTTCAAAGGTTTTTTGCAAACCCCATGTTGACAGAGAAAAAGGCAAAGTGGAAAAACTGTCACGATTTTGTGAGATGTTGCAGAAGAGAGAGTCCGAGAGAAAAAGTGTCATGATTTCATGAAATAATGTAGGAGAGAGAGTCCGATAGAAAAAATGTCACGATATCGCGACATGTCGGGTTTTCGTGACTCAAATAAAAGAAAAGAGCTAAGGAGGAAAAGTGTCACGATATCGTGACATGTCGCATTTTCGTGACTTAAGCAAGAAAGTGAAAGCAAGGTAAAGTGTCACGATTTCATGACATGCTGCAGAAGAGCTAGAGTCCAGTGTGAACTATCATGATTTCGTGACAAGTTTGAGGAGAGAGAAAGCAAAATGAAAAGTTTCATGATTTTGTGACATACTGTAGAATTCGAAGAGAGAACTGTCATGATTTCATGACATGCTATAGAGTTCAGAATGGGAACTGTTGCAATTTCATGACATGCAATAAAGGAAAGTGTTCCAAGTGAGAACTATCATGATTTTGTGACATGCAGCAGAGGAAAGAGTTCGAAGTGAGAACTATTGTGATTTCATGACAAGTTGAAGAAAAAATGTACGGATGTAGGAAGTGTCACGATTTTGCAACAGGTTGAAGAGAAAGCTTACGGTTGCAGAATGTGTCACGATTTCATGACAGAAATAGAAAGCAGGTCTTCAACAGGGAGAAGTGTCACGATTTCATGACAAAAGCAGAGAGGAAGGCTATGAAGATAGAAGTGTCACGATTTCATGACAGAAGTGAAGATGAAGTCTGCAGAGGTAGAAGTGTCACGATTTCATGACAAAAGTAGAAAGGAGGTCGATGAAGGAAGAAGTGTCACAATATCGTGACAAAAGCAAAGTTGATGCTGACAAATATAGAAGTGTCGCGATATCATGACAAGAGCTTAGTTGAAGTCGACAAAGGCTGAAGTGTCGTGATATCATGACAAAAGCCAAAATAAAGTGTATGGTTGCAAAAGTGTCATGATATCGCCACATGTTGTAGTTTCACGACAGAAGCTACAGAAGAGTTACAGAGGCAGTGAAGCTGACAAAGTCAAATTTTAGCTGACAAAGATTAGAGCTTGTAGCCGATGAAGATTAGGGTTTGCATTTGTTATAACAACCAACTAAGATTAAAGTTTTCATTATGAAAATTCTATTATAAAAGGAGGGTTGTTTGGAGAATTTGAAGAGTGTATCATGTGTGGTTGAAGTGTGACGTTCATAGATAGTGCACAGAGCAAGAAGTTTGATCATCAAGAGCAAAGTGCAAAATTTGATCATAGTGTGCAAAGTGCATTTTGTCAAATCATTATACGTGTGAAAGATCACAAAGGAAGTAGAGTGTGCGAAGACGGTGCTGCTATGATTTCATAGAGGTGCAAAGGTTGAAGTTCGATCAAGTGTGGTTGTGATTGCACAAAGAAATTAGCAGGCATAGAGAGCACAAATGGCAAAGACGAATGTGGAGTTCTACTGCTTGAGGACAGAGGTGCATTGGTTCTTTGAGAAGAACCTGAGGATAGATTTGGCAAGTCTTTGAGAAGGCTTGTGTGCAAAGGATTGATTTGTTCAAGTTGGATAGATCTAATAGACAGAGGAAGACTTGTACTAGATCGACTGATTGTGTTTGGTATAGGTTGTTGAGCTACTATGGACATGATCATAGAATGCAAAGGTCTCTTAGGCTAAGCATTAAGGACAGGAGGTCTTCGATGGAAAGGAGTTCCACATGTTGGCAAGAGGTAGAGGCAATTGATCTTCTGAGGGATCATTTCTAGAGTAGAGGGGAAGGTATCTCCTTTGAGTCAAGGCTCATAAACATTGTAATTGGGAAGGATTCCCAAAGAACTTTGAGATAACTTTTAGAGAAAAGTTTTGTGGACGTAGCCCAACCATTCTGGGTGAACCACATTAAAATTGATATCACTTTGTGGATGATTTTGTGCATTGCTTTGATATTGCTTTGGGTATATTGCTTTACTATTTTGAAATATAAAGGAAAAAGTAAAAAGAGGTCTTATACTATTCACCCCCCCTCTCAGTATAAGCTTGTGTTCTTAAATTATTATCAGAGTAGGTGCCTTTCAAAAGTTTAACAGCTTGAAGGAAAAGCTAGTAAAGAACACAATGGATTATTCAAGTGGCAATGCAACACCTATTTTTGATGGGTCAGATTTTGGTCTTTGGAGTGCAAGGATGAAGGTTCATCTAATGGCACTTGGTAATGAGGTTTGGAAAGTAATTTAAGATGAGTACACTATTCCTATACATGGTCCAAATACTAAAGAAAAAAGGCTCCTACATCACAGCAATTCAAAAGAAATGAATGCAATCTTGAAAGGCTTACAGAAAGCAGATCTCACCAAAGTGATTCACTACAAGAAAGCTAGTGAAATGTGGAAACAGTTGTAGGTGGTTCATACAGGTGATACAAATGTCAAAAAGGCCAAGTTGAGACACTTCAAAGGTATTTTTGAACAAATCAAGATGAATGATGATGAAAATATTAGTGACTACATGCTTCGTATGGATGAGGTTGTTAACTCCATGAAAGACTTAGGTCTTGAGCTTTCTGAAAATGATGTTTGTGATAATATTTTAAGATCTCTTCCTAATATATTTAGTGAAAAGATTTTTGCTATTGAGGAAGCTAAAGATTTGATAAGTTGAAAAAGGATGAGCTCCATAGTATACTTGCAGCATTTGAGTTGAGAACTCAAGTGAAGGTTGATGTCAAGAAAGAGGCAGCTTTCAAGGCTACCAAGAAATCCAAGGGTAAACAACTTCAAGAGAGTGATGAGTCTTCCAGTGATGAAGAGGCATATTACAGCAAGAAAGGCGAGTTCTCTAGAAAGCACAAAAGCATGAAAAATATAAGATGTTTCAATTGTGAAAAGTTTGGTCATTATGCTACTGACTGTACTATTTCCAAGAATGAAAGTGATGAAGATAAACAGGATTCTAAGAGCAAGGATTTTGAAAAGCTCAAGCATCATAGAAAGAACAAAGATGAGCACATCAATCAAGGAAAGAGGTATTCTCACAAGCACAAGAAGAGTTTCTACCTAGACAAAGCAAGTAAGTGTTCTAGTAGTGATAGTGAAAGTTCTTCAAGTGATGATGAAAATGAGATGTTGTTCATATCGAGAAAAGAGGAAGAACCAAAACATAGATTCATTATCATGAAATGTCTTCGATGTGGAAATTTTGGTCACCTTGAGGATGATTGTACAAATAATGATTTGGTTTCCAGTATGTATGAGGATGCTTCAAAAAACTATAAGGAAGATGTATGTATTTTTGAAAAAGGTAGCACCTCTAGTGATAAGAAATCTGAAAAAGGCTTTGATGATTCAGAAAGCAAACAAATAAAGGATCTTGAAAGTGAACTTATTAGTGCTCTTAGTGCTTTGAAAAAGGAAAGAAAGAATAATTCTAGACTCAAGGATAAGTTAGATGAATGTTGTATGGAGAGAGATGATCTTATAGAAAATCTTGATTTCTCTTTAGCTAAGACACAAGAACTCAAGGATGAGTTAGAGTCTAAGGTTCTTGAGTATAGTGAGTTAGAACAGAAAATGGCTTCTTTGAAAGAGGAAACTAAGGAGTACAAGGATAAGCTTTACAGGTTTCGAGACGGCTCCAAAAAGGTTAAGTCACTCATCAAAGTTCAAAGAAAGACAACAGATAAAATAGGGCTTGGTTTTGTTAAGCCACACAAGGAACAAGTTTGAGAGTCTAGTAAGAGACTTCAAAAGGAAGATAGTTCTAATGAGGAAAGTATTTCAGATCATGAGTCCTTGAATGATAGATGTGTAGAAATAGAAAATAGAATTCAGAATGAGAAGAAGAAGTTTTCGGGACCCAAGAGGTCAAATAAAAGAAAATTTCAAGGCAGATGTTTTGCGTGTCATAGGTTTGGTCACATGGCTTCACATTGCATGGCTCAAGTGAAGAAGGTAAATGACAGTTTCAGAAGTGCTAGTTACTTTCAAGGGTATTGCTACTCTTGTCAATAGTTTAGGCACAAGGCAGTCTATTGCGAGGTAAATAACAGGAATAGGTTTGATCAAAACAGGTTCGGCCAGAACTAGTTTGGCCAAAACTGGTGGATTCAAAGATCAGGTTTACCTTAGAGAAACAACATCGTCAAGTGTTTCAAGTGCAATAATGAAGGTCATATAATCAAATAGTGTAGAGCTAAAATTCCAGAATATAGGTACAGGAACAGTGGCATGATCATGTCCAAGGATCAAGGCATGAACAAGAACAGGGATGAGAACAAGAACAAGAATAGTGACAAGAACAGGAATATGGACAAAGAGTTCACGAGAAGGCCCGAAAAGGAAGTTATAGACACTGATGATGATCAGTGCCTAATGGGAGTTTTACTCCCACCCTAGAATTAATCACCTCATCGGGAGGTGGGGGAGGGACTGAGCTAAGAGGCTCATTCTTAGTCTCGAGCCCCAAAGGTGACCCTTTTCCATTGATGACAAAGGGGGAGAGATATGAGTAAGGGGGAGAGCTTCAAGTGAAGAGGAAAGCTTCAAGTCATGGGGAGAAAAACTTCAAAGGAATATTCTCAGTTGTGGGCACATTTTGTCAGTTGGTCTTTAGTTTTGGCTCTTGAGAAGTGTTTTCAGTAAATGTTTACCATCAATGACAAAGGGGGATATTGTTGGCAATTTTGGGTACTTTGGGTACATTCCATTTGCTCAAGTGAATAAGTTGTCATTAATGTCAAGAAGCTTTTGAAGGAATTTGATTTGATGTCAAATAATTTGTTTTGATGAAGGTTACGACATGACAGTTTCAAAGGTTTTTTGCAAACCCCATGTTGACAGAGAAAAAGGCAAAGTGGAAAAATTGTCGTGATTTCATGACATGTTGCAGAAGAGAGAGTCCGAGAGAAAAAGTGTGGTGATTTCATGACATAATGCAGGAGAGAGAGTTTGATAGAAAAAGTTTTGTGATATCGCGACATGTTGGGTTTTCATGACCCGAAGAAAAGAAAAGAGCTAAGGAGGAAAAGTGTCGCGATATCGTGACATGTCGCATTTTCACGACTTAAGCAGGAAAGTGAAAGCAAGATAAAGTGTCACAATTTCATGACGTGCTACAGAAGAGCTAGAGTCCAGTGTGAACTATCATGATTTCATGACAAGTTCAAGGAGAGAGAAAGCAAAATGAAAAGTGTCATGATTTCGTGACATACTACAGAATTCGAAGAGAGAAATTTCATGATTTCATGACATGCTATAGAGTTCAAAATGGGAACTATCACGATTTCGTGACATGCAGCAAAGGAAAGTGTTCCAAGTGAGAACTGTCATGATTTCGTGACATGCAGCAAAGGAAAGAGTTCAAAGTGAGAACTGTCACGATTTCATGACAGGTTGAAGAAAAAGTGTATGGATGCAGGAAGTGTCGCGATTTCATGACAGGTTGAAGAGAAAGCTTATGGTTACAAAATGTGTCATGATTTTATGACAGAAATAGAAAATAGGTCTTCAACAGGGAGAAGTGTCACGATTTCATGACAAAAGTAGAGAGGAAGGCTATGAAGATAGAAGTGTCATGATTTCATGACAAAAGTGAAGACGAAGTCTGCAGAGGCAGAAGTGTCACGATTTGGTGACAAAAGTAGAAAGGAGGTCGACAAAGGAAGAAGTGTCATGATATCGCGACAAAAGCAAAGTTGATGCATGACAAAAGCAAATTTGATGCTGACAAAGATAAAAGTGTCATGATATCGCGACAAGAGATTAGTTGAAGTCGAAAAAGGTTGAAGTGTCGCGATATCGCGACAAGAGCTTAGTTGAAGTCAAAAAAGGTTGAAGTGTCGCGATATCGCGACAAAAGCCAAAAGAAAGTGTACGGTTGCAAAAGTGTCACGATATCACCACATGTTGTAGTTTCATGATAGAAGCTACAGAAGAGTTACAAAGGCAGTGAAGCCGACAAAGTCAAATTTTAGTCGACGAATATTAGGGCTTGCAACCGATGAAGATTAGGGTTTGCATTTGTTATAACAGCTGACTAAGATTAAAGTTTTCATTATGAAAATTTTGTTATAAAAGGAGGGTTGTTTGGAGAAGTTGAAGAGTGTATCATGTGTGGTTGAAGTGCGACGTTCGTAGATAGTGCACAGAGCAAGAAGTTTGATCATCGAGAGCAGAGTGTGAAATTCGATCGTAGTGTGTAGAGTGCATTTCGTCGAATCATTCTAAGTGTGAAAGATCGCAAAGGAAGCAGAGTGTGCGAAGAAGGTGCTGCTGTGATTACGCAGAGGTGCAAAGGTTGAAGTTCGATCAAGTGTGGCTATGATTGCACAAAGAAAGCTGAAGGCATAGAGATCACAAAGGGAAAAGATGAATGCAAAGTGTTGTTGCTTGAGGACAGAGGTGCATTGGTTCTTTGAGAACCTGAGGATAGATTTGGCAAGTCTTTGAGAAGGCTTGTGTGTAGAGGATTGATTTTTTCAAGTTGGATAGATCTGACAGACAAAGGAAGACTTGTACTAGACCGACTAACTATGTTTGGTACAGGTTGATGAGCTGCTATCGACGTGATCATAGAAGGCAGAGGTCTCTTAGGCTAAGCATTGAGGATAGGAGGTCTTTAGTGGAAAGGAGTTCCACATGCTGGAAAGAGGTAGAGGCAGTTGATCTTCTGAGGGATCATTTCTAGAGTAGAGGGGAAGGTATCTCCTTTCAGCCAAGGCTCATAAACATTGTAATTGGGAAGGATTCCCAAAGAACTTTGAGATAACTTTTAGAGAAAAGTTTTGTGGACGTAGCCCAGCAATTCTAGGTGAACCACATTAAAATTGATGTCACTTTGTGGATGATTTTGTGCATTTCTTTGATATTGCTTTGGGTATATTGCTTTAATATTTTGAAATATAAAGGAAAAAGTAAAAATAGGTCTTATACTGTTCACCCCCCTCTTAGTATAAGCTTGTGTTCTTCAAAGAAAATATATTTTTGTAGTAAATTTGACAATCATAGTTGTAGCAATCAAACCCCATGAAAAACTAAACAAGGTTCAACAAAAACTCATAACTATCCTAAATAAATGGAAGTCAATCATGGACCAGTGTGTGTAATGATAGACGTTCATTTATCCATTTTAAGTAAAGGTTTGGTGAACCCATTGTAAGCCTAGCCACATTTGCTAGCTCATTTATACCACTTGTAAGACTTGCCCCATTGCTAGGCAGACTCTTGGAACCTATTGCTAGCAATGTAAATGACCTCATGATGGTATTTTGGACCCGAGGACCTCTGGGATGTAAGCACGTGAAATAAAATCTAGAGGCTTTTCCTTTTATTTTTTTCCCCTTAAAATTTGATTCTCTATTTGTGATGCTCTTTTTGTAGAAGTTTTTTTTTTGCATGGGCATTGCCTTTTTTCTATCCAATTTAGAAATTTACTTATGCTTGTTCCTTTTTTTATCCCTAGGTTTATGTTTATCATGCAAGTGATAGGGTGAGCAGGAAATAAAAAATATTTCACAAGGTGTTATCTTCCCTATACTAAAAATTTGCTTAAAATGTGAAATGTGTGAGTGGTTCATGAAAGAAATTAAACCAACCAACAGAAGCTATGATAAGCATGATAACTTGTCAACCAGAGGTGATGTTTGACTTGCTTAACTTGCAAATGGTCAAATCATGCAAAACTTTGTACAATATGAAATCATAAAAAGGGGAGTGGACATAAAAATGGTGATGCTAACAAATGTGTGTTTTAATCTGTTATGAATGGATTTCTATAATGAAAATGTACAAATATGGGCGTGTATGCAATGGATATGCAAGGGAACATCACGAAAGAAATTTTACGTAGGAGAATATGAACAAGAGGAAAGGCATGAAATGAAAAGGGGATGAGGGTGAGAAACGTCATGAATGAGGCGAATATGTGAAAAGAAGATGAAGGAAAAGGAAGAAAATTATATGCAGTTGCCCTAGCATGGGGGGGATATTTGTGAGATGTAAAAGGTGAATGCAAAGAGAGAATGTGTATGATTAGCCTTGTAAATATGAGCAACATGTAAAGATATGATGGAAAAAAGAAAAAGTGTATGAGGTAGATTGAAAGGAATGAAGAAAATAAAGAAGGGGGGAGAAAGAAGAAAATAAATAAATAAATGGAAAATTAGTAAAGGTATGTAGCTGCTCAAAGCGTGACCATACAACAATGCAAAATAGAGAGAATAATGGAAGGGAAATAAGAATATATAAGTCTAGATTAAGTACGTGGAGATTGTTGATGCACAGGTCATGAATGACTAGTTGTAGTGGCAATATGACTAGTGTCCTGATAGGATGTGTGATTGTGTATCTAATGGAAGTGGTGGGGTGTAGAAGAAAATGATGGAAGTTATGGCTTGGATTGGGGCACTAGATTAGGTAATATGACCTAATTTCTAGTGGTAGAGGTGACATGCTCAAAATGTGATAGATCTTTGCCATCCACCATGTTGTGGATGAGGTGATTGAAAATGTGGCAATTATTGATATCATGTCCCTAATGATGATGATAGACACATAACTGATGTTAATTGTATCCCTTTGGTTTTAGGTAATTTGGATTATTTGGTTTGACTTCAGGTAGAACTAGGAGTACCACATGAAGTAGTTGGTGAAAATTGTGAGATAGAGGCATGGGATAGATGTAAGGTGTGGGAGGTGATGATTACATGAGAGGTGGTTTAGGTGGAGGTGGGCTAACTACTGACCATGTATTTGGTGAATTTTGCATGTGATGTTGAGGGATATGTATGGAAGAGGATAATGGAGAAGCAACCATAATGAAATGATGAATGGGTCAATGACAATGATAATGACTTAAGTTTAACTCAAGGTTGTCAAGTCGAGCAAGAATGTGTTGGAGGTCAATGGATTGAGGAGATGGTATCGAAGTGAGAGGAGAATGGGAACTCACTATGATGGGTGAAGTCATATATGGGTGTAAATACGGAGATGGATAGGGTGAAGGAGGTGAAAATAGGTGATGATGATGCAGTGGTGGTGGGTGTTGAAGGTACGTACCATAAAATGGGATTGAAGGTGTCACAACGTAGGGTTATGCATAGTGGAAAATATTCACAAATTGGGTGAATATTAGGATTTCTAAAATTAGAAATTGGTGAATATGAGGATCCTCAACATCGGCCCATTTGCCTAAAATATTTAGGACCAATTTTTTCTTAGGAGAAATTTACCATAATATATATCCAAAAATAGGCATATTTGTACTCGTTGGAAAGCTCTTTTCAAGCCTAATCTAATGGTGATGTTTTTATGAAGTTATAATATGATTTAATAGGTTAAAAGTGGCCCAAATATGACCTTACATTTTAGAGCTTCAAATACCCCAAATTTTGGTGTGAAGATGCTCGATTTTATTTTCTTAGGATTCTCCATGATTCACCTTGATTTTGATTAGGATTCACCATTTTTTTACAAGTACATTTTGAGTCCAATGCCTTATGCATAACCCTATCACAATGAGAGGTGGGTTTCATGATGGTTGTGGGGAGTGACGATGATGATATAGGTATGTATGCAAATGTGCGGTACAAAAAAGATGTTGGCAAAGATCTTAGTCATAGGGTGACATCCCATTGGTCAGTGGTAATGGTAACCCCAAGGAGTGGGAGAAACTAGGTGGGTTCCCTTTGTTGGGATGAAAGAGGATAAAAGAAGTGTTTTTATCCTAAAAAGTATGCATGTACGGATATCTCTCATCAAAAAATGTGGGAGGGGATGGATTCTTCTTATTAAGGTAAGAAGAGGGAGAAGGTTATCTCGCATCTGCAAAGGAGGAAATTGTGTGAATACTATCATTGAAGTGAGAGGAGAGAGAGATGAATCTCTACGGTCAAGATAAGGAGGAAGGATTGGAGTGTCATGGTTTGTGTGGGAAGAGAAATATGAATTACAAACATGGATAGATTCAAGTGGCTTTGCATTTCCTAGAGAGTTATTTGGAGAAGGAAGGAGTGCAAGGAAGCCTTACATGACTAGGAGTGTATAAACACAAGAATGGGATGAAGGTACATTGTGATGAAAATATAACTTGATGTATGCTCTTGTGAAAATTCCTACATGTGTCTATGTCCTAAATGCAGGGGTGGTGCAACCAGTGATAATAAACCTACAACATAAAAGGTATAAATAACATCAAAACAAAGCAAAAAATTAATTTTTTTTGTTATGTAATAGAAAATGAAGAGTGTTTGTCTATAATATGCATAGTGAGTGCATTAGTGAGATGATATATACAATATAACTATGATGATATGTACAATGACTAGTGAATTACACCCAAAATAATTAGGCATTGAATGCATGAAGATGAATGATGTTGATGGGCTTCAGTTCCGCAAGACCTTTGAGATTGACCAATTGATAGGTCCCAAAACCAAAATTGTAGATGATTATGTAAGGACCCATCCAATTGGGCATAAATTTATCATGAATTTGGTGGGGTTGCCTAGTGATCTCTTGGTTATCTTTAAGAACCAAGTAGTCAATATGGAATTTCCATTTATGTACCTTACTATTGTAGGGACGATATAGATGGTTTTGATAAAATTGAGTGTGTTTGATGGCATGAATGTGGTGTTCATCCAAGAGGGTCAATTGGTCAAATCTGGCCTGATGATCAGTATCATCATCGATGAAATATTGTAGGGATATGCGTAATGAAGGTATTTCAATCTCTAGGGGTATAATGGCTTCAGTGTCATAAATCAGAGAGAACAGTATTGCCCCATTTAGGGTATGAATGCTCATTTTATAGGCCCATAATGCCAATGGCATTTGATTATGTCAATCACAATGAGACTTTGTAATAGTTTTGTGAAGAATGGTACATATGGTTTTATTGGTAGTTTTTGCTTGGCCATTACCTTATGGGTAGTATGGGGTAGAGAAACTATGTTGGATATTAGATTTCACACACAATGCATGGATATTCTTATTTTTAAATGGTTTACCATTATCAAAAATGATCTGAGAGGGGATTTTAAACTGGCATATGATATTTTCAGTGATGAACATAATGATTTTGGATCTTGTGGTTTGAACAAGTGGGATAGATTCAACCCAATTTATGAAATATTTTGTAGTGATAATGATGAACTTGTTGTTGCTAGATGAAGTAGGTGTAATTCTTATTCCATGTATTTTGTAAAATTTATCAGCCAACATTTCTTATTACATGTATTCTTTAGCTTTAGTAATGTGAAAAATGGAATCATCAAGAAGCTAAATGAGAAGTGGTTTATCATCAGGTAACAGAGACTTGGTTATTTGGTCAATAATAACTTACCCTTAATGGAATTTTGAGAGATGAACTTGAGGTCAAATTTGGTAAGGAGCATGATCCATTTTGTGATACGAGAGTTATGATAACTTTTATTCATCATGTCCCATAGTGGGTTATTGTGAGTGATCACAAAGGTTGTATGGTTAAGCATATAATGGCGTAACTTTTGTGTAGCAAAGACAATAGCCAGGCATAACTTTTTCATGTAAGCATACTGTATTTCATAACCGACCAAGATGCAACTGATGTAGTACACAAATTTCTCTTGGTTGAGCACATTCTTTTGGGTTAATAGTGTTCCTAATGCAAAATCCATGGTAGAAATGTATAGGAAGAATGTCCATTGCTGATGTAGAGGAGATAGAACTGGTGGAGAAGTGAGATAAGATTTAATTGCATAAAAATATTATTGGTAGTAAGAATCTCATTTGAAAGTGACCCCTTTTTACAAAAGGTGATTAAATGGATTACATTTGTCATACAATTGGGTGATGAAGCGATGAATTGCTTGGATCTTACCCTGTAGGTTGTGTAGCTGATTGATATTTGTAGGGGGGACATCTTGAGAATAGCTTTGAATTTTTTGGGATTGACTTCAATACCCCAATGAGAATCCCAATATCTTACCTAAGGTAACACCAAATACATATTTATTTGGATTTAACTGCACATTATGTTCAAGGAGGTGATCTAAGATTTTACAGAGGTCTACGAGATGTTGGTGGTGCTTTTTATATTTGGAAATGATATCATCGACATAATATTCCATAATATTATGCATATAGTCATGGAAAATGTATATCATAGTGCACTGGTAGGTAACCTCAACATTCTTAAGACTAAAAGGCATGATATTATAATAAAAAGTCCCCAAGGGAGTCGTAAAGGAAGTCTTGTGCTAATTAGTAGGGTTGATCCTGATTTGGTTGTAGTTGGGAAAGTCATCCATGAGAGATATAATTTCATGGCCTACTATAGAAACAACCAATGTATCAATGTTAGGGAGTAAGAAATTATCCTTGGTATAAGCTTTATTTAGATCCCAAAAACTAATGCATACACAAATATCCCTGATGGGCTTTGGTACTCAGACCATGTTGGACACCCATTTTGGGTAATCGATTGGTTGTATGAATCCTACATCAAGAAGTAATTAGAGTTTGGATTTAACCATTAACATAATTATGGGATGCATGCATTGCAAATTTTATTCTATGGTCTTAATCAAGTGTGATATTGTGAACAACTAACAATGGGTCGAGTCTAGGCATGTCCATGTAGGACCATGCAAAGAATTTGATGTGCTCCTTAAGAAAAGAGGTAAAAAGAGTGCTATACTCTAAGGAGAGGTTGGTGGTGATTTTTATGATGTGGGGGTTGGTAGCATCATCACCAATGTCAACATCAATAGTGTCCTCCATAAGCATGTGGGAGCCATATTGGAGTTGAGCAGAAATAGGGATGAGATGGAGGTTGTCAATAGCCTTAGATAAGTTGAACTTTTCATCCAGATAAACATCTATATTTTTAATCCAAGGGATGTGAGGTGGAGTATATGGTGAGGGAGCATTTTTGGCACGTAACATGGATGGAAATAGCAATAAATCCTATGATAAGAGTGTAGGTGATATGTGAGTAAGATCTATGAAGTGTGGATTAGGTGCATCTACTTGATCTGGATGAAAGGCATAGCAAAGTGGGGTAAAAAATTTGATAGAAACCATATTAATGGAAGTAGGCAAGATTTTGGAAGATGGAAATTATGTGGATGAATACTTAGAAGAATGTGAAAGGTATATTTGATTCAATGGGGGATGTAAAACCATAGGTGGAGATTGGGAGTGAGTCATAGAATGGTGAACCTATTGGTTATTGCACAAGGGTATGTATTAATGTAGAGGCAATGGAGATAAAGGTAGAATGGTGTGATATGAGTGAGGAGAGGTGAGGGAGAGATTAAAAAATCTATCAACCAAATCGTCAATGATGTAAGAAGATGTGGCATCAAAATGGGGTCATTCTTGAAAGAATATACATTATATGTTGATGATAGAATGTGAGGAAGGACACTCATTGGGAACATCAATTTTAAGCTCATCATGCCTAGGAATTCCTAGAGGATTAAGAATGAGGTCTTGAAGTTCATATTCTAGCAAGTAAATGTTTGTAGGGTGATAACCCAAACCATATTTATCCTTAGGTATTTGATCGTAGGGGTTAAGAGGTATTTGTAAGCCTTGTTCATCATGTCCTAAGACAAAACCATACTAATAAAAATATTACAGGTAGCGTAAATCGAAGGTTGGATTGGATGTATGCTCTAAAGTGCCATAAAAGCGAGATTATGGTAGTAGGGGTACAATCATTGAGATTGATGAATCAAGGCCCACATAAATAAAATTCATATAATTGTTAGGTATAACAAATGGAAAAACTATAACTATAGTTGGTACTATTGTAGAAGGGTGACCAAATTCATGAATGGATTGGATCATGGGAGGACTCACATGAGCATCATGAATATTGTATTCATCAAGACCAAAATTTATCATGAGAATGGATATCCATAGTGAAGTATGAGGTGGTGATCATGGGGTAAGTCAGAATTAGAGGAAGAAGAAGAAATTTGGGAGTCACATACGGTGCCTAAGGATATTGGAAGATTTGAGCATCAATATGGGTAGCTCATTGTTCCCAATCATGGCATTCAATAGTGATGGAAGGAATAGGATGAGTAGCATGTGGAAACTATGATGCAGGGTGAGAAGGAGTTTCATTGTAAGATGAGGTGAAAGACCAAGGTCTAGGTGGGGTGTATGAGAATTTGCAAGAATGGGAGGATATATAGAGGAAGATAGATGGGATGGAGTAGTAGGCCACATAGAAGGTGGAGAGAAAGGTATGGAAGAAATAGGGGGATCTATAGAAGGATATGGATGAGATAAGGTAGGAGGCCATACAAAATGTGAAGATAAAGGTATGGATGAAGTAAGAGGATCTGTAGAAGTGGACGATGGCATGTGGAAAGTGGACGTAGAATAATGTGTGCACATCATTAATGGGTGGTGAAAGGATGAGGGAGGTGGTGGATTGGAAGTGGATGCCTCCACCTGATGATGTAAAGAAGTAGGAATGAAATGGGTAGAGGATGATGAAGGTCCTAGTGGAAGATCTATGATGTTACAAAATTTTAAAGGATCATCATCGATGAAAATACAATAGACTAGTCCATTATAAATATATTTGAGACAATGATGTAAGGTATATGGAACAGATTGCATATCATAGATCCATGGACATCCATGCAAGATATTGTATTGCATCTCACCTGAATGACATGGAATAAGTTAGACATGGTTTTCACACCCACTTGGATGGGAAAATTGATGGAACCTACTGTGGGATGTATAGAACCATAAAAATATTGAAGGTTGAGAGAAGGTATAGCAAGATGAGTAGGTGGAATGTGAATATGATGAAGGGAAATGATATATGATGTTGATAGAAGAATCGGTATCAATGAGCACAAACTTGTAAGTTATGTCATTGATGGTTGCTTGGATATGCAGTGGAGGATCATCTCCCTCTCCCATAATATTAGTAATTAATGGTCATGGAAGATGATAGAAGGTTGCATGCATCATGGTATATTCCCAATAAAATTAACAAATGCATTGGTATCACTGGTTTCAAGATCAATGGAGCAAAGAATATCATTTAAAGCCTTACGATGAGGGTGATATTATTGTAGAAGATAAAATATAGACAGCCTTGTTTGGGTATTATGAAGTTTATGGGTGAGACTACCATGAATAGTGATGATATTACATGGTAGAGGTGGTGAAATATTTTATGTAGTAGGTGAGTGAGGAGAAGTAAATTTTGGTGGAGGTGAAGTAATGGGTGCATCCCAACATGATGGATAATGCTGATTATGAGTAGTGATGTTAATCATGCCAACCACTCCACATGAGGGAGGATCATAGTGGACATGATTGACTTACCTTGATTGGGCCTGTTGAGTGGGTTGAGCCCCTTGAGGATTAGTCCCCCCATGTTCAAGTAATGGGTTTTGATATATAACTAGATTTTAATTTTATGGTGCAAGGGGTTTTGAAACTTGGATAGTACCACGATCGATAATATCTTGGACTAACTAAGTCATGAAAGGTGCAATAAGAACTGACATCATGGTCATGTTATTGATGGTAAGCATAAAAGGCATGTTCATTGTACCCATAAGGTTTGGATCAATTTAGATCCTTAGTTTTAATGTCAAATAAAGTAGTATGACCAGTGTCAAACAACCTATAGAATAAAGTTGGTAGAGGCTTGGAAATTGGAGTCTAATTGCGTTGTGGGCATTGAGAACGAGAACCGCGAGCTTGTTGTGGATTGGATGGAGGATGTGTATTAGTAAAAAAAAAACTATTGTTGTAGAGGAGGAGGTTGTGATATTGATGAAGAATATGGGGAGACTACTACTACTTGATTGTTCTATGGAAATTTGGAAAAGGGTATATTCGAAGCATTGCAATTAAAAAAAAAATTGAGGGGTAGGATGTATTATGCTGAAGTTTGATTTTACCAAATTGGACTTTGATGTCCTCAATAACTTTTGCTTGAGTAATGGATTCATTAAATATGCCACTTTTATGCAATTACAAAGTTGTAGAAATGTTCTTATGACAACTTTTAATGAATAGTGTGTTGAGTTTGGTATAAGGGAGGCTGTAAGTCAGGTTATGAATGACCAATATCCACTGAGAAACGAAATTGGTGATAGGTTCATCATCAGCCTATCACAAGGCATACACATATGAAAAAAATATCTTCTTCTTGATGTTTATGGAAAAGTGTTCAAGAAATGAGTTAGCCAACTACTCAAATGTGAACAAGCTATGACATGGTAGATTGTTATACCAATCAAGGGCTTATCCCCCAAGTGAAAGAGTAAAAGTGTGCAACATGAGGGGATTGCTACTATGAAGCTGGTAGCATGTGAAGTGGTAATTGTTGGTGTGTTATCTAGGATCATCCTTACCCTTGTATTTCTCAAATTTTGAAATCTCAAATTGGTAAGGATAAGGAGGAATGAGAACCGAGTGATGAATGGGTTCATTGCATAACTCGTTATATGTGGGTTTTTTGGGCCCATAACTGGTTGTGTGTAGATCTAATATTTTGATTTATTCTTGTAATATTTGGAGTTTAGTTGATGGGGCAATCACATTGGAAGAATTAGAGAGAAATTGGTGTGAAGAGGATGGGGCTGAGATTAATTATGATGAAATGGTGGAAGAATGAGAATAAGGAGGATATTGTAGCTACTAATCCTTCCATTGTGAAAGGTAAGTGTACTAAAATTATTCCTGTGGGTACTATGGCTGGAGGGTTTAAAACATGGGAGAGGATGTAAGAATCTATTGTGGGGAAAAAATCTACTATTAGTGGAAAAATTGTGGTTGAGAAACTTGTACCTGGTGCATAAGAACCTGTTGTGATGGTTGCATAGTTGGTGTGGAAGACCAGGAAGGAGGTGATGTGAATAATGTGGGTATAGTGGATGGTGGTGGGGGAAGTGATGTTTGAATAAAGTATGAAGGTGGATTATGAGATGATGTGCCAAAATATGTGAGCTACACCAAACCCGATGAGCGATGAATAGAAAAATTTTGTTGGGAAGAATAGCATGGGGGGTTGGTGAGATAATATGGGTAAAGTGGATTATATGAAGAAAGAGGAATGGAAGTGAGAGCCTAAAATGGATGAGGTGGACGAAGGTGAAATGTGGAAGTGGATGAATATGGAAGTGGAGTGGAAGATGTCTCACCATACATCTTGAAAGTGGGGAACATAAGTGGTGGAAGTGATGAAGAAGTGGTATAAGCATTGAAGGTGGAATACTGAGAAGAGGAAGTGGTGAACACATCCAAAAAGAATTGTGGAGATGAAACTTGTTGCTATTGTGATAGAATGGACTATTGTTATTGGGACGATGGAAGATATGAGTGTTGTAAATATAGTTGTTGTGGCATTTGTGAAGTGTATTGATGAGATGATGTAAGTGGAGTGTACTATTGTTGCAACGATGACTATTATGGTGTTGAATATGATGAGGACACATGAGTATCAGGAGTGGAGGATTGGGGATGCGAAACCATCCCTACTACATGGGTAGAAGAGGTAATCTCAAGGTCAAGATGATAAAGTATAGGGGTATCAACCCCAAGAAGATAATGATATGGATCCTAAATAAATAGATGATAAGATTTGGGTTAAGGAGGTGGATTATCCTCATCAATAATAAGATATGAACATGGATCTCATGAAACTATGTAGATAACATGATTGTAAAAGGTATAAGGTCTATAAGGTAGAGGTGAATGCGGGAGAAGAGGATATTCCTTGTCAGAGGATGTGGCAAGCATATTACTTGAAATGTAAATCTTTTCTTAGGTCATGGTGTGCATGTGATATGGTCTAAAACTAGTGAGAAGATCAAGTATGATAGTGGAAGGCTCCCTCTTGAACTGAGATAAAGCACTAGACTAGTTGGAGGCAGCGTGGGTAGCCTCCTTGGCAAGACGTGCTTACTCATATTCCTAACTACGAGTGAGAATAGTCATGGTAATATCTACCATAAATGAGTGTTCATAACTATTCTAAAATGAAAGTTTAAACTCATGTGGATTATATGTAAAACTTTGTGTGTTTGTCTACTAGAACAAAGTTCATACACTAATATAAGAGCATGGTTCACACACTACTATGAGAACCTGGTTCGCACATTTTTGTGAGAACCTGGTTCACAAACTTCTATGCAAACCTTGAATAGTAAACAAATTCTGATAGAAAAAGATTATGATAGATTGTAAATATCTAGCAAGTTAGAGTTTGCCAAAAAGTGAATGTGCTGAGACCAATTTTTGTGAAATTGTAATACAAAAGCGTAACTAGAATAAATTTTAAGCAAATAAAAGCAAATTTTTTATTTCTTTGTGTGTTTTGATGATAGTACCTACTCTGGGACATGATATTAAAAATGAAGTGAAAACTATAAAGGAATGTCGTTGGAACAGAACCTCCTGCAACACCTAAGGATGCACAAAATAGAACTATGTATCAATAGGTGAGTGGTGGATAATGAAAAGGTGTAGTAAAAAGTTATCCAAAGGTAGGGAACTCAACATGCTCTAATGATTCCAAATCCTCTTACAAGAAGAGGTGGAATTGTATAAGACCTGCTATCGACATACCCATGCTTTCGCTTCACCCTTGAGTAGACTTAGTCAAGAATAAGAGTTACCTATTCATGAATTATATGAGCCTTGTGAACAAAGGCATCTAATCTTATCCTAATTTTAAGATCCCTTTTGGTGATGAATTTCAAAAAACTAGTCTCAAGAGTAGGGGATCTTCTAGTGATGAAGTTTGAAAAACCACTCCTAGGAGCTACAATGGTGTTTAGGGGGTGAGCTGGTGGAAGGAGATGAATTCCAATGTCACCAATCTTGAGTGGGTATTGGTGATGAAGTCCAATATTACCACTATGTATGAAATATGAGTATGTTTTGGGGAGTTAACTACCAATTATATGAAAGGAAATCTAGCTAAATGCCCTTTCAAAACATGCTAAATCTATATGCCTTTTGATATTGAAATATATCCTAGAAGGTTTGAAAGAAATCAATATTAGATGTTTGGGAAAGAGATTTAAAATCTAATTAGGTACTTTGAAAAGAGGTTTGAAATTTTATTAAGTGTTTGGAGAAAGAGATTTGAAACCTAATCTAATGCTTTTGAAAGATATTTGAGATCTAATCTAATGCTTTTGAAAGAGATTTGAAATTTGAGTTGGTGCTTTTGAAAATAAATTTGAAAGTTAACCTAACACTTTTGAAAGAGATTTGAAATATAATTAAGTGCTTTAAAAAAATATTTGAAACCTAATCTAATGATTTTTAAAGAGATTTGAAACCTAATTAAGGGTTTTGAAAAGATATTTGAAATTTGATTAAGTGTTTGTGGAAAGAGATTTGAAACCTAATATAATGCTTTTGAAAGGGATTTGAAATCTAAGCTAGTGCTTTTAAAAAGAAATTTGAAATTTAACCTAATACTTCTGAAAGATATTTGAAATCTAATCGTAGTATGCAAAAACCACACACCTAAACAATTATAAGAAATCAAATTGACAATATAATCATGTAACCATTGAAGATCAAAACAAGAAATATAGAAAATGGTGTCCTTCTCATTAATATTGAAATATTCCTTTATAAGGTGGTTACAAATATATCCCTCTTAGGTATTTATACCAATTTGATACAATTTACAATAAAGAACCACAAGTAGGTGTATCCCACAAAGTCTTTGCACCCTCAAAACTTATTATGGGGAGTGTTTCCTATGACCTCTGCATGATGAGATAAATATTGATGAATATTTGTTGAATAGGTCCTACTAAGATATGAAAATTGCATACAAGAACATGTACAAGATGTTAATAGCAAATGGAGAACCTATCATGATGAGGTACATATCCATGGTAAAAAATGAAAAGAAATGCTAAAAATAATTAAAAAAAAAAATGCATGAAAACTAAATAAAACTATGTTAGAACATAAATGAATTACTACTAAATCTACTGTAACTAAGAAAAATAGAGAAAAAATATGTCACCAAGAGGTTGTTCTGGGGTAGATCGATTTGGCCTGCTGGTCATCCTAGGATAGAGCAATGGAGCTTGCAGGCTACTTCAAGGCAAAGTGACTGATAAACAATGAACTATTTCTTCATGATCAATGTGGAAAATGTTTGGGTCAGTATGTCAAATTTATGTTCAAGGATTGTGCTCTTTGAAGCACATTTAAATAACAAAAATTAGCTCAAATTTAGGATGTTTAATGGTGAAAGAGTGTTGAATTTGGTATTCAAAGTCCAAGGGACTCCATTGTTGCATTTGATAGCTCCATGATGAGATTTGAGTAGCACTTCATTGCTTATGAGAGGATGTTCTCTCTAGTAAAAAAACCAACAATACTTCATCATGGAAAAACTAGGATTTTTATCATGAAGACAAGACGTCTTCTTATAGATTTTTAAAATGGTAATCTTGGCTTGCAAGATAAGCCAAGAACCAAGAATCGGATAGGATATAATAAGAAAAAACATCACATCTAGAACCTTCTCACACTTATTAGTTAATGCTTAGCTATCCTGTAACTAATTTTGGCTCAACCAAGGAGCCTGATTTTGTTATAGGTGTGGACATCCCAGGGTAGAGAAACCATGATTTTTGGTTGTCAAGGGATACAATGGCAATGACTTCTGACCATAACAAGGTATGACAACCTCTAGGGACAACTCTTGGGTATGACAGTCCAAGCTACAAAAGATAGGTTGCCCCTATTTGAGTGGTTAGAATCTTTGTTAAGCCTTGAGGATGCCCAAGGTGGGTCATATGGCTTGAAAAGTAAAAGGATGAAAGTGCGCAACATGAGAGGATTGCTACCATGAATATGGTAGCATGTGAAGTGGTAATTGCTTATGTGTTTTCTAGGATAATCCTTACCCTTGTATTTCTCAAATTTTGGAATCTCGAACTGGTAAATATAAGGAGGAATGGGAACCAAGGGATGAATGGGTTCATTACATAACTCATTATATGTGGTTTTTGGGGCCCATAACTGATCATTCATAGATCCAACATTTTGATTTGTTATTTTAATATTTGGAGTTCAATTGATGGGGAAATCATGTTAGAAGAAGTAGAGAGAAATGGGTGTGAAGAGGATGGGGCTAATATTAATTATGATGAAATGGTGGAAGAATGAGAATGAGGAGGATACTATAGTTGTTGCTCCTCCCATTGTGAAATGGAAGTGTACTAGAATTATTCCTATGGGTACTTTGGTTGGAGGTTTTGAAATATGGGAGCGTATGTAAGAATCTACTATGGGGTAAACATATACTGTAAGTGGAAAAATTGTGGTTGAGAAACTTGTACCTGGTGCATAGGATACTGTTGTGATGGTTGCGTAATTGGTTTGGAAGACCAGGAATGAGGTGATGTGAAGAATGTGGGTACATTTGATGGTGGTGGGGAAAGTGGTTTTTGAAGAGAGGATGAAGGTGGATTACAAGATGATGTGCCAAAATATGTGAGCCAGACTAGACCGAATAAGTGATGAATAGAAAATTTTGGTTGGGTAGAATAGCATGGGGGTGGTGAGATAAGATGGGTAAAGTGGATTATATAAATAAATAGGAATGGAATGAGGAGCCTAAAATGGATGAGGTGGAGGAAGTCAAAAGGTGGAAGTGGATGAAGATGGAAGTGGAGTGGAATATGACTGACCATACATCTCGAAATTGGGGAATGTAAGTGGTGGAAGTGATGAAGAAGGGGCATAAGCATCGAAGGTGGAATAATAAGAAGAGGAAGTGGTGAAAACATCGATAAATAATTGTGGACATGAAACTTGTTGCTATTGTGATATAATGGATTGTTGTGATTGGGATGGTGGTTACAATGTTTGAGCTCACGATGGAATATATGAGTGTTGTAAATGTAGTTTTTGTGGTGTTTGTGAAGTGTATTGATGGGATGATGTAAGTGGAGTGTACTATTGTTGCGATGATGATTATTACAATGTTGACTATGATGAGGATGCATGAGTATCAATAGTGGAGGATTGGGTATGTGAAATCATACCTACTATGTGGTTAGAAGAGGTAATCTTAAGGTCAAGATGATAAAACATAGGGGATCACCCCAAAGAAGAGAATGAGATAGATCCTAAATAAATAGATGAGAATATGTGGGTAAATAATGTGGAGTCTCCTCATCAATAATAATATATGAAGATGGATATCCTGAAGATGTGTAGATAACATGATTTCAAAAAGTAGAAGATCGATTAGGTAGAGGTGAATGAGGGAGAAGAGGATGATCCTTTCTAGAGGATGTGGTAAGCATATTACTTGAAATGGAAATATTTCCTTGGACCATGGTGTGCATGTGAGATGGTTTGAAACTAGTGAGAAGATCAAGTATGACAATGGAAGGCTCCCTCATGAACTAAGAGGGAGCACTAGACTAGTTAGAGGTACCGTGGGTGGCCTCCTTAGCAATAGGTGCTTGCTCCTATTCCTAACTATGAGTTAGAACAATCATGGTAATGTCTACCATAAATGAGTGTTCATAACTATTCAAAAATGAAAGTCTAAACTAGTGTGTGTTTTGTGTAAAACTTTATGTGTTTTTGTGCACTAGAACAAAGTTTGCATACTATTGGGAGATCCTGGTTCACACACTACTATGAGAACCTAGTTTGCACACTTTTGTGAGAACCTATTTTGCACACTTCTATGCAAACCTCGAATAGTGAATAAATTATGATATAAAATGACAATGATAGACTATAAATATCCAACAAGTGAGAGTTTACCAAAAAGTGAATGTGTTGAGACTAGTTTTTGTGAAATTGTAATACAAAAACATAACTAGAATCAATTCTAAGCAAATAAAAGAAAATATTTTATTGTTTTGTGTGTTTTTATGATAGTACCTACTCTAGGACATGACACTAGAAATGAAGTGAAAACTATAAAGGAATTTCATTGGAAAAGAACCTCCTACAAGACCTAAGGATGCAAAAAATAGAACTATGTCTCAATAGGTGAGTGGTAGTTAATGAAAATGTAGTAAAAATATATCCAAAGGGAGGGAACTCAACATGCTCTAATGATTACAAATACTCTTATAAGAAGAGGTGGCACTGTCTAAGACCTACTATCAGCATACCCATGCTTTCGCTTCACCCTCGAGCAGGTTTACTCAAGAATGATAGTTACCTATTCATGAATTATATGAGCCTTATGAACAAAGTCATATAATCCTATCCTACTTCGAAGGTCCCTTTCAATGATAAATTTCAAAAAACCAGTCTCAAGAGTAGGGGATCTTCCAATGATGAAGTCTGAAAGACCACTCCTAGGGGCTACAATGGTGTTTAGGGAGCGATCTGGTGGAAGGATATGAATTCCAATGTCACCAGGCTCGAGTGGGAAATGGTCATGAACTCCAATATTACCACTGTGTATGAAATGTGAGTGTGTGGTGGTGAGTTAATTACCAATGATATGAAATGAAATCTAGCTAAATACCTTTCCAAAACACACTAAATCTAGATGCCTTTTGACATTGAAATCTATCATAAAAGGTTTGAAATAAATCAAAATTAGATACTTGGAAATGATATTTGAAATCTAATTAGGTACTTTGGAAAGAGATTTGAAATATTATTAAGTGTTTGTGGAAAGAGATTTGAAACCTAATATAATAATTTTGAAAGATATTTGAGATCTAATCTAATGCTTTTGAAATAGATTTTACATATGAGCTGGTGCTTTTGAACAAAAAATTGAAATTCAACCTAACACTTTTGAAAGAGATTTGAAATTTAATTAAGTGCTTTGGAAAGAGATTTGAAACCTCTCTTGGAATGTGAGAGGACTTAATGAGAATCCTAAATGAACTTAATGGAAAGAGATTCTAAATGAGAATCCTCTCTTGGAATGTAAGAGGACTTAATGGACTAGCTAAGCAAAGGTTGGCTAGATCATTAATAAGAGAAGTTAATCCTACCATATTCTTATTGCAAGAAACCAAAATTGGCAAAAATTTTGTGGCTAACTTGGCCAAAAACTATGGAAAAATGAGAATTTATTTCCTACAATGTCAAAGGAGCTTCAAGGGGACTCATGTGCACATGGGATCTAGAGAATTTTGAAGGTAGATTGATTCAATCAAATGATATGACAACTAGTATCCTATTTTTTGATAAAGACAAAAATTTTCCTTGGATACTCACTAATGTGTATGCTCCCAATTCAATTCCTGGAAGGTCTAGGTTATGGGAAACTTTAACCAATATTAGAAGAGCAATCACTAATTTTCCTTGGATCCTAGTTGGATATTTTAACACTCCCATTTATCCTTCAGATAAAATATGTGGATCTAGTTCCATTTCAAAAAGCATGGAATACTTAAATTATTTCATCAACTCTAACGATATTATGGATGTTAAACTGAAAGGTAATGAATTCGCTTGGAGAAATAGAAGAAGTGGTAGCCAATTAATTTAGGTGAAACTTGATAGATTTCTTTTTTCTTAGGAGGCTACTTCAAAGTGGGGGGATGCTAGTCTTCAATCAATGCTCAAAATAGGTTTTGACCACAGTCTGCTTCTTTTGAAAATAAGCAAACCACAGTCCTTCAAAACCCCCTTTAGGTTTGAAGCTATGTGGACCCACCATATGGATCTCAAAGACAGAATCATTCAGTGGTGGTAATCAAATTTCCATGGATTTCTTTCTTTCAAATTGGGATAAAAATTTAAATTGGTAAGGAAACTCTCAATATTTGGAATAGGTACATTTTTGGCAACCTTTTTGAAAACAAGCAAGCAATCAAGAATCAACTGGAAATAATCGAGAACAAAATTTTGAATGGATAAAGTGATGATGATGTGTTGATATCTGAAGAAAATATCTTTTTTTCAGAATATCACAATGTTCTTTCTTGTGAGGATACTTTTTTGAGACAAAAATCTCAAGAAATTTGGCTCAAGGAAGGAGAATCAAATACTAAATTTTTTTGCATTTCTACTCTAAGGAATAGGAGAAAAATTGAATCAAGGAGTTGCTTAATAATTACGGGAATGTTACCACAAACATCACGGAAATTAGGTTTGAATAAGTCTCTCATTTTATACATTTGATTGAAAACTCAAACTCCACTTCTAACATTTCCAAAGAGTCTTTACTTAAGCACATTCCCCATTCCATTTATAAGATATCAATTCCAAGTTAATTGCAGTTCTCTTAGATGAAGAAATCAAACATGACATCTTCTCCATGAAAATCGATAAGGCCCCTGGCCTTGATGGGTTTCCCCCAATATTTTCCTAAGCTTTTTAGGATTTTTTCAGTCCTGATGTTTGTGCTACTATCAGATAATTCCAATTGACCAAGGATATACCTCACAATTTTAATTCCACATTCATAGCTCTAATTCCTAAAATTCAAGATGCTAAATTGCTTAATTATTTCAAACCAGTGAGCCTTTGCAATGTCATTCATAAAATTCTTACCAAATCCTTGGCCAATAGGATGAGAGATATCCTTCCTTTGATAATTGACCATTGCCAAGGGAGTTTGATTCAAGGAAGATCTATACTTAATGGGATCATTACTATCCATGAATCCCTGCATTCCACTTCACAAACTAAGAAGGTTGCCTTTCTTCTAAAGCTTGACATGAATAAAGCATATGATAGACTGAATTGGGATTTTATACTTGTAGTTCTAATCAAATTTGGATTCCATCCTGATCAGGTTGAGTTAATTAAAGGCTATGGCAAGTTGCGAATGGAAGAATCATGAATTTTTGGGAAGACAAGTGGATAGGAAACCAACCACTAATTGAAAATCCTATTTTAGAGCTATAAAAAATGTTACTGATCCATTATTTGGCCACAAAGTAGCTGAATTTTTAAAATTTTCCAACAATTCACATAGATGGAAAAGGATACATTACCCCATTTTATCAGTGGAAATCAACTCTTTGGAGGCTTTACTTTCTTCTTATGTTTTACCTTTAGGGAATGATAGGGATCACCCCATTTGGGAACCCTTAGATATTGGAGAATTCACTGTTAAGTTGGCATATCAACTCCTCCTATCTCCTGAGGAAATTCAAATTCCTTTTAAATTAGTGTGGATCAAACACTTAACTCCAAAAGTCTCATTTTTTCCTGGTTGGCCATTCAAAATAGAATTCTTACTGTTGAAAATCTCATCAAGCATGGAATCCCGCTTCCCAATAGATGTTTTTTATGCCTTGCTGATTGGGAATCAACTTGCCATATTTTCCTAACCTGTCCTTATTCTAGTTCCATCATTAACAACATTTTCCAAAGGTTCTAGATCAGTTGGGCCAAACCTCCTTCAATTGTAGATTTGTTTTCCCAATGGCCTCATCCTTTCCACAACCCTTGCCTTCGCCTTATTTGGAAATTATGTCTTCACCATTTCCTATGGCAAGTCTGGATTGAAAGGAATAGAAGAGTTTTTTCTAGTTCTACCAAGGATATTTCATCCATTACCAATAGAATCATATTCTATGCTAAAGAGAATGCACTCATGATCCCAAATGATCCTCACCCAATCCCTAGGTTTGAAGCCTCTTTACTTTAGTCTTTGCACATTTCTCTAGATAATCCCAACTCTAATTCTTTCCAAATCACAAGGAACAATATCAAGTGGATTCCTCCACCACAAGGCTAGGTAAAGCTAAATTTTGATGGGGTGGCTATGTAATGTCTCTATTTTTTGTAATGTGCTTTGTACATAAGTGTGGTGTGGAGATTTTAGTTTGATGGGTGTTTTGGCCTAGGTATTTTAGGATTCTACTCCTAACCACCATACTAATCACATTATTAGTTAATTATTTAATCACTCTCTCTTTCACAAATGTTGTGCCCTTTGATCACACCTTCACACTCGTAGAAATAGGCATTTCATTTGGTATAGTTGAGGCATTGAAGAATATAATTATTAATTAATTGTTGGGTTCCCCATACAATACAATAACGATTCCTTAATAAAAGTGATTCCTTTTTATTATTCTAGCATTATAATCAATCTTTCTCTATTGGGTTCACTACATCTGGTATCAGAGCCAAGTTCGGAAGGAAATTTTTTTTTTCCTTTTTCTCGTTCTCCGAATACAAGCCTGGGGATGCTGCCAAATGATTACAACCAATTCAAAATTAGCAAAACACATCCAAGGAGCAACCAGCCAGAGTGAATTCCAAATAATGCTCTTCATATCCGATGTAGTGCTCACCACTGATAGAGAGGTGAAGGATAAAATCTCCAAAACCTAACCGCAATGGCCGAAGGATGACTTTTATGCAATTTTTTTATGATAATTTTTCAAGAATTTTTTTGATGACTTTCAACACTTTTTGCGACACCTTTTCGCCAAACGACTATGCAAATGGCCGATGGAAGAATATCTCACGACCCTAACCTACTTTTGCTACTTAATCTTGCCCACCTACACATCACGTGAGTGTATATAAAATTCAATTCCAGGATATCACCAATCGCATCACAGGGTTGGATGAATCAGTCCTCATAAGTGGGTTCATCAATGGATTGAAAGAAGAAATTAGAGTGAAGATCATGATGTACACTCCTCGCACCCTACAAGAAGCCATTGGATTAGCCTTGTTAGCCAATGATACATTCAATGTTCAACGTCAACATGGGGAGAAACCTATTGATACATCGACATTCACACACACTAATCCAAAAAACAAACCCTTGCCAGTTAAGTACCTTAGCCTACAAGAAATGGAGGAGCGACGAGCGAATAACCTTTGCTATACTTATGATGATCAATTTTGGCCCCTTCATTTTTGTGCTACACAAACACTGTATTTATTGAATATATTTGATCCTTGTCACTCCATAGAGGACAAATATGAGGAAGATGTGCAAGACATGACCAAAGCACCTGATCATAAAAATGAAGGAAATGAGGTCGATGTGCAAGAAGTGCTTGATGCACCATGAAAAGATGAGGTAGAAATCCATGCAGTAAACAATGAAGGCAAGACATACACTCTTAAAGAACTACACACAAGTTCATTGCCAATAGTGATTTCTCATCGTATAGGCAGCCTGATTCAGAAAGGAGGCAAAATAGTGAGTGCACCTTTATTTTCACTTCATTCTAAATAGGAAGAATCAGCTAAAGCGAAAGCCTACTGTCATCACAATTCTCCTAAGGAATATTGTACTATTCTTTCTAGCAACCCCCTGCTAATGCTTCGACCTTCAATATATCCTTGCCTTCGAAAAAGTGACATTAAAATAGTACAAGAACTTGCACAAATTCAACTGGGAAAACAAGAAACGAAGCTCCTTACTTTGATCTTTGAGGAAAAATCTCTTTTTAAGGAATGTGGAATGTTAGTATTCTACTCCTAACCACCATACTAATCACATTATTAGTTAATTATTTAATCACTCTCTCTTTCACAAAGGTTGTGCCCTTTGATCACACCTTCACACTCGTAGAAATAGGCATTTCATTTGGTATAGTTGAGGCATCGAAGAATATAATTATTAATTAATTGTTGGGTTCTCCATACAATACAACAACGATTCCTTAATAAAAGCAATTCCTTTTTATTATTATAGCATTATAATCAATCTTTCTCTATTGGGTTCACTACAAGGTATGGTGTAGAAGTGTTTTATGTGGAGTTAGATTAATAAAAGAATAAAATAAAATACTAAAATAATAAATGAGAGATATAAGGGTAATGTAACTTTATTATTAAAATAATAAAATTGCTACCTCAAAGTTAAATTAGAAGAATATCTATATAAGGAGGAGTAAGGGTCTCATTTGAGGTATGTTGGATTACTTATTTCTCTTCCAATTTGTGTATTTGGCTGAAAAGCTAATACCATTTTCTCTTGAGGATGAAACCCTATGAGAGAACAACTCTTGTAGATGAAAACCTATAGGATCTAATCCCTAAGGACAAAAAACCTCTTGGATCAGAGACTAAGGATGAAACCCCTTAAGTCTCATTAGCAATTTGGTAGCATTGTGAGCATATCTTGCCCTAGGGAGGTAGACGTACCTATTTTGAGCATCATTAGTAGAATTGGTAGCATATCAAGATCCATGTCCCACTCCTAGAATCTTATTTCAATATTACAGGGTGGATGTTGCATCTTTGAGAGGTGGTTTTAGTGTTTAGAGGAATCAATAAGGCTGACGTCAATTGGCAGACTTTAGAGGCTGACGTCCTCATTCTAAGGGGATTTATTCAGAATTTGGAGATCATAATCATAAATATTGCACTCCTAGACTCTAATGTCCCCTTTATGGTAGTATATTAGTAGATTTTTTATTCTAAATTCATCATTATGGTGATTCTAGATCCCAACGTTCCATTTGGGGTATTTTCTTTAGTAGTAGCAATCTGATTTGGTGTGTTGTGAGTTGTTTCATGTGATTACACTTAGAATTTTTTTGGTGTTTTCTGGAAAAGTATTGAGTAATTTTGTAATTCTAAATTATAGATTAGAATTTTTATTTTAAATAGATGATATTTTATTTGGGAGAATATTGCAATATTTCTAGGGTTTGGTAATTTTTTAGAATTAGGATATTACAAGCTAAATGCAATCCTATTTGAGCAAGTTTAGGAGGGATTCTTAGGTATCACAAAGGAAATTCTAACTTTGCCTTCATTGATTGCCTAGGTGAATAATCAAATAACATAGCTAAAGCAAGAGCTCTTTGGAGAGGTCTTCTACTGATCAAACAATTTCCTAGTAAAGTTATTGTTGAAGGGGACTCTTTAAATATAGTCAATTATTTGAAGAATTCTAAAACCCCTACTTGGAGAGTCAAAAACTACATCGAAGAAGCAAAAAACTTGATCCTCCATCAGCATGAGGCCATCATTCAGTATGCTTTTAGGGAAGCAAATAAATAACATAAGATTACACTGAGAGGGGAATGAATAGTATAATATAAAACTTTTTACTTTTCAATCCATATGATAATATCATCAATATCAAAGCATTAAGCATTCCACAAATCATCATACACATGAGAGATATGATTTAACGTGGTTCACCCAATGTGGGCTACTCCACGGAGAAAATATTCCTTATAAATTTTCTCAATAAATTATTTTGGGAATTAATTCTCTATTACAATGTTTATGGACTTCTATCCAAAGGAGACACAATCCCATTTTTCTTATTCATGTAACTCTATCCACAGGAGAACTCTTTCTCCTCTACTCTATTTGGTGTTCTTATAGAAGACTTTTGCCCCCATTACATTGACTTGTGGATCTCTCTCCATAGAATACCTCTATCCTCATTGCACTAGCTAATGGATCTCTATCCACTGGAGACTGATATCCTCTACTCTTTCACCTCCAAATCCTGCTCTTAAACTCTTCTCAATCTCTATCTTAAATTTGCACTAAACTCTATCCTCAATCTAGCACAAATCTACTCAAACTCTGTCTTAGGTCTTAGAACAAATCTATTCACTAATTTGCACCAAACTATATCTCAAATATATCCCCAAGCCTTAAAAAAAATATTGAACAAATAAAACCTGCTCTTAATGTTGTTTCAAGACTTCACAAGACTTGCTCAAACTTGCCTTCAAGTCTTCACCAAGACTGGATTAATCATAAACATACTCAAACCAACATTCAAAATTTTCATTCAATTATTCAACCAATGAATCACAACTTGCTTACAAACCCTAAATAATTATTTTCATACTTCTTCAACCAATTTGCACAATGTGGGTATCAAACCCTAACTCAAATAATCCTCAAACTCTATCTCAAATGTTCTCTAAACATTCATCAATGAAGCATATAAGAATTCACTCAAATATTTCCAACAATCCTTATCAAACAATCCTTTTCACTCCATATTATATTTTACAACATTCATTCCAACATTTCAAACAAAATATGATGTGTCCATACCTCTTTGCTCTGATGGAGATGTGTCTCCAAAACCCATTTTAATCACAACCAAATCCTTTTGCTAATTCTAGATTAGATAGCAATAGTCTATCTCAAAATCTCCATAATAATATTTACCTCAACAAATATTTCACCATACAAGAAATACAATAAAATATCAAGTCACAAATACTCCTTATCACTCCTTCACTTTTAAAATAACATTCAACACACATCAAAATTAAGTTCCTTGTTTACACCTTATAATCTCCTTATCTTTCAAAATAATATTCAACACATCAAAAATAAAGTTCCTTGTTTACACCTTATAATCTCCAATACTTGATTTAATTCCTAAGCACCCAAAATAAAATATTTAATTAACACCCCTTATGACTCCCTAAACAATTTCACTTATTTCTCAAAGTAAAATCATGTATTCCAAGACCATAGAAGCACATAAATTAAAAAGCATACCTTTTAATATTCTACCTATGAAAAATATTGCACAAGTCTCAAAAACCAGCGCCCAAGCTCAAACCCACAACCTTAGCCACCACAATGTCCTAGTCAAAGATAGGCTATTGTCTGTGCTATGCGTCCACATGTGAATCAATGTACACTCTCTTCCATACAAAGTCTTCTTCTCACATGTTTCATCAAAAATGAAAAGCTCTTTCCTCCTTCACAAAAACCAACTATGTGGGATTCAAAACAGAGACCAACCCTTCACAAGCACCTTAGCCAAGCCTCAACTACCATCTACACTAGCCAGTGCTTTGGAATTATCTTTGCACTCTCCATGATTTTCAAAGAAATCCTCCTTGAATAATTTGCTTGACTTATCCTTGGTCTCTACCCCTCTTGAATGATGCACACAAATTATATCTTCCACGTAGGCATTTGAATATGTAACTTTGGAAATGAAAAATCATTTCCTTTAAATACTCTTTCCTTTGGTTTAAAAAATGTTAACCCTCTCTTGCTTTCGAATTTGAATTCAATTTGAAACTTTGGCACCATAAATTATTTTAAATTAAAATTTTAACTTTTGTTAAAATATTTTAATTTAAATAATTTAAAAAGAAACCTTTGCAACCTTTTATAAAAGCTCAATAAACCTTGTCCAAGATATATTTTTTTTAATGATTTCTTGGACCCAATTATTATAATATTGAAAAATATTATAATAATATTTATCTTTCCTTTTAAACCATGGACTCTTCTTTTTGACCAATTTTCTTTCTTTTGGGATGAACTTTGCCTTACTAAATTTCAACCATAGAAGAATATTCTTGCCATACAAAGTGCTCTCTGACATCAACCTTTTGACATCAATGACAACACAACTTACTCAAAATTTCCAACAATATCCCCCTTTGTCATTAATGGCAACCCTTTTTCTTAATCATTCCTTTTTCCTTTTTCCAATTCTGCTCCCCCTGACTGAATGCTCTCCCCCTAACTCAAATATCTCCCCCTTTGGCATAAATGTCAAGGGGACTCCTTTGGGTAATATAAAACTCTTAGCTTAGCCCTCTCTCCACCTCCTCTCTTTTAGGTGATTAATTTTAGGGTGGGAGTAGAACTACTCCTAATTTTCCTCTAAGATACTCAAAGGTCTCTTTTGGAAGTGGCTTAGTGAAGATGTACACAATTTGCTCCTTTGTAGTAACATATTCCAATATGACTTGCTTATCTATCACTTTATATCTCATAAAATGATATTTAATCATAATGTGCTTGGTCCTGGAGTGCATCACTAGATTCTTTGAAATGTTTATATCACTTGTATTATCACATAATATGGAGATAAGATGATCATGCTCTATCTTAAAGTCCATTAGAGTTTGCTTCATCCATAACACATGTGTATAACAGGAAATCATTGCAATATACTCTGCCTCTATTGTGAATAAGGATATTGATGCCCATTTCTTGCTTAGCCAAGATATTAAACAATATCCAAGAATGAATGCTCCTCCACTTGTGCTTTTTCTATCATCAATGTTGCCAACACAATATGCATTTGTATATGCTATGAGAGTGAAATTATTGCTTTTGGGATACCATATCCTAAAATCCATATACCCTTTTAAATACCTAAGAATCATTTTTACTGCCATTACATACATATCCTTTGGTGTTGTTTGAAATATTGCCACTAGTCCCACTGCCTACATTAATCTGGTCTTGTAGCTATGACATATAGTAAGCTACCAATCATGGATCTATATAATTTATGATTTGCCTCAAGAGATTCATCATCTTTACTTAACTTGCATCATATAATCATGGGGGTACTTATTGATTTGCAATATTCTAACTTGAATTTCTTTAGCATCTCTTTTATATAATTGGTTTGTGAGAGAAATACACCTTTCTTTGGTTGTGAAATCTAAAGTCCAAGAAAGAAGGACAAATCACCAAGAATTGATATTTCAAATTCATTCTACATATTCTTTGCAAATTTCTGACACATCTTATCATTTTTTCCTCCAAAAATGATATCATCCACATAAACAACCATAATTAGTAAGTCATTTTCTTCATTTTTGATGTATAAGTTACTATCCACTATTCCTTTCTTGAAAACTTATTCTTGAAGGTACTTATCCAATCTTGAATACAAAGCTCTAGGAGCTTGCTTTAGTACATAAAGTGCCTTCTTTAATCTGCAAACATAGTCTGGTTTATCAGTTAGGTTGAATCCCTCAGGTTGCTCAATGTAAACCTCTTCTTCCAGGACACCATTTAGAAAGGTTGATTTAACATCCATTTGATATACTTTGAAATTTGTAAAACTTGAGAAAGCTAAAAATATTATTATAGCTTTAAGTAATGCAACCAGAGCAAATGTCTCATCAAATTCAATCCCTTCAACCTGTGCATAACCTTTGCATACTAATCTTGATTTGTTTCTGAGTACTTGACCATCTTCATTTAACTTGTTTCTAAAAACCCATTTTGTTCCAATCACATTCTTATATTTTGGTCATGGGACAAGTTCCCAAGTCTCACTTTTTTCTATTTGATCTAGTTCCTCATTCATTGCCTTGATCCAAAACTTGTCTTCTCTTGCCTCATTGAAATATTTTGGCTCAATTTTAGATAACAAAGAGAAATTAGCATGCTCATTTGTTGCTATTATCTTCCTCCTTGTCTGTCTCTCATCTGGATTCCCAATGATTAGATCTCTTGGATGATTTTTCTACACATACCTGGATGGATTTTTGGGTAGTAGTCTTTGTGTTTCTTCTTCTTCTTCTAATTCTTCACCTAACTCTTCTTGGAAACTTTCTTCTTCCTGATACACAATTTCTCAAGCCGGTTCTCTTGACCCTATCTGCTCATCAAAAGTCATATTTATACTTTCTATAATAGTATGTGTCCTTTTTTTATAGCATCTATAGGCTTTGCTCTTGGTGGAATAGCCAAGAAAAATACCCTCATCACATCTTGAGTCAAACTTACCCAAATTTTTCTCTTCTCGTCTTATGTAACATTTGCTTCCAAATATTTTGAAATATTTTACTGTGGCTAGTCTTCCTTTCCAGAGCTCATATGGGGTTTTGTGGTGATTTACTCTTATTTGAGCTCTATTGATGATACACACTGTTGTATGTGCTACCTCTTTCCAAAAACCATCTAAAATATTAGACTCATTTAACATGGCTCTGTCCATATATTTAATAGTCCTATTTTTCCTTTCAACTACCCCATTTTGTTGAGTTCTTGTTGCTAAATATTCTCTTTTTATCCCATGTTGTTCACAAAAGTCTATGAATTCATTTGAGGTAAATTATCCTCCTCTATCTGATATTAAACCCTTAATCCTTCTACCTTTTTCATTTTCCACTAATTCTTTAAAATCTTTAAACTTCTCAAGAGCTTCTAACTTTTCTTTCAAGAAGGCTACCAAAATCATTCTGGAATAATCATCTATAAATAATATAAATTAGCTTAACCTTGTAGAATCTTTGTCCTTGTAGGACCACATAGGTCAGTGTGCACTAGTTTCAATGGCTCAAATGACATAAATCCTTTTGACTTGAAACTTGTTCTAGTTTGCTTCCCATGCTGACATTGTGCATAAATTGTGTTTTGTGGTCTTTTTATCTTGGGTAAATATCTGACAGCCTACTTGTTGCTTACTTTCACTATGTTGTCAAAGTTCAAATGACCCATTCTTTTATGCCACAACCAACTCTCATATTCTTGTGATAGAAAATACTTTTCTCCTTTAATCTCACTTAGTATGTAGAGGTTGTTTGTAGTTCTATTTGCATCTGCAATGAGCTTTCCAGTTTTAGATTTTCTAATTTCACATCTATTGGGATGAAAGGTAACCATGTGTCCCTGATCACACAGTTGGATTACACTTAGTAAATTGTGCCTCAATCCCTTGAAATACAATCCATTCTTTGTCCTTGTTTTTCCATTATCTAAACTTAAAGTTCCTTTCCCATAGATTTTTGTTGAACTATTGTTGCCAAATTTAACTGACCCTCCATTGATTTCTTTAAGTACAAGAAATTTACTTTTGTCTCCTATCATATGACTAGAGCAACCACTATCAATAAGCCACTATTTTCCTTTATCTTGTACATTAAGGGTTGTTTGTACTAACATTGACTTAACTTTCTCTTATTCTTTCTCTCTCCTAACTATTGAAGTTGTATTATTTTTGCTTGGTTCAGGAAATACCATTTTACACCATTTTGCCTTGTGCCCAAAATTATTGCATTTGTAACATATGATATTGTCATCCATAAGAGGTGCAAAAGAATTGAAATTTCTATCGATATTATCTTTCACATAGCTAGTGCAATGTACAACTCTATGACCATATTTGTTACATGAAAAACAATAGCCATGGAAGAAATTTTGTAACCTATTTGAGTCCCTTGAATAATATGGTCATGTACTTCTTCTTTTGTTGTTCTTGTAATTGAATTTTATCCATGGATCTTATTTGCCCTCTTCCTTCTTGATTCTTTTTCCTTTTAGTGCATTAGCATAAGTCATAGGCTCTTGTTTGTTTTATGTCTTTGTTTCTTGGAAACTTGACTCCTCTTTCTATTTCCCTGAATTTATGTCTTGTTGTATTTTACCCTTAGCCTTTTCAAATTCCTTCCTTAGAAAGACAATTTATGATTCCAATATTTCACTTTCTACTTCTCTTTCCTTTAATAGTTCTATTATATCTTGTTCAATTTTCTTTCCCTCTTCAAATTTTACCTTGAGTTCTATGAGATTTTGTAGAAGTTCCATTCTTGCTTCCTCATCTTCTTGAATTTGATCCTTCAAACTTGAGTTCTTCTTTCTAACCTTTTCCAAGTTTCTAAGAGCAACAAATAATTCCTCTTTTATGTCGAGTATGGCCTCTTCTCCATTTTTTGAGGTCATGCATGTTCTTGTGGGATCTTCCTTCAAGCTATTAGGCTTTTTATGAAGGAACCCACTTTGATACCAATTAAAGAACATGAGATTATACTGAGAGGGGGGTGAACAGTATAAGATAAAATATTTTACTTTTCAATACATATGATAATATAAAAAATATCAAAGTAGTAAGCATTCCATAAATCATCACACACATGAGAGACATGATTTAATGTGGTTCACCCAATGTGGGCTACTCCACGGAGAAAATATTCCTTATAAATTTTCTCAATAAATTCTTTTAGGAATTAATTCCCTATTACAATGTTTATGGACTTCTGTCCAAAGGAGACACCAATCCCCTTTTTCTGATTCATGTAACTCTATCCATAGGATAACTCTTTCTCCTCTTCTCTGGCTAGTGTTCTTCTAGAAGACTTCTACCCCCACTGCACTGACTTGTGGATCTCTCTCCATAGAAGACCTTTGTCCTCAATACCCTGGATAATGGATCTCTATCTAATGGAGACTTATGTTCTCTACTATTTCATCTCCAAAGATTTATCTCAAACTCTACTTAATATTTGTCACAAATTTGCACTAAAATCTATCCTTAGTCTAGCATAAATCTTCTTCAACTCTATCTCAAGTCTAGCACAAATTTTTTCATTAATATGCACCAAAATTTGTCTCAAATTTATCATCAAGCCTTAACACAAAGCTTGAACAAATCAAACCTGCTCTTAATTTTGTTTCAAGTCTTCACAAGACTTGCTCAAACCTACCTTTAAGTCTTCACCAAGACTTGCTTAATCACAAACATACTCAAACCAACATTCAAAAGTTTCATTCAATTATTCAACCAATGAATCACAACTTGCTTACAAACCCTAAACAATTGTTTTTGTAGCGACCCCGGGAATGCACACATCGATCCCTTTTATGAAAACCCTACTTGCAATGCTTATTTAAAATACCAAAGATAAAATGGAAATACAAGAGGAAAAAGAAAGCATATAACACAAAATAACAAAATACGAATCTCTTTATTGATATTGAAGCTCGGTTACATGTCGGTCCCTCTTAGGGATACCCATTTTGATACTATAAATTACAAGTGGACAAGGAGTGCCCCTTTTGCGAAGAGGTGGTGTGCTTATAAAATCTTCCTGGTTCCACACATGGAAATGTATGAGGGCTTATAGCTGCCTCCTTCTCCAGGCCTATTTCCTAGAGGGAACCCTTTTTTCTCTCATATGTTGTAATCTTCGTCCGATGTCCCTGTGGCCCTGCAAGCAATGAAACAACACACATTTAGGTGTTCGAGATTGCCTCCTCGGATGAGGTTTTTAGTAATCAAAGAATGTAACGAAAATATGATAAAACTATGCCATGAAATCATGTAAATCTATGCTAATGATATAAAAAAAATAGAATAAAAGATGTTGTCTATCTAAGTTAAGCCTATGGGCCACTGTCCAAGACAATGGCCACTAAAGTAAACCTTACACTTTTTGCCCCAAAGCTATGGTTCAAAGACTGTAATCTGATGTTGATTCATCAAAGCTCCACCGTACACGTGATCTCAAAGAGAACTTTTTGAGTCTTAAAATATCTCCTCAAGAAGATGTCTCTCTTTCTGTAATGATCTCCTATATGTCTGATTCTCTATCTTATGATAAAAGATAAAAGATAAAAGATCTTTGGAAATGATTTAGATCTCTTGGTGGTCTTAGGCTTGCACCTTTTATAGTATGAAACCCTAGGTCTATGTCCAAGCCCTAGAAATGAAATTCTCATGCATAGTGCAAGTTAGCATGAGAAGATTTTATCCATTGTCTATGTTTGAAGACCAGTTAACTAAATCTAACTGCCAACTTGAGTCTTCTATGTGAACTGGTCATTAGCATGAGAAGCTTTTGTCCTTTTTTTATGCTTGGAGGTCATTTAACTTAAGTCTAAATGCAAACTCTAGTCTCCTATGTGAAATGGTAGTGAAATGGAATGCAAGGTCACTCTCGCTCACCTTTATTGCATGCAAAATGCCACTTCCACCCGAGATTGGACCTGTTTGTTGGCAAACCGCTTCTTATGGTTTAGCCACTATCATCTACAATGGCTAAGATCTGGTCGATGTCATCTGTAGTGGCTAAGGTCTGGCCACTCTAGGCTTGAGTGGCTAGGATCTGGTCACTCTTGTCTTGAGAGGCCAAGCTTGGATGGCTTGAAGAGACCCCAAGTGAGTGGTGATAACCACTTTTGATGCTTGGAAATTCTAATATTATGTCTTATGATCTTATAAGTGTGTCTATGTAAGTAGCTCCCATAAGAATGACATGATTTAGGTGTCTACAGATGCCCCTTTTTGCGATGCGCTGTGTGGAAAACACAATGCTGAGCAAAAACGTAGACTGATCCGTTTGTAGGGTGTATGGTGATCAATGGTCTGATCAACATTGGATGGCCCAATCATGCAAGATGGCGTGCATCCCTTGAATCATTGCATCAAAATTTAGAGGACTTAGCTCAATGGATTTTGCATGTTAAATTGCACTTATTCCTCAAAATCAATCGGGTAGCTTCAACTGCTACAAAAATTCCAATCGGTAGGAGAGCTACAATTAAATATGTCATGTCTGCTTACGTTCCCAAAAAAAAAGGGAAATTTGTGATTGTTGTATGCAATGATTCAAAGGATGAACACAATTTTTCTATGATCAAGTGATCTTTTATTGATTTTGATTATGATTACATTGATGTTTTGAACTAACTCTTAACACAATGGATTGGTGAAGAAATAACAATGAATGAAGCTACAAGTCACTTGACCAATATGACTAATCTGGTTCCTTTCTAGCATTTTCTACTTTTAATGGGCAATCCCACATCCAAGTGTTATTCCAATTGCTTATGATAATCATCCATCCCTATCCCAAGGAGAGGTCCGGCTATCAATATCCTTCTTAGGGAGTTAGGATGAGTGATTCTATTCATGCCTAGATTGTATCACTTTGACTTAATATTTTTGATATCATAGGGGAATTAGAATGATCCCTTCGCACCCATGGAGTGGTCCGACCATCTTGATTTTCTTCGGGTTTGAAGGGTGACATGTCATAATTCCAAAATGAGTTGTTTTTTCCCCAAGTGGCCTTATGGTTGCCTACTCATCTCACCAAAATACATTGAGTGTAGTTCGTTGTAATCATCGAGTGGATAGAGTAGGTAACTGGATATGAGGCCTGCTTGAGATTGTGATTTTATGTAATTTTTTTGTTATTTTGGTCATTATGGTGATCCGAAACCACCAAAGTGTGTTTATTTGCTATTTTTGTTATTCCCTCATGGAAGGAACTACTTTATTTTTATCTATGGGCCTAGCCACTGTCAGGTCCAATGACCTCTAATTTCTTGCCTGTGGCCGCTGTCACCTTGAGCAGTCAAGAAGCTCGGGCCGCTGACGTCAGTAGTGGCCAAGGCATAATTAAGGAAATATAAAATTTGTAATTCTAGGGTTTGACTTGTCATTTTCACTGTTAAAGATTCCATTTTTAGAGCTCTAGTATAGCATAGATGATTGCGACTTTGAAACTTGCTGGTTCTAAGGACATGGCTACACGGAGTGAGACATCAGCAGCTAGAGGAGCCAGAGCTTCTTGGATATTTCTCTTCAAAACCCTAGCTCTCTTTTCTTTGTCTAATTAAAATTAAACTTCACTAAGAAATGAGCAAAATGAACCTTACTAAACTTTATAGCAAGGAAAAAAATCCATAATTAGGCTTATGTTCCCTTTTGCTACGATGGGTTAGTCCCCAATTTTGCTATTTGTCAGTGGCTTCAACCTAGGGTTTTCTAAATTTTTTTCATTATTCACCTGCTGTCGCCATTTTTGGCGTTTTCAAAATTAGCTTAGTTTTGATTATTGGGTAGAGGATTTGCTTTCCACTTTGCTTGATTTCCCTCAGTTTGTTATTTTATTGGAACTATTTTATCAAATTTGTAATTTTTTTTATTTTTTGGCCAAGGGTTCATGAGTTTGTCGTGCCACCCCTTGGTCGTTGTCGCTCAGAGCGGTCGTCTCTAAGACGCTGTCGCTTAGAGCGGCCAAGCTTGAATCCTAATGGTCAATAATTTGACCATTGGGCCTTGGCCGCTACTGCCTTCAGCGGCCAAGTTTCGGCCGTTGTAGGCGACAATGGCTAAAGCTTAAGCCCTATTTTTGCATTTTGTGTATCAATTTTTATGATTTTTTTTTACTTTTGAATTTTGCTTTGCTTGATTAGGTGCAATTTATTCTTCCTTTGCTTATATTTAGAGTAAATCATACTCTTTTGCACTATTTTCATGTTTATTGTGAATTATGCCTTATATGCACTATAGTTATGTTTTGTATTTCTTCTGCTTTGTTTAGATCCTCACTGCTCGGGCTCAGGACCCGAAGCTTCGGCTTGACTTGCTTTATGGTTTTGGTGACACTAACTAGGAGTGTTTTAAGGCCCGTGGGATACATTACGTTATCATGTTGCCCCACATTATGTTCGACCAAGATTATTTTATGACTTTAGCCCATCGTTAGGACCCACGGATCAACACCTTCCACCTTCCACCTAGTGAGATGACTATCACGCCGGAGTATGTGTAGAGGATCTTTCGGATCCCATTCGATGGGGTGCCCATTGTTTCATTAGATACTAATGATCAGGTGGCCATCTATGCTCGGGTTTTTGGAGCACGTTCTACACAGGCCCTCTAGGATACTAGGTCCAAGGGAGTATATGTCAAGGCTTAGTATGATGCTCATGTTTTCATAGCAAGGCATGTTGTGTTGCTGATGGTGATCAACAATGTTCTTATCCTATACTGCTCAGGTTTGAAGTTCCCTTGGAACCTCTTGGCGATGGTGCATGACCTACTAGATAGCGAGGAACCTATCATATATGCATGGGGTATATCGCTATTGGCTTAGTTCTATGATGAGTTGTACCACATCCATTGACGAGGATGCGTCATCATTGCTTACATCTTGCTCCTAAAAGTTTGGGTATGGAAGCACATTAAGGTAGATCGCCAAAAGGGGCTCCTAGCCAAGATTACATATATTGAGGCTCGGACATAGTGCTATGCTACTATATGGGCTCGGGAGCATGAGGAGCGTAAGAGTCATACTTTTGCAGGGGAGCTATCCCACTACACTAATGTTTTCACCAGATTGTTGGCCGAATATGTCATGTGGTGGACTTACTATGATTGTCCATTTTAGGATGATCTAGCTAGTTTTACTGCTAGGACACGGTGTGAGTGATGGATTTTTGGTCGTAAGATTACCATCCAAGAGTATTTCTTCTACTCTCAGATTCTTCATCAGTACGGATTGTAGCAAGATGTGCCCTTGATACCGTTTCTATATCGATGCCTCACAGTAGAGAGGGAACTACCTCCATGATAGGTCATAGAGCTTGTAGATGAGGAGGATGCCCTATTCATAGACCCTACAGTGGTTAGGGGAGTTATAGAGGCCTACTCTTAGTGGTGGGGTGATCGGATGTGGCATGGCATCGAAAACCTAGGGCATGAGGATGATGGCGACGGTGATGGTACATATCTAGTAGGATGTAGGGTTCAAGCCAGGATCAAGGTATAGGGCCAGCTAGCAGAGAAGGTGGCAACATAGGATCCTAACATTCCTTAGGAGGAGGAGGAGTTAGATCCCTAGGATAGAGACTCTCCTCTGAGAGCACAATTGCACAAGGTTGAGATTGAGCTCCAAGATACTAAGATCCAGGTACAATGATGAGATGTTATGATTAAGCATCTCACAACATAGATACAAGCTCTACAAGCTACTATTATGGGTGGTAATATCAGGATGTAGTTTGTTGTTCCTTCTTCTACACCATAGGATGTTCCTGTGACAGGCTTAGGGGCAAATGTGGGACGGCTTCAGTATTTGTTGTATGAGCATGAGGCACAGATTTGGGGTCTTATGGATCATGTATTCATCCTTTAGATGCAGCTCAGGAGGCATGGGCTTGTCCCTAAGGATCTAATAGGTGCAGGTGGTTCACAAGTTAGCGGGCACTCTACCTTAGGGTAGTCTTCCGCCCATCCTAGCCAACGGACCCGGACTCGGATAGAGAGACCTATAGGCTCACGTAACTCAACTCGTGACACCACCATAGGGGGAGGTGGCACTGGAGGAGGTGATGCAGGGGGCTCAGGCTCGACATTTGACTGATGTTCTACTTGGTTCTTGATTCATTTTTGAGGTCGACTAACCTACATGACTATAGCCCATGGGCATTTTTGTATATCCATGGACTTGACACACATACTTTTATGATAGTTTTTATTATGACTTATTATGTGTATCATTTATTGCTCATGTTTTTGTTGTTATTTTGTTTTATGATATGATGCGATGATGGTATTATAATGATTTGATGAATATGCTAGATGATAGATGATATTTGAAGATGCTTAGATGGATGTGTAGATGCTTATATGATTTGATGATATGATGCAATGTATTTTGATGATGTATGATGAATTTATGATTGTATGCAAATAGATATTGCCTATATGTTTTATGATGTGGTTTATGGATAATTTATGACTTGTGTTTTGTGGATGCAAATGTTATTGTTAAATGCATGTTTAATTTTTTCTTTAATTGTATGCATCTAACTTATGTGGTGGAATGGTCTAAAATAAATTGTATGCTCTAATCACTTAAAACATACGGAATGCATATGACATTGACAATCTTAATGGGTGATACCATAGAAAGTAAAAAAATAATCATGAATTTAAATAATCACTCTTATCATAAGAATTTATTAGGTAATCATATATGAGATGTAATGGTGTGTAATGTATTTTCTTAATAAGTTTCTGTAAATTAAAAGATATAAAGTAGTCAATGGCCATCTATATACAATTTATAATATATATGCGGTATCTGTCCTACTATGTTGATACCCCCTAATTTTTAGAATTTTATAAATAAAGTGATGTGTGAATGATTTTATGATTTGTTGCTATGTAAAAATTTTTGGGTCTTTTCGGAGATTCAAACACTCTAGTTCCCCTATCAACAGCTGTCTACTTACCACTTAGACTTTTGAAAAGTAATGCTTTTACCATAGACTTGGTTTTTCATGATATCTGCGTGTGCATGTGATTGTATATTTTGAAATAGAGCTCAAGCATTTCCTCCGATGTCAGGAGGGATTATTTCAGCCCATTGCTAAGATCAGGGATCTTCAAGTGTTCATCTCATCCTTATGTTGGACTTAGTTGGACTATACCACTAGGCAATATTTGGTTACCTAAGCTAGCTCATCCACATTCAAACATTGGTCTACACAAATGCATGAAGCAATTGTAATAGACATATTGTCATGCGTAAGGATTTCTCCTTCCAGTTTTGTACAATGCTGAGAATTCCAAGGATTCAAGCTTTATTCCCTTCTTTTTGGCTTTGGTTTTTTGCTCATATTTAGTGATGAAAATCACTGTTTATTTTTATTTGATTTTTTTTTAGCTTGATTTTTTTTTGTAGTGATGATAATCACTGTTTATTTTACTCATACGTAGTGATGAAAATCACTGTTTATTTTTATTGATTTTTTTTTAGCTTGATTTTTTTGTAATTTTTGAATTTATGCTTTGTGTATCGGATTTTTGCTTTTGAAATCTGGACTGTATGCTTGGCATTTTGAATGTGTACTTTTCTTTGGGATTTTTTCTTATTTTGTTTTAAGCAAGGTATTTGGATAGGGTAAAGCTTGTACTTTTGCCAATTCTCAGTACCTTTATACCGGTTGCATAGGGGAATAAGCAAGGATAATCCTTTTCGCTTAAGGTAACCTAGACCTCTTTGTAGCTTTCATATTTTCCTTATACCAGCTAGGATTTTAGTGTTTCAATTATTGATAGGATCTTGAATATCCAAGGCTTTACACCTAGGCCTTACCTTATACTAACCAAAGTTGTTTTCCTCAAAAGTTGATAAGATTACTAGGTATGGTTGTCTAACCAAAAAGCCTTAGTATATTATGTATAGCAACAAATAATGGTTGTGTTGAAAAACACAATTACACACATTTGGATGGAGTTATGGATATGATTGATTTGTGCAACAAACTATGGTATCACTTTTAAGTCTCTCATGATATATGCAATTGTAGTGGATATGAAAATTCAATGCAACGATGTGGATGCAAAATGTGAGATGCAATTGTTTTTGTATTTTTTATTTTATGTTGTTTTTGTATTTTTGATTAGTTTGACCAAAGGGCTTATTATGCCTTTGGTGCTTTTGTTATTGCTTTTGACCAAGCGGTTTGAATCACCCTTGGAGCCTTTTTGATTAATTTTTGACCAAGCGATATGAATTACCCTTGGAGCCTTTGATTTTATTTTTGACCAAGCGGTTTGAATTACCCTTGGAGCATTTTGAATTGATGTTTGACCAAGCGGCTTGAATTACCATTGGAGCCTTTTGAATTGATGTTTGACCAAGCGATATGAATTACACTTGGATCCTTTGAATTAATTTTGGTTTTGACCAAGTGGTATGAATTACCCTTGGAGCTTTTTGTATTGATTTTTGACCAAGCGACATGAATTACCCTTGGAGCCTTTGATTTGATTTTTGATGAAGCGGCTTGAATTGCCCTTGGTGCCTTTTGAATTGATGTTTGACCAAGCGGTATGAATTACCCTTGGAGCCTTTTGAATTAATTTTGGTTTTGACCAAGCGGTATGAATTACCCTTGGAGCTTTTTGTATTGATTTTTGACCAAGCGACATGAATTACCCTTGGAGCCTTTGATTGAATTTTTGGATTTTATGTTTTTATGATTTGTTTGTATTTTTGACATTTTTGAATGTTTTTATGACATATTTGAATGTTTCTGTGTTTTTATGACATATTTGAATGTTTTTGTGTTTTTATGACATATTTGAATGTTTCTGTGTTTTTATGACATATTTGAATGTTTCTGTGTTTTTATGACATATTTGAATGTTTTTGTGTTTTTTCGACATATTTGAATGTTTTTGTGTTTTTATGACATATTTGAATGTTTCTATGTTTTTATGACATATTTGAATGTTTTTGTGTTTTTTTGACATATTTGAATGTTTTTGTTTTTTTGACATATTTGATTTTTTTTGTATTTTATGTGGCGATCACGGTGGGACGCACCCACCGGTCCCTTTTCTAAAAACCCTACTTGTAATGCTTCTTTAAAATACCAAAGATAAAATGGAAAGACAAGAGAAAAAAGAAAGCATATAACATGAAATAATAAAATACGGATCTCTTTATTGATATTGAAGCTCGGTTACATGTTAGTCCCTCTTAGAGATACCCATTTTGATACTATAAATTACAAGTGGGCAAGAAGTGACCATTACATGAAGAGGTGGTATTCTTATAAAATCTTCCTGGTTTTGTACACGAAAATGTATGAGGGATTACAGATGCCTCCTTCTCCAGGTCTGTTTCCTAGAGGGATCCCTTTTTGCTCTCGTATGTTGTAATCTTCGTTTGATGTACCTATGGCCCTACAAGCAATGAAACAAAAAAACACATTTAGGTGTCCGAGATTGCCTCCCTGGATGAGGTTTTTAGTAATCAAAGAATGTAACGAAAATATGATAAAACTATGCCATGAAATCATGTAAATCTATGCTAATGATATAAGAAAACAAAATAAAAGATACTATGTCTATCTAAGATAAGCTTGGAGGCCACTATCCAAGATAGCGGTCTCTAAAGTAAACCTTACCCTTTTTGCCCCAAAGCTATGGGTCAAAGACTGTAATATGACGTTGAATATAGTAGGTGCTATGATATTTTATTCGTCAAAGCTTCGTCGTACATGTGATATCAAAGAGAACTTTTTGAGTCTTGAAAGATCTCCTCAAGAAGATGTCTCTCTCTCTGTAATGATCTCTTGTATGTCTGATTCTCTATCTTATGATAAAAGATAAAATATCTCTGGATCTCTTGGTTCTCTTAGGCTTGCACCTTTTATAGTGTGAAACCCTAGGTCTATGTCCAAGCCCTAGAAATAAATTTCTCATGTGTAGTGCAAGTTAGTAAGAATATTTTGTCCATTGTATATGTTTGAAGGCCAATTAACTAAATCTAATTTCCCACTTGAGTCTTCTATGCGAACTGGTTGTTATCATGAGAAGTTTTTGTCTTTTGTTTATGCTTGGAGGTCAGTTAACTTAAGTCTAAATGCAAACTCAAGTCTCCCATGTGAATTGGTCATGAAAAGAATTCAAATTCACTCTCACTCACCTTTATTGCATGTAGATTACCACTTCCACCCGATATTGGGCCTGGTTATCGATAAATTGCTTATGGTTTAGCTGCTGTTGTCTGCAACGGCTAAGATCTAGCCATTGTCATCTATAACTGCTAAGGTCTGGCCACTCTATGCTTGAGCGGATACGATCTAGTCACTCTTGGATTTAGTGACCAAGCTTGGATGGCTTGAAGAGGCCCCAAATGAGTGGTGAGAACCACTGTTGATGCTTGGAAAGTCCAAGATTATGTCTTATGATATTATGAGTGTGTCTATGTAAGTAGCTCCCCTAAGCATGACATAATTTAGATGTCTACATTTTTCATACTTCTTCAACTAATGTGCATAATGTGGGTCTCAAACCCTAACTCAAATAATCCTCAATCTCTATCTCAATTGTTCTCTAAACATTCACCAATGAAGTATATAAGAATTCACTCAAATATTTCCAACAATCCTTATCAAACAATCCTTTTCACTCCATATTATATTTTACAACATTCATTCCAACCTTTTAAACAAAATATGATGTGCCCATACCTCTTTACTCTGATGGAGATGTGTCTTCAAAACCTGTTTTACTCACAACCAAATCCTTTTCTAATTCCATATTAGATAGCAACAGTCTATCTCAAAATCTCCACAAGAATATTTACCTCAACAAATATTTCACAATACAAGAAATACAATAAAATGTCAAGTCACAAATACACCTTATAACTCCTTCACTTTTAAAATAATATTCAACACACATCAAAATTAAGTTCCTTGTTTACACCTTATAATATCCTTCTCTTTCAAAATAATATTCAACACACATTAAAAATAAAGTTCCTTGTTTACACCTTATAATCTCCAATACTTGATTTAATTCCTAAGCACCCAAAATAAAATATTTAATTAACACCCCTTATGACTCCATAAATAATTTCACTTATTTCCCTTTCAATATTTCGAAGTCTCAAAATCAAATTATGTATTCCAAGACCATAGAAGAACATAAATTAAAAAGCATACCTTTTAATATTCTGCCTACAAAAAATATTGCATAAGTCTCAAATACTAGTGCCCAAGCTCGAACCCACAACCTTAGCCACAACAATTCCCTAGAAAAATCTAGGCTACCACCTGCACTATGCGTCCACATGTTAATCAACGTACACTCTCTCCCATACAACATCTTCTTCTCACAAATTTTTTCCAAAATTAAAAGCTCTTTCCTCCTTCACAAAAACCAACTACGTGGGATTCAAAACCGAGACCAACCCTTTGAAAATGCCTTAGTAAATCCTTAAATAGTCTACGCTAGCTAGTGCTTTAGAATTATCTTCACACTCTCCATTATTTTCAATGAAATCCTCCTCGAATAATTTGCTTGACTTATCCTTGGTCTTTGCCTCTCTCGAACGATGCACACAAATTATCTCTTCCACATAGGCATTCAAATATGTAACTTTAGAAATGAAAAATCATTTCCTTTAAGTACTCTTTCCTTCGGTTTAAAAAATATTGGCCCTCTCTTGCTTTCGAATTCGAATTTGATTTGAAACTTTTGTTAAAATATTTTAATTTAAATAATTTAAAAATAAATCTTTTCAACCTTTTATAAAAGCTCAATAAACCTTGTTGAGGATATATTTTTTTAAATGATTTCTTGGACCCAATTATTATAATATTGAAAAATATTATAATAATATTTGTCTTTCCTTTTAAACCATAGCCTCTTCTTTCTGACCAATTTACTTTCTTTTGGGATTAACTTTGCCTTGATCAATTTCAACCATATAATAATATTCTTGCCATACAAAGTGCTCTCTGACATTAACATTTTGACATCAATGACAACACATCTTACTCAAAATTTCCAACAAAAAACAAAGTGGTGGATAGGTTAGCAAATATTGGAGTTAATGCTCCTAGGTTGATGATGTGGACTGACATCCTCCCATAGGAGGTCGACAAAATTGCCACAAAAAAGAAAATTCAAAATGATTGACAAATTGTTATTCATTTTATTTGGCTTAATTTAATGTATGAAGGGTTTAATTTCCCTAGGTCAAATTGCCATATTTGCCCTTTGCCCCTTTAGGATCCTATTTCGCATTCTTATTTTTCCCATGATCATTTTGTGTTCCTCGAGGTAAATTATGATAGGTGTCCTCAACACGTTTGTGGTTTTCTGTTGCACCTTCCTTTTGACTTTCCCACATTAAGTTTTCATTTTTGTTGGCAATGCCAATTTTCAATTTTTAAATGGTCCCAAAAATGATTGGGCTATTACCTTAGTTTGTCATCCTAACTATCATAATTTCTTAGTTCTCCATATTTTGCTAAACCTCCTGACCCGATCCTTCCCAAATCCCACCCACGTGTCAAAATTTTGCATGTCAAATAACCATTCCTCTTCGTCGCTAATTAATTTCTTTAGCCTCTCATTCTCATCCTCTTTTCCATACCTCTATCCACTAGATATTTCTATCATTTTCCAACACTTCAAATTTTTGTTTTTCCCTGCGAGGATCACATTTCTTTAAATGATTCTTGCCCAATTTTTCAAAAGTATCCAATATCAACACACATTTCTATTTTGTATGGTGCTAATGGTGCTAGGTGTTGTGGTAACTTCAATTCTAGTAAGGCCTATCACTTTGATATCAGACACATGGTGGAATTGTTATTTCCAAGGAAATGTTACAACCTGAGGAGATGGCGAAGTTTCTAGAAACACTAAAGACCTCCCTTTGATTAAAAATCATGCCTCCATTCCATAATTACTATCTCCCTTTATTTATACCTAGGTTTTGGTTAAAGCACTCTATTTTTTCCTTCCATCCAGTAGTTCTATAACCTTACCATTATGGGTTTCATTGAACCAGAGACGCTTTAAATTGAACCTATTGTTGCGATGATCATGAATGCGCATGGATTTATGCTATTTTTACAACAATTTTCTAGCATGAACTGGGACGTGAACACTACTTTTGCTTCCACCTTGGAGAAATATTTTTTTATTATCCATGGAGTTGAATTTGAGGTTGACATTAAAATCCTTGGAGAAATGATAGATCAACCGTTGGTGGGAAGAACCATCCGCAAGGACAAACATAATTGGGACACAGAGCTGAAGGAGTTCGAGCCAAGATCCAGTCTACACAAGCTCATAAAACCAAGGATATTTACCTACTCCAAGGAAGGAATTCATGAAACTTGTGATGGAGTATATCATGGTTGATGACCTGGGTTACCCTCTTAAGAGTTTTCACATAGCTTTTGTGAATCACTTCAGGGAAGTAAAACCTATCAACATCCCCAAATGCCTATTTTTATCTATAGAATATTCCATTTATGAAACTCACTCAAAGAAGGATGAGGCATGGCCCTCACATAAGGGACTTTTAAGGTGATTTACAAATATTTGTTAGAGAAGTTTCCAAAAGACAATGTTTTTATACCTGAGAAGCAAGCAAAGTCCAAACAGATTACTGAAGAGAACACATCCTTTACCCTGTACTCAAGTGCTCATGGTTTTAATAAAAGGAAAGTGAAAGGCAATTCTTAGGATGTTGAGCAATTGGTAAGAAATAAGGTCAAGGTGGAGGATCACCCCACCTCTTCGAGAAGCTCCTAGTGCCTAAAAGATAAATTCATTTAGAACCAAGAAAAAATACATGATAGTTCCATTGAGGATCCCATGGTTAAATTATTATAGGAGTACATCATAAAGACTAGTACTACTACCATCACTCATATGGAGAGTGTAGTAACCGTGAGCATGGCTACCATTGCCCAGATGAAGGAGCACAAAAATACTCTATATTTGTTGTTTTTCTATACCAATTACTCTGAGGATCAATCCAAAAAGAATACCGTAGGAGCCAACACTGGAGGTAGCATCAAGGAGGATGAGGTGGTGGAAATTACAAAGGAAGTCTTCAAGGAAATCCCCAAGGATGTCGAAAAGGATGACACCAAGGATTCTGCAAATGTGTAATTCCTTTGGGGATTGTTGTCTGTTTCTGGTTTTTGTCTTGTTGGAACATTTTTGTTCTTGTTTGGTCCTTTTGGACTGTTTATTTTTTATCTGAATATCTTAGGCTTAGTCTGGATGTTATTGGGTGTTTTTGGATGTTGCATCCTTTAATTCAGCTTTTGTACTAAGGCGTTAGGGTTCCTTTCAAATGCCCTCATTAATAAAATTTTGTTAACTAACCAAACTAAAAATATTTGACACCTAATCTAGTGTTTTTTAAAGAGATTTAAAACCTAATTAAGTGTTTTAAAAAGATATTTGAAATATGATTAAGTATTTGTAGAAATATATTTGAAACCTAATATAATGCTTTTGAAAGGGATTTGAAACCTAAGCTAGTGCTTTTGAAAATAAATTTGAAAGTTAACCTAATGCTTTTGAAAGAGATTTGAAATCTAATGGTGGTAAGCAAAAGCCATACACCTAAACAATTATATGAAATCAAATTGACAATATAATCATGTAACCATCAAAGATCAAAACAAGAAATATAGAAATGGTGTTCTTCTCATTAATATTGAAATATTCCTTCATAAGGCGGTTACAAAGATATCCCTCTTAGGTATTTATACCAATTTGATACAATTTACAATAAAGAACCAAAAGTAGGTGTATCCCACAAAGTCTTTGCACCCTCAAAACTTATTATGGGAAGGGTTTCCTGTGACCTCGACATGATGAGATAAAGATTTATGAATATTTGTTGAATAGCTCCTACTAAGATCTAAAACTTGCACACAAGAACACTTACAAGATGTTAATAGCAAATTAAGAACCTATCATGATGAGGTCCATATCCATGGTAAACAAATAAAAAGAAATGGTAAAAATGATAAATTGATGCAGGAAAACTAAATAAAACTATGTTAGAACATAAATAAACTACTGCTAAATCTACTGTAACTAAGAAAAATAGAGAAAACAAATGTCACCAAGAGGCTTTTGTGGGGTAGACCGATTTGGCCTTCTGGTCATCCTAGGGTAGAGTGGTGGAGCCTGCAGGCTACTTCAAGGCAAAGTGACCAATAAACAATGAACTATTTCTTCATGATCGATGTAGGAAATGTTTGGGTTAGTCTATCAAATTGATGTTCAAGGATCATGCTCTTTGAAGCACAAGTAAATCACAAAAATTAGCTCAAATTTAGGATGTTTGATGGTGAAAGAGTGTTGAATTTGATCTTCAAACTCCAAGGGACTCCATTATTGCATTTGATAGATCCATGATGATATTTGAGCAATGCTTCATTTCTTATAAGAGGATGTTATCTCTAGTAAACACACCAGAAACACTTCGTCATGGACAAATTGGGATTTTTATCATGAAGGCAAGATGTATTCTTATAGATTTTCAAAATGGTAATCTTGGCTTGCAAGAGAAGCCAAGAACCAAGAATCGGTTAGGATCTAGGAAGACCAAACATCACATCTAGAACCTTCTCATGCTTATTAGTTAATGCTTACCTATCCTATAACTAATTTTGGCTCAGCCCAAGAGTCTGAGTTTATTATAGGTGTGGCCATCCCTGGGTAGAGCGGCTATGATTGTTAGTTGTCAAGGGATATAAAGGTCATGACTTCTGACCATCATAGGGTATGATGGCCTCTAGGGACTACTCTTGAGTATGACGGTCTAGGCTACAAAAGATAGGTTTCCCATTTTTGAGTGGTTAAAACCATTGTTAATCCTTGAGGATGCCCAAGGTGGGTCATATGGCCTAAAAATATGTCCATATAGGTAGCCTCCTCAAAATGACATATTTTAGGTGTCTACAAATGCCCCTTTTTGGGATGCATTGTGTGAAAGTACAACACAGAGCAAAAATATATAACCTAAAACCACATTGTAGGTTATTTGATGTTCATTGATTTAGTCAATGTTAAATACCCCACTCATGAAAGAGCATACATATTTGAGTCATTGCTTTTTGACAAAAATTAAGAACTTAATTCAAGTAAACCTTTCGATGAGGTATACTTGATCTTGGTATATTATCCAGTCATAAATAGGTGATGCCTACGCAACCTTCATGCTTCAAGAATGCCAAGCATTTGTTTAATTTAATATTTTGTTTTTTGTCTGTCCCAAGCAAGGGCATGATTGTCTTTGGAAATGATTCATAGACGAACGTAATTAGCATGATTGAGTACTTGATTATTGACTTTGATTATGAATTCTATGATTATGATTATCCCCTCAAGTGATGCATTGATGAGAAAATAGAAAATTATGAAAGCGATAATTTTCTTTACCAAGATGACTCAATTGAATTGACCAAAGGAAACTAGGCTTCTTTGGGGCTTTTTGAAATGTGACCAAATAAAATAGGCTTCTTTGGGACTTTTGAAATTTGACCAAAGGAAACTAGGCATGTTTGGAGCCTTTTGATATTTTACCAAATGAAATAGGCATCTTTGGGGCCTTTGGAATTTGACCAAAGGAAACTAGACATCTTTGGAGCATTTAAAATTTGACCAAAGGAAACTAGGTGTCGCTAGAGCCTTTTGAGATTTGACCAAAGGAAACTAGGCATATTTAGGAGCTTTTTGAAATGTGACCAAAGGAAACTAGGCATATTTGGAGCCTTTTGAGATTTGACCAAAGGAAACTAGGCATATTTGGAGCATTTTAAATTGAGATAGCGAGGCAAAGGACACAACCTTTTAAACTGGGTTATTGATTTGTTATGATTAAATGTGAGGTAAAGGGTGCAACCTTTCAAACCTAGAAGTTTATGTATTGATTAATTTAATGCAAGGTAAAGGGTGTAACCTTTTGAAACCTGGCAATGTATTTATTAAATGATTAAATGCGAGGTAAATGGTGTAACCTGTTAAAACCTAGTAGCTGAAATTTTTGAATTGATTAAATGCGAGGCAAAGGATGCAACCTTTTGAAACCTAGAAATTGATTGGGTGATTGGTGATTTAATTGAATTAAAATATTGAATGGGAAGGTGCACTACCTTGATTTTTATTGTGTTGCTTGATTTTTTAATTGTTGATTAAGGGAATTATGATACTGATGATACCCCAATTGATGTTAAAAATATTTGTGTAATTTGCAATTGTGATATTTTGGACTATAAAAGTGGTTAAATGACCAAATTTATGTTAATGTTATGCCTAGATGTATGCATATGGGTGATGTAATTAATGTTATATGTATTATTAGATTTTTTTATTTGATTACGAATGTGAATTCATGTTATCGTTATGACAAATCTAACATGTGTGATATGCATTAATTTTATATGGATGTTCTAATGCAAATTGTGGATGTATGCTTTAATTATTTAAAACATAATGAATGAATCTAAATTGTGTTTAAAAAAATAATGGTAGACACCACAAGATGTATAAAAATCATGAATTAAAAAGTTAACTCTATGATAAAAGTTATATATTTGTATGTGAGATGTAGGGGTTTTCCCCATAAGCTTTTGTAAACTAAAAGGTGTGCATAAAATAGTTAGTGGTCATCTAAATATCATTTTTGATATTTATCCAGTATCTATCCTATCTTATGAGGACCCCTTAATAAGCAAAATATCATAAGGAAAATGGTGATTTCTAACAAGATGATTATGGGCTATGAGGTGATTTTGAGGTTTTCCGTGAGACTCAAACATCTTAGTTGATTAATAAAAAGTTGTATACTGACTATAAAAGACTCCTGAAAGATACAAGCCTATTAATAAGACTCATATGTTCATTATCCCTATGTGTGCAAAGTGAATATATTAGATGAGGTATAATACTACCTCATTGCTAAGAAGGTTTCATGAAACCCATTATTGTAATGAGGATCACTGTATGGTCATTCTAATCCTACGTTTGGACGTAGTTAGACTAGACGTCTAGGCAATACATACCACCAAAAGCTAGCTCAACCATAAGTTGATATTGTTCCATACAAAATGAGGTTTCTAATATGAAAAAAATATATCCGTGCATAAGGCGACTCCATTGCCAAGCTGGTTTCATTCAACCAATTGTTGTAATGGAGATTTACCCCATGGATTTTGAATACTGATGATTCCAAGGATTCAACCTCATTACCCCTTTATTTTATTTTAATTATTTGGGATACTTTCTCATGCTTAGTGGTGAAAACCACTATTTGTTTTAGAGTAAGGGATTTTCTTAGTGATGAAAATCATTGTTTCTTTTTTCTTTTTTGGGAGTTTGCTCATTTTGTGGGAGAGCAAAGGGTTATTTGGGTAGGGGGGAGATTGTCCTTTTGCCAATTTTTAGCATCCTATACCATGCACATAATAGGTTGAGCAAGGTAAACCTTTCACTTAAGGTAACAAGGACTGCTTTGCAGTGTCATTTTATCTTGTTCAAACTCGGATTGTTTAATGTTTAAAATTGTGTTGGGATTTTGAGATATATAAGGTACTATCAAAGTGATACCTTACCATCCAAAAACCAAGATAGATTTCTATAAAATTCGAGAAGATGGCTAAATGACCAAAAAACCCTAGTATACACCCTATAGCAACTCATTAGTTGTGTTTGAAAAACATAGTTACTTACAAGGGAAATGTGCATGAGAATGATATGGGGGATGCAAGGGTTTTCCCTACAAGATTTTGCAAACTAAAAGGTATGCATAAAATAGTCAATGGCCATCTAAATATCATTGTTGATATTTATATGGTATCTATCCTATTTTATGAGGATCTCTTAAAAAGCAAAAGCTCGTAAATAAAACGATGGATGATGATGATTGATAAGGTTGATTTGAGGTTCACGATTGGCATACAAACATGGTGTCATTTGTAAGAATGTAAATACGAGTTATCCTAATGCAAGTACAATGGATGAAGATGCCTAATAAAATACAACTAATCAATGCATACAATCAAATAAATGATAACATAACATATTTGTTTTTTGGTATTTTGATGTTTTGCATTGTTTTTGTGTTTTTATGTTTTGTGATTATTTTTTTTGCATTTTTGATAATTTTTGTTGTTTTTGTGATTTTGATTGTTATATGATTTTTAAAATGGAAGATGAAATACCTTATGCACCCCCAATGTGTGTGATTATTGATGAAAGCGGGGAAGGTGCAATACCTTCAAAATCCCAAATCTGCTTCATTGATTGTGATGTGGATGGTGAGGAAGGTGTGACACCTTTAAGATCCCCAATGTACATTTTTTTTGATGCAATGTGATTGGATTGGCTAAGAGTAATGAAATAAACTAACCCCCCTATTGTGGAATGGAATTCTGTGCAATTCTAATGTCCTGATGAGGATAAACGATGAACTGTCTATGCGGAGCTCATTTCATTCTTTCATCTCTTCAACTAGATTTTTTAATGAGTAGCAATTTTGGATGTCATGCCCATTCATACAATGATAAGTACAATAGAGGATTTCATTATTTGACACAATTTTAGGTTTTCTAGGTTTTATTTTTGGTAATTTAATTGCATGTGCCTTGTACAATTTTTGAAATAGGGCCAAAGTAGTCATAAAAAATAAAATGTACGAGAGAGGTATCTTGTTAGGCTTGTGAGGCTACAGCTGATCTTGGGGTCACTGACAAGATGATGTGGCATAAATTATGGTAGGATTATGTGAAGGGGGAAAACTATCTATGGGCAAAGCCTCCTTATTAATAAGGTCTTGGACCATGTTTTAAAAAGCATAACAATTGTTAATGTCATGACCCTCTATTCGATGATAAAGACATAAGTGATCATCCCTGTAACCCTTAGTCTTAGTCCTATTTGGGTCTAAAGGGTGTACTTCTGGTAAGATGATGGCATTAGCTTCTTGTAAATTTTAAAAAATGGTTGACATGGGCTCAAATAACGGAATCCATGTACAAATTTGGTATTTTAAGTGAGGTGGATACGTTAGATTAGTTTGGTGAGGTGGTTGGATTGTATGTATCTTAGTCACTTGCTTAGGCTACTCTACTTGTTTTTTTAGCATAGGTAATGATTCATATCCCATACCTACTTGTTGATCCTCAGTATTGAGAGGATTTTCTATTTTAAGTTGATTTTTATTGATCATGTCTTGCACTATATTTTTGAAAGTGTATCATGCTTGTATATCATGACCATTTTATCTATGATATAAACAATATAAATCCTCCCAATACTATTTAGTCTTTGGTTTTCTAGGATCCAAAAGGGGAATATTTGGTAAAATGATAGCCTTTGATTTGCACAATCGATTAAATATTGATGCCAAAAATTCAAACAATGACGTATAAATGCGAGGTGGATGGCATTGTTGCTTTTGAACCTAATTTTATAAGGATCCATTTTGTGTTTATGGATGAGGGGGTTTTGGCATTGAATTTGACTTGTTTTTGGAGCTCCATGTTTGTGATTTAATGCATGATTTGTTGCAAAGCATCATTTTGGTGACCCATTTGTGTCTCAACTTTGGCTAGACAATCCAAAATATGTTGTAAGACTAATGGGATGATGATTGCATAGTTTTTGATGATGTTGGATGATAATTGACTGATGATGGAAGCAAATTAGGTGTAGGTGCCAAAATATATTTAGGTATATGAGAATCACAATTCTATGTTATCTAAGGAGATGTGGATGTGTCACAATGATCATGTTTAGTGGGTGTGTCCACATGCTCTTTTTTTTACTTATTTTATATTTTTGTTCCACCTTGAAACTCTCAACTGTGATAGCTTGAGTACCCCCATTTTGGAATAAAGGATACACATGTTCTTGCTCTTGTGAAGATGTTGTGTGAAATAAATTAGGTGTGACTAGTTTTGGTGGTGGTAGCACTTGTGATGTAGAAGCAATGTTTGATGGAGCTACCAGTTGTGTGGATTGATTTAGGGGAGCTTGGTTCCCTATATTAACATTGACCATTCCCACAAATTTATGGGAAGATTTATTGGCAGTTGGACAAGTTGTGGATACCTCATAAAATTATCTAGGGTGATCTGCTTGTCCCCCATGTTTAGATGAAGAATCAAGGATGGTATCGATCGATGGTGGCTTGACATGAGGTCAAACCAAATCCTTGATTGACTCGATGATAGACATAAACATGATGTTTTCCACCATGTATTCTTCAAGTTTAGTATTGGTCGAGTGAACTGTGACCTGTGATGTGGTGGATGAAGATGGTATGATATGATCTGACTCATCCATAACAACCGTAAGTTCTTCCTTATTGGTAGGATTATGAAGGTCCTCTATTGACATGTTTTATATGGCTATTGGAATACAGGTAATTGGATTTGTTGACTTATCCTTTCTTGGAGAAATAAAATATGAAAGAGGAGTAGCAAGCAGAACCGATGGTAATGGTGGTGGTGGAGATAATTCCATGATGAACCATAGGGTTGAATTTGGACTCTAGATAATATCATTAGGTTTATCATCCAGATGCATGGGTGACACACTAGGCTCCTGTGAATGATCCACCTTATTTTAATACTTTCAAGTATTTAGGTTGGCATGAACCACATGGACCTTATTGTTGGGCACAAAAATGTCATGAAGCTTTACCTGACACTACAACTGTCTATCTTCTAATTTTTTTTCAAGCATGCACTCGATAGTCACAACTCGACACTCAAGCATTGGATGGACCAAAGAAAAACTTCAATCCAACCTCCAGAGTAGGTTGGTTCCTTGTCAACTTAAAAATGGTGTTGAATCAATTAAAGCTCCAATAGGATTTTGAGATAAGGGTTTAGAAAAGGTTTAGGGTTAGAAATTTTATAAATAAACAATAGCTAGATAGGCTAACAACATAGGCAACTACAAAAAAATGCTCCCACAAGCTATTTCCAGTGTCCCATCACTCAATATTAACATTACCCAAATTAATGAAACCTTCACACATTAAAACATAAACAAAGATATATTGCAGAAATAAATTCCAACATCCAATATTGATAATACAAATAGTAGAATAGACCAATAGTTAGATTTTATAGAAATAAACTTCCTAAAAATATAGATCTAATCAAGAACAAATTTCAACTACTCTCACAACTAGTAATCCAAAATCTAGAATGAACTAACCATTCAAGTATTAACAGAAATGTAACTCAAGACTTTGAACCTCTTGCACAAAATAATGAATATGAAATATTTGAGTTGAACTATTAGATTAATGCTCCTTCCATTAGCTCACAAGAATATTTACAATAGGTAAAGCAAACGCACTAGAGCTGACCCTGAAAAATGAGGGTTTGACCTCTATTTATAGTTTGTAAATGAAATAATATTTTTAGGAGACATTACAAAGATTGTATATTTTTTAGCTGAGCAGAGAGTTTGTTGGCATCATCTTACTAGTTTTGGAGCTCTGTGATAAATATACCATGGCAACATACCTCTGTAACTTGTTGGTTTGTTGGTGGCAGTTGGAGTTATGATAGTTGGACATTGCATCTCATACATATATTGTTCTTGGAAGCTCAGCTTCATCGTATATCTACAACTACATCTAGTTCTTGTTCTTGAAAACCCTTGATGTTTCATCTTCCCGATCTCCAACTAACTGTGCTTTGGTTTGGTGAGAAAATGCTTTTAAATACCTTATCATTGTTAGCAAGTTCTCAACCATTGATCTTCATCATGGATGGCTATGATTAAAACCTCCCAAGACACTATGCAAATTGGTGAGGAAAACCCAGGTGCCATTCCACACTTTTAAGTCTCTGACATTATTATTATAGCCTTGATCCTACAAAATTGTATTTTGGCATAAAATGAACTATGAGGTGAGCGGGATGTAATCCTCTCATTACCCTTTTCTCTTCTTTGGCTTCAAAGCTTCTGAAATCCGCTTCTTAAAGTGTGTTGATGTCACCTTTGCTAAATTTTTTTTTAGAATTTGGAATCCACACTCAAGCAAGTGTAAATCATCCTTTGTATCCATTTCGCTCTGGACATAATGTAAAAACAACTTCTTGTCTCCAATCCGCACTCTTAGTAGTGTAAAATTGACTTTGTCACCGTTCCGCTTTGGAGTTAGTGTAAACTTACTCTTTGTCATCAATCCACACCTAAATAGTCTTGAGACTCGATGGATTTAGCCTTACCGACACTTAGTCTCTAAGAGCATGCAAGAAATTACTCTCGATCCCCATTATGTAATTTATTTTGTGCTAACATCATCATTATAAAAAACTTTTATGGAATTAGGACCCTTCACCAATCCGCACCATTTTATGTTATAAACCCAATGGAATTGCTCAAGGCAAAAATTGCACTAAGTGTTGGCATATTAGGAAACTAATGTAGTGGATCTACTGCAAAATACACTAAAAAGTGTGCAGAATAGAACTTACATACCTTAGAATGAAATTTTCAATGCTTTCTAAGGATGTGGCCATTTTGGGCCTACATTCTGGTGCCTCCCATGTTGATTTACTTGCAAAACCATCAAACTCAAAGTCTTATCCATTGGGCATCAAGAGTAAAAAATGCTTATCTTCAAAAATTGCTTTAAATAATAACTTCCATATGAACACTACCCTCTAAAAACTTGAATACCTTAGAGGATAAACGTTCATATCAAGACTATGCTCCATGCATATTAGAGGATAACTGTTCATATAGAGACTATGCCATAAACATTGTGCCATTCCAGCAAAACTGCTTCACTGCTCCATCAAAAATATAGTTGTGTTCTCTTTATAAAGCCCTCTTACAATACATGATATAAATACCTTCACACAATAATTTTTTGGTTTCTATGTCTCTCTGGACTCATGCTTTTATTGTTTCCTTTTGACTATGTTAGAGTAAAAATGAATCAGATAAAAATACAAAACTTATGACTATATATGTACAAAGACAAAACAAAAATGCTAAGCTTGTGCCCCTTTAGGATCCGTAGCATCTCTATCCGGATCTTCTTCTTCTTGCGGGGCCTCTTCCTCAACATTATCTTCTTCTTGCTCAGCTTCCTCCTCTAGAGAAGATTGCTCCTTATTTCCCTCTTTAGCATTATCACCAAACAACTGCACCATCAGTTTCAAGGTTTGTAGGGCTTGTTTCTAGGTTGCTTTTGAGGGGTTGGAAGTCTTTTTTAACTACTTGTAAATGTACTAGAGTTCACCAATGTCTTCATAGTAAGAAGCACTTCCTTTGTTTACCAGGTCCTCCATGAGGTCTCTGAGCCTGGTAAAATCAATGATCATTTGTGAAGCCTACTCTTGGTCAATTGGTTCCTCTAGAGCATCAATTTTAGATTCATCCTGTAAGCTATCTCTAATAATTTTCTTGATTTCTTCCACTGATAGTAGACTGTGATCTTCCATCCATAACCCTTTGAAACCAATTTGGATCATTTCCTTGTTAACATCTACTACATCCTTGATTACTCCTTCAATCTTGTCATACAATAGCCAAGCCTTTTGGATTGCTCTGTGCTTCTTTACTACTATTTTGGTAGCAACCCTAGCAATGTTCCACTCCTTGTTAGGAATTGGCTTAGCAAAATCACTGAGTCTACTATCCACTAGCTTGTGCATTTATTCAATTGGAATTACCATAGGTTGTAGCTCTCCAATTATTTTATCCAAATCCTTTTGAATACTTTGGAGCAGGTGGCTAGCATCATCTAAGTAGTCAAAAATAAGCTACAACCTTGAGCATTTCTCTAGAACTTTAGAAAGCAATTCCTTTCTCACTTTATTTAGTCCAACATTAGAAAAAAAAGAATATTTAGCCTTTTCAATCTAGAGCTATTGCTTCAAACTTTGTATCTCCTTAGCCTGCTCCTCATTCCTTTTTCAATGTTCTAGAATCTACTCCTTGAGCTTATTAGCTTCTTGAAACTTCTCTTACTAGATTTTAGCTTCTTTTCTCAGAGCTTTCTCCACTTATTTTTTATTTATGATAGTTTTTTGAAGCTTTTCAATTTGCTTTTCCAACTTACCCACATTTTCCTTGAATATATCATTCTTTACATAGAAAGTTTCCAAGTGGGCTCTAGCCATGACCAATTCATCTTCATCAAGAAGCTTCTCAATATCTTTTGTATACTCTTCTATATGATAATATTGAGTTGTCATCTCAATTTTAGGCTTACTCACAAGGGGAATCATGGATCTATATGTCCTTTACCTTGCAACTAGATAAAAAAACATGCTTCTTCTCCTGGTGGTCATCCTAATAGAAGGCTTGGATAGTTTTTTTGTCCAAAAATCATTGATTTTCTGTGTAGCTTCTTACTCTTTCTGCAAAATTTCTTGGGTAGGGTAACTTGTAGCAAGAGGAGAAGAAGACACCAGGAATGTAATAGTAGAATCATCAGTTGATAGTAATTGTGCAGAATAAGTTACAGTAAAATATGTAACCATAGTGGAATCTATGACCACTGTCGTTGTTGTAATTGCAAACTTATAGATAATAAAGGGAGACTCACAGATGGGTGAGGGAGTGAATAGGAAATAGTTTGTTTCTCAGATGATGGTGGTGGTGGTAATGGTGAAGTTGTAACTATGGGAGATAATGAGAGGGGAATCCCAGCTGATTAATGTAGAAATATGTATGATGAAGGTAGAACTTGAGGTGACCTTGGAGGAGATGGGTTAACTTACACCTCAACATTATCTGATGAAACAAAATGTGGACTATGAAGTGGATAAGGTACCTTTGTTACAACTTCTTGTTCAGAGAGGGAGGGAGATTTCCTTGGGGAATCTAGAGGAGGAATAGGAGAAGAGGGATTAGAGACCAGACCTTCACCTACTAATGTAGGGTTTTCTAGAGCTGTCTCTATGAAAAACTAGGGCAGTATAAAAGGCTTACCCATAAAGCCATACAGTCTAATTACTGTGCCATTTGTTAGGAGATACTCATCTCCTTCCTTTGTACCTTTTACTCTCTATATTTTCTTAGCCATAAGTGGTATCCTAGGGAAAACTCCATAATGCTAGCCCTAAGAATTCCAAATTGAATTTATAAAAAGACTCAGTACTTCTAAGATGCTTAGTCTAGTAATAAACTAGTATGGGTTCTCCTTCACTATTCTTGTCCTTGATTGGAATCTAGGGCATCATATATCTTATAGAAACAAAAAACATCTAGACCAGGCTTGAACAATATCAAAAATAAGGTGCATTAGAGCTTCTTTTCAATGCTACTAACTACTCATGTATTCTCTGGGTAAGGAAAGTTGGCCAGTCAAAATAGATAACCCTAATACCCTTTTTAGTCACATATTCCTCATACATCCTCTCATTAGAAATGCAATATGTAGCAGCTATTTTCCAACCCTGCACCATTTTATTAGAATCCAAACCATCCATACAGGCTAACATGGAGTAAAGCTCTAGTTGTTCAAAATGTTCAATGGAAATTGGGACCTGAGTAATCCTTTTTTGGGCCTAGAGTCCTTGAGTTGTTTATAGACCCACTTTCTAAAAGACTCACCATAATTAGTTCTCTTCTCCAGGGAGTAATACCTAGCCTGGGTAGTTGTTTTAAACTCCTTTGGTTTTACTGGTGGTTCTACTTCTATGGCAAAAAACTTGTTACAGTTTGCAACCGTGATGCTAAACAGGGTCTTGCCTTTAGCAGTATTTACTGCTTTTATCATTAGGTCATAAAAATTAATGATGGACACTATTAATTTAGGTCAAGGATAGATGGAATCACAAATGTAAAAAGACAAAAATGAAAGCACAACACTTCTACCTTCAGTTGACAAGGTTGCTCCTACCTTGTATCTATTATTGATATTTCTCCTAAGCTTCAATCTCTCTATGAGGACTAGCTCAGTATCCACTACAGATTTTGCTTTGTTGATATAATGGCCCACTATTCTTTTCATCATTTTTCTAGTTTCTTAGGAATCTTTGGAATCCATATTCATCGACAACACCTTATATTTTCTTTATTGAATTTGTAGGTAATGCTTATGCTATCATTCTACTCTTTTCCACTTAGTGAACGTTGTTTTTATTAAATGAACAAGATTCTGTGCTTTTTTTTTAATTAATATTGCATGCACGTCTTCCACCATTAATGTGGCTACTACACAACTTGCCCATTGGCACACTTCTCAACTAGCACTCTATCCCTTTTGGTGACTTAGAGGTGGTGTTCTGACCTTTGATTGGTCAAAATTCGAATGTGCTTCAACCTTACGATATCATTTTATCCTTTCTCTTTTAAGCATGGGAAAATCAACATTTATTGTAGAAATTTAGTCCTTTTGGAAGTGATACAGCATGAAATTTTTGCCTTGCTCAAATGTAGACTTAAAATCGATGGATTGGTGACACTTTTCTTTTTGCATAACTTAAATCTAAATTGCAGCATATTAGGAAATTCCTCATTCCACACTTCAAAAGTCTCGAAACCTGATGTATTGAAGCTCGCTCGTTACTTTGTTGGCATCATGGTCCATTTGAGTGCAAAAAAATAGTGCACATTGCATTCCACTAAAATGTAGTTCATTTGGGTGCGGATTGGAACCCGCTTGTCATTCCATTGATATGATGGTTATTTTTAATGTAGATTGAAGTCCAAAAATTATCCGCTTCGCACCTAGTGTATTTGAGTGTGGAAGAGAAACTACTACATCCTGTGGGAACACTTAGCTAATTTTTTGTAAAATTTTCTCTTTCTTTTCTCTTTTTTATTTTTTGCATAATATGCTGTTAAAACAAAAATTGATACAAAGTACAGAAAGAAAGGAAATATAATACAATTTATATACATATATTACAATGATATTATATTTCAATCAAAGTAGAGTTTAATATAAAAACCATTAATCATAATTGGTTGTATTTTTCCCTCTATATCTTCAAGTTGGAAAACATTGGTCTCCTTGGCTTCTACTATCTTGAAAGGGCCATCCCAAAAGGAGTAAAACTTCTGATGGTGACCTGGTTTTGCTCTTTCAACATTCCACCTGAGAATTGAATCTTCAACCTGAAATTTTCTAAACCTTACCTTTTTATCGAACCATGCATTGATGTCCATAGAATGTTTCTAAAATTTTTCATAGGTCTTAGCTCTTTTTTCTTCCAACTATAGTAGGTGTGTTAGCCTTGTATCCACTAGATTTTCCTTTGATTCTTCTTCTGTATTTATCAGCTTGAGTGCTAAAATTTCCAAATGGATAGGTAACATTGCCTCCTTGCCATATACCAGAGCATAGGGTGAATTCTTGATGGACTTCTTGATAGTAATTATGTCTACCCATAAAGCTTGGTCCAGCATTAGGTGCCAACTTTTATTCCCTTCTAGTGATCTCCTCAAAAATTTTAACAAATTTTTTTTGGTAGACTCTACAAGTCCATTCCCTTGAGGGTAATAATTTGAAATATAGTTAATGGTTATGCCATACTTGCTAGAAAATTCAATATATTTGGCTCCTATAAAGGCTGGCCCATTATCACTCACCAAGGCTTCCAAAACTCCAAACCTTAAAATCAAACTTTCCATAAAATTGATCACAACTTCCTAATCTGATTTCTTGGTAGGGATAGCTTCTACTCATATTGTGAGGTAGTCAGTGGTAGTTAGAATATACTTGTTCTTAGCTGAAGAATTTGTATTGATGACACCTATGAAGTCCAACCCCCATTGCTGAAATGGTTCTTCTACCTAAATTGGCCTGAGGGGGAATGAAGCAATCCTTGTCCTCCCTACATGCCTTTGACATTTTTCATAGACTCTAGTGACTTTGAAGGTGTCAATAAATATAGTAGACCAATAATAACCTACTCTTATGATCTTCAAAGCTTTAACTCTTCCTCAAAAATATCCTCTAGATGGTCCTCCATGGAACTCAATGATCTTTTGTTGTTGATTATTTTTTAAACACCTAAGGAGGACTCCATCAAGATTACTTTTGTATAGCCCTTCTGGTAGTAAGACATACTTCAAATATTTAAGTCTATATCTTATTAATTATGATGCATTAATATCAGGAGTTCATACTCTAATTTGAAAGTAATTGATCATCTGGTCTACCCAATTAGAGTTGCATGGTTGTACCCTTTCAAAATGATCATCTTTTGTTTCCTGAGAAGCTATCATTTTAGCTGATGTTGATACCTCTATTAGACCTTGTCATAAGGCTCTATATCTTACCAAATTGGTGGGGTGTATCTCCACATCATATTCCTAGATCTTGGTGATCCATCTAGCTCTCTTGTCTCCTTTTTCACCTTGCATAATAAAGCTTCTTACATTCGGGTGAACACTATATACCAGGGTCTTACTTTGAAAAAAATACTACCTGAACTGCTTCAATGACTTCATCATTGCAAATACTTGTTTCTTAGTAAAATTATGCTTGAGTTGGTAATCATGGAGAGTCTAAATCCAAAATAATATGGGATGTTCCTCACCTTGCTCATTCTTTTGAGTAAGTACCAAGGCATAACTTTCTTTAGCTCCATAAGTGTAAAGAATAAAATCTTTACTAAAATATGGATTTACTGATGAGGCCTAGAAATGCCTCATTATTACACTATTGTTGACATATAAAAACTGCCATAATATTAAATATGACAAAGTTAAAGTGCCAAATAGTGATTAGAATATGTTATTTGTTACATGTTTGCATGATTTCATGTTTGGAACATTATACCTCTGTTTTGACTGTTTTCAACATTTTATGTACTATTTTAGTTGATTAGGTAGTAAATAAAATATGTATTGCAATTACATTCTGATGGCATGAATAGATTCCTCTCATCAAGAACTACAACTTTGCTTTTTGAAGCAAGTCAATCCGAGCTATAAATAAAAAGTTATGAAGGTTACATCGTTCCCGCGCTCATTGTTCATTCCTGCGCTCATTGTTCATGCCTTAGTCTTTTCTGGAGCTGTTAACAGGTGCAAATCTGCGTTAAAGGGCACATTGGCGGATCTACTGGGAATGATCCAGAGTGAGTTAAGGTACCAAATTCATACCAATGGTACTTCATAATATATAGCAAACATAGCCAAAATTTGAGGGCATATGGATAAGTAACCTGGAAGTTATGGGGCCTGCAAAATGGCAGTTTCACACTTTTTGACTGCTGGAAATGCTGGTAAAAATTTGTGTTAAATGCCAACTTGACAGCGATGCAGGGAGTAATTTATGAGGAACTAAGAGTTGAAAATTTAACCCAATGTTGTTCATATAACCAAGAACATGTGGACATAATTTGGTAAAAAATGGAGTTACGATGAACAAGTTATGATCACTACAAAAAGGCATTTGGGCATGTTTTGGCAGACTGGAAACAGCGAGTCACAGTCCATACAAATTCCAGCCACCTGTCACTTTGAAGGAAGGCATGGAATTTGTCAAATAAAGAAGAGGTAAATTCTTGGAAATAGTTGAGGGAGAATAGGCATGACTATTTCTCCACCTGACAGCACTTCCACGTGATGCAAATGGAAGCAACAAGTCAAAAGGCTAAAATGCAGGAAATCTGGCGCAGGAACAAGGAATAGCGCAAGAACAACGAGAAAGTGGTCAAAAGTGACAAATCAGTGGAGGAAATAATTTGTAGTTGACCAGGAAGTTGTCCCAACTCATCTTAACTGATTTCCTCAACAAATGCGAACTCAATAAGGTTGATTGGATAAAGTTTTGACAAAGCCAATTGTTGCATTTCAGGAAGCAGTTGTGCAAACGAGTTGTAAATCCTCGCAAATCAGCAACCAAGCATATCAGTATTGCATTATAAATAATAAAGCTCCCAGCACGGTTGAGCATATAGTGATATAGGCATTTAGGCATATAGGAGAGAAATAGGCAATAGAGTGCAATTACTTCTGTAGCAGAACAGTAATCTGCAGGTTTTTCCTGCATTTACTGTAATGCATTTCTAGATTTAATAAAGGTGCAATTTTTTTAGTTATAAATTAGCATGATTAAGTTGATGATTGGCATTTAAATTCTTTTGGCATAACTCTTCACCTTCATCTGGTTCTGGAAGCAAGGGCCACTTGCAGGACTAGAGGAAGGCAACTTCTGACAGAAAATCTTGCTGATTTTCTGCTGCAGTGAATTAGCAAAAGTTTTGTCAATCTTTTCATTTCTTTAGCAGCTTTAAATTCAGATTTCAGCATTTGACATTATTTTTCATACTTCCATGCAAATTTAGTATTTATGTTTCAGCTTTGCAGCAATTTCAGATTTCCTGTTATTTTTTAGATTTGCAGCAATTTCCAGTTTTCTGTAATTTACTGCAATTTCCAGATTTATGACAGTTCCAGTTTGCAAATAGGTGTTAATTTGATTTTATGGATTTATAACATGCTCAGAGAAATTGTAGTTGATTTATTCTTCAGCAACTGTGTGTGGTTTTCTGTAATTTGTTTTCTGTCAATTCTGCAGCAACATTTCATTTTCTGTTCTTTCAAATTCTGCAATTTCCATTTACTACAGTTTTAGTTTAGTTTTTATCTTCTGCAATTGGATTTTCAGTACTAAGAGTTAGAAAACACACAAAACCCCCAAAAACATTAACTGATCCATCAATAAAGCCTATTTTCTGAATGAACTAATCTTTAACCTGTTGGAGCCTTCTTTCGTATATAGCCTTGGACACCGCCCTAGATTGACACACATAATGATTAAATGATGAATGAACAACGACACTCATCATTTTTGGCACCGTTGTCGGGGATAGGTGTTGTTAGAAGAGGAAAGTAGTCCAATAATTATTAGTGTGCTAAGTTGTGAACTTCAGAGTGAAATCTGAATGTAATAACTGGCATAAGTAATAGTTGTTGGTAAATTCCATTTCAGTTCATTTAGAGAACAAGCAAGTATGAATAGGTTAAAGGATATGAAAGCACGATGTCAAAGTATGAAAAATCCTTTGCCTACCACAGGAAGAAAAATTTCACAAGAGGTTGAAAGTATGTCAAAGTTGTCCAAATTTATGATTCCCAAAACTATTGGAACTTTCAAAGAATTACAATCATCTATGTCCAGAACTGTAGGATCCTTTGAGAAATCATCACAAGGAGGAACAATCAATAGTTCAACACCTTTTTTTCTTGACAAATCCATACAATCAGGACAGTTTAATAGGATATCTAATTATGATTGGGAACCTATAAGGGTAGGCTCACAAGAGAATCTAGGGAGAGCCAGTAATGTGCTCCAACCTAGTGCAACTAGTACACCTGCCAAAACTTTTCAAAATCCCATCCAATTAGATCCTAATCAAAATGCTCCCATGAAGGTCATGCCACCTTCTGTTTTACCGACTTTTAAGGGAGTTACATCTGAAGACCCTGATTTGTTTTTGTTTGAGTTTAAAATTGTGTGTCAAGCTCATGATTACACTAACGACAATCAAAAGCTCAAATTGTTTCCTTCCACTCTTAAAGAGTCAGCTCTACGATGGTTTATCACCTTAGCACCTGATTCAATTAGAACCTGGAATGAGATGGAAAATATATTTTTGGAGAGATACCAAGAATATTGTCAAGTCAAGAATCAAAACAACGAATTGCTTGAAATGAAACAAAGGGAAAATGAAATCTTAGAAGATTATGTAGACAGATTTTCTTTTGTTCATAAGAGATGTGGTAGTGTTGAACCTGAAATGTGCAAAATTATATTCTTAAGGGGACTACAAGATGAATTTCGGGATGCATTGGATATTTTAGGAAGAGGCGATGCAAATGCACTTGAAATCCAGGAAATCATTAAACTTTGCAAAAATTATTCTCATTCAAGGCATAGAAAACATAGAAGTGGTAATGATAAACATGATTTGAAAGAATGCATGAAAGAGTTTGCTAAAGCTGATATTGTTGTACATCTTGACAAAACAGTAGATAAAAAGAGTAAATCTACTGAACCTTCAGTTATCTATTGTTCAAGATGTGAGCAGCAACATTCTGTTCATGACTATCCTTTGAACAAAACATTTATACCAGCTATATGTAGCATTTGTCAAAAAGGACATTCCACAAATCAATGTAGTTTATTGCCAGAACTCAAAAGTGTCTTTGAAAAACAACCTCAACCTATGAAAAAACTCAATTTTGTAGGACAAGGACAAGGAGATAATTTTCTTAAGTTTCCATATCAGAATGCTTATCAATTTCCTATACATTGGGGAAATAATCCTTGGCATATGCCATGGTATGCTTCAGGACCACTTCAACAGTGTTGGAGTCAACCACCATGGGCATATTCCCAAGAGTGGTATCAACATGGATGGATGAAACAACAATGGAATCAACCACATCCACCATGGTTGCAGCCAAAACTGCAAGGATATCAATGGGGACAAAAAAAATTGCACAAAGGGCAGCAACATTATCAAACACAGAAATCAAATTTATTGCCCACTCATACCCATAGTTTCTCTCATGGACAACAACAACAAAATGAAAAACAACCTCTATTTTCAGCTCAACCTATGGTCAGTCCAAATAATGTTAAACAGGTAACCCCTGTCTCTATGGCTAAATCAAAAAATACAGCCATAATAAATGCTGGTGACTGTCATAAAAATCAGCTGTGTTTAGGAAAACCACTTCTTGAACATATTCCACTTACCAGTGTAGAAATATGAGCTAAAATGAATGCACATAAATCTGCACTGAAATAAGAAGAAGAAAAAGAAAATCTCCCACAAAAAGAATCATATCTTGAACAGTTTGAAATATCAAAACCAACATCTTTGAAATCATATTTGATAAGGGAATTAAAACATTTAAATGTTATAGTCCCTTTACTTCAAGCTATTAAAGATGTGCCAATCATTAATACAATTGTTCAAGAAATATGTTTTAACAAACCAAGAAAAAAGAAGAAAATATATCCTAAAAACATACAAGTCGGTAATAAAAGAGTAAAATTGCTTGCAGGAAACCTTAGTCCACCTAAGTATGATTGTCTAGGATGCCCATGGTTTCGTGAAACATATAAGGAAAATGAAATGGACATTTCAATTTTGGCCTCCATCGTTGTAAAGGATAATGTAGAAGAGATGGATTCATCCAAATAGTCTATTTTTGATGCAAATGTTCAGAATTCAGATTTTAAGGATGAACCAATCACTGTTCAACAATTATTATGGAATTATGAAAAACAAAATTCTAAAAATTTGTCATCTATTCCAATACAAAACAATTTTCTTCACTTGTCACATGGATGTCATCATTTTTTCTCATCTTTTCCTTTCCATTTATCAAAGTTAATTCTTTTAAGAATTGTTTTTGGTAAACATACACAGATTTTCCATTCTTTTCCACCATATCATTATTCTCTTAATTCATTAATGCATCATTCTCCAAGAGCCAATTCAAAACATCTTGGTACAAAACAAACTGAAATGCAGCCAAAACAACCTTTGAACAACAATAGTTGGTTGACTAAAAACCAGGAAGTAAATTTGTTTGATGTATTGATCCAACATCCTAATGCTCTACTAACACTTTATGCATATTTAGAAGTTGGCATTGAGTTGTTGCAAGTACGGAAAAAATAGATTTCGCAGTTGAATGCGGTTAATGAACTTTGGTTGGAAGCACTTCACCAAATAGAGTTCATTCAACAAAAATGGAAAATGTGGCATGATGATCACATTAAGAGCAACAAGGATGAACCAGAAGAGTTTGCGAATGGAGTTGTTCAACTTTCTTCAGTTGATGATTCAAGAAGGACATTAGTGGTGAATGGACATCTTTTACAGTTGTACCATAAACCACTCACAAAGAAGGAATTTGCTCAATATTTCACACAGTCACATTTGCATATGATAGAAGAGGATTCCTCTTCTAACAAGGTTTCCAAATGATCACATTTTTTTTAGCCTTGAAAAAAAAAAAATAGAAGTTGGTTGAAAACCAAAAATGGTAGCCTCTTCTGATAAAAAAAAAAATGAAAAAAAAAAATGAAATGAAAAAAATGAATAATTCAGTAGTGAAAACCTTCTCGGAGGCGCTGCTGAGTTGGCTTGCATGAAAACCGGTTTTTCGGCATGCATTGCCTTGTTGATCCATCCATCATTGTTCTACCATTGTACAAATCTCACCTATTGCACCTATGTTGTTCTTATTTCAGAAAACTATCATCATCAGAAGCAGCTTGTAAGGTGGATGATAAATTTTTAGGACAGTAAGGTATGTGTTTCTTGCATTTAGTCATGGTAAGCATTTAGCATTTAGTATATGATAATCAATATTTGGCATAAACTGTTCATACAATGTTGGCAAGTTAAAAAAATGGAACATGTTAAAAATGTCAAGAAACACCCCCCTTCTGCCCTTAGTTGCATGGGAAATTCAAAATTGTGAAAAACCTGATTTTGGGACAAATATGACAGCCATTTTATCTTTATTAGTAGGGCAGATTTCAGAATAAAATGTCCCACCAATACATCATAAATCTGAGAAGGACGAAATGCACCTGAAAATTCTGTTTTACTACTACTGCAAGAAAATTCTGTTTTACTACTACTGCAATAAAACAGTAACAGACAAAAAAAAAAAATAGCATGGAAAAAAAAAGGAAGAAAAGAAAAAAAAAAGAAAAAAAAGAAAAAAAAATTGCAGGAACTACAATGCTTGGTGTAGTGCAGTAAGAAGAACTTTATCGGGTAGTAGGTGGCAAAATTATGTTGTTCATCTTACTAGGGCCTACTAGGATGCATGAGGACATGCATCAGTTCAAGCTGGGGGGAATGATGAGGCCTAGAAATGCCTCATTATTACACTATTGTTGACATATAAAAACTGCCATAATATTAAATATGACAAAGTTAAAGTGCCAAATAGTGATTAGAATATGTTATTTGTTACATGTTTGCATGATTTCATGTTTGGAACATTATACCTCTGTTTTGACTGTTTTCAACATTTTATGTACTGTTTCAGTTGATTAGGTAGTAAATAAAATATGTATTGCAATTACATTCTAATGGCATGAATAGATTCCTCTCATCAAGAACTACAACTTTGCTTTTTGAAGCAAGTCAATCCGAGCTATAAATAAAAAGTTATGAAGGTTACATCGTTCCTGCGCTCATTGTTCATTCCTGCGCTCATTGTTCATGCCTTAGTCTTTTCGGAGCTATTAACAGGTGCAAATCTGCGTTAAAGGGCACATTGGCGGATCTACTGGGAATGATCCAGAGTGAGTTAAGGTACCAAATTCATACCAATGGTACTTCATAATATAGAGCAAACATAGCCAAAATTTGAGGGCATATGGATAAGTAACCTGGAAGTTATGGGGCCTGCAAAATGGCAGTTTCACACTTTTTGACTGCTGGAAATGCTGGTAAAAATCTGTGTTAAATGCCAACTTGACAGCGATGCAGGGAGTAATTTATGAGGAACTAAGATTTGAAAATTTAACCCAATGTTGTTCATATAACCAAGAACATGTGGACATAATTTGGTAAAAAATGGAGTTACGATGAACAAGTTATGATCACTCCAAAAAGGCATTTGGGCATGTTTTGGCAGCTGGAAACAGTAGGTCACAGTCCATACAAATTCCAGCCACTTGTCACTTTGAAGGAAGGCATGGAATTTGTCAAATAAAGAAGAGGTAAATGCTTGGAAATAGTTGAGGGAGAATAGGCATGACTATTTCTCCACCTGACAGCACTTCCACGTGATGCAAATGGAAGCAACAAGTCAAAAGGCTAAAATGCAGGAAATCTGGCGCAGGAACAAGGAATAGCGCAGGAACAACAGAAAGTGGTCAAAAGCGACAAATCAGTGGAGGAAATAATTTGCAGTTGACCAGGAAGTTGTCCCAACTCATCTTAACTGATTTCCTCAACAAATGCAGCTCAATAAGGTTGACTGGATAAAGTTTTGACAAAGCCAATTGCTGCATTTCAGGAAGTAGTTGTGCAAACAGTTGTAAATCCCTGCAAATCAGCAACCAAGCATATCAGTACTGCATTATAAATAATAAAGCTCCCAGCACGGTTGAGCATATAGTGATATAGGCATTTAGGCATATAGGAGAGAAATAGGCAATAGAGTGCAATTACTTCTGTAGCAGAACAATAATCTGCAGGTTTTTTCTGCATTTACTGTAATGCATTTCCAGATTTAATAAAGGTGCAATTTTTTTAGTTATAAATTAGCATGATTAAGTTGATGATTGGCATTTAAATTCTTTTGGCATAACTCTTCACCTTCATCTGGTTCTGGAAGCAAGGGCCACTTGCAGGACCAGAGGAAGGCAACTTCTGACAGAAAATCTTGCTGATTTTCTGCTGTAGCAGATTAGCAGAAGTTTTGTCAGTCTTTTCATTTCTTTAGCAGCTTTAAATTCAGATTTCAGCATTTGACATTATTTTTCATACTTCCATGCAAATTTAGTATTTTTGTTTCAGCTTTGCAGCAATTTCAGATTTCCTGTTATTTTTTAGATTTGCAGCAATTTCCAGTTTTCTGTAATTTACTGCAATTTCCAGATTTATGACAGTTCCAGTTTGCAAATAGGTGTTAATTTGATTTTATGGATTTATAACATGCTCAGAGAAATTGTAGTTGATTTATTCTTCAGCAACTGTGTGTGGTTTTCTGTAATTTGTTTTCTGTCAATTCTGCAGCAACATTTCATTTTCTGTTCTTTCAAATTCTGCAATTTCCATTTACTGCAGTTTTAGTTTAGTTTTTATCTTCTGCAATTGGATTTTCAGTACTAAGAGTTAGAAAACACACAAAACCCCCAAAAACATTAATTGATCCATCAATAAAGCCTGTTTTTTGAATGAACTAATCTTTAACCTATTGGAGCCTTCTTTCGTATATAGCCTTGGACACCGCCCTAGATTGACACACATAATGATTAAATGATGAATGAACAACGACACTCATCATTTACTAGCACTCAAGTTGTGGAAATGAATTGTTTGATAATCTCAAAGGCTTATTTCCTCACTTCATTCCATTTGAAATCTGCATCCTTCTTCAATAGCTCAGATATAGGCCTTACCTTCTGTTCAAATTTAGAAATTACCTTCCTGACAAAGTTTATTTGGCCGAAGAAGGACTACAAGGCTTTCTTTTTTATTGGCAGTGGAAGGGCTAGAATGGACTAGATTCTATCTAGATCTATGGCCATACCTTCTTTTGAGACCATATGACCTAGAAACTTTCCCTCATGTACTACAAAAAATGATTTCTTAGGATTGAGGGAAATGCCAAATTCTTTGAACTTTTGAAAAACTTGCTCAAGGTGTGTTAAGTGGTCATGCTTGTTATAGGATAAAATAGTCATGTCATCCAGATATATCATAATGACCTTATTTATAATCTCCCCAAAGGCATAATCCATGGCTCTCTAAAATGTGGCTCCCACATTATATATCCCAAAAGGTATTCTCTGGTAGGCAAATGTGCCCTATTTTTTGGTGAATGTTGTTTTATATTGATCTTCATTTTTTACCCAGATTTGGTTGTATCTAGAGAATCCATCCAATAGTGAGAACCTATATACCCCTACCACTATCTATAATATCTAATCAATCTATGGAAGGGGGTAGTGATCCTTAAGATATGCTTGGTTAAGATTTCTAAAATCTACACACAAGTGAATATCACCATTCTTTTTTCTCATAGGTACCAAGTTGGCTACCTAGGTGGAGTGTTTTATGGGATAGATGATATTTTCCTTTAACAAATTTAAGAGCTCTTCTCTCATTATGGCTTTGATCCTTATATTTATAGGCCTTTGCTTCTACCTAAAATGTTTTGCATCAGGCTCTAGCTCAATGGTGTGTTGGATAATCCTTTTGTCATATACCTTGAGGTCTTCATATGACCAAGCCACAATGTATTGGTACTTTATGCATAAATCTTTAATGTCCTCTTCTTATTTTGGGGAACATCAAATTCCAACCTTGATCCTCTTCTTTTTCTATTTCAACTTCTTTGTATATTTTGTCATTGACTTCCATAGATCTAATCCTTCTCTTGTCTTCATTGTCAAACAAGCTCTCTAAGGTGACCAACCCTCTAGGTATATGATTATTTCTAGTATGAATAACATACTATTGATCAATTTTCTCTGGATTTTCTTTTGAGATAGTGGATAGGTAGGCTTCTCTTACCATAAAATCAATGATGTGTTCATCACTTTCAAAGACCCATTAGAAAATCTACTTATATCGCACTACAGGTCCAAAAATAATTTTGATTCCCTTATCTTTCTTGACTCCAATGTCTATAGAAGGGTTGAAGTTATCTCCCCTTTCTGCTAAAGAGTCTACCAAAGTGTTCTTTTCTCTGGGAATAAAATTTATATTTAGTACATAAAAGGATTCCATCAGATCCCATACCTTGTTTCTATATACTTTTAGGTAATAATGCTTACTACTGCATCTTTCTCTTACCTTATGGATGATTAAATAAGAGTAACCATATATTTTTAGGACCTTAATGTATATATTTTTGACTTGCATAAGTCCAAGGTATAGAGCCTCATACTCTACAACATTATTGGTGCATGACCATGTTAACTTGTAGGTAAAACTCTTTGTCCCTTCTGATTGGGATTGTAGTACCACACCAACACCGGCTCCATTTTTGCATCTAGCACCATTAAAGTGTATAGTCCATACCTCTACCTCTTTGAGATGCTGATTAGATATAATAATAATTTTATTCTTTGATTTAACAAAAATACTATATGTGCCCATGCCTGTACCAAAATTACTGTAATCCCCTCTAAAAGGTAATTCATCTTCCAGTTCCACTTCCTCAAATTTATCCATAATTTCAAATTCTTCAAGAGGAGTGAGGTCGCACATGTCTTCCTAATTTTTTTCAATGTGATAAGACATAGTATTTTTAGGTGTTATCCTTATCCTCTTCCCTTTGAAGGGAATGACCATGCTTGAATAATCCATGTACATGCATCCACCTAATTTTATAGTGAACTCCCTTGAGAGGCATAAACCAAAGTATGGATATAGGTCAACCACTACTATTTCTTGTACTATTGTCACCTCAGGGGCTCTATGTAACCTCATTAAAACATCCTTTATTACTTCCACTATTTTCATAGGTGTACCATCTAATTGTAGTACTCCAGGGCAAGATCGGGTATACTCCATACCCATATCTTCACATATTGCTTTAGGCATAACTGTAGTTGATGATCCTAAATCTATCATACAATTTTGGACTACCCAACCTTCCATTATTAAATAGATATAAAAAGGAGGGGGTTTATTCTTTAAAATAGTAGAGGATATTTCTTTCTTTTCTGAGGGTATACTAAGGATTGTGTTGGCCTGCCTATCATGTGGATACTTGTTGAGAGAATTCTTAAGCAAGTCTATCTGGACAGGAATGAAAAGAGTATCATATAAATTAGATTTTGATGGAATCATTTTCATCTCTTCCATAATGTTGTATTCAGACTTAGCCAAAGTGGTCCTTTCAGGCCTTCCTTCTGGCTCACCATATTTTCTTTTATATTACTGAGTGGCTTCTATTATTTATATTTTGGTAATAGAAGGGAATCTAAGCCTCTCTTGAGCCCCATATTTAGACTTCATTCGGTCTCCTTTAGTCTCTTTTTCAAATATCTTGGGGAGACTATCTGTTTTCTCCTTCTCTTTAGCCTAGGGAATAGGAAAAGTATCACTACTTTGGGGGAGTGGGTCATTCCTTTTCTGAGAAGGAATCTAGAATTATCTCATCTTTTGGGGGTCTAATTGTAAGTTTTTCTTCCTTGGCCTAGTCATAACAACAATTGGGCCATCTTCATCCAACTATTTTCCAATCATGATTTGGTCAGGCTGCCATAACATATTTACTCTTCCCTTTTGATTTCTCTCAGCTTGATCCATAGCTTGTTGAACATGGTGTTGGTACATGACACAAGACTATGAATCATGAGGATCATTACATACCAAACACCAAACATTCACTAGACTTATTTTTGAAGAACACTCAGGTTCTTCATATGTTGCATTTACTCTGACCCCAATACTGTTACTAGGACTAGGTCTTTGATATTTGTTCACATATAAAAATCTCCTCTATTGAGATCTCTCCTAATCCCTTTTTTCCATTGAATTCATTCTGTTACTCAGAGTTTTCAAAGTATTTTGTATATCAAGAATGGCAAAAAACTCTTGAGAGGTTTGATAAGGAAGGGGAGGGAAAGGAACTATAGTAGAGGGTGCTTTCATTTGAGGAATGGTATTCATTTGTGTATATGGGGATGATAAAGAAATGGGATCCATGTAAGATGAGTTTTGGGAGGTAGCCTCCCCACATTAATTAGGATATTCTCTACATGAACTACTACATTATAAACTTGAGGAAAGGTTTCCACTCTAGATTGTTGGGTTTACAAGCCTAGATCTGATCCATGAGCTCTGATATAATACATATAATCCAAGAATGCAGCTGGTCTAGCTACAGGGGGGATTCTCTTCCATGTTATGCTAAACCTCAAATTGAAATTTGAGATAGTCTCTTGCTAAAATTTTTGCATGGATGTAAACTAATTAGGCAAGGAGAATTGGTTAGCAGATTCATTAAATTCTTCCATAAAAGGCTCAGCCAATGTTTCCCATGAGGTTATGATTTTATCCTCAAGATTTCTAAACCAATATAAAATATTTCCTCTGAAGGACGGGGCTAGGATTCTCAATAACATCTTCCTCCTTTATGTTGTGCATTGTTGCTAGATTCAAAATGTCTCTATAGTTATCATATGTTGTCTTTCCAAATCCATCATAAGTGAGAATAGCCTTGGACACAGCCTGGAGAATGGTTTTCATATGGGGTAATCTAAGGGGACCAGTTGTGTTCCAACTGGGGTATTTCTTTAATGGCTAATTTGAAGGAACATTTCCCTGATTTGCTATTGCATTTCCAACCATATTTCTAGTTGTAGGTCCTGCTATAGGAGTTGATGAATTAAATATAGGAATTTCCTTAGAAAGTTCTTATTCTGAGAGAAAATATTGATTCAAACTTCTAATAACATTAGACCCTCTATAAGGTAGCTCACAATGAAAATAAGAGTTAGGATTATTCCTTTTGAAATACCTGGTATACATGAAAGGACACTGATCTATAGGGGTAATTCTTTTATGGGTTTAAATACCAGGGAGTCACTAGGTGAATTTGTTATTGTCCACTTAACAAGGTCAAGACAATTCACCAAATCTTGATTCCTTTAGGTAGAGATAAAAAAATAACTCATATGATGGTTTTCATGTTCCTTATGAACTAGTCCCACTGGGCATGCCAAAAACTATTGGGCACCAAAATATCATAAAGCTTTACTTGACACTGCAACTATATATATTCTATTTTTTTGTCTAAGCATGCACCCGATAGTTGCAGCTTGACACTCAAGTATTGGATGGACCAAAGAAAATATTCAATCCAACCTCTAGAATAGGCTAGTTCCTTGTCAACTTAAAAATGGTTTTGACTCAATTAAATCTCCAATAGGATTTTGAGATAAGTGTTTAGAAAAGGTTTAGGGTTAGAAATTTTATAAATAAATAGTGGTTGGATAGGCTAACAACATAGGCAACTACAACAAAAGGCTCCCACAAGCTATTTCTAGTGTCCCATCACTCAAGATTAACATTACCCAAATTAATGAAACCTTCACACATTAAAACATAAACAAAGATATATTGTAGAAAGCAATTCCAACATCCAATATTGATAATCCAAATAGAAAAATAGACCAATAGTTAGATTTTATAGAAATAAACTTCCTAACAATATAGATCTAATCAAGAACAGATTTCAACTACTCTCACAACTAGTAATCCAAACGTTGAAATGAACTAATCATTCAAGTATTAACAAAAATGCAGCTCAATACTTCAAACCTCTTGCACAAAATAATTAAGATGACAAATTTGAGTCAAAAAATCAGAGTAATGCTCCTTCCATTAGCTCACAAGAATATTTATAGTAGGGCAAGCAAACGCACTAGAGCTAACCCTAAAAAATAAGGGTTCGGCCTCTAATTATAGTTTATAAATGAAAAATATTTTTAGGAGATATTACAAAGATGGTATATTTATAGCTCATCAGATATTTTGTTGGCATCATCTTACTAGCTGTAGAGCTCCGAGAAATCCACTGTGAGAAATCCACCATGGCAGCATACCTCTACAATGTTTTGGTTTATTGATGGCATTTGGAGTTCTAATAGTTGGACATTGCATCTCATCCATTGATCGTTCTTGGAAGCTCAGCTCCATCGTATATCTACAACTGCATATAGTTTTTGTTCTTGAAAATCCTTGATGCTTCATATTCCTACCCTCCAACTAACTATGCTTTGGTTTAGTGATAAAATGATTTTAAGTATCTTATTAGTGTTATCAAGTTCTCAACCATTGATCTTCATCATGGACAACTACAATTAAAACCTCCCAAGACACTCTACAAATTGGTGGTGAAAACCTAGGTGCCATTCCACACTTTTAAGTCATTGATATCATTGTTATAGCCTTGATCCTACAAAATCATATTTTGGCATAAAATGAACTATGAGGTCAGTGGGATGCAATCCACTCATTACCCTTTTCTCTTCTTTGGCTTCAAATATTCTAAAATCTGCATCTTAAAGTGTGTTGATGTCACCTTTGCTAAAAACTTTTATAGAATCAAGAATCCACACTTGGGCAAGTGTAAATCATCCTTTGTCTCCATTCCACCCTGGCTATAATGTAAAAACAACTTCTTGTCTCCAATCCACACTCTCAATAGTGTAAAATTGACTTTATCACTATTCCACTTCGGAGTTAGTGTAAACTTACTCTTTGTCATCAATCTATCCCTAAATAGTCTTGAGACTTGGTAAATTTAGCCTTATCGACACTTAGTCACTCGGAGCATGCAAGAAATTACTCTCGGTCTCCATTATGTACTTTATTTTGCATTGATGTCATCATTGTCAAAAACTTTTGTGGAATTAGGACCCATCACCAATCCGCACCATTTTACATTATAAACCCAACAAAATCACTCAAGGCAAAAATTTCACTAAGTGTTGGTGGATTAGGAAACTAATGCAGCGGATCTACTCCAAAATACACTAAAAAGTGTGCGAAATGGAACTTACATACCTTAGAATGAAATTTGCAATGCTTTCTAAGGATGTGGTCATTTTGGGCCTGCACTTACCTTCATGTATGCATTTTATATGTTGATGGACTATGGATGGAACACACTCCATGGATTTCATACATGGTATTCCAAGCAGTATTTTGTACTGTCTTAAATCCTCCAAGATATAACATAATGTAGGTATAGTCTTCTACCCAACCTAAATGGTGAGGACTATTATGCCAACCATGGGAGATACAACATCATTAAATGCTTTCAAGGTGAATGTGAATGCTGCAATGTGTGAAGGTAGGATGTTGAGATGCTTCAGTGCATTTATGGTAATAATTTTTATCATGGAGCCTGTGTCAACCAATACCTGCTTTTAGGGGATCTTTTTGATGCATGCAATGATGTGCAAATGAGGGTCAAGTATATTTGTGAGCATGGGTTTGATCTTGTGATCCTAAAAAGTGATAATAGGATTTTTGTACATTTGTATATATCCCAAAAATTTATTGAAAGCATGAGTCATTTTATTGTAACTCGATTGAACTTAAAATCGTCATGAGAGTTTCCTAGTACTTAGGGAACTATTGTATTGAAGAACACAAGCTTATACTGAGAGGGGGGTGAGCAGTATAAGATCAAATTTTTCTTTTCTTTCCCAAATAATATTATACAATATTATCAATGACAATATCAATAGTAGTAATCAAAGCAATGCACAAATCATCACACACATGAGAGACACAAAATTTAACGTGGTTCATCCAATATGGGCTACTCCATGAAGAAAATATTTCTTCTAAATTTTCTCAAAAAATATCTTGGAAATCAATTCCCTATTACAATGTTTATGGACCTCTGTCCAAAGGAGACACCAATCCCTTATGCTCTGATTTGTGGATCTCTCTCAACAAGATAACTTTATCCCCTTGATTTAGTTCATGGATCTCTCTCCATAGGAGAACTCTATCCCCTTGCTCTGGTTCATGGATCTCTCTCCACTAAAGAACTCTATCCCCTTGCTCTATTTTATGGAAATCTCTCCATAGGATAACTCTATCCCCTTGCTCTAGTTCATGGAACTCAATCCAGGAGAACTCTATCTCCTTAAATAGTTTTTGGATCTCTCTCCATAGAAGAATTTTATCTCCCTAGTTGGTTCATGGATCTTACTCCACAGGAGAAATATTCCCCCTTACTCTTGTTTGTGGATCTCTATCCATAGACGAACTCTATTTCCTTTGCTCTAGTTGGTTAACTTCTAGAAGACTTCTGCCCCCACTTCTATGGCTTATTAATCTCTCTATAAGATACCTCTATCACCACTGCTCTGGCTAATGGTCCTATATACACTAGAGACCTCTATCCTCTCTACTCTGTTACCTCCAAATCCTACTATCAACTTTATCTCAAATCTAGACCAAAATCTATCCTAGTTCTATCACAAATCTACTCTAACTCTAGTCATAAATCTACACTAAAATTTGTCCTAATTCTAGCATAAATATGGTCTAACTTTTCTTAAAAATCTCCACTAAAATCTATCCCAAGTCTAGCACAAATTTGCTCTAAATTTGCTCATAAATTTTCTCTTAATTCTGTCTCAAATCTGCCCCAAGCCTTAACACAAATCTTGAACAAATTAGCAATAAAACCTGCTCTCAATTCTATTTCAAGTCTTCACAAGACTTGCTCAAATCTACCTTCAAGTCTTCTCAAAATACTTTCTCAAATTTACCTTCAAGTCTTCTCAAAATACTTGCTCAAATCTACCTTCAATGTTGCTCACATAACCTACTTTAAATATTTCTAAATCTTGCATACACAGCACAACTTAAATATCTTTCAGAAAAGCTTTATTCACACTGACAAATTCTACTTAGAATTCATTGAACCTTGGAACATATATATAATGATATGATATATCAAAAACTCAATATGTTTCACACTCACAAATATTGTACTCGATCAACCAATCTCTTTCTATTGTAAAATCCTAATCAAATCAAATCAAAAAAATGTATGGCTTGTTTCACAAAACTGATCTATCTTTCTTGCAATTTTTCTCTCAAAGATCAATCACACTAATGCACAATTTCCCTTTACAAAATTGACCTCAATAACTTTCACAATTGCAATCAATATCTCTCAAACCAATGTTTAAAATATTTCACAAAGATGCACTAACTTGTCTTCAACCCTAGCACAAGTAGTTCACAATTTCTAGCACAAATGTATTAAACGTTTTAATAATAGAAGCACATATTGTTCTCAAATTCTATCCCAAGTGTTTCTAAAATATTCAACAAATAAAAAAAATCCTCACTCAAATATTTCCAACAATGCTTATTAAACAATTCTTTTCACTCCAACAAACACTTTAAACAAGGGATGATGTGCCCATACCTCTTAATTTGATCTTGTGGAGATATGTCTTCAAAACTTGTCTCACAAATAAGTAATTTTTCTAATGCCACTTCAAGGGTTAGATTGCAAGATACTTTCTCAAAACATCCACATGAATTTTCACCTCAAAATATATTTCACCATAAAAAATTACAATAAAATATCAAACCACTATAACACCTTATTACTCCTATTCTTGCATGATAATACTCAACACAACAAACCAGAAATTACACATAAATTTCTTATACACCTTATACCTCCTACTTAAAATAAAATATTTTAATGCACCTTAATTTTTCAACAAGACCATAGCATCATTGATTTCATTTACCATACAAAATACTTAGCCCAAAAACTCCTTTCTAATTCAACCTTAAATACTCCACACTGTCCTCTTTTTAATACAAAATTAAAACTTTAAAGAACACCTTATGACTCCCTAGTGATTTCACCTTAAAACAATAAAAAATTAAATAATTAACTCTTACGACTCCCTAATTCAAGCACCATATGCATACCTTAAAAAATTTACCCCAAGCGTTGTTGTCACTACTCGAACTCGTGACTCCTCGCTGGCCCCATGCCCTAGAACAATGGTGGACACCATGTGGGCTAGCTACCCATATGAGCACAAAGGAGCATGTGCTCCTATTTCTTCAACAAAAATGATGCACAACCTTTCGACCAAGCAAAAATGCTCATCGTGATTCAAACACCGGACCTACCACCTACAACGTGCTCCACAAGCCAAGCTTGCCAACTAGGCTATCCACCCATGTTGGATGGAATCGAGTGCTCTTCCTCTCAACTATGCACTACCCTCGAAACTTGCAAAAACCCTTCTCTACCTCCACCGCTTGTTGAGCGAATAGAAATATTGGATATTAATTTTCATGGATGATCGAACACCTTGGCTTGCAAAACATTAGCCTTTTTATACATTTTTACCTTTTGACTTTGGACATCAACTCTACTTTGAACAAATGTCTCCATGCAATTTCAAATTTTGGTGCCATCTCAATATTTTTAAAAAAATATTATAATAATTTAAATCTAAGGTATATTTAAATATTATAATCTATATTTTAACCTTTGGACCCTTTTAATTTTTAATTATTATAATTATTTAAATCTCCATAGATTTAAATATTATAATCTCTTTTTTTCTTCTTGGACCTTTTCTTTGGATAAAAGTCTTTTCCATCATAAAACCTCTTCCTTTTTCTTTTGCAAATGTCATCATGGTAAAACCATTAAACCTTTATTTTCCTTGACATAAATGACAACCAATGTCATTAACTTATGCCATTAGTTCTTTGACATAAATGACAACAATATACTCAAAATTTCTAAAAATCTCCCCCTTTGTCATTGATGGCAACCTTTTTCTTTTAATTCCTTTTTTCAAACCACTTGATTCCAAATATGCTCCCCCTGAGAAATTGTTCCTCCTGATTGAATGCTCTCTCACTTACTCAAATATCTCCCCCTTTGACATCAAAGGAAAATGGACTCCTTTGGGGCTAAATATAATACTCCTAGCTTAGCCACCTCCCCACATCCTCTCTTTGAGGTGATTAATTTTGGGATGGGAGTATTTCTACTCCCAACATGCAATGCTCTTTTTCTTTGTCAACCTTCTTTTTCAACACTTTTGTAGGTATACATTTTTTGTTCTTTTGAGTATCCTTATTATTTATTGTCTCTAGCAGTTCTGGAAACTCTTTTCTACACCACTTGGCCTTATACCCAAGATTATTACACTTATAACACTTAATGTTATAGTTCTTGGAAGTTGTAAATATCTTGAAGTTCCTCTTGGTGAAGCCATAATCATTTCTATCATGAAACTTGCAGTGGATTGCTTTATGATAAAATTTATTACAAGAGTTGCAATACCCTTGAAATATATGTCCATATTTGAAGTTCCTCTTAGTAAAATCATACTCCTTTCCATGAGTCCTACAATGCATAGCTTAGTGACCAAACCAATTACATGAAAAACAATGTCCTTTGAAGAAATATTGTCTTTATCCCATTGGTCTCTTAGTCCTTTCTTCTTTGTGATGATCCATGTTCCTTCTTTGTGCATTGTTTCCTCTCTTAGTGAAGCTTCTATTCTTCAACTTATCCTCATAAGTCTCAATTTCTCCTTCACTCTCTTCTTCTGAATATTCCTCTTCTCTTGAGCTTGAGATTGACCCTTCTTCTTGTTTCCCTTGTCCTTCTTCAAAACCAAGTCATATTTTGATATATGAAGATCTTTGTGCATTGATAATATTATACAAAGTTTTTGAACTTTTCCTAAACTTGTGTAGCTTGTCGTTAGAATATTTTACTTCCATATTTGGCCATTACTTTCTTTTATAACATTCTTAGCAAAGGAAAAATAGAGTGCAACATGGAAATAGAAAGCATAATTAACAATGTGTAGACACCTAAAATGCATCATGTCGAGGTGACTACTCATATGGGACATGCAAATAGACCATATGAATGATCTTAGATATCTCCAAGGTGAAGCAGTGGTTTTAATCACTCAATTTGGGCAGATTTGGCTAACTTAACCCTAGCCATGGCTAAGACCTATGACTAACAGAGATAGCTATGCCTCAGAGCCATGGCTAGCATCAAAACTATTTTAAATCATGGGTCAAGCCAAATTCAGTTACAACAACCTGGGCAATAGAGATTCAAAAAAATTTGGGTGGGGAAGCATCGAGAAGGTTTCCTCCAACTGATCCAACTGCAAGTTTCTTGTTCTTGTCTTCTCCATGAAGCTAGATCAAGGCCTTCAATGTGCTATAAGACCCCCATCCAAATTGGGGAGAAGTCTAGAGAATTTTTCAATTGAGAGTAGCAAATCCCTACCAAATTGGAAAGCAACTGGAGAAATTTTACATTGAAACTTAGTGAAGCCCTACCAAATTGATGACTCAATTGCCACCTTTTGGAGAAATCTAACTTGCCAATCATGAATGCATTCAAAGCCATGTCGATCCTAGGAGGCTAGGAGATCAAGAACTCACAATTGAGCCTCTTCCACCATGAATCCAGTGAATTCAATTGCTAAATCCATAAAAGGAAATCAAGGTGACCCTTGACCATCAATTCAATAAGGAGAATTGGAGATCCAAGCCCTAATTTGGAGAGCAAAAAGGTTTTCACCTCAGCCACAATTGTCAGCCATGGCTAATAGTTCTAGCTATGCCTCAGACCCATAGTAAGAATTTGATCTCTACTTTCCCTATTTTAGCCATAGATTTATAGTTTTATGCTTTCATCTTGATATAATAACCATATATTAATCTTCTTTGATGCATTTTTATGGTTATATCTAGAGATTTAGGGAATACTTCCTTCATTTCTTAGCATTTATCAATTCTAGACTAGTGTATGTTCATTTCATGTAATTTAAATTTCTAATGGTTAATTAGGATGTTTCTTAGATATATTCATGCTTCTTTACATGCTTTACTATAATTTAATGCTTTATTGAATAATTTTAATAGATTACATGTTTCATTTGCTTTCTTTAGCATTCTTTATGCAAAATTCCTCCAAAAGCCTCATCAAGAGAGGTCACCTTTGCTTTTAGTTGTTTTGTGTTGTTTCTTGAATGCAGGTTTTATAGGATCCATCCATTTGCAAGGAATTCAAGGAAGCATATGCCTCTAATCATGGATATGAAGGTCACCATTGATCTTGAGTAGTTTGTGTCCTATTGGAAAGTCTGCATATTACACCACCCCTCGTTTAGAGGGTTTTTAAAATTATATCGATTGTATCAACATTAAGTATCCCTAAGAGGGATGTGTATGTAATCAAATTTGGTAAAGTTTAATAAAAGGAAACCCTATTTATTATTGAATTCATTATTTTCAATTTTGCGTGCTTTAATTTTTTATGGTAATTGATGCATTAGTTATGTGTATGCTTTCTACGTGGGTACAAATGGCGATCACGATGGGAACCCTACAATTTATGCTATCCATGACTGATTGAATATGCTTTTTTATTTTAGGTACTTACCACAGTTAAAATATATGGTTAATAGTCTTAGCCGTACATGATAGCCATAGGTAACAATCTCAATCGTGCCTAATACATATGACTAAAAAAGGATAGAAAAATCATAGATATCAACTTCTCCATCAAACTTGGATCTCAAGTAGGAATAATTTCTCTATGTTTTCCTATGTTTGATTGTGTTTTTGATAGTCTGAATGCAGAAGAATGATGGGTTAAGTAGAAAATGTAGAGAAAGAGTAAAAGGAAAAATTCTTAAATGCTCTTAGGTTTCTACTAGCCATTGCTAGGAATAGTGGACTTCTGATTTTAATCCACCCTAGTCTCCAGCGGTCTAGGTTTTGTTTTTGAGTTTGCATGTATGAGGCCCAATTAGTGGCTACTCCTTCATGATTAGCATACATTCTATGAATATTATTTAGCATAGACGTGCATTCACTGAAATATGAATGTTCTTTTAAAAATAAGCATGTATAAAATTCATTCGAATGCTCTTTGATGCATTTTATTTCCATGCAAAAGTAAAAATAACCACACACACCATGTACTACATAAATGCTAGTGATTTGGAAGTCATATCCAACCACTAGTAGGGTTCAACGATGGTGGCAGTGATTTCCATCCGTTGGCCCAACTCCCTCGATCCTTGTTACTAGACCAATACTAAATTTGAGAACCATCATAGCCCATAGAAAATGTGCACCTATCTCTCTTCGAAGAGGTATATCACTGACTACGGGTGAACAGGGTGAGTACCGGGAGGACCTGTGCTCCCTAACCATGTGTGGACTTCATTACCACATATTATAGGTTGGATTACATAGCCTAGAGTTCATAACCATGTTATCAAGCTATGAGTATATAGGTGAAAGCCTTAAACTATTGAGTATATCATCAACAATTTCAAACATGGTGAGAGTAGTTTAGAGTTTTTAAAAATTATTAAATGCATCAAAATAGATAGGGCTCACAAAAAAATTTAAAAGAGATAATCATCATTGTTTGATTTGTTTGCCTTAAAATATACATACAAGATAATTCAACATCATGGTTATCACACGGAGTGGTTGATCTTGGCACAAAATCAAGGTCAGGGTCAAGGCTCCACCCAATTCACAACACAACATGGAGAACCCTCAATCATAATATCCTCTCAAATGATGTTCAATGAGCATTAGATGGGATAACTCTACATGTGGGGGTTCTCATCAGAATATCCCACTTAGAGGAGAAAATGCACATGCCTCATGAGATAGATCCGAGTATGGGAGATCCCAACATGGGGACTTCATGCATGGGAGTATATATCATGATCATACACCTTGTGGATCCACTGGATCCACTAAAGAGTACATCATCGATGAGGGAACTGTAACTAAGTTAGTGCTCATCCATACTCGAGATAGGGGTGCCTCTAGGCCCCCATAATTTCAAAATAGACAAGTAGAAAATCCATCCACTTAGGGGAAGGAAGAGAGGAATGCTTCAAAGCATTAGCCCTCGTGGACTCCAAATGACAATCAAACTGGCAAGTTTACATTTTACATGTCCAATATTGGATTCAATGGTATGCCACCACATGAGCCCTAGTACACCAAAAAATTGGATGGTCTAGATAGAGTCTTATGGAAGCTAGGGTATAAACCCTCAGTTGCACATTCTCCTTCTACGAGCTCTCATGGTGAAAGCACACATCGAACCATTAGAGAGCTAGGATAATGCTCTAAGCATCCTTATAGTATAATTGCCCCATCAACCCATGCAGGTATAGAGTAAAGACAACACCAGAATATGAATGTCATCTATACAAACAAGGGCAAGAATGTGGTAAGCCAGTCTATCATAGATCATACCAATAAAGCTGCTTGGATTGAATGAGTACAACCGATATTATAGATCGATCACAAAACTTGGTGTTGTAACAATGACAATAGATCCTCCAACATCAATTGGAGGATGTTCGTGCAGCACGTGAGTGCCTTGAAAATGAGGATTCTCAGAGGTAGAGGTTGCATAGGCAACATATTTTCAAGCAACACATGCATGAACAATGTATCCTTTATCAAAAGGAGCATGCTGAGTGAGAGAAGAGATTGGCTTGAGCTAATTTACCCCTTGTAGTGAGTATAGGGAGTGCACTCATAGACAAGCTATTTCACAGACTAATTTACACCCTGAACATATTGAGAACCATACTCATCATGTGGCCCAAAACACAATGTAGTGCCAAGCACTGGAAAATCATGGGCGTACGCAGTACAAAGAAGAAGTGGAAGATGATAAAGAATAAGAATGCCTTGAGATCTACCTAGTTGATGTGGAGGATGATACCATTCCCCCATCTCATTCGAAGAATAATTTTCCTCCTAAGGCTCCTCGTAGACCTCTCAGAGAAGAGGAAATTTTGTCTTCGAAGATAAGTTTCAAGCTATAGAGAAGAAAGGAATGGCTTATCAAAAGCCCACCTTGAACAAGATTCACAATATACCCTTCGATGCCAATTCTAGTGAATCCTAAGCACTTCGAGATGCTAAAGTTGGATAAGTTTCAAGGTGAGAAAGACACTTAGGAACACATTACAAGCTTTATGGACATGTGCTTTCAGATTGAAAGCAATGAAACTCTGTTGCTGAGAACATTCATCACAACCCTTTCAGGCCCTACCTGATATTGGTTTAATAAACTTAAAAGACACAACATAACCAACTTTGAATAGTTGGCTAATGCATTTCTTGAACACTTCTCCTTCAACGTCAATAAGAAGGCTAATCTATCTAATTTGGCTACTTTATTACAACATGATGATGATCCGATCATGTATTATGGTAAAATATGGAGAAGGATAATGGTAAAGTTACTATTTTCTATTTTGACCATTGATTGACTCAAATGTTTACCAAGATTAGTGCAAAGCATATCTTGTTACTATTGTAGCTACAATAGTACCAAACATTTAAGGAGGCCTTGGCACAAGCCAAGGTAATATAGGACATCAAGTTACAAGAGGGTAACTTGAAACTCAGGAACAAGAAATAATGGAACAAAAATAACACCCACAATAAAAAGAAACATGACAAGCTGGCCCATGTCAATCAAGTGGTGTTAAACCTCCATAAAGGGTATAAGAAGAAACAATAGAATTATCAAGACTAACCTCTTCCTACGTGATATGATAAGTCCAATAATAATTAAAAGGGTAAGAATAAAGAACAATGCCCCCTTGCTCGTTCACACCACTATCATAATCGATGACCTTGATATTCCATCAACTGAGTATGGCCAAGGCCATAAAATTACCAGAGATCAAATTGATAGATCCTAATCAACCCAAGCTAAAGGGGTATAGGGATGATTTGTACTATGCTTTCCATAGGATGAAAGGACATGACATTGAATTATGTTAGAGTTTTAAACATTTTTTACAGAACATGATTGAAAGGGGTGAGTTAACCATGGATAATCCTCAGGCACCTGACAACTAGAATATGGGATCTTCAATAACCCCTTACCAAATCATGAGCTATCGGGGAACAATGTTTGTCATGTAAATCAAGTGTGGGTTGAACCGCCAACTCAAGTATTTTTTAGTATGGTTAATGTTGTCACGAGATAAGGGAGGTATGAAAGACCAAATCCACCTCCAACTCCCATTAGAGAGCACATAAAAAAAAAATTGGCCAGCTCTGAATATTCTAGACCCACCTATAAGATCAGTGGTGACCATTAGGAGTAGGATAGTTCAAAGCCTACAGATAACTCTAGTGAATTTGTCAATATATGAACTAATTCAACAATCTCCCAAGCACATGGAGACGCTCATGGATATTCTAAGATCAATCGAAGTTCAGTCCCAGGACCCTAAAGCATTTACAAACTTCATGGGACATGTGCAACAGTGTAGTGAACCAGTCATCCAATTTAGTGATCACGAGACTAAGATGATCTCCACTACCATAGTGGATCTAATGTTATATATCATTGCATGTGTTAATCAAACACCTTTCAAATGGGTTTTTATTGATACAAGGTCATCAATAAACATAATTACAACCAAGGCATTAACGTATCTGAAGTTGTTGAAGTCACATATTATACCTTCCACTTTCACCTTGAGAGCATTCAATGATGTGTTATGCTCAACGATAGGTACCATAGTTCTTCTGATTTAGGTTGGACTAAAGACCATCCTTGTGATGTTTCATGTGATCGAATATGCCATGCAATATAACATCATTTTGGGGAGACCTTGGATTAGAGAAATATGTTGTGTTCCCTCGATATTACATCAGTGTATCAAATATATACATGAGGTACAAGTTCACATGGTACATTCTAACGAAGAGCCATTCAAATACGTGAACATAGCATATTTATCAAGGAATTTCATTCTCCCCTTAATGCATCTAGATATACGACCGATGTCACCTATTATATATCCAGAAGGTAAACTCAAAGGAGTGTGCATGGGAACTTCCATGATAACACGTTAGTTACCAGAGCACACTATAGTAGCTTCAACTAAACCTATGGTATCTAAAGTGCCTAGGAATGACAAGAAGCTTAAGGTAGTTATGGGAAAAAAAGAGTCAAAGGAAAAGCCCAAGGAAGCAACTGTCGAGGGTCCTACTCCCATGGATGATATAGTAAAGGAGGCACCTCAGCCTACCTCACCTACATATTTAGTAGGGTCATCTACACCATAGGTGACCATACATTTGGTTAACCCAGGATTAGCAGAATATATTGTGCAGAATGGACATTCATGCAAATTATTGAAATTACACAAGATATGGGTCGACCACAAGCCCATTGCTTTCCCATGGGGATGGTGGTACCATTATGGGTGCCACTCAACCAAACAAACTTTATTTATGGAGGGCTAGATCAATTGAAAATTTGCATGCCCATAGATGAGGATGATGATGAACCATTCATGGTGAATATTCATTATTTTTCTAACCCTAAATTTACCTTGTGCTACTTTGACAGTTACCATTGGCATGGTTATGACTTGGGATTATTTTAGTAGGGGCACCAGATTCCCATCGAACCACAATATCAGTTACCAATTGATATATTTGGGTTAGGCTATCATATTCGAGGATGAGATGAGCTCCTAGCAGCATCTTTAGATCATATAAATCTCACTTTGGGGGATGATGTGGATTGGAACCCGTATCACCCTAACTCTTATTATCTACAATGGGGTAATAGGTTGGTAACCTATATCTCAAAAGCACCACCAGAGATCTATCATGATCACATCATTATTGGAATATGTAATGCAACATTGTGTAAATTATTCTTAGACTAAAATATAAAGTCTAAAGAATAATATTTGAATTAGAAAATAATTCTATTTTATGTAAAAATATTCCCACCCAATTAATAAATAAAATAAGGGTGCTAGGAATATTTAATTTGTGGGAAAAAGTTATTTCCCCTTTTCTAGCAAATATTAAAAAGTAACCAATCACTTTTTAATATTTGATAGATGCCACTTGTCACACATCTCAAGATAAGATTGTGATAAGATTTGTCACACATCTCAAGATAAGATTGTGATAAGATTAGGGCAATTTTAGGGTTGTAGTAGAAAAGCTTCTCTTTAAATAGGGGTGTTGTCTACTACATCTTGTCATATCATGTTGATGCATATTGTTGCATAACATTGAAGCATTCTTGTATTGTTGAATCATTGAGTAATATAGTGAGCTTCATAGTGGATGTTTCCCTTCTTCATTTGAAGTAGGGTTTTACCACTTAATATTGGTGTTGTGGGTTTTCCTCTTTTGTGTGTGATTGATCTTGTGGAGCATTCTTCGATCTTGGGGAGACTTTGCTTGTCCCACATTTGGTATATAGCGGTTGGGATCTCCATCAAGTGTCTTCAATCCTTTGAGGTGAAAAACCCATTAAGGTATATATTTTTTATTTGATATTTGGGTATTTTATGCATTTGATATTTGGGCAAACTTATTTTGCAAATCTGCCATTAGGGTTTATAGATTTATTGTGTTTTTTTTATCTAGTTGTTAGATCTTTTGCAAATGGTGTTTTCATTTTAAATCTATAAATTTTTGGCATTGAGCTTTTGTTGGAAGGGTTTTGGAGCCAAACGGACCCCATGGTTGCGTCCGAAAGGCCCAAAAACCCTATTTCCATATATTATTTGCCCTATTTTGGTGAAAAATAAATTTGAGGCAATTTTTTTTATTTGGGGGCCAAATGGCCCCCACCCATTTTGTTGTACAGTCTAATTTTTTTATTATTCTATTTTTTAATAAAAAATAGTCATTTAATAAAAAAAAATAATCATTTTTTATTATTCTATTTTTTAATAAAAAAATAATCATTTAATAAAAAAATAGTCATTTTTTATTATTCTATTTTTTAATAAAAAAAGTCATTTAATAAAAAATTATAAAAAAATAGTCATTTATTATTCTGTTTTTTAATAAAAAAATAGTCATTTATTTTATTTTAAGACCTAATAGTCATTTTTTTTGCATAAATTGAAATGCATTTTTTATTATTGTATAATGCAACTAGAATCCTTTTATGCAATTTTTGGCAAATTTTTAGTCAAATTGTCAAATAATTTAGACCTTATAGTCATTTTTTTCTCACATTAACAATGGTTGTTTGTGAGTTTGCTTGTTTTGCAAGGTTATCCAAGTATGTTTTGGAGTATACAAGGCAATTTCGGATCAACTTTTTCACTCTCTTCCCCCTATTTTTATTAATTTCTTCTAATCTCTCTCAAGCATTTGCTTGAAGCATAATGTAAATTAATGTAACTTGTATCTCTCATAATGAAAGTAAAAGAGAATGAAAGTGAGAGAGAGAAAGAGAGAGAGAGAGTGTATTTGTGTTTTGCCTATTTTGCATCTCAACTAATCTAACTACTAACTTACTAACTTGCTACTAAACAATCTACTAACCAACTAACTTGCAATTTACTAATTTTCATATTAATCAAGAAGGTTAAAAATGAATCAACTTACTAACCACAACTTTAGTATTTGATTAAAATTTACTTAATCTTGCAACACAATTTATATTTGCTAAACACCTATTGAATCCAAAAGAATCCGCTCTATCGGTAGCAAGTCCTTTTCGGGTCCTCGTACTCGTACCCTTTTGGGTAGCTTGGTTGACCTTGGGTGAGATGAATTGGCAATTCATTAGGCTATAGCAAAACCTTAAAATGAACACTAACTTACTAACTTATTGACTATCTAACATTTAACAAATGTTTTATGGTTCAATTCAAGTTAGTTTATTTTGTTGCAAGATGATTGTTATGGTTAGTTACCTTCTTATTGAAGTTAATCTATTGCAAGTTGATCTTGGTTTATTTCCTTTATTCAATTGCAATATGGTTATAGTTGTTTATTGCAAGATGGTTATAGTAGTTCATGATGATGTTGATTATCTTTCATGATGATGCTTATCTCTCTTGATGATGCTTAATTTTGATTATCTTTCATGATGATTATCTTTGATGATTGAAAAGTAGATTACTTGAAAGTTATGTTTTTTTTATATATGCAAGTATGTTTATCTACTTTCTTATTGCATCATTTATTTCCTTTGTCAATGCATCTTATGTTTTGATTATGTTCACTTTCTAGAATGGTTGATCATGGAATCTCCTTCACACCTAAGCACATCCTTGATGGATCAAATTTTGGAATATGGGAACCAAGGATGAGGGCTGAATTTCAAGCAAGAAAGTTATGGCCCATTGTGAATGGAGATGAAGCAATCCCAACCCAGGCAAGGGCACTTGAGACATACAACAACAAGAGTCACCTTGCACTTTCCATGATTATCAATAGTGTGAGTGATGAGATATTGCTCACTATAAGCCATTGTGAGCATGCTAAAGATGCATGGGATTTGCTAAAACAAGTCCATCTAGGGTCCAACACATCAAGGAAATTCACTTTATTGTCCAAAATTCTTAGCACTATGCAAGGTGAAGAAGAAAGTGCCTTGATCTTCCTCTCAAAGATGAAAGACATGAGAACTCAACTATTGGCTTGTAATTGTGATTGGATAAGTGAGAAGCTCTTAAGCTTTATCATTTTGAGGAACTTGTCAAGCAAGTTCAAGAATTTTGTCACCATTATTGAGACTAGGCTAGAGCAAGAAGAGGATGGCATTCCTCTCAACACTCTTTCACAATTATTGATTCAACATGAAGAGTCTCTTAATAGAGACAAAGTGAATGGTCAAGTTTTCAAGGAGAAGAATGTTGCCTTGAGTGCCACTAAGGCTTCCTTCAAGAAGAAATACAAGGGAAGGAAAAATCAAAATTTCCAACCCAACAAGCCTAGAGTTGATTTCACTTGCAACTTTTGTGGCAAGAAAGGCCACAAGGAATAAAATTGTTTCAAGAAGAAGAAGATTGCAGAAAAGGAAGAGCAAGAAAAGGCTAAGGGACAAGGACCTAAGAAATGGTTTGGCAAGGGAAAGAAAAAGAACAACAATGTAAAGCAAAATTCTAATAAAAATGCCTTTGTTTGTGCCCTCTACTCCATTGACTCATCTACTTCTAATGAATGGGTGTTAGATTCTGGATGCACTAACCATATGTGTTTTGAAAAGGATAAGTTTGTGGACTTTCATAAGCACTCTTCAGATTCAGTTGTCATTGGTGATAATACTAGACTTCAAGTAGAAGGTGTTGGCAATGTTGTAATTGAAGGGAAATTACTTGATAATGTCCTATATGTGCCTAACCTTAGGAGAAATTTAATTTCAGTTTTGCAAGTTGCTAGAAGTGGTCACACTATTGAGTTCAATGCAACTTCATGGAGCATTAGGAAAGGCATGCTACCAATCATTACAGGTTATGTGAAGAATAATATTTATGTGTTAGGTGATGCTCCTCCTAAAGTGTGTTTAGCAACTAATGTTTCTCCTAGTAGCAAGCTTTGGCACTTAAGGTTAGGCCATACAAACTATCAAAATATTCAAATGATGAAGTCCAAAAATTTGGTTGAAGGCTTGCCTAACATTTCACCTATTCATGGTTTGTGTGAAACATGCATCTTAGGCAAGATGAGCAAACAAAAGTTTGCAAAGGACAAGTCAACAAGGGCCACACAAATTCTTCAACTCATTCATACAGATATTATGGGTCCATTACATGTTAGATCACTTGGTGGTGCATCCTATATTCTCACCTTTATAGATGATTATTCAAGAATGATCTTTGGGTATCTACTTAAGAATAAATCAGATTGTTTTGAGACATTCAAGGAGTTCAAAGCTTTGGTAGAAAATCAAAAGGGAGCAAAGATCAAAATGATTAGAAGTGACAATGGAGGGGAGTACAATAGCAATGATTTCAATGAGTTTTGTTCTTCTCATGGGATCAAAAGGCAGTTTACTTGTCCATACACTCCTCAACAAAATGGTGTTGCAGAGAGGAAAAATAGGACAATCATGGAGATGGTAAGATGCATGCTTGGTGACCACTTACCTCAATTTCTTTGGGGTGAAGCAGCCAGTACAACAATCTACATTCTTAACAGGTGTCCTTCAAAATCAGTTGAGGGGAAGACTCCTTATGAGGTTTGGAATGGTAAGAAGCCAAATTTGTCACACTTAAGAGTGTTTGGATGTGATGCATTTTCATATATTCCTTCAGAAAAGAGGAAGAAATTGGACAAAAAGTCTCAAAAATGCATCTTTGTTGGCTATGATGCAAGAACATAGGGGCTACAAGTTATACTCACCTTCTTCACGCATTGTATTTGTTTCAAGAGATGTCAAATTCAATGAAGACCTTCTTGAGTTAGAAAAGGGTGGGCCTTGTGTCAAAAGGACCAAGTGGTTGGATCATTCTAGGGGTCCTAAAGAGCAAAATTCAGTTAGCCAAAGGATAACTAGAAGTATGACCCTTAACATGTCTCTTCTAGCTAAGATAGAGAATGATCATGAGCCTACTTCTTACCAAGAAGCTTCACAACACTCTTGTTGGGTTGATGCCATGAAGGTTGAGATGGATTCTCTTCTAAAGAATAAAACTTGGGATCTAGTGCCTTATCCTAATAAGAGAAATGTTATTGGGAACAAGTGGGTCTATAGAATCAAGTACAATTCTAATGGAGAGATAGAAAAGTATAAGGCTAGATTGGTTGCTAAGGGTTATGCTCAAAAACATGGCATTGACTATGATGAAACCTTTGCACCAGTTGCCAAAATGCCCACCATTCGGCTTCTCATTGCTATTGTTTCTGCTCAAGGTTGGTAGATTTTTTAGCTTGATGTGAAAAGTGCCTTTCTAAATGGTGATTTGGATGTGGATATCTACATGAGTCAACCACAAGGATTTGTTGTACAAGGTAAGGAAACACTTGTGTGTAAACTAAAGAAAACCTTGTACGGTCTGAAGCAAGCACCTAGAGCATGGTACATGAAGATTTCAGGTTACTTCTTGTCTCTTGGTTTTGATAAATGCTATTCAGATACAGATCTCTATGTGCTTAGGAAGGATAACTTGGTCATTTTAATTGCTCTATTTGTTGATGACCTTGTTATGACTGGAAATGAGAATGAGGCCATTTTTTATTTCATCTCCAAATTAAAGTCAGAGTATGAAATGACTGACCTTGGTCTTCTACACTACTATCTTGGCATGCAAGTTTATCAGCATGAGGATTGTACCTTTTTGATTCAATCCAAGTATATTGAAGATCTTCTTAAGAGGTTTGATTTGGAGGATGGCAATCCTACTTCCATTCCTATTTCTACAGGGGTTAAGTTGGAAGTAAGTACATAATCTCAGTTGGTTGATGCTACATTGTATAGGCAGCTCATTGGTAGTCTTCTTTATGTTACCATCACAAGGCCAGATATTGCTTTTGTAGTTGGTATGATGGCTAGGTTCATGCAGAAACCTTATATTGAGCACTTACAAGCTACCAAGAAGATTCTGAAGTACCTTTCAGGTACTAGAGATTTGGCACTCAAGTATTCTAGGCTTCCTTCCTTTGCTCTTTTTGGCTATGTTGATTCTGATTTTGGAGGGGATAGAATAGATATAAAGTCTACCACAACATATGTTTTTAGTATTGGGTCTATAGCTATCTCTTGGTCTTCCAAGAAGCAAGATACAATTGCTCTTTCTACAATGGAAGTGGAGTATAAGGCTATGACAATAGCTGCATAAGAAGTGGTTTGGCTTCGTACCCTCATGAAGGAAATTGGCTTTGAGCAATTTGGTCCTTCATGTTTGCTCTCCGATAATCAATCAGCTATTGCCTTGGCTAAAAATCCTGTAATGCATCAAAGGACAAAGCATGTTGAAATCCAAGCCCACTTTATCAGAGAGAAGGTATTGGATGGGACTATTCAGTTGGAGTATTGCCCATCATCTTCTAATTCTGTTGATTTGTTCACCAAACCTCTTCCCAAGGAGCAGTTTTGTAAGTTGAGGGACTCACTTGGTTTGGTGAAGTTGTCCTCAAGGGGGAATGAAGTGTAGTTACACTTGTGTGATGACAAATTCATCCTTATGAGGTGTTTTGTGCTATATATATGAGTTGATATTTGGTGGTATAATTGCTTTTTGCATCTCTTTTGAACATGGTACTTTCTTGTTTGCCTTGTGCAACTTTTGTACATGTTACTTTGTAGATGGCATTGTGCAATTATGGTATATGATGCAATTGCTTTATGCGACTCTTTTACATGGTACTTTCTTGTTGCCTTGTGCAACTTTGTACATGTTTTTATGTAGTTGGCATTATGCAATTGGTTTATCATGGTACTTTCTTGTTAGCATTTATGCTACTTTTGTACATGATATTTTATGGTTGGCTTTATGCAACCGGTGTGCACACTTTATTATTTTCATATACCTTATGCAACTCTTGTACATGGTACTTTTTTGTTAGCCTTGTGCTACTTTTGTACATGGTACTTTAGAGTTTGCATTATCATGGTACTCCTTGTTTGCTTTATGCAACTTTGTACATGATATTTTTTGATCAACTATATAGCACGTGACTATAAGTATGGCTTGGCATATTTTTGTGATGACTTATAGTTCACTATTTGTTAGATCAGTTTTGTTATCATCTTTGGATATTCATATATGTTGTGGTGAATATATTTATGATGATGTATCTAACTGATCTTATGTTGAGCTGCTTGTAGCTTGTAGGTACTTCCATTTGGGGTTTTGCAGGCTTATTGAAGACACCCTTGTGATGTTTTCTTCTTGTCATTTGCAACCACTTGTGGTTGATGGATGGCTTTGTAAGCTGCTTGTATCTGAAGCTACTCTATTGGGGGCTTGTAGTCTCATTTTGGCCCATTTTGTATTGGTGCCTTATTGTAGACCATTCTTGGTCATAGAAGCTCATTGTAACTATATTACTCATTTGATTCTCATCCCCATTTGTATCTTTAGGGGGAGAATGTTTCTTTGTTTCATAATTCCTTTCCCCAATATTGCATTAAGGGGGAGTGTTGGAATATGTAATGCAACATTGTGTAAATTATTCTTAGACTAAAATATAAAGTCTAAAGAATAATATTTGAATTAGAAAATAATTCTATTTTATGTAAAAATATTCCCACCCAATTAATAAATAAAATAAGGGTGCTAGGAATATTTAATTTGTGGGAAAAAGTTATTTCCCCTTTTCTAGAAAATATTAAAAAGTAACCAATCACTTTTTAATATTTGATAGATGCCACTTGTCACACATCTCAAGATAATATTGTGATAAGATTTGTCACACATCTCAAGATAATATTGTGATAATATTAGGGTAATTTTAGGGTTGTAGTAGAAAAGCTTCTCTTTAAATAGGGGTGTTGTCTACTACATCTTGTCATATCATGTTGATGCATATTGTTGCATAACATTGAAGCATTCTTGTATTGTTGAATCATTGAGTAATATAGTGAGCTTCATAGTGGATGTTTCCTTTCTTCATTTGAAGTAGGGTTTTACCACTTAATATTGGTGTTGTGGGTTTTCCTCTTTTGTGTGTGATTGATCTTGTGGAGCATTCTTCGATCTTGGGGAGACTTTGCTTGTCTCACAATCATGGTAGAGGTAAATCAAGGAGACAATCCAAGAGATGACTTGGATAATGAAAGCCATGAAGCTATCGATAAAACAAGCATGTAGATACAAAATTCAGGCACAAAAGAGTCCATTATCGAAAGTGATGGAGCAAATTGTGATTTTGGAATATATTATGATGAGATATCCTCACATAGTGAATGATACAAGGATAAAACTGAGTTGGCCTACTTAGGTCCTCTAAATTTGTGTCAACTATTACCCATGGAATAAATGGGTGAGACTAAAGAATACTTCATGGTTGATAGTGACCATGAAGAGGAAATAGGGTAGGCCTACCTTGGGCCTCATATTTCTAATCATCTAATCCCAATAGGTTAGGGTGAATGACTCATATACAATAATTATGATGAGGATGAGACTGAGAGAGCTTATCTCGGGCCTCACTATCTATGCCATCATCATGAGTCAGTTGACATCGATGAGATGCATTGGTGAGTCTTTCCTGACCTACACCTTAGAGGAAGACAACCCAATTTGGATATGATTTATCATATAGTCTTCCCCGATCCACCAATGTACATGTAGCTCTTGTAGCTAAGTGATCATGTTTTCAAGTTTCTTCATAGACTAGATTCAAATATCCCCATAACTCTAGAACCACATCTCGAGAATGGAAGTAATATCAATGCAGTATCACACTCATGTGGTCTTGGAGATCCAATCCATTCTATTAATATGATATTTATTTATTTGACCACTCCACTTCACAATCCATCCGACCCCTCCAAACCATTTTATCTCAATACAAATGCTATTGATTGGGATAGTGTTGAATCACAGCTAGAGCCTGAATATTTCTTCCTAATGAAGAAATGTTGCAACCTTTTCATTTTGCATCAGGCTATGCACATTATTTTTATCACACTGAGGGAAATTTCAATGTAGGACCTTTAAACCCATTTGATGACATCCACTTGATTCCTATGCCTCATCATCTTGAGAAGGGATTACATATGCCAATAGAGGAGGCCTTCAATGTGGATATCAATAATGATCCCACTAATCCTAATAAGGTCAAGTTTGGAGAGATTCTATCTCCTGATGAGCATGCCATACTTATCCCTCTACTGAAAGAGAGACCTAGCCTTTTTTCGTGGACATACAAGCATATGTTGGGATTAGATCTAAAATTGGGTACTCATAATATTTCACTAGACCCCTATAAGAAACCTATCAAGTAGAAGCTTAGAAAGATGCATCCGAAAGTCACTTTAATGGTTAAATACAAGTTACAGAAGTTGTTGGATGTAGATTTCATTATCTCCATTGACTATCCATAATGGGTATCAAACATGGTACCTGTAGGAAAACCTGATGGAAGAATTTGTATTTGTATGGATTTTAGAGACCTCAACAAGGCAACACCAAAGGATTCATTTTCGTTTCCCAACATATATGCTTTCATAGATGCAACTGTAGGTCATGAGATGCTCTCCCTTATGGATGATTTTTTTGGTTACAATCAGATTTGGATTAAAGCTGAAGATTAGCATAAATCTACGTTCACAATGCCATGAGGGACATTTTGTTATAAATTTATGCCATTCAGCCTTAAAAATGTTGGTGCCACATATCAGCGAGCCATGACATATATTTTTCATGACTACATGCATAAGATATTGGAAGATTATATCGATGACTTTTTGGCAAAGTCATTATTGCATTCAGAGCATGTTGAGGTCCTGAGGAAGGTCTTCGATCACCTGATAGAGCATAATGTTAGGTTGAATCCCAAGAAGTGCATATTTGGCATAACTTTAGGAAATCTCTTAGGGTTCATAATTTCAAAATTAGGCATCGAAGTTGATCCAATGAAGTTCAAGGCCATATTAGAAATGCGTCCCCCAAAAAATATCAAGGAATTAAGAAGCCTTCATGGCAAGGTAGCATCCAAAAAGTGATTTATCATACAATTATCAAAAAAATGTCGACCCATGAATAGATTTATACACAAAGGGGTCCCATTCAATTGGGATGAGGATTCTCAAGTGGCCTTCACTAAAATCAAGCAATACCTGGAAACTTCGCCAGTGCTAGCTCCACCAAGACCAGATGTGCCATTTATGATATATATATCAACAACTAACTTTGCATTGGGAACCATTTTAGCCCAAAAAAACATGCAAGGTAAATAGTAGGCCATATATTACATTAGTCACACCTTGGTGATTTATGAGCTTGGATATGCATATGTGGAGAAGCTATTTTAGTAGTGGTATTTGCAATGAAGAAGTTACATCATTATATACTAAGTCATATGATGTATGTAATAACCAAACAAAATCCTTTGTAGTATATGATGAGTAAGAACACATACTACAAAGTGGATCATTCTATTGTTAGAATTTGATTTGGAATTCATCAACCAAAAGTACATAAAGGGATAGGTCATAGCTGATCAACTAGCTGAGGCACCTCTTGAGAATAGCAAGCCTCTCACCATAGAGCTTCCTGATGAGACAATATTCACATTATTAGAAGCATCCTAACCTAAAGAACCAAATAACAAAGTTGATATGACTATGTTCTTCGATAGTTTGAAGTGTGAGAAAAGGGGTGGTGTAGGAATTGTCTTCTTCACACCATAAGGTGCTCCAATGCCCTTGTCGTTTAAGCTGGACTTTCATTATACTAATAATAATGCTGAGTATGAAGCCCTAATCCTAGGCCTCCAAATAGCTATCACCATGAAGATTAATTGATTAAATATCTTTGGTGATTTCCTTCTCATAGTAAATCAAGTGAAGGAACTTTTTCAATGTAGGTGTCCCATTTTAAAAGCTTACAAGGATCTTTCTGACACATATCTAGCCCAACTATAATGGTATGACATCAAGGTAATCCCTCATTCATTTAATAGATTTGCAGAAACTATGGCATCTTTGGGATCCTTAATCCCTCAAAATCTATCTGCTAACTTTACTATCATTCATGTAAATATGATATCACATGCCATGATGCAACGTAAAGATTTTGATAACAAGGAATCAATCAAAATGATTCATATAGAACCAAACTATGAGTGGTTCTATAAAGCTAGAGAATTTCTCAAGAAGGTGTCCTGGGGTCTTTGATCTTGTAGGGTCCTATAGGAAATTACACCACCATTCACCATAAGGTTGTATCCCAGTTTGCATTCATGCATAGCAAAATGCCAAGGTAACAAGTCATCTTGACAGTTGAGGTAGAAGCTTATTAGGATTGGATGTCACAATTACATGACTTCCTAAAACTTGGTTTAATCTCATGGGGATTATTGCATATCATAAAACTCACATTCAGATAGAAAATGACAAAGTATGTCTTGCTTGGAGATATCTTGTAGCACAAAAGCTATGATGGAGTTCTCCTTCGTTGTCTTGAGGACCTATTATTAGCTTGGGTAATTTTGCAAGCTCATGATGGTACATGCAATGGACATTTTAGAGGCATGGCCATTGTCAAGTGCATCCTTCAAATGGATTATTATTGGACCATAATGGATAAGTATTTGCACCGCGTATATCAAGAAATGCATCAAATGTCAGCATCATGCTAATCTTATGCACTTGCCATCACAGGCCTTATAGCCCATTCAAGCGGCTTGGCCATTTGCTTAGTGGGGTTTGGATCTAATTGGTAATATCTCTCCTCCATCATCAGGCTAGCATACATTTATTATAATGGCTACTGAGTATTTTAAAAAGTGGGTGGAAGCCATTCCCTTAACAACAACAACTAGATAACGTATTAGGGAGTTTATACTGCACAATATCATTAGTTATTTTGGGATACCATCCAAGATAATCTTGGGTAATGGAACATAATCAAGAACAAAACTATGAGGGCTTTAATGTGTAAGTACAATATATAGCATATTTTTTTGACTCCATATTATCCATAGGAAAACGGGTAAGCTGAAGCTTCAAATAAGACAGTGGTCACCATATTGAAAAATATGGTACAAGAAAACCACAAAGATTAGTATATCCAGCTTCCCCTTGCGCTATGGACTTATAGGAATAGAATTCAGGTGCCCATTGGGGCAACTTTGTTTATACTAGTATATTGTATTGAGGCCATTATGCTCCTAGAGTTGGAGATTCCAACGCTGCACATCACATTGAAAGAGTTCATTGATTATGACACTGTGTGACAAGCTCACCTTGATCAATTGATGCTTCTTTATGAACATCGTGTGAATGCCTTGGAGCATCTTTATGTCTACCAAGAGCATTTAAAATGAGCTTACAATAGTAAAGTCCACTTGAGATACTTTAAGGTTGGTGATATTGTGTTGAAAGAGAACCAAAAAAAATCAAACCTACTATCGTACTTGTGAGATAAATTCATGGCTAACTAGTTAGGTCCTTACATTATCTTAGAGCAGATTGGACCTAGAATGTATCACCTAACATTGCTTTAAGGTGTTGAAGATCTTGAACCTCTCAACATCCTTCATCTTAAGGTGTTCCACACATAATAATTCAAAAACTTAAAAATATGGAAAACTTCAAAATCCATAAAAATAAAAAAGTAATAAAATCTAAAAAATATAAATATTGCATTTCATTTGCATTATGCATTTTCATTTTGCACTTGCATTAGGCATTTTCATCCATTGCACTTACATTAGGATAGGTTGTGTTTGCAATCTTACAAATGACACCACATTTGTGTTTCAATCATGCATCTATGCATTATCATCATCATCCATAACCCTTGTGAGTAATTGTGTTTCTCAACACAACCCCTCTTGTTGCTATGAAGAATATACTAGGGTTTTCTGGTCATTTAGCCATACCTAGTGGTCTTCTCAAATTTAGTATAAAGCTTGCTTTGCTTTTTGAGGATGAGGACTAGTTTTGATAGCACTTAGAACATCATAATCCCATCACTAATAAAACACATTTAACAATACTAATTAGGGTAAGGAAGGATGAACACTACAAAAGTGGTCCAGGTCACCTTAGGTGAAAGGTTTTGTTACTTGCTCATTTTGTGAGGTGAAATGGTCTAGAGTAGTGGTCATTGGCAAAAGGACAAGTTTACCCCCTACCTAAAGAGATCCCTTGCTTACATAAAAAGGAGAAATTTCCCAAAGTTAAATCCTATCCCTTGCTTTAAAAAAAAAAATTACAAAATAAATAATGATTTTTATCACTATATATGAGCAAGTATCCCAATAAATTGAAGAAAATAAGGGGATGAGCTTGAATCCTAGGAATGATCAATGCTCAAAAATCATAGGGTGATTCCCAATATAGCAATGGGATGAATGAATCTCACCTGACATTGGGGTAGGTCTAAGCAATTTACAAATGAGCTAGCTTGAGGTGGTCTGTATTGCCTAGTGGTCTAGTCTAACTAAATTCAAACTTAGGATTGGAAGAAAATTTGAGGATCCCCACTATAGAAATGGGTTGAATGAATCCCACCTGGAACTGGGGTATGCTTATGTCTCATCTAATATATTCATTTGCATGCATAGGGGTAATGAATAACTTGATCTATCGAGTGAAAATTTTATTTTTAAAAGTCTAGTATAGTCATTATACAAATTTTGATAAGTCAACTAGGGTGTTTGAGTCTCATGGAAAACCTCAAAAATTCCCAAATAGAAACAACCATTTCAATCATTCAATTATAAAAAATAATTTATGAGATTTTGTTTATTAGGATTGTTCATAATATAGATTAGATACCGGATGGATATCAACAATGATATTTAAATGACCACTGACTATGTTGTGCATATTCTTTTAACTTACAAGAGCTTATCAATAGAAATAATACATCATTTCATAGCACATATGGATGTTTAATTTATTAATTCTTATGATAAGAAGTGTCAATTACATGTTATTATTGTTTATACATTCTGTGGTGTCATCCATTAGATTGTTAACTCATATTGCATTCACACATTATGTTTAAGTGATTAAAACATACAGGTTCATTTACATTAGAACATCATCATGTAAATAGTGCATTGCATACATTGCATTTACCCTATTATAACATCATAAATGCATACAAGTATAGTAAATTAAACATGCATTTAACAATAAATAGTGCATCCATATGCATACATCATAGTAGTCCATCTACATATGTAGATCACAATATCTAGTCATACATACATCATCTAGCTAGTGCATGTCATCCATACATGACATCATATAGCATCAAATAAATAAATATACAATATAAGCATTGCATCCATATGCATCTCATAAATATAAAACAAATAAAACTACACATATAATGAGTCTCATAAAGTCAGATCATATATATATATATATATATATATGATATATGTGTGTGTGTGTGTGTCAAAAAAAGAGTATCCAGGCATATGTCCAAAATTTCCATAGGCTAAAACTATGTAGGTTCTCGAACTTACACTTTAAAATGGTATAAAAATCTGATAAGATCTATACTAGGCAAAACCTATACCTCCAGTATGTGAGTATCCTCTACCTGTGCCACCCTCTCGGTGAGTCTACCTAGATCTAGTACTAGTGGATCTCTTTGTCCTAGGTGTACAATGGCTAGGTCAAGCTAAATACTGCCCTCTCTCCTGAGTCCATTTCCTCTAAGTTCCTGTATCTATGGTCCTCTTAGGAACCTTACCCCCTAGTAGCTTGATATCTCCCTCTAGGTGAGAGATATGAGTAGTGTCTAATGCTTACTCATTAAGGTTATGCTAAACCAGAGCCCACAGCCTCTAGATATTTATATCTGGATCAAAACCTATGCATCCTTGCACATCTAAAATCATAGGACTAGCCTGTGGAGTTGAGGGCTCCCCTTGTGTGCCAATCACCTAATCCCTCTCAAGAGTCATAAGATGTAGCTGAGATCGTGCTAGATCTCGTGTGAGTATCATATTATCTAGGGTTGTAGTGGCACTATCACTTTGTGCCTAGTGAAGGTTATTCTCCTCCTAGTAGCTCCACCACTGATCTTATCTCTATCTTAACTAGGTCTATGCTATATTCAACTATGCTTGTAAATTAGTCATGGTGGTATCCCTCTGTAGGATCTACATATGTACGATCCCCACCTATGTCTGTAGGCTAGCCACATAGGTTCAAATATGTGTAGCCTCATCATCAAGATCCTCCTCCTCCTCCTCAACCTAGGGCACATCCTCAGTAGTTGTGCCCTCTCCCCATTCACCCTCAATCCATTGGTGAATCTTGCACCCATGAGGATCTACTCCCTTTGGATGTACCAATGCTGCCTCTAATATTGTAGCTCCATCTTCATCTCTATCGAGTGGGTCATCACCTCGCTATATGATAAGAGTCCACCAAGTATTTTAATTTGTAGTGGTCCCCATATCTACAAGTCCTAATTCCTACCAGTCATCATCCTCATCACCCAAAAAAGTAACCTATGGCCATGCTAGATCTCTCTCCAAAGTCAAGTGATGGTAGAGAGTAGGTATGGGTGGAATGTCCTGGTAGATACCAAATTGCCTTAGGACATGTGAGAAGTGGAAAAATCATGCATTTTGGGCTTACACATGATAATCCACCTATCTCTCCTAGTATGCCTCAGGTACTTGTCCACCCCTAGCCACATAGGACAATCCATGTATGACCTCCATAGAACCTTTTCGTGCTGTAGTCATGAAATTTGATCAATGTAGTACTCCAAGTATCCTTCCCAAGTCCTGATCTAGAATCCCTCAGCATCTCTGGACCAATAGGTAGCATAGCATTGTGATACCTCTACAATGACACCAATCTAACATGGAATTCTCCTTGGATGTTCGATGGTGATATGTAGCCATGTCCACATTTGTAGAAGCATGCTACAAGTGACTCCAATGCAGCCCCGCTATGTAATCTTGTATAGCTCATCATAGAGTTGGGATAGGAGGGTGCTACCCCATGATAGAATCATCAGCTACTCCAGTAGTGCACCCAAGAAAATCCTGCATACTAGAGAGGAGGTTCTAGGGGAACCTCTCTCCTGATGTGTTTGGCAAGAGGATGTGGATACATAAAAACATCAATATGGCCTATCTCTCTGAGAAGATGTGTGTCCTTTACCAAAACTCAATGGGAACGTCACCATGGTCAATATCCTCCAGTGCTGCATCACTCTGATCATCAAATATCTATCAAAATATTATAGTCTTTGTCATAATAGGAAAATAGGTCACCACAGGATAGAGTTGTGGCTAAGGAAATCATAAAATTTGATTGCATATGGCATGCATGGCTAGCATCCAGAAATAAATGCCCTCAAAATTAAACCATGAGGGGCTTCAAAATGTAAAATTAAAAATATCTAATGGGCCAAAAACCTCAAAATTTTCAAAATAACAAAAAAAATCAAATAATTCAAAATTCAAATGCACCTCATATCTAGTTATTTACCCTATACGCTTGACATTTGCAATGACTTATGATCCATGCAATCCAACAATATGATTAAATCAACATAAGGCCATTTAGGGTAAATTAGTCATCATGGAATTTATATGCTTCACTTGAATCCCTAAGAAGGCCTAGACGGTTAGACTGGTCCATGGGAATGTGGTATTCATATCAATTCTTCTATGATATTTTTAGCAGATCATCAAACAATATGATTCAATACAAGTCTAATCACAATTACTATCATTTTGATTCCCTAAGAAGGCCACAATGATCAAACTACTCCATAGGATAGATATGTACAATTACCTTTAATAGTTGCAATCATGGCTGAATTAAGCCTTGCCAAGTAATCAAAGTGCTAAAACCTTCAATTGTTCAAGTCATTCATTGTGGTCAAGTGATTCATCACTTCATTTAATTGTCCTGCTCTCATCAACTCGTCACTTTAGGGGGTAGTCATTATATCAATTATCATAATAAAATTCAACAAGATATCACTTGATCTTGTCAAATTGAATTCATCTTACGAATCATTGCTAAAGACTATCATAAGCTTACCCTTTGTTGGGGCAAAAATAAACTATGACAGTTAATTTAGTAGCTCTCCTCCTTTCATATCTATATGGTGCATAAGCCTATAGTAGCACTAAAGCTACCCGATCGTCATTGGAGCTTTCCAAAGCTTTACATATTTAAGCCTTCCCTTAGTTGAAAGCAATGATTCTAATATGCATGCCCTTTGGCAAGACTGGACATATTATGTTGATCAGATCAATGATCATCATTCAACCTATGACATCATTTTAGGAGGTCTATTTTTTCTCAACATTGTTTGTCCTCATAATGCATCCCAAAAATGGCATCTGTAGACACCTATAATGTATCATATCAAGGCAACTACTCATATAGGACATGCAAACAGACCATATGAATGATCTTGGATAGCTCCAAGGTGAAGTAGTGGTTTTAACCTCTCAATTTGGACAGATTTGGCTAAATCAACCTTAGCCACGACTAAGACCCATGGCTAACAGAGCTAGCTATGCCTCAAAGCCATGGCTAGCATAAAAACTATTTTGAATCCCAGGCCAAGCCAAATTTGGTTAAAAAAACCTAGCCAACATAGATTCAAATGGTTTTGGTCGAGGAAGCATCGATAAGGTTCCCTCCAATTGATCCAACTATAGGTTTCTTATTCTTAGATTCTCCATGAAGCTAGAGCAAGGCCTTCAATGTGCTATAAGACCCCTCTCCAAACTAGAGAGAAGTCTAGAGAAGTTTTCAATTGAGATCAACGAAGCCCTACCAAATTGGAAAGCAACTAGATAAAGTTTACATTTAAATGCAATGAATCCTTATCGAATTGGTGACTCAATTACCACATTTTGGAGAAAGCTAACTTGCCAATCATAAATGCATTCAAATCCATGTCGATCCTAGGAGGCTAGGAGATCAAGAACTCATAATTGAGTCTCTTCCACCGTGAATCCAGTGAATTCAACCACCAAATCCATCAAAGGATATCAAGGCAACCCTTGAACATCAATTCAACAAGGATAATTGTAGATCCAAGCCTTGATTTGGAGAGCAAAAATGTTTTCACCTCAATCGTGGCTAACAGTGCTAGTTGTACCTCAGACCCACGATGAGGGTTTGATCTCTAATTTTCCCTATTTTAGCCATATATTTATAGTTTTATACTTTCATCTTGATAGATTAACCATATATCCATCTTCTATAATGCATTTGTATGGTTAGATCTAGAAATTTAGGGTAGACTTCCTTATTTTCTTAGAATTTATTAATTCTAGACTAGTGTATGTTCATTTTATGTAATTCAAATTTTTAATGGTTAATTAGGATGTTTCTTACCTAGATTCATGCTTCTTTACATGCTTTACTACAATTTAATGCTTTCTTGCATAAGTTTCATAGATTACATGTTTCATTTTCTTTCTTTAGCATTCTTTATGCAAGATTCCTCCAAAAGCCTCATCAAGAGAGGCCACCTTTGCTTTTAATCATTTCATGTTGTTTCTTGAACGCAGGGTTTATAGGATCCATCCATTTGCAAGGAATTCAAGGCAACATATACCTCTAATCATGGAGAAGAAGGTCACCATTGATCTTGAGCAGTTCATGTCCTATTGGAAAGTTTGTGGATTACACCACCCCCTCATTTAGAGGGTTTTCAAAATTGTATTTATTGTATCAATATTGAGTATCCCTAATAGGGACATATATGTAATTGAATTTGGAAAATTTTAATAAAAGAAAACCCCATTTATTGTTGAATTCATTATTGTCAATTTTGCATGCTTTAATGTTTGATAGTAATTGATGCATAAGTTAGGTGTATGCTTTCTGCGTGGGTACACAATGTTCCCAAAGGAGTTAGTGATAGCTTAAATGAATATCTGTGTAAGGTAATCTCTAAGGAGGAAGTTAAAATATTTGTGTTATCTATGGGGGCATCCAAGGCTCTAGGGCCAGATGGTTTTCCACCAAGTTTTTTTCAACATCATTGGGATATTGTTGGAGAAGATGTATTCAATGCAATCCAAGAAGCCCAAGAATCTGGTAAGTTTCTTAAAGAATGGAATAATACCTTCCTTTCTCTAATTCCAAATAAATATGGGGTATATAAATTGCAATAATTTATACCAATCAGCCTATGTAATACAATTTACAAAATTTTTACTAAAGTTTTTGCCAATCGGTTGAAAAACATCATCCCTTCAATCATTAATGAAGATCAAGGAGGTTATGTGGCAGGTAAGTAGATTACTGAAAGCATCATTGTAATTTATGAAACAACACACTCTCTTCAAAGGAGGCAAGGTTCAGGTACGTTCCTTAAGTTGGACATGAACAAAGCCTATGACAGGGTTCCATGGTCTTTCTTAGATAAAATAATGGAGTGAATGGGTTTTAGTGAAAAATGGAGGTCATAGATTGGTATGTGTATTTTTAACCCTCGCTTTTCAATCTTGATCAATGGACAATCTACTAGGTTATTTCCTTCTAGAAGAGGAATCAGATAGGGAGATCCATTGTCTCCATATATCTTTATCATTATGGCAGATGCCCTAGGAATAACTTTGGAAAGAAATAGAAAGGATGGTAATATCAAAGGTCTAAAACATTCATCCATTGGTGAAGATTTATCTCATCAACAGTTGTGGATGATACTTTCTTATTTGGGAAATCTACAGAGGAAGAATATTTGGAGTTTAAAAAATTCCTTGATTCTTATGAAAAAGCTACAAGCCAAAAAATAAATTATGAAAAAATCAGGATTATATTTTTAAACATGGAGGAGAGTATAAGAGATAAAATAGTTAAAGTGTTGGGTTGTAAGGAGGAAAATTTCCCTATAACCTATCTTGGTTTGCCTTTATTTATAGGCAAGATGAAATATGAACTTTGGAATCCAATTATTGATAAATTTAATAGGAAAATTTAAGGTTGGAAGGGATATCTATTATCCTTTGTAGGAAAAGTACAACTCATAAAACACACACTTCAAAGCCTCCCTATTTATTTCTTGTCTTTCCTAAGGATTTTGAAATGTACAAAAGTTGCCATTTGATCAAACATAAATACACAATACATGCAAATGCTTAGAATATTGTTCTTTATTCATTAAATGGAATCCATAGGTTAAAAAGAGGATTATCCTGAATCCTTTATATGAATATCAAATAAACTGATAGCTCCTTTTGATATTCCTCGATGTAGGTGGGCTTCATGCGTATGTGGGCCATTGATAATGTTGATGTGGATGCTTTTTCACCTATTTTATGACCTAAAAAATGGGATTAGTGTGTTTGGGGGCTTGCCTTGGTCAGGCTCCATCCTGATAAAATATAATGAAAATCGAAAGGAAAACTATACTAAAATGCAACAAAAACTGCATAAAATATCATAAAAACATGAAATGAAGCATACCTAAAATATTTTGTGGGAGAAATATCCTATAGGGCCAACTCATAGGTCAGGGGACAAACTGGAAGTTGGATTCATAGGTTAGGGGGAAAATTGAGTTGTAAGTCATTTTTGTTGGAGATATTTGTTTGGATGGGCTCCTGAGATGTTGCTATGTTGTTTGTATGGTTCATATGTATTAGATTGCACTTCTATGAAGAACACAATATTATACTAAGAGGGGGGTGAACAATATAAGACCACTTTTTACTTTTATTTTCCAATCAATATTATGCAATGTATAGATATAAATATCAACAACAATAATCAAAACAATGCACAAATCACCACACATAATAGAGATACCAATTTAATGTGGTTCACCCAATGTGGGCTACTCCACAAAAAAATATTTTACTAAAATTTTCTCAATCAATCTCTTGAGAATCCTTTCCCTATTACAATGTTTATGGGCCTTAGTCCAAAGGATACACTAATCCCCTAATCAAGTTCATGGATATCTATCCATAGGATAACTCCTTTCTCCTTAGCTCTGACTGGTGATCTTATAGAATAATTGTTACCCCCACTAATCTGGCTAATGGATATCTATCCACTAAAGATACCTGTCCTCACTACCTTGGCTAATGGATCTCTATCCACTGGAGACTTTTATCCTCTATATTATATCACCTTCAAATCTCTATCTCAAATTTGTACTAAACATGGTCCTTCGGTCTAGCACAAATTTTCTCAATATTTGTCTTTGGTTTGGCACAAACCTATCCTCAAATCTGCACCAAAATATGTCCTTAAATATATACAAAACATAATCCTTTGGTATAGCACAAATCCATCCTCAATATCTATCCTCTGACCTACACTAAACATAGTCCTTCGGTCTAGTACAAATCTATCCTCAATCCTTAACACAAAGCTTGACTTAATCTCAAATCAAATTTGCTAGATCTGCCCCAAACCTTAAACCAAGGTTTGAAAAAATTAATGAATCAACTCTTCTCACAAGTCTTCTCAAATAATTATCTCAAATATGCCTTGTAAGCTTCCACAAAATCTCACACTAACCTATCCATAAGTCCTCTCTTAGAACTTGCCTAATATGCTCTCAAGTCTTCACTAAGACTTACCTCAAATCTTCTCAACAAGTCCTCACTAGAACTTGTCCAAATCTGCTCAATAAGTCCTCACTAGAACTTATCCAAACTCTTAGAAACATAAAGAGAATTGTTAGAGACTCAATATGATTCACACTTACCACAATGCTCAATTACTTTCAATCACTCTTTTACAAACATATATAGAATTGTTAGAGACTCAATATGCTTTACATTCGCCATAATGCTTAGTTAATTTCAATCGCTCTTTTAGAAACATATATAGAATTGTTAGAGACTCAATATGCTTCACAATCTCAAAATCTCAATCACTTTCAATCTCTCTCTTATCACAGAAACATATAGAGAATTTCTAGAGACTCAATATGTTTCACATTCATCCACACTCAACCTCTTTCTCAAATAAATTCAGAATATAGAACAATTTGTTTCAAAGAACTTGAACTATCACTTTAACACATCCACTTGACTAGGCTCAACCAACTCTACTCAACCAATCACTCAATGAAATAATCCTTGCTCACAAACCCTAGTCCAAGCATATGAACACTCACTCAAATGTTTCCAACAATGTTTATCAATCAATCTCACATAACAATGATACTCATGATCTTTGCAAATCCTAGTTCAAGTTCTTCACTCAATTAATCACTTCAACAACAATTCTTATAAAATAATCTTCACATAACAATGATACTCATGATCTTTGCAAACCCTAGTTCAAGTTCTTCACTCAATTAATCACTTCAACAAAAATGCTTATAAAATAAGGTTTTATCAACAACTCTTTATTTCAAAAAATCTTGAAGCATTAATTCAAAACACACTCAACAATGCTAACCAAACAATCCTTTTCACTCCAAATTTGCATTCACAACTTTCAAAAATCACTCACTAGGAATATGTGCCCATACCTTTTGTTTGATGTAGAAGTGTCCTTAGAAAAAATTATCTCAATCACAATTTTATCCTTTGCCAATTTCAATAGTTATATGACAAATATCACATTAACTCTCTTTCAAAATATTTCTCAAACACAAAAATAATCAATCCCAAATACACCTTATTACTCCTTGAAATTAACAATCATAAAATTACATATAAAAATAATCACTCAAAATGCTCCTTATAATCCCAAATTTAATAAATCAAACTTTCAAAATAACCCTTCAAAAATAATTATTGCCTACCCTTTTATATCCCTCAAAACACTTCATAACCAAATTTAATTTAGGCAAAAATTAAATCTTACAAACCCTCAAAAATTATTTTTCAACCTTAGGCACATAAAAATATTTTCTATTTTCCTTCAACCTTAGCACATTCCAAATTAAGCGACAAACTCAACAATCATCAACGCATACCTTTGTCTCAACCACTAAAAGGCCTCGGTGGGTTTTGACCCCGAAACCTCTCTGTTGAGCACCTTACCAAGGCACTAGCCCACCATGTGGGCTAGGTGCTCCCATGAGGATGGGAAAGTTCTTGCCCCCCTTTATATCCTTGTTGGCACCGCTTCAAAGAAAACAACGACCTTCCTTCCTTGCAAAATGTGAACCCTATGGGATTTGAACCTGTGTTCTCCTTGCCATAAACATCTTAACACATTTCATCGTTACCAGTTGCACTACGTGGTGCTTTTGCAAGGTGATATGAGCCTAGATCCTATTTATCCCTTCTCTTCTGCCGAAGACTTTTCAAACATAAAAATCGTTGCTCTCTTTCAGCACATAAATCAGAATATTGGCATCTGAATAAGATCTTAGTGGGGGGTCTTAAGGCAAATATTTTTCCTTTATATATATGTAGTGCCTTGATGTTATACATATCGGTGCTCAAATCGAATTTAAAATTTTGATTTATAAACTTTTCTTTATAACCCTTTTAGGGTTTATTTAAATTAATTTATAATAAAATTATATTAATTAATTTAAATTTCCATTTTAATATTATAATAAACTATTATAATATTATTTTTTCTGGACTCTTCTTTGCCTTTTAGACCTCATCTAATTTCCTGGAATCGGGTCTTGATCAATTGAATGCAGACTATCCTTTTGCACTTATTAGAGAACCTGAAACTAATGTTGCCCACTGAAACTGCCACTAACCGGTGCTGACAGATTGACATCAATGACCACTCACTCTTGACATAAATGACAACTCATCTACTCAAAATTTCCAGCATTCTATTCATATTTATGTAGAGTTTTTATAGGTTTACTAAAAGGGTAGAGAGAGAGATAATGAGGAATTAGGTCCACTATTTATAGAAAAACTCAAGGTGTAGGGGGTCTAGTTAGGAGTACTAAACCCTAAGGTCAATTCCTATAGTGGTTAGGATAGGGTTTGTGAGGTGTCATTCCTACATTCCCTAAATAAATATCTCATCCTCACACGTGTGAGGAGAGATTAGGGTTAACTAGGATTAGTCAACTCTAAGGTTAGATTAGGGTTGGGTTAGGGTTTCCTAGAAAATATCCTAACCAATTTGGTGCACACACATGTGGGAGGGAATAATTAGGACTAATTAAGGTTTAGGGACCTAATTAAACTTTTTAATCCAAAAAGTGCACTTAAGTGAAGTGAATTTAAAATTAGAAATGCAATTAACTTAATTAAGACTTTTTGGGAACTAATAGTCCATGGGGTCCTAATTAGGTCTAGGAAGGGCTTAAGTTGCCTTAGGGAATTGATAAGTGATCTCTTGATAGATAGAAGGTGATTGGGTCATGAATTTGTGTATTTTAGTAGGGTTTCATACCTATAGACAAATGAAATGATGTACATAATTCTACGAATGTCTACAATGCTCTACACTGGTCTAGAGCAGTCTACACTGGTCTAGAGTGGTCTACTCTAGTCTAGAGATAGTCTACAGTGGTCTACAATGGTCTATGCTGGTCTACAATAGCCTAGAGGTATCTAGGATGATCTATGCAAACCTACAAGTGTCCTGATGGATCTAAAAGTATGTAGAGGTAGACATGTGTAACTTTTGGGTGTCTACATTTTACCCCTTTTGTACTATATTGTGTGGAACAAAATTTAATACAAAAATATGATGGGAGAAAGTAGAAGATGGAGAAGGGAAGGGGAGAATAGAATTCAACCAAGGGTATGTAGCTGCTTGAAGCATGACCATACAACATTGATCGGGAATCCATGGGGAGAAAAGAAGAGGAAAGGAAGAAGAAGAAGGGAATGGAATCCGACCAAAGGTATATAGCCACTTGAAGTGTGACTATACAACATTGACCAGGGATCTAAGAGGAGAAGAGAAGAAGAAAGGAATAAGAAAAGGGGAAGAAAGAGAGAAGGCAAAGAGAGAAATAAAATGCAAAATTATGATGATTAATGCAAATGGGTGATTGTGGATGCAATGCTATTATTTTGCTGATTCTGTATGATATTTTTCAATATCATACTAGTTTTTTGTGGAGGCAAATTATGACTGCTTTGCTTTTGTGACCAATGTAGGATGGTCCAAAGTACAAATAGAACAAATGCCTATTCAAATTTTTTCTATTGATTGATTTATGAGTGCAAGTTGACATGTGTCAAACCATTTTAGTTGTCATACATACCATTCTGTATACAGTAAGGACCACTTTACCTGAATTCTAGAAATGATATGCCCTAATTTTGTGCTAGGATTTAGTCAAACGTACCATTCAGTATATGGTAAGGACAACTTTACCTGAATGTCAAATTGACATACCCATGGTGAAAACACGAGATTCCGGAAACAAAAAGGAAAGACTAAACAAAATTGTATTAAAAGGAAGGAACACAAATGAATGAACACAAGATATAAGAACAATATGAAATATAGCCCTTTTTTTATTGATATTCTTTTCAATTCGTGTTACAATACGTCTCCTTCCTTTTTAGGGGATAGGAGCGTTAGATATTGATCTCTACAATTTGCTTCAGAATTCCTCTTCCGCGTGCCCACATATAAAATGGGCGAACCAAAACGTTGTCGCCGCTTGCATTGACAAAGGTCGATTCCTCGTCGCTCCTTCAATAGACCTAAAATCTGTGTTCAAAGAAACAAACAAAGAATCAGTAGCACCTGTGTATGAAAAATAAAAGATAAATCTAACTATAGCTGAAATGAATCTAAATGCACCAAAAACTTGATAAATGCATAAACATGAAACTAGCTAAAATACTATAAATGAAGTAAAGCGGGGAGGTGCCCGAAGGCAAACCACCCGCGGATAAAACCTTGCTTCGACACCAATCCGCTTGAGATGGGTCCGAAACCCGATGTGATGTGTTGTCGTCAAATTGATAGAATATTGTGGTCAAAAGATTGGGGTTTGGGCGCAAATCGCAAGTAAGTGAATTAACAAGACTTCGTTGCTCGTAATGCTCCTGCTCGGTATATCCTTTGGGTGAGGAAACTCACCATTTTATAGACCCAAGGGGTCTCTTTGAATTAACATGCAAAAGTGTTTCTTTGCATGAATGCTTTTGTTTGTGAAGAGAAGACTTCTTCTTGATCAAGGGCTTCTTAACTGCCTCTGTGCATGTCTTTGTGTGTTTTAGAAAAGCTCACTTGCACTCCCATGCAATGAAGGGATAACTAAGTGGCAAATCCGAGTTGTCTTAAAAAGCTTACTCTCATTCCCATGCAGTGAAGGGAAAGTCAATTGGCAGATATGAGTTGTCAAAAGAACTCACTCGCACTCCTATGTCATGCAGGAAGAGCTAAGTGGCGCTTCCGAGTTGTTTATATGCCAAGATTTGACTTTTTGCCGATCAAACCTGACATTTGTCCCACCCCAAAGCGAGTGCTTATAATCGTCCCTGGGTGGGACGAGTATCGCCAAGACTCGTTCCTAGGGCACTCGTTCTTGGGTAGGACGAGTAAAATTTGCACTCGTCCCTGGGTGGGACGAATAAGCAATAAAGTGTCTAAAAGGTGCCAAATTGGTTTCTGACTTGCAAAATTGCTGTGTGAGTGGTTAGAACCACTGTTTAACCTCTGAGGGCTGCCCTAGGGGCTGTGTGTGTTGGTGCGATCAGTGCTTGTAATCACATAATCGGATTGGTGTTGTTTTGGTGTCTACAGATGCCCCTTTTTGGGAAGCGTTGTGCAAGGCGCAACGCTGAGCAAAAATATAACCAAAGCACTAATGATTAAGGTTTTCAGTAACCTAACCAACTCTTGATGCCCCAAGTATGGAAAGGGCACGCATTCTTGAATCCTTGCTTCTGACGAGCTAAGGAACTTAAATCAAGCATTAACCTGGTTCGGTGAGGTATTACTTGAACTTAGGCATTGATCAGTCATGAATAGGCAAAGGGCGCAACCTTTTGTTGTGGGAACCTTGAGTTCATGATTCACAAATGCTAAGTATATGATCAGTTTGTGATGATTGCTTGTTTGCTGCCCCTAGCAAGGGCGCGATTGTCTTTTGCAATGATCCTTTGAATGCGTGTCTTTTCCAAGACTAGGTATAATGTTGTTGATTGGCAACTAAGTGTGACTACCCCCTCAAGCGACGAATCGATGAGGGAATGACCGACATGAGAAAAGCGACGAGTCGCTTGACCCAAGATGACGTGTGCAAGGGTGCCTTTAGATGGTTTACCGCTAAGCATGCTCGAGCAGTTCTCCGACTGTGTTGACCTATTTTTGGTTTTGTTAGCATTGGTCATTTTTATGTTGTGGTTGTTTTTTTTTTTTTTTTTTTTTTTTTTTATTCGTCCCGGGGTGGGACGATTGTCGTGATGTTACTCGTCCTGGGGTGGGACGAGCATGCCTCGGAGGATACTCGTCCCGGGGTGGGACGAGCGTGCTGAAAAGCGCTCGTCCCGGTAAAGGACGATTACCAGCAAACAAAAACTATAAATATGCGAAAATGACGGATTTGGTTCATTTGCACTGTTCATCGATTGCGATTTGGAGCTCTGGGAGGAGGAGGTAGATTTCTGACGCGAAGCGCTGCCGGATTATCTAGCCACCATGAGTACACAGACCGGGTCGTCGAGCGGAGGAGCCGAGGCGAGACCAGTAAGTGCACTATCTCCTCGATTGTGAATTTCAAAAAAAATGCAAATGTGTTTTTATTGTTTTACGTTTATGAAAACACGAAACCCTACTTAATTAAATTAAAGGTAAATGAATGAAACCAAAGGAAACATGGATGCAAACCTATGGAAACTTAGATGAAAAACCGGATGAGAAACCCAAAATGAGACTTAGACGACAAACCGGATGATAAACCCAAAATGAAACTTAGAGTAACAACCTAGGGTAACCATGGTTAAAATGTTTTTCTATGTGAATGGTAAAACTTAGGGCGAAACCGTAGGTAAACCACACTCATATTTTTATGTTATGTTTATGGAATTAAAAAATGGAAAATGAATGAATTTTTTTTTTTTGGTTGAAATGGTAAACGTAGGTAAAACCGTAAGTAAACCATGTCAAAAATTTTCATTGGTTTGGATGAAATTAAAGATGAATTTTTTTTGGTTGAAATGGTAAACTTAGGTAAAACCGTAGGGAAACCATGTCAAATTTTTATTGTTTTGGATGAAATTAAAGATGAATTTTTTTGGTTGAAATGGTAAACTTAGGTAAAACCGTAGGGAAACCATGTCAAATTTTTATTGTTTTGGATGAAATTAAAGATGAATTTTTTTTGGTTGAAATGGTAAACTTAGGTAAAACCGTAGGGAAACCATGTCAAATTTTTATTGTTTTGGATGAAATTAAAGATGAATTTTTTTGGTTGAAATGGTAAACTTAGGTAAAACCGTAGGGAAACCATGTCAAATTTTTATTGTTTTGGATGAAATTAAAGATGAATTTTTTTTGGTTGAAATGGTAAACTTAGGTAAAACCGTAGGGAAACCATGTCAAATTTTTATTGTTTTGGATGAAATTAAAGATGAATTTTTTTGGTTGAAATGGTAAACTTAGGTAAAACCGTAGGGAAACCATGTCAAATTTTTATTGTTTTGGATGAAATTAAAGATGAATTTTTTTTGGTTGAAATGGTAAACTTAGGTAAAACCGTAGGGAAACCATGTCAAATTTTTATTGTTTTGGATGAAATTAAAGATGCAAAATAAATGATTTTTTTTTTTTTTTTTTGAAGTTTTGGATGTACATGTGAATGAAAAATAGTACGGTATAGTTATGCATTTTTGTACATGTGATGGTGATGTGATGCATGTTTTTGATGTTTGTTGTTTTTTTTTTTTTTTGTGATGTGCAGGTGGTGAAGAGTCGACATCGAGTGCCGACCATTTTTTCTAATGCCCGCGAGGCGTTGACTGATGATGACTGGGAGTGGCTTGATGCCTTAGGGCTCAAGCATGTGGCTCGGTTGGATGCAGTTGGTGGCCCGCCCCCCCCCCCCCCCCCCCCCCCCGCGGGGCGGCCCCGCCGCCGCGGGGGCCCGCCCGCCGCGCGCGCCGGCGGCGCCCCCCCCCCCCCCCCCCCGCGGGGGGGGCCGCCGCCGCCCCCCGGGGGGGGGGGGGGGGGGGGGGGCCGGGGGGGGGGGGGGGGGGGGGGGGGGGGGGGGGGGGGGGGGGGGGGGGGGGGGGGGGGGGGGCCCCGCCCCCCCCCCCCCCCCCCCCCCCCCCCCCGGGGGGGGGGCCCCGGGGCCGGGGGGGGGGGGGGGGGGGGATTGCCCGATGACAGAGCCGGTTATTATGAGGTGGGGCCAGACGCTACTAGCGCAGTTATATGATGAGTTGTACGAGGTCCGCTGTCGGAGGCGAAAGGGGTTGGGGTGCAGTTTTTTATTGCAGTGCTGGGCCTGGCAGCACATAGCCATAGAGCGACCACGAGGGTTGCCCTGGACTACCCGAGCGGAGATGGTGGATAGGGACATTGGGTATGGTGCGCTATGGTATCGGTCTGAGGAGCGAGGGCACAGTCGACGGTTCGCGGGAGACGTCGACCATTACAGAGATGCCTTTGCACGACTGACTCCCGGGGATGTGGTATGGAGGCCATATCGGGATTGTCCCGCATGGCCAGAGGCGGAGGATTGGCTTCGACGGGTTCGGAGGGGGAGATGGGTGATTGGGCGACATGGGACAGAGCAGGAGTACTTCCATTACCTCCGAGTGACGCGACAGTTTGGGGTACCTCAGGGGTTGCCTGGGGAGCCCGTAGCCTACCGACGCCGGAGTGATGAGAGGACCCTAGCGGCGCCGATCCTCGAGCCACTAGGGGAGGAGTCAGATGCTGTGTTGGACATTCCGGATGTTGATGACATCGACGTGACAGCCGAATATCAGGAGTGGTGGACGCTACGACAGTGGCGAGGGGAGGGGCCCTTGGGAGGAGAGGAGGCAGCGAGAGGCGGAGAGGGTGCAGAGGCACCAGGAGAGGGTTGGGGAGCACCTGCAGATGTAGAGATGGTGGAGGTGGCAGAGGTGGGAGATGACTTTGGGGAGGAGGAGCAGCCGGAGATGCAGGAGGCGTCAGAGCCGGCTGGCTCGGGGGAGACAGAGGCAGGGTTGCGCGCTGAGGTAGCGCGTTTGACGGGATTGTTGCAGAGGCGGGATGGAGAGCTGGCAGAGATGACGTAGGAGAGGGATCTCCTACGGACACAGTTGGTAGGGTAGGGGATCGCAGTGGCTGCGTCTCACCAGCAGGTGGGAGATACAGATGCTGCACGGGAGAGAGATCTCCTACGGGTGCAGCTAGCACAGCGCGACGACGCCATCGCGTATTACCGTAGGCGGGAGGCGGAGTCGAGGCTACGGGAAGAGGATTGGAGGCGACGAGAGGCCGCGTGGGGGCGGCATCGGTCGGAGATGGAGGGTGAGATTATCCGCCTGGGTGGGCGAATACCAGAGCCTCCGGCCAGTGGCTCGTCGTACAGGACGAGAGACAGCAGGACGGAGAAGTCGGCATCATCCCGTCATCGGCGGTGAGATGAGGGAGGCACGAGTGGGCGGGATGCAGGGGCGAGCAATCGCCCTGAGAGATCTCAGAGGACGGATACCGTAGGGGGTAGCTCTCGTCGCACCGATCCTGCGTGATCATGGTGGCCGACGCCCTAGGCTGGGGATTTTGGGATTTTGGATGATGGGAGGGAGGTCTGAGGACCAGTTTTGTAGCCTACGGGCAATTTTGTTGTGATATATATACAGATGATTCTTTTTGGTGTTTATCTATTTTGCATGATTTATTTTTATGTACATGTTTTTACATTGATGTATGCATATGCGATTATGAATGTGATGATTCTAATTTGTATGATGTATGCATATAGAATGAATGAAATGAATTGTGGATGATTTGTCGATGCACCATATACTGTACAAAATTGGAGTGATTTGCTATAGTAATAAGATAACTTTGTGGAATGCTTGTGCATATGAAAACTTTGTTTTTGTATTTTGTCTATTTTTTTGATGGTGAGGTATGGAATGAAATGTATCGGTTGTTGGAAAATGTAGTTAAGCTTTTCTGAGATGCAGATATTTTTAACTAACTAGCCAAGACTATACATTTATCTCGCAGGACTTTGGAACAAGGTCTAAATCTGACTTGAATTTAACCAAGTTATTTCACATCCCTGTGTGTGCAATTGAGTTCGTTTATGTGTTATTCATCAGGATACCGCCAATGCCAGATGGGCTTTCAACCGAACCCGTACCGAGGATCACCTAATTAGCTCCACTAACTCCTGTATTGTATTTAGTCGGATTTGTCTGCGATGTTATCTAGGATACCATAAGCTAGCTCATCCACATGCAAACATTGATCTCGCACACAAGTTAATGTGACAGATATATCGTCATGCGGGAGGTTTACCGCCGATGGATCGATAGGCTATCAACCAAACCGGCATTGAAGCTTGCCTCATGACCCGTCGAAATGCTGAGAATTCCAGGGATTCAAGGTCGACTCCCTTCTTTTCTTCAAGGGTATGGGGATACTTGCTCATTATAGTGATAAGATCACTGTTTATTTTTGTTTTATTGATTTTTTTTTTTTTTTTTTGGAGCAAGGGATTGAAATATGGAGTGACGAGAATCACTATTGTTTGTGCCTTTTGATGTGTGCACTGTAGGATGTCAAATTTTAGTGTTTTGACGTTTTGCAAATGTTTGATGTTTTTGCAACTTTTGAGAACTTGGGATTCATGGGGAATTGGGTAGGGAGGAAGCTTGTCCTTTTGCCAACTCTCAGCATTTCTAGGGTCAATTGCACAGGGGGATAAGCAAGATAGCCGTTTCGCTTATGGTAGCCGGGATTACGGTGCAGGTTTCATCTTTCGTCCACACAACTTAGGAATTATTTTATGTGTGTTAATTTGTGTTGGGATGCTACGTACCAAGGTGGGATCCAAGTAAAACTTTCCCATGTAAAATCCGCTTAATCGTGTACAGCTTTTGGCTAGAAATTTAAAGACATCTAAATGACGAAAACCCTATATACATTAGGCGACATGGACGATGCTAAAATAAAAGGATGATATGTGAGATGTAAGTGTTTATGAAAATGGATCGGAGGTGGAAATGATGGAGTTGCCAAGTAATGACAACCTATGGTGCTTTTGACTTGTATGACCTAGCGAAGTATGCAATGTATGGATGCAATGCTTAATGGAACCTATATTTTTGTATTTTGATTTTTATGAGAATGTATGGAATTAAAATGCAATTGTTTTTGTAATTTTGATTGATTTTTATGGGGATGCATGGAGTTGAAATGCAATTAGTTTTGTGAGTTTGATTTGTATTGATGAGGATGCATGGAATTGAAATGCAGTTGTTTTTGTGATTTTTGATTTTTATGTTGACCAAGCAGTTGTGGTAACGCTTGGAGCTTTTGGGTTGACCAAGCGATTATGGGAATCCTTGGAGCTTTTGGGTTGACCAAGCGATTGTGGGAATCCTTGGAGCTTTTGGGTTGACCAAGCGATTGTGGGAATCCTTGGAGCTTTTGGGTTGACCAAGCGATTGTGGGAATCCTTGGAGCTTTTGGTTGGACTATGGCTCTCTAGCTGTGAAATGGCCTCAAATGAATGATGTTCAAGGGTTCTGCTTCCTTGATTCCTTCAAGAGAGGCAAGCCGGTATGTTTCGGGTCCTATTCTACAGTCAATAATGTACGAACCTAACCAGTTTGCCGCAAACTTGTCCCGTAGATGGGACGGCAAATTAGAATTCTCATTGGTTCTCTTTTAAGACCAAGTCACCAACCTGAAATTCCCCGAAATGGACTTTCATGTTGTATGCTTTCTTAAGTCGCTCTTGATAGATACGCAAATGCTCGAGAGCATTGATGCGTCGTTCGTCAAGCAACGTCGCTTGATCTAACCGGGCTCGCCGTGCAGTGTCATCATCGATGAACTCTTGCATTGAAATGCGTAGGGAAGGAATCTCCAACTCAAAAGGCATGACTGCCTCGGAGCCATACACCAGCGAAAATGGAGTTGCCCCAATGGGCGTCCGAATGCTGGTGCGATAAGCCCATAGGGCAAGTGGGATCTGAATGTGCCAGTCTTTATGATTGTCTCGCAACTGTCTTTTTGAGAATGGCGACTAGCATTTTGTTGGACGCCTCTGCTTGCCCATTTGCCTACGGATAATAGGGTGTGGAAAAGCTATGCTGAATCTTGTACTTTGTGATCAAAGCACGCACATCTTTATTCTTGAATGGCGTCCCATTATCCGAGACAATTTTGGATGGAATACCAAAACGACATATGATGTTATGCAAAATGAACTCCGCAATGCGGGCTCCAGTCGTAGTGGTCAGCGGAATTGCTTCCACCCATTTGGTAAAGTACTCTGTGGCCGTTAAAATGAACGTGTGACGACCAGACGATGCAGGGGAGATCTTTCCAATTAGATCAAGGCCCCACTACGAAAAAGGCCAAACCGATTGAATCGGTTGTAAGGCCTGAGAAGGTACGTGTGTCAAATTAGCATGGTGCTGACACTTCACGCACTTCTTCACATATGCGCAACAATCTCGCTCTAAAGATGGCCAATAATAACCCATGCGAAGAATGCGCTTTGCGATGGCCATACCGCTGAAGTGGCCACCACATGTACCATCATGAGCTTGGGTGATCGCCCAAGCGGACTCTTTCTGGTCCAAACAACGAAGGAGGATTCCTTCATAATTTTGACGATACAAAATGTCTCCTAACAAGACATGCTTTGCCGCTTTCTATTTGAATGATCTTTTCGCGGCTTGTGTCAATCCAAGTGGGAGAGTACCTAGCTTGAGGTAATCCCGAATGGGTGTATACCAGTCTTGCTGATCAAAAACCTCGATAGTATGAACGGCCAATCCCTTTTGAAGTTTATCCCGAACAAAAGCTGAACAGGAAAGAACTTGTAAAAACAACGTGGTGTTGCTAGCAAGAGGGGCCGGGAGAACAAGGACCCCCAGTTGGCTTTAATCAAACAATCTCGAATTCGAGAGAACTTATCCGGAGATGGTTCAATCTGGATCATGTGGATTTCTGGCATCGAATCAGAGCTTGCACGCTCCATCGTAGATTGCGATAATGTTTTAACCTGAATGGTTGTCATTTCACCAGAAGGGTCTTACGGAATAAGTGACCCCAAGGAGGCCATAGTATCCGCAAAATGATTTGATGATCGAGGGAGTGCCTCGATGTCATACCATTCAAATTGTGCCAAGAATTTATCCACAAGGGCTTTATAAGACTTCAAAACTGGACATTTACATTGGTATATCCCTTTTACTTGGTTGACAATTAACAGCGAATCACCAAAGATGTTCAATCGTTTAATGTTCATGGTGATTGTTGTCTGAAGACCTATGAGCAAGGCTTCGTATTCTGCATTGTTATTGGTTAGCGGGAAGTCTAATTTAAAAGACAAGGGCATTGGAGCGCCTTGCGGAGTGAAGAATACAATTCCCGCACCACCCCCTTGCTCACATTTAGAACCATCGAAGAATAGGGTTATGTCAGCCTGTGACTCAGGCTCATCAGAATCCGGCGACTCGAAACATGGAAGACCCCATCATCGTGTAGTTCAAAAGTCGAGGCTGATCGTCTTCAAGAGGAGCCTCAGCTAGTTGATCGGCGATGACTTGACCTTTTATAGATTTCTGTCCAATGAACTCTATGTCAAACTCCGTCAACAACATGATCCATTTCGTCGTGCGGCTACTATGATAAGTACGACTCATCATGTATCGCAATGGATTCTCCTTAGACACAACATACGTCTTATTACTAAGCATGTAGTGGCGTAGCTTTTTGGTAGCAAACACCACTGCCAAGCAGAGTTTTTCAACATATGCATAGTTAAGTTCATAATTGACCAGGGTGCGGCTAAGATAGTATGTAGCCTCGTTCTCGGTGAAGTTCATTTTTCTCGGGACAAGCATGGCGCCCAGTGCCACCTCGATGGTCGAGATATATAAATAGAACGACACTCCTGGTCTGGGTGGTGCCAATACTGCGATGAAGCCAAGTACTGTTTAATGTCGTCAAAGGCTGACTGGCACTCGTCATCCCAATGAAATGTGACCCCTTTATGCAATAATTTATTCATGGGTCGGCATTTGTCGGATAATCGCGCTATGAAGCGCTTGATCGACGCAACCTTTCCCCGCAGACTCTTGAGCTGCTTGATGGTGGTTGGGGGACGCATTTCAAGGATTGCCTTGACTTTGTTTGGATCAACCTCAATTCCTCGTTTGGAGACTATGAAACCCAAGAGTTTTCCAGAGGTGACGCCAAAGACGCACTTCTTGGGGTTTAATCTGACTTTATGCTCAATGAGGCGATCAAGGACCTTGCTCAAGTCATCGATATGATCTGTGCGCAAAAGAGATTTGGTCAACAAATCATCCATGTAATCTTCCAAAGTTTTGTGCATGTAATCGTGAAAGATGTATGTCATGGCACGTTGGTATGTAGCTCCGGCATTTTTAAGGCCAAAAGGCATGACCTTATAGCAAAATGTCCCCCAAGGCGTTGTGAATGCCGTTTTTAGTTGGTCCTCAGGATTAATACGAATCTGATTGTATCCTGAGAAACCATCCATAAGGGAAAGCATTTCGTGGCCCGCTGTAGCGTCTACCAACGCGTCGATGCTTGGCAAGGGAAAATCATCCTTAGGACTCGCTTTGTTAAGATCTCAAAAATCAGTGCATATGCGAATCCTCCCGTCGGGCTTCTTGACGGGAACCATGTTAGATAACCATGGCGGATAATCCACACAGATGACAAACTGGGCATCCAACAACTTTTGCAACTCATATTTTACCATTAAGGCCACTGTTGGATGCATCTTGCGTAGTTTTTGCTTTACTGGCTTGATTGTCGGATCAAGCGTTAAATTGTGCGTGACTAGCTGTGGGTCTAGTCCCGGCATATCCTTGTATGACCATGCAAAAACTTCCTTCTTTTCCTTAAGAAGGGCAACATAATCGGCTCGCTCTTCAGGGGAAAGACTTACCCCCTCAGCTTGAGAATCCGTGGATTCATTGGATCTCGTGCCGATGTCTACATCGCTCATTGCTTCAATCGACATATGGGATCCGTCTTCCAACTGGTGTGGAATTGGGATCAGATGGATATCGTTTGCTGAATTAAGATCGTCATTAGGAACCTCAAGTTCCTCTTCAGCATGGAAGACATCCTGAGTTTGTCCTGGAGTGAAATGAAACATCCCATCGCAAGGCCAATACTCTGATGGAGATGGTGGTGTGTCAGCGCGATCCCAATCAATAGCTTCTATGTCTAGATGCAATAATCATGTTGGATTGGCTGGATCATGGATGGGGGCGGTCAAATCAATGGAGACCATGTTAATGAAATGATTGTAATCTCCATTACCGCAAATGTGACAACTCTGATATTCTGGATGTTCTTGGTGCTTTGGATCTGGCTCTGTAGGCACTGGCACAAAGGGATCAGCCCTATATGCGGTCCTGCAAACAGGGTCCGCCCTAGGCACTGATGAGTTGATAGGGTCTCCAGGCGAAAGATGTCCGTTGTATTCCTAGGGTGGGGGATGCAGTAATTGCTATAACTGCGCCAGGGTGAAGTGCCTCCTAGGTCTTGGATCTATGTGTAAGTGTTCCAACCTGTCATCTATGTCCAAAGGATCTTGTAATCTATGCTCACTAGGATCGTTCAATGGGAACATCCTCAGGAAGCTTTCCTGATCGTCATTCATTTGATAGTCATGCGAATGATCGTCCTCCGACTCATCTTCAGAAGACCCTTCTCGGTCTTGTCCATCTTCCCCTTGTGGGTGAGTCCATGAGGTTTCTCCTTGTTCAGCCGTAGGGAAAGGGTTGTTGAGGTCAACAAGGTTATTTGTTTGCAATGGGAAATAATCCCCTAATGTATAAGTTGTATTTGGATTAGCATATGGATCCGATGCCAACCCATCCTTGTTGCCTATCCCTAGGCCTTGCATGTTTTCGACCAAGATGTCGAGGGGCAAAGGGTGATTAAAACCTACTCCCGACTTATCATAGGGCATTTGGTATCTTGGTTGACACAAAACACGCATTCCTTGTTCATACCGACCTAACCCGTATCCATGCCAATTGCATTGGCTAAGATATCTTAATGCGAAGTCTGGGTTAGCCAGATAGTTGACATCTTCCACAAAGGGATCTTCATCTTCCTCTTCTTGTCGGGAAGGTTCAACGCCATGATCCAGGCCCCCAAAAATGAAGTTTGTCTGATTAGGTGGGTAGCCTAAAGGAACCACGGAGCCTATGGGGAGTCGAGGTCTTCCCATGTCTTGCATAGACTGAAGTGTGGGCGTTGCAACAACATTGCGCACTATATACTCCCCCATGCCTGTGTTAGACATCTCAACAGTAATCGTTGGCGATTGAGAGGGGTCAAATGGGAGTTCTCCTTGAGTCCACTCCATGTGGGGTGAACTAGGTGTCTCAGCTTCCATTCTATTAGGCGTCTTTTCTGTAGAGATGTTGGAAACGAGAGGTGGTTCTGCTTCTAGGGGCTTCTTTCCTTTGTCCGTTGGTGTGGCCACCGTAGGTGGCGTCGTTGTGGGAGGACAGGATGAAGAAGATGAACCCGCCTGGGAATGTAATTGAGTTGGCAATGAAGATTCTTGCTTAGTCGAACCCCGTTTAGATGGATTTAACTGGAAATCCACGTGCGTTGAAGGAAGGGTTGACTGCGGCATGATTTGCACTGAGTTGCAATACTTAAAAGGTTCCAAATCTACGGGGACCACGTGCACTTGTCCTTCAAATGTATATTTCAAACATTGATGAGCAATTGAAGGGACACATTTCATATCTCGGATCCAAGGCCGCCCAAGTAAGATATTATAAGCCATCTCACCTTCTAAAATGTGGCACAACGTATGAATGGTCTTTTGTCCCACTTGTATGGGCAAGACAATTGTGCCAACTGTCGAGCATATCGTATCATTAAATGCTCGAAGGGTATAAGTAGAAGGTGCAATGTGAGAGGCTGGTAGTTTCAAATGTTTCAGTGCAGCGGTTGTAATAAGGTTACTGGACGAACCAGTGTCTATCAACACCCGTTTGTATGGAGTCCCGTTGACCCGCGCAATAACGTGCAGGGGTGGATCTGTTACATCGCCAGTCACCATTTTTAGCTCATCTTCTCTGAAGGTAATGACTGGTTCAGGACACTGTTTGACATGCCCCACAAAATTGTTGAACGAATCCGCTTCATGGGGTTGCAATTCAATCGCCTTTAATATCTCCATAAGAGCTTCCCGATGGGGCGCTGATTGTTGAATAAGCTCATAAATGGAGAGCCTAGCCGATGTGGTCCTTAGACTTTGAGTAAGTCTAGATCGAATCGTGACCACTGGTCTAGGTGGGGGCAACTTGTGTAGGATTTGGTTGGTGTTGTGACGTGGATGAGGCTTCCCTAGTGGTCGTCGCGGGGACAACTCCTGGGTGTCTTTTGTTTCTTGTCACAATACTTATCATTCCAACATACCCTTCCATGGGGTAACTCTGTTGCACTTCATTGACATGTAGAGGTTTTGTTTGTGCATCATGTGTGGGTAAAGGATCTTTGAAAACACCCATATGTTGGTTGTTGGGTGCGATGGGATTATCCACTACCAATGTGTGATTGTCAATGAGATCTTGCACTAAACCTTTAAACGCCCAACAAAAATTAAGGTCATGCCCTTTCCTTCTATGGAATCTACAGAAAATATCCTCTCTGTAGCCCTTAGGCTTTGGCGCATTAGGATCAATTGTTGGAATATCTCGGCAGATTAATCAAGTTTGCCGTCGACAAACGGTCAAACAAGGAATCTCTAGACTCAGTGTATGGTGTAAACTGTCGCTTTGGGCGACGCTGCTGATTTTGATCTTGCTTCTTGTTATCTTTCTCATAATTATTGTGAGGCACCGCCTGATAGTTAGCTTTTGAAGGCTATGTTTCTTGGGCAGGCGTAGGGGCATTAATAGCAACTTGATTGACCGCGGCGGGTTTCTGTTGCGTATTCCCCGTTTTGGTATTCTTGTTCCACTCTTTTTTCTTAGGCTTGGCAATTTCGCCATCCTGTATCTTGATTTCTTCGATACGTCTAGCTTGCGCCAGAGCTTCTTCCAAAGTGGTGTATTGCTGCAGCTGCAATAGCACAGAGATCGATCGCAAACAGCTCTTTGCGAACATTTGAGTTAAATCGGACATAGGAGGGAGGTAAGACAACTTTGAAAGCACTGTCCTCCACCGATTCCCATATGCGACCATAGACTCCTCCTCATACTGTTTGAGGCTAGCTAGATCACTGAGTGACGTCTTTTTCTTTGTATTGAAAGCAAAACGTTCTAGGAACGTGTCAACTAGTTGATCTAAGTTGTAGATGTTGTGCTTCGGGAGATGGGTAAACCAATCCGAGGCAGATCCTGCGAATGTGGTTATGAATGTTCTCAATAATAATGCATCATTGTCTTGTATACCAAAGCACTGACTCAAAAATCGAGTCACATGTTCTTGAGCATCTTCATCCCCTTTAAAGAGTGCCAACTGGGGCAGCTTGAAATGTTCGGGGTATGGAGGTGCTGGCACGGATGGATGTATCGGATGACTACGAAGTTGGCGTAAGGTAGGCTTTTGAGGCCCACCAGTCTTAAGTTCCATATTCTCTAAGCGTTCTAATAACACTTTGTAGGCATCGGAGGATATAATTTCCTCCTCCTTATTTTGTTCCTGCCGTGGGTTGCGGGGAACTTGAGGCCTTTGAATGACTAAATGGTTAGCATCCCTTCTGCCTAGATAAGGCGTTTCAGCCCGCTCTTCTTCTTGGTAATAATCCTCATAATCTTCTTGAGGAGTGTTTGGCCTAGGCCTATAAACATGGATGGGTGCCCGCGGAGGATGCCCGTCATGGTCACGAGGAATGGCCTCCCGCTCAGTTCTAGGAGGTCTAAGAGGCAATGTTTGCTGACGTCGCGGAGACCTGTCTCGCGCTAAGGGATTATGCCTCACATACATCTCAGATTGTTGTGCGCGAGGGACTGGGGCTTTCTCAGTCACATAGTTGTAAAACCTTTCAGCAGTCTGACGCTGAATGCGCTCTTGATCAAGGCGACACAAATGTTCTAATTCCTGTTGTTCTTGTTGAAGCCGCATGATTTGTGCTTGGCGGGCGGCTAGTTGTGTAAATGCCAAGTTACTTTGTTCTGTTGTCTCTTGTTTGATAGGCCTAGATGCTTCTCCTACATATCTATTTTGATCATAATACTCTGAGACTCCTATATGTTGCTTCCCTCTGTCGAGGTTGGCCGCATTGACTTGAAACTCTGGTCTCAATAAGGGATCTGGATATAATGCAGGTGCATACGTGCATCGTTTTGGCACTGGAAACTGACTTGGAGGAATGTAGTGATCCTCCTCTCTCTCTCCGTGATATGCATAAAAAGTGCGGGCAGAATTGCCTTGTCTTGTTGGGAGGACTTGTCGTTCCGGATATGGTCTACTGTTTTCGACATTAATTGGGGGTAAATTAGGAACCACAAAATCATGTGGTCCTTCCTTTTGAACCCTTTGTTGTTCCATAGCATTATACAGTGCTTCATCACTAGGCCATCCATAATGAGCTTCAAAAGGAGGCTTCGTGCTTTGACCAGGTGGTATATATAAGTTATTGTCTTGAAAAGATTCTTGTTGCTTAGGAGTTCCCCTTATAGAAGGGGTTCTAAAGTCTCGTCTGTTGAAGGCCTGATTTGGAGAGCCACTCCTTGAGGCACCTCTAGAACCTTGTTCTATGACTGTATGGGTTGGAGTACCCCTCAATGATGGGGCTCTAGAGCCATGTTCTGCATGATGTGAACTAACTGTTGTACCCCGCCGGTGAGGCGGAATGGCTAAGTCTTCAATGCTATATCGGAGACGAGTTGTCTCTCTTGGTGCATGTTCTGCAGCTTCTGCCCGTGATTGGGCTTGGCTACGAGTATTCACCATGATAATGCTAACCTAAAAAATGCAAAAGTTCTTTTTGTGATTTTCTTTTTATGATGTTTTTGGTCTAAACAGAAAATAGCATACACACTCACAAGCAATGATTATCTCTTTTAAAGATTAATAGTGTGCCCTAAATCTGGTTTAGTGTGTTTTTGTTGTTTGTTTTGTTTTTGAAGATTTTTGTGAAACGTTTAAATGCAAGTATGAAGGCTCTTATGACTCCCAATATGGTCGCCCCTTCAATATACCATTGCCGGACCGATATACCAACCTCTCTATATACCCGCCCTTACGTGAGGGAGACTATAGGTACGTGAGAGCAGATGATACGTGGAACATAGGCGGTACGGAAGGGGAATCGCTCTGTTTATGACACCTACCATAGAAGACTTATCCTCGCGTGTTGGGAATCACCCCAAGCTACACTCGGTCAGCTTTCGTCAGGATTTACGTCTAGCAACAGTCGCGATCGAGGTAATGGATGCAATATATCAAGCCAAAGTGATAATGGAATCCACCTTTGGTCTTGTTCAAGGGTTGGGGTTTTACGACCAACGCCTTGGTTTAAAATGCCTCGTGATGTGTGGGGTTCATTTTAATTGTGCAAAATTGAAACAGGCAAACGAAAAGAAATCTTTCCCTAAGCCATACAAACCGAAAACCAGAAAACAGAAAAACAAAAATTTGACGTAAGTCGTAAAAACCCCTACCTCTTCTCTGCCTAACAGGATGTCTCTGATTTGCTCTAAAAATTGCACAAAATTATAATCGTCCCTGGGTGGAGCGAATAACAGACCGTAATCGTCCCAGGGTGGAACGAATAGTTTATTCGTCCCGGGGTGAGACGAGTACCAATTTTGTAATCGTCACGTGCAGAGACGAATAATAGTCCGAGGTTAAAAAAATAGGTACCTGTAAAAACAAGCAATTTTAGATCAGTAAATTAACCTAAAAAAATAGAGGACAGTCGTCCCACCGTGATCGCCATTGAAAACACGAGATTCCGAAAACAAAAAGGAAAGACTAAACGAAATCGTATTAAAAGGAAGGAACACAAATGAATGAACACAAGATATAAGAACAATATGAAATTGTAGCCCTTTTTTTATTGATATTCTTTTCAATTCGTGTTACAATACGTCTCCTTCCTTTTTAGGGGATAGGAGCGTTAGATATTGTTCTCTACAACTTGTCTCTAGAATTCCTTCTTCCGCGTGCCCACATATAAAATGGGCGAACCAAAACGTTGTCGCCGCTTGCATTGACAAAGGTCGATTCCTCGCTGCTCCTTCAATAGACCTGAAATCTGTGTTCAAAGAAACAAACAAAGAATCAGTAGCACCTGTGTATGAAAAATAAAAGATAAATCTAACTATAGCTGAAATGAATCTAAATGCACTAAAAACTTGATAAATGCATAAACATGAAACTAGCTAAAATACTATAAATGAAGTAAAGCGGGGAGGTGCCCGAAGGCAAACCACCCACGGATAAAACCTTGCTTCGACACCAATCCGCTTGAGATGGGTCCGAAACCTGATGTGATGTGTTGTCGTCAAATTGATAGAATATTGTGGTCAAAAGATTGGGGTTTGGGCGCAAATCGCAAGTAAGTGAATTAACAGCACTTCGTTGCTCATAATGCTCCTGCTCGGTATATCCTTTGGGTGAGGAAACTCACCATTTTATAGACCCAAGGGGTCTCTTTGAATTAACATGCAAAAGTGTTTCTTTGCATGAATGCTTTTGTTTGTGAAGAGAAGACTTCTTCTTGATCAAGGGCTTCTTAACTGCCTCCGTGCATGTCTTTGTGTGTTTTAGAAAAGCTCACTTGCACTCCCATGCAATGAAGGGATAACTAAGTGGCAAATCCGAGTTGTCTTAAAAAGCTTACTCTCATTCCCATGAAGTGAAGGGAAAGTCAATTGGCAGATATGAGTTGTCAAAAGAACTCACTCGCACTCCTATGTCATGCAGGAAGAGCTAAGTGGCGCTTCCGAGTTGTTTATATGCCAAGATTTGACTTTTTGCCGGTCAAACCCGACAATCGTCCCACCCCGAAGCGAGCGCTTATAATCGTCCCCGGGTGAGACGAGTATCACGAACTCGAGACACTCGTTCCCGGGTAGGACGAGTAAAATTTGCACTCGTCCCCGGGTAGGACGAATAAGTAATAAAGTGTCTAAAAGGTGCCAAATTGGTTTCTGACTTGCAAAATTGTTGTGTGAGTGGTTAGAACCACTGTTTAACCTCTGAGGGCTGCCCTAGGGGCTGTGTGTGTTGGTGCGATCAGTGCTTGTAATCACATAATCGGATTGGTGCTGTTTTGGTGTCTACACATGGAAATACATAACGTTTTTTATTTAAAAAATATCTAGTTGGGATTGAGATTATTATTATAAGATAATATTTAGCAAAAAATTTTGTAGACAGATGCGATATCCATGATTTGGATATTTGGTTGTTTGGTTGAATGCAAAGTTGACTATTGGATATGAATACCCCCTCAAACGAGGAATCAACAATAAGGTGAATGAAATATGGTGATATGATGATGGATCGGTTTATAGAAGAAAGATGCATGATAAGAGTGATGAAAAATTAGATGGATAAGAATATGGACATGTTTCCTAGGGTTTGGGATGAAATTTGGGTGACTTTGGGGCTCCGAGGTTCAATTCATAGGGAAGGGGGAAAATTGGATCTAGATTCACAGGTCGGGGGGTGAATTGGTCTAATTTGTAGGCCGAGGGGTGAACTGGACCTAATTTGCATGGTAGGGGGTGAATTAGGGTTTTAGGTATATTTAAACCTTTTTTCAAGGGTGGGGGGCGTCATTTTGATGATGACAAACTTGGAGAGCGAGAAGTGAGCAACGATTGACGACGTGAAGATATTGCTATTGATCGAGTTGGGCAAAAAAATGGTGAGATGATGCACTAGTGCTGGTGGCCAACATGGAGACCCACCGGTAAGTGCTCGTTACTTGCTTTGTTTTTTGATTTTATTTCTAGAAAAATGTGAAATAGAGGGGGGAGGTTTACATGTTATTTTAAAATTTGTGTAAATTTTAATTGAAATTTGAACACAAAGTGTTAAAAAAGCCAAATGGATACCCAAAAGTGTGATCAGTTTTTAGGTTTGACATTTTTTTTGTGTTAGTTTGACTAGTTAACAGGTAAGGTAGTTGCATAGTTCGACTTTGCATTTTTGGATCGATGGTGTACTATTTTTTAAATGTGATTGAATTTCGTCCACAAAAGTGGGAAATTTGTATCTAACTGTGTGACTGTGTTTTTGTTTTGTCTTCATTTGGCGTGTTATTTGAATGTGAGGCATTGGAATATAAATTAAGAAAATTTGACTGTTAACTTTTCCACTATGGGTGTATTATTTTTTAAAACCGTTGACACTTTCACCGTAGAAGGGCAAAATGGGTATTCAAAAATGTGATTTTTTTGGTGTATTATTACATTTGGCATATGTTTGAATTACGTGCCATGATGTAGATAGGAATAAAATTAAAATTGGCTATTGGGAGCCTGATGTGCACTATTTTTCACTTCAATTTGAACTTTTACCATAAAATGATGAAATGGGTATCCAAAAATGTGATTGTGTTTTTGATGTGTTGTGATTTGGCATGTGCACTATTTTGATGAGGTTGTATTGACTTTGACATCATATTTTATGCATATTTGTATATTATTTTTGAAATATGTTGACAATTTCACTATAAAAGGTAAAAATGGGTGTTCAAAAATGTATTTTGTTTTCGTATGTCTGATGGATTGATGTGGTTTTGAATTTTGTGCCATAGTGAGTATGTGGAAGTTTTAAAATTTGATTATTGGAAGCCAAATATGTACTATTTTTCACATTTGTTTGGACTTTTACCATGAAATGGTAAAATGGGTATCCAAATATGCAACTATGTTTTTGATTTGTTGTGATATGTGGATTGTGCATGTTTTGATATCTCAAAATGTGTGATAAATTAAATGAATTCATTTTTGTGTGAAATATGTTTAAGAAAAATAAATTTTGTTTAATTTGAGGATTATATATTGAGCTAATATGTATTTTTTGTGCTTGTTTATGTATGAATAGGTGAAGAAGATCAATCCACGATATCATGTTCATACGATGAAGGGTGAGTTGGATGCACTTATGAAGAAAAATAAGGATGAGGCATGGTTGGACACGGTGTGGTTTAGAGGTATGTGGGAATGCAAGAGCATTCACGCCAATAGGGCATATATATCAGATTTGTGTGAGATATGGGATGCAGATCGAAACACCTTCCATTTTTTGATGGGTGAGATGATGATCACCCTGGAGGATGTGTACAGAATATATAAGTTACCTATTGAGGGTGTGCCAATGAGGGTAGCACCAGATGATAGTCAGGCATATGTGATGGAGCGGTTCTTTGGGGATATATGGAGGGAGGTAGATATGAAGAAGATGGATTATGAATTTATATGGTGCAATAATATGTTGACTAAGCATCAGTGCACGATGATGGTAATGATATCTACTTATGCTTTTGGATGATGTGTGGTGGGCATGGTCCTAGTTTGTAGCCTACGAGCATTTTTGATGGATTACATATATATATACCTTTTGGTTGTAGTTGTTATATATACATGTGTTATGATTATGATTTGAATGTGTTTGAATTGTGTTTGCATAGATAGCATAGTATAATTTATGAGTAAATGTACAATGCATGAATATATATGTGGTAGGATGTAGGCATATGATTATACTATAGTATAGATATACTGTAGAATGATATGAAGCAGTGTAATTTAAACACAATGCAATGTGATTTGATCTAAATGCGATAACGTATGCTAGAATTATGGTAGATGCATTTAACATAAATGTGATGATGCAATGTGAGAGGATGCATGTAGGATAAATGCATTACTATAATGTTTGATAACTCTATGTAGCATAGATGCATAGATGCCTGTATGAGAGGACTAAAATGCATGAAGGAAGCACTTGTATCATGGCATGTACCTATGTGAATGTGATCCATTCCATAATATCAGGGATGTAGGATGGTATAAGGTATGTGTAGTGGCTTTTACAATCATAGTTGTAGTAATAAAATATCAAACCAAAAATTGTGTAAGTGTTGGTGATAACTCATAACTAATCTAACTGGTTCAAAGTCTATCATGGACCTGTGTGTGTAAATGAGTGAGGTTCATTTATCCATTTTGAGGGAGGTAGGATTATTCCATGGGAAACATAGCCAAACTAGTTATTTCATCCACAAGCACATAATGATCTGTACAAAAGAAGATTGCTAATGTGACGGATATGTCACCACTTGTAAGACTATTCCACTGGTAGGCAGGCTCTTAGAACCTATTGCTAGCGATGGAAATCATCCCATGATGTTATGTTGAACCTAAGGACCAAAGATGATGAATCATAACAATTGTGATATCTGGAGGCTTTTACTTTTGTTTTTTATCCCTTGTTTATTGCTTGTATTTGTTTTATGGTGCTCTTTTTTTTTTTGTATGGGCATTGGCTTTTTTTTTATTCCCATTTGTCTAATTTTTGCTTATGCTTATCCCTTTTTTTATCCCTAGGTCATATGTTGACCATGCAAGTGATAGGATGAGTAGGGGAAACCATTTGCTAGACGGTGATATCTACACAAGGTGTTATCTTACCTAGAATCAAAATTTGTTTAAGCATATAACCTGTGTGAGTGATACATGATGGAAGTTGAACCAACCTAAGATAAATATAAGAAGTGTAGAAAGCCTATCAGCTAGAGGTGACATTTGACTGACTAAACTAGTGAATGGTCAAAATTAAACAAGACACCTATATATAACCTAATCCTAAAAAGGAGGAATGGAAATCCAAGTGGCGATGCTAACAAGTGCATATGTTATTCCTATCGAAGGTGTATTTTTGGAGGAAGAATATACAAACATGACATGAAATTATAATGAAAAACATATGGATATATGCAATGGATGTAATATAAATGATGCAAATGGAAGAATGCAATATCTACAAGAGGAATATCATGAAATGTAGTGACTGTAGATGTAAAATCTTATTTACAAAGAAAGTGTATGATGTGGTTGGAATGAAGGTAGGATGTTGTGATAATGTTTGCCCCATTGTGTGGGGTATGTGTAGTAGGCGAATAATATGTGACTAGTGGGAATGCATGTGATAATGACAAAAAGAGAAAGAATTTGAAGGTGGGATTTACAAATAGAAGAAGTAAGAAGAAACAAGCATTGGTAACCAATAATATGAGGGGATTACCAAAGGAAAGGGATGAGAAAAAATATATTAGATTAACATAGGTATGTAGCCGTTCGAAGCATGACCATACAATTATGTGAAGAAATAAGAAGAAGAAGAGAAATGAATGAAGATGAAGGATGAAGAAGAACTATTGATGTGAAAAGTGAGGAGGTGAGGTAACAATGCTGCTAGGGCTCTGGTGGTTTATGTAGTTTGATATATGGTGGATGTAGTGGGAGGGAGCTATCATAAATTTATGTGGTGGTAAAGTGCGAGGGATGATGTGGTGTGGGGGACTCTAGATTTGGGTGGATGAACATGAACACATAGACGATGGGATGCAATCACCAAGCAACATATTATCTACCAGGGTTTCAAATGTATGGCATGTTTTAATGTCATGGCTTTCCTGGTGATTGTATATACAAAATTGATGTTCATGGTAATTCCATGGTTTAGGATGTGATGGGTCAATAGGCCTGATTTTAGGTAACACCAGGAGGTCTTGATGAAGGAGATGATGAAACATTTTGGATAATGGTGTGGAGGGAAATAGGCATGGGGTAGATATAAGGATCTGTATGAGGTGTGCAAGAAGCAGATGGAGTGAGGTTGAATGGTATAGGAGTGGGTCGAGACTCTTATGTGGGTAAAACCCAAGGATGAGGAATGTACCTAGGGGAAGGTGAAGATGTATAGGCCATGGTGGACTGGTGAGTAGATGTAAGGTAATAACAATGACTTAGATGTAGCTTGAGAGCATCAAGTCAAGATAGGATGTGCTGAATATTAGGATGCAGAGGTGATGGGATTGGAGAAGATGGAGAGTAGGAATCCAGTGGATAAGGAGTAAAATATGGGTGTGAAGAGGGGTTTGCATTAGAGTAATATGGGGGTGAGTGGAATGACTTCACATATTGTGAGGTTATCTAAAATGGTAAGTTGCATAGTGGTGAATGTGGTGTCTGAAGGATGGGTGGTGCAGGAGATGGCTATGGGTAACACCATGTACAGGATGGAGGTACACATGTGGAAGTGGCTTGGGAAGTATGTAGGTGAAGGGCTTAGGTGTATGGGGATATCCCACTCAAAAGTGGAGGAGGTAAGCTTGAAGGACATGCAAGATGATGTGCATATCCTCTATTGGCAAGGTGATAAGCTCTTGAAGGATGGCAAGGGGAAGAGAACGGTGAGTAGGGGTTCCTTGTATCCTTAGGTAGATGTGGAGGAGACCCTTTGGTGCGGACATGGGAGGTTTCCTCTTTTTTATCAAAGGAGGATAGGGAGACCTGATTGTCTCTTGAGTTAAGTGAGTAGGATGATACTCTATGGCAAGGTGAAGGGCATCGGGGTGGAGTATGGTGATCCAAATGGGATGAGGGTGAGGACTATCTGATATGTAAAGTGGCAGGTGGCCTGGACAGATCGGTTGGTGTGATTGGAATTGGGGGTAGTGGGGGATGATCCTACATGGTGGTAGTCTAAAATGTTGATAGTGTGTGCGTATGATCATGTATCTCTGCTGATAACATAGTGGTGGATGATGTAAATCCTACAAATATAAAAAAAATACCAACATATAAATGGCATAAAAATAAAATGTACATCTATTATAAAAGGAAAGAAATACCATGTGTGTATCGTAATGTGCATAGTGAGTGATGTGTATGTTTATGGTACTATGCATGATGTGTGGTGGTTTAGACCTATGTAAGCTACACATTGAATGTACGAAGGTGAAGAATATTAATGGGTTTAGGTTCAGTGAGACCTTTGATATTAGCCAATAGATAGGTGCTTAAACCAAATTTATGTGTGATTATGAATGGGCCCAACTAGTTTGGGGTAAACTTGTTACGTTGTTGGTGAGGTTGACTTGTGATTTATTGGTTCTCTTTGAGAACTAAGTTGCCAATTTGAAATTTGTGTTGGTGTACCTTACTATCGTAGGCACGACCAAGGTGGTCTTGATAGACTCATGTGTGCTCAATGGCATGAATGCAGTATTCATCTAGGAGTGTGAGATGATCGAAGCAGGCTTGATAAGTAGTGTCGTCATCAATGAATTCTTTCATAGATATTTTTAAGGATGGTATATCAAGTTCTAGGGGTATAATGGCTTTAGCACCATACACCTATGAGAAGGGGGTTACCCTAGTGGGAGTATGAATGATCGTATGATAGGCCCACAAAGCTAAGGTTAATTGATTATGCCAATCATGATGAGACTCAACTACTATCTTATGAAGTATGGAGAATATTGTTTCATTTGTAGCCTTTTCCTGACCATTACCCTATGGGTAGTACGGGGTAGAGAAACTATGATGAATGCTGAATTTGGCACAAAGAGCATGGATAGTTTTGTTCTTGAATAATTTCCCATTATCAAAGATGATTTGGAAGGGGATTCCAAAGTGACATATTATATGGTCTGTAATGAACACCACAATCTTAGCTCCCATGGTCTAGACGAGTGGGATGGCTTCGACCCACTTTGTAAAGTATTATGTGGTCATTATGATGAAGTTGTAATTACTGGATGAGGTGGGTGTTATTTATTTGATAATTTCAAGGTCCCATTGATATAAATGCCACATTGATTGAATAGGTTGAAGTGCTTGAGATGGGATATGTGTAATATTTGCATATTTTTGGCACTTGACATAGTGCTTCACATAATCATAACAATTGGGTTTCATCTTGGGCCGGTAGTAGCCCATGTGAAGGATGTGCTTTGTGATTTCCATGCCATTGAAGTGGCCACCACATGTACCATCATGGTTTTCTTGTACAACCTGTTGAGATTCATGTATTTCTAGGGAATGCAAGAGGATACCATCATAACTATCATGATAGAGGATTTCCTCCAGTAATATATAGTGAATCACTCTTTTTTTGAATGCTTGATGATGATCATGTGGTAGGTTGCATGGTAGGAATTCTAACTTAATATAATCCTTGATTTGTACAAACCAAGAATCGTATGGTTTAGTATTGACTACATGAATGCCACCATCATATGTGGGAGGCATAGGTGATATGGCAGATTGGATGAGGGTGTGAATGGATACACATGTGGTATCTAATATGGGGTTTTGTGGTATTAATGATCCTAACGAGGCCATTGTATCAACAAAATAGTTTGATGATCATGGAGTGGCTTCGATTTCATACCACTCAAATTGAAAAAGAAATTGCACGACTTGCTTGTATTGTTGAAGGACTAGACAACGATATTGCCAAATTTCTTGCACTTGGTTTACTATTAAGAGGGAATTGCCTATGATGTGGAGGCATCTAATATGCATGGAGTGGGCCTATTTTAACCCTAGGATTAAGGCTTCATATTCTACATTATTATTTATGCAAGGGAAATATAATTTAAAGGAAAAGGGGAATGGTTCCCCTTCAGGTGTGAAGAAAACAATACCTGCACCCCCAATGTGAGTGCATCGAGAGCCATCAAAGAACAGGGTAATATCCATCGATGATTTGGAATCAATATATTCCTTGATTTCGATAATATGGAAGATGAAATCATTCAAAATCTAAATAAGGAGCGATTGATCATCTGGTAGTGGAGCCTCTGCAAGTTGGTCTGTGATGACCTATTCTTTTATGGATTTTTGTGAAATAAAATCTAGGTTGAATTCAGTTAGAAGCATAATCCATTTTACTATGTGAGAATTGTGGTAACTTTTTTTCATCATATATTACAAGGGATTGTCTCAAGTGATGACAAAAGTAGTGTGGTTTAACATATAGTGATAAAGTTTCTGGGTGGTGAAAACTATAGCTAGGTATAATTTTTTCACGTACCCATATTAAATTTTGTATCTGACTAGCATAATACTAATATAATATATAGCTTGCTCTTTATAAAGCACGTTATTTTTAGCTAATAGTGTACCTAGAATGAAATTTATGGCTAAAATATATAGCGTAAGCGATAGCTGTGGGTGTGGGAGAGACATAACTGGTGGAGAGGTGAGATAGGCCTTGATAAAATCAAAGGCTTGTTGATAGTTGTCATCCCATTTGAAAGCAACCCCTTTCTATAGTAGATGATTGAATGGTTTGCACTTGTCTAATAGTTGTGCTATGGATCATTGAATGGAAGTGATTTTGCCTTGGAGGCTGCACAATTGCTTTAGGTTGGTAGGTGGGGGAATCTCAATGATGGCGTTTACTTTGTTAGGGTCTACCTTGATGCTACATTCAAAGATAATGAACCCTAGAAGTAACACCAAAGACACACTTATTTGGGTTAAGGCACACATTATGTTCTAGTAAAAAATTGAAGATATTTCAGAGATCCTCTAAGTGTTGTTAATGTTTCTTGGACTTTGCAATGAGGTCATCAACATAATATTCCATGATTTTATGTATGTAATCATGAAATATGTAAGTCATTGCATGTTGGTAGGTTTCCCCAGCATTTTTAAGGCCAAATAGCATGACATTGTAGCAAAAATTCCCCTAGGGGGTTGTGAATGAAGTTTTATGTTGATTAGTGGGGTTGATTTTAATTTAGTTGTAGCCAAAGAATCCATCCATAAGGGAAATCATATCATGGCTTTCTATGGAGTCAACTAATGAATCGATGTTAGGTAGAGAGAAATTGTATTTGGGATACACTTTGTTTAAATCATGAAAGGCAGTGCAAACACGAACCTTATCAAAATGTTTAGGCATTGGAACCATGTTGGACACCCTTTTAGGATAATCTATAAGTATGATAAAGTGTACATCTAAAATATTTTGGAGCTTAGACTTTACTATCAATTCTACTATCATATGCATGTTTCATAGATTCTATTTGATAGGTTTAGCCTCTTTTTATAATGTGATATTGTGGACTATGAGGGTGGGATCAAGGCCTGGCATATATTTGTAAGACAATACGAAGAATATAATATAATTTATGAGAAAAGTGATGAAAAAAATGCACTCTTTAGGTGAAAAGCTAGTAGCTAGTTTAATAATGTGAGGGTTTTTAGGGTCATCATCGATGTCTATGTCAATTGTTTCTTTTATTAGCATGTGATAACAATCTCGAAGTTGTTTCAGGATTGGAATGAGGTGGAGGTCATAGATGGTCTCAAGAATTTCATATTCATCATCTATGTAGATGTTCGTGTGATGAACATGTGGGATGTGAGGTGGAGTAGAAGGGGAAGGAGCATTAGTGGTATGAAGTACATGTGGTGAAAGTAGAAAATCCTAGGGTGATGGTATGGGTGATATGTGTGTGAGATCGATAAAATTTGTTTTTGGTGTGTCATCACAAACATGTCGGTGTGTGTATTGAACTGGGGAGAAAATATCCATGTTGACCATATTAATGGATGTTGTGGGGGAGGTGGGTGGTGAAGAGACTAATGATGAAGACTTGATAACCTATGGACATCGTAGGAGGCTCAATGGAGGGCACAAGACTACAGGTGGAGAATGTGGTCGAGTAGCGAATCGATGGAGTTGCTGATGTATAGGAAAAAAATGTGGTCAAATGTATTGGTAACAGTGGGATAAATTCCATGGCCTACTTTGGATCATGAGGATTTAGAGACAAGGCAGCAAGTTGACTTGTTAATTTGTCAACACAACATGATGATGTTGTGTCAAAAAAAGGAGTTTCTTGAAAGACATCACAGGGAACTATGATAGTTGAGTGAGGGGATGGGTTATCTTCTAGGATATTCATATCGATATACTCTACCAAGGTGTGTTTTGGAAGAGGGGAAGAGTGTAGGGATAGGTCCTAGAGCTCATCCTCAAGCGTTTGAATGGTGATTGGGTGATAATCTAGGTTGGATTTATCAATAGGTAAGTGCACATGAGGGTTGATGGGTGTATGTAACCCTTGTTCATAATGGACTAACCCAAATTCATGCCAATGGAAATATAGAAGGTAGCATAAAGCAAAATAGGGGTTAGCCATGTGATCTAGTGTACCATAAAAACTAGATTGTGGTGGTGGAGGGACTACATGCGGGAGTGAGGAATCAACTCCTACATACAAAAAGTTAGTTTAGTTGTCAGAAGGCCCTAATTATATAACAATTTCTATGGTCAAAATTGATGCTAAAGGATGGCCAAAGTCAGACGTGGACTAAACTATAGGTGGACGTACATGAGCATCACACACATTGTAGTCACCTAGGCCTAAATTTGTCATAAAATTAGAAATGTGGTATGGTGTATGTTGTGGCGAGCGAGGTGGCAAATCCAAATCATAAGATGAGTATGTGACCTAGGAATCTCTTATGGTAGCAATATAAGGATGTAACAACTGATCATCGAGGTGAGAATTTCACTGCTCCCACACATGGCATTTAGTTGCCATGGCTGGGATAGGGTCATCTGCATGTGGAAATTGGAAAGGAGGAGGAGTGGGAGCCAATTTTGGGCTACGAGGTGAGGTGAAGGACCTAGGTTATGGGTGAAAAGGAAGGGGAGGTGTTTGAGGTGTAGTAATAAGAGGAGGTTCCATGAAGGAAGGTGGACGACGTGGAGTGGTAGGTGGTGGTGCAGGTAACAAGGATGGTCTCGATGTCGTGGGTGGATTTTTGGAATTTGATGGCTTAGACAATGGTGGTGGCCACAAGGAAGGTGGTGAAAATGGTATGGCAACCATATTGGGTATTATAGTGGTTTGTGCTAGTGGTGTGGATATCGAGGTGTGTGTCCTTGATGATAATTGTGGTAAAGAAGAGGATGTAGGGGATGATGTCGATGCTCCTAAAAATTAGTGAGAAGAAACAAGAAATAGTTGTGCGAAGGATGATGAAGGTACAGGTGGTAGGTCTAAAATGTTGTAGAATTTAAAAGGGTCCCCATCGATAGGAATATAGTGGATAAGTTCATCGTGGACATATTTTATGCAATGGTGCAATGTAGAGGGGACACATTGCATGTCCCTGATCCATGGATGACCAAGCAGGATATTGTATTACATTTCACTTTGAATAGTGTGAAATAATATGGGGATGGTGTAGATACCTACCCAAATGGGTGGGATAATGGATCCTACTGTAGGTCACATGGATCCATAAAATAAATGTAGGTTGAGTGATAAGGTGGCAAAATGAGCAGGTGGGATATGCAAGTGATGTAGAGTTGTTGAGGAGATGATACTGATGGAACAACCTTTATCAATGAGGACACATTTGTATGTAGTTTCGTTTATGTTCCCTTGGATATGGAGAGGAGGATCTACTTCTTCTTCTATAAGTTCCATGATCTTGTGATCATGAAAGCTGATGGAGGCCTAAAGGCAACATGGAATATTTCCTACAAATTTCATGAAGGTGTTTGTGTCATGAGTCTCAATATCAATAGAATGCATGATGTCATTCAACACCTCGTGATGGGTTTGAGACTATTGTATAAGATCATATATGGATAATTGGGTGGGATGATTACACAATTGGTGGGTAAGGCTACCATGGATTGTGATGATATTTTGTGGTGGTGGAGGTGTGGTGTTGGAAGTCATAGGAGATGGTGGGGATGTAAATGGTACCAATGGAGAAGGCTTGCTCATTATATCTGAAAGGCTTAGGTAGGATTGGATCAAGTGGTCAGACTTCAAGCAAGATGATGTGGCTTGCATCGTATAACCTCTAGAAGAGGGCTAGTAACAATTTAGAAAGTGGTGTAAGGTTACACTGTGGAACTTGTGGATGCATTTTGTGATGTTGTTGAGGCCTAGGAGGGGTAGATGCATTGGTTTGAAAGATTTGTTATTGTGGAGGATTGAATTGTGGTACCGGTGAGGGTGCTAAGGTAGCAGATGCCACTTTTTTGGCTTGTGGTGATCGAGGATAAGGTTGGTTAAGTGTTTTTTTGTTGAAATAGAAGTTGGAGTTGTAGGTTGGTTTCTATCTCAACTTAATCTTGCCTGACTGGACCTTGATGTCCTTAATAAATTTAGCTTGGATAAAGGATTCTTCAAAGGTATGACTTTGATGAAGCTACAAATATGTGGAGATGTATTTGTGGCAACTCTTGGAGAAGATCATCACTAACTCAATAGTAGGAAGGCTATGGGCAAGGTCATGGATGATCGATCTCCACCATGAGATAAAATCAGTAATAGGTTCATTGTATGCCTGTCATAGGGCATATATGTATAAAAAATTAGTTTTATTTTTAATGTTTATGGAAAAGTGTTCCAAGAATGAGTTGGCCAATTGTTCGAAGGTATACAGGATATGGCACGAGAGCATGTTGTACCAGTCTAATGCTTGTCCCCCAAGTGAAAGGGAGAAGGTACATAACATAAGGGGATTTCTACTATGAAGATGGTAGCAAGCTGAATGGTAGTTGCTCACATGTTCACAAGGATCTTCCTTATACTTGTATTTTTCAAACTTTGGGATCTCAAAGTGATAGGGAAAAGGTGGGATTGACATTGATTGGTGGATTGGCTTGTCGTAGAGTTCATCATAGGTCAGCTTCTATGGTCCAAAATTGTGTTAGGATATCACTATTAAAAATAAGCACACTCATACAAAATACTAAAAAATACATCAAATAACTCAATAACACTGCACAAATCAAATGCAAAAATGGAAAAATTTTACAATAACACAAAATCGTAGGTATCTTCAAGAGGACAACCTCCTTCAATATTTCATTAGCTTAAAAAAGGATTACATGCAAAATGCCACTTGAGCTAGAATCTCCTACCTACCATCGCATTACAATCTTGATAAAAATGGTTACATGAGATGGAACCACTTGGCTAGGAATCCTACTTGCCACATATATTACAAAGTATTACAAAATAATATCATAATGAGATACCCCATGTTTGAAGTGGGTCATTACATAAGTAAATGATAATTACAAAATGACATTATTATAGGATCCTAACATGTCCTTCCCCTTAGAAAAGCTTTGTCCTCAAAGTTGAAAATGAGGGAACTTGTGTTGGAGATTATGAAGAGACTCCCATGTAGCATCTTCTGGCTAGAGCTTGTGCCACTGAACATGAACTTCTATGATTGTATGGTTGTGGAGAGTGCGGGTTCTATGATCCAAAAATTGTTTAGGTTTGAGTAATATGGACCCTTCTTCATCCAATTATGGTAATGTTGACTAAACCTGTACTTATGTGTCCATAACTTTTTTTGAGAGAGGACACATTTAAAACATGATGCATCTTGGAGGTGGATGGAAGAGCCAATTTTTAAGTAGTGGAACCAATCCGTTGAAGGACTTGGTAGGATCCATAGTATTTTGTAGCAAGTTTTTGGCACCGAAAGAGTTGTAGAGATGATTGTTTGTATGGATTCAAGTAAAGGAAGACCATATAACCCACATCAAAGCTACACTCAAAATTATGTTGTTCAACCTATTATCGCATCCAATTCTAGGCCATGTCCAAATTTTACTTTAGCTGGCAAAGAACATCGGTATGTTGGCTAACAATAGTGTCGATAGTCTGGACCTTGGAGCTGCCTGGTATGTATGAAGAAGGCATGAGTGGAGGGCACCCATAAATAGCCTCAAAAGGGGTGAGTTTGATTGTTGTATTATAGGAAGTGTTGTACCACCATTCGGCCAAAGGAAACCACTTTGCCCATTGAATAGGATGATATGATGCAAAGCAACGAATATAGGTCTCCAAACATTTTTTGACAATCTTAGTTTAACCATCCATTTGTGGATGATAGGCTGAACTCATTTTGAGTCGAGTTCCCTGCAACTTGAACAATTCTTGCCAAAAATGACTAGTGAAGTTTGGGTCTCGATCGAACACAATGGAGGTGGACATACCATGAAGGTGAAAATAGAATCAAGAAATATTTGGGCAATGGTGGAGGCTTTGTAAGGATGGCCAAGGGAACAAAAATGAGCATACTTCAAAATGCGATCCACTACCATGAGAATAATAGACTTACTACCAAATTTAGGTAACCCTTCTATAAAATCCATGTAAATATTATTCCAAACCTGATATGGAATGGGTAAGGATTGAAGAGCACCTAGAGAACATATCGTTTTACCTTTCATCCATTGGCAGGTATCACAAGCTGCTACAAAATCATGGATGTCCTATTTCATACCTTTCTAGAAGAATGTGTGCTTGAGGCATTCATATATTTTAAGAAAACCTGAATGGCCTATAGAGGGATCAGTATGTAGTTCCTTTATGAAAAGCTCACGAAGTGGGGATGTGTGAGGAAGAATAAGGCATTGGTGATAACGTAGGTCATGGCCATCCCAATTATAGCCTAGGAATGAAGTAGGATCATCATGGAGTGAGGCCACCAAGGCTTTCAAGTCTACATATTGAAGTACCTCTTGTCGTAAGGAATCTATCCATTAAGGAACAGGTGAGGAAGTGGCACATAACATATTGAGGGCCTCAAATTGGCAAGAGAGAGCATCAACCACAAGATTCTCTTTGCCCTTTTTATAGGTGATATCATAATCATATCCCATGAGTTTAGAAACCCATTTTTGTTGTTCTGGGGTAGCAACCCATTGTTCCAAGAAGTATTTGAGACTTTAATCGTCTATTTTTATGGAGAAATGGCACCCAACAAGATATGGTTGCCAATGGGTTACGCCATGTAAGATGGCCAACATCTCCTTGGCATATGTAGATTTTCCCAATTTACAATCAGATTGTGCCTTAATAGTGAAATCCAAGGGTCTCCCTTCTTGCATCAACATAGCCCCGATGCCATGATTGGAAGCATCACTTTCAATGATGAAAGGCTTAGAAAATTTTGGCATGGCCAAAACTGGTGTTGTGGTCATAGCATGCTTCAGTTTGAGGAAGGCTTGGTCAGCAGGCCCCTTCCAAGTAAAAGAGTTTTTCTTTAACATGGATGTGAATGGGGCTACTATTTTACCATAATCATGAATAAATTTGTGGTAGTAACCTGTAAACCCTAAGAATCCTTGAAGTCCCTTGAGTGTGAGGTTTTTTCCAGTCATGAACTGCCTGAATCTTCTTGGGATCGACCTTGATGCCGTCTTTGGAGATAATGTGTCCTAGATACTCCACTTCAGTCAAAACAAAGGAACACTTGGACCACTTAGCAAAAAGTTGATGTTGTGCTAAAAATTGTAATGTCTAATCCACATGGATATGGTGTTCTTCCTACGAGCAGCTATAAACCAATATATCATAAAAGAAAACTAGGATGAATTTTTATAGGAGAGGATGAAATATGTTGTTCATCAGGCTCTAAAATGTGGAAGAAGCATTTGTCAAACCAAATGGCATTACCAAGAACTCATAGTGACCTTCATGAGTATGGAATGTAGTTTTGGGGATATTCTCATCCTTAAGAATTATTTTATGGTATCCAAAACAAAGGTCTAACTTGGAGAAGTACATAGCTCCATGTAATTCATCCAAAAATTCATCCACTACTAGAATGGGGAATTTATCCTTGATGGTAATTTTTTTGAGCTCACGGTAGTCTATACACAATCACCACAAGCCATATTTCTTATGAACTAGTAAAACTAGAGAAGAGTAAGGGCTGGTACTCGGTTGAATGACACCAGATTTGGGCAATTCTTGTACCATCTACTCTATTTTAGATTTGATAGGATGAGGATACTAATACGATCTAATTTTGGGTGGTGCATTACCTGGTAGTAGTGGAATAGCATGGTCATGTGAGTGATGAGGTGGTAGGGTAGTTGGTTCTAAAAAAATGCCATCGTGCTTGGTCAAAAAAAATTGTAAATCTATTGGAATTTGATCCACTATGGAAGTGTTTGGTTGAATTAAAAATATTTGTGCAATGACCCCATGGGATGACTTTTTCAACAATTTCTCCATATGATTGGAACTGATAATTTGGGAAGGGCCTATTTTGGCACCATGGAGGGTGTGTTTTTGTCCATGTTGTGAAAATTGCATCCATAGTTCTACAAATTTCTAGTTGATAGTGCCCAAGGTGCTCAACCATTGGGATCCCAACACAATGTCACATCCTCTCAATTGGAAAACATGTCTTGCTTGAGTTCATAATCCCCCATATTTATTTTAACATTGCAATATTTACCTTTACAAGGTAAAGTGCCTCCATTTTCCACCATGACTTCAAAGGAATTGCATGTGTATATAGCAATTGGCCTACTTAGCAACTCGAGGATCAATAAATTTGTGTGTACTGCTTAAATCAATAAGAATAGTAAGGCATTGGCCTTTGAAAAAACCCACAACTTTCATGGTTTGTGGAGTGGTAACCTCGGCAAGAGCATGGATAGAAATTTTTGCTTAAGGTTCTTGGGTTTCCTCTTCCTATTGAGTTGGTGCTTCAGCTATGTCACTCTCCTCATCACTATGGTCACTACTATCGGGTTCCTCTGCATCTATTAAGAATAATCTCTTATCTGCACATCTATGTCCCTTCATAAATTTTTCATCACAATTATAACATAGCCCTTGGGCATGACGCGTATCCATTTCAGCTGTAGTTAGTCACTTATGAGCAGGAGGTTTATTATCAATATTATTTTGGAACCGAGAAGAAAAGGGAGTTCAAGCTTGAGAAAATCATGGTGTCGACCATTGAGATGAGAGTTTAGATTCGTCCAATCAAGCTAAACTGATAGCCTCCATCATGGTTTGTTATTTAAACATCTTGACTTTAGCTTGAAGATCATATTTCAACCCACTCATGAAACAACTCATAAAAATCCCTCATTCAAGCCCCTTTTTTTATTGGCCAATTTCTCAAATTGTGTCTAGTAATCATGCATTGAGGTAGTTTGTTTCAGCTTTGTCAATGCTACTATAAAGTCTTCATAGTCACTAGGGCCAAATAAGGTGAGTAGTTGGGACTGAAATTCCTCCCAAGATAGATCAGGGGTAGTGGCTCATAGCCATTGGAACCAATGTAAGGCTTCAAATTCTAAGTTGAAGGAAGCCATCTAAACCCGATGATATATAGGGACATTGTGGAGTCTAAAGAATTGATCAACTCGACATAACCACCCATAGAAATACTTTCCACTAAACTTTGGGAAATCTAATTTAGGCATTGTGAAGGTTGGATCATGGTCATAGTGAGAATATTCAGTTCCCCTTCTTCGGTCTTCTTTTTCCCTTCTTCGACCTCGTTCAAAGTTTTCAGCTTGGTGTTCAGATGTGAGAGTACCCTGCAATTGTGTCTCCACCTCTGTAAGTTATTTTTCTAAGTAGATTCTAGTGGTATCCTGATCCGTTCAAAGCTCTCAAATATCTTCTCTTATGGTGTGGTTTATAGTGGTCAAGTAGTCAAGGGATTTTTGCATATTGACCAATATTGTGGCAATTTCTAACTCCTTTTGTCCACGAGTGTCACTCGCCATTGTGGGCCCTCTTTTCCTTAGTTACTAAAAATAGATGTGGGATTTTAGGAGTTACTATTTTTAATAAGGATCCAAAATTTAATTTGGAAAATGGGTTACAACACTAATTTTAGGATAGGGTCCACTTCGGTGGCTATTTGATCTGAGTGCTCAATGGGGAGATATACTGAATTTCTTAACTTTTTGTGATCTCTTTGTTGGTTGCAAGTCGATGTCAAGGTAATTTTTTCCACTTGGACTTAAAATTTCATCAGTGAATCCTTAAGGGTATTTGGTGCATAATAACAAGTAGCTTATATTTCTAAAAAATTGGATCAATTTGATTGACCATTGAAAAGTTATGGCCTTAGCAAGAAAAATAAAAAATTGTTATTTTTGAAAAATCGATGCAAAATTTGACCAAGGGCTGCCAAGGACAATTTTATCTAGAATAGAGTGTAGAATTATCTGCTAAATTTTTGAGTCAATATGAGATTTGTGTGAAGATATATCCCTATTTTAATAAAATTTCAATGTTCTTTTGTTGTGTTGTTGGTGTTGTCATTTTCTGATTTGGAGTTACAGTTCAAAATTTGGGGTCTGGTATCAACTGTCTTTGACCTGTAGTCTATGCCCTGACCACCCTGTCACTATCTTATATCTTCTTCTATAACATGTATTGTGGTTACTGACATGGTTCCTATCATTGATCCTGGGGATTATCTGACATTGACTACTATTTTTGACACTAGAAGTTTGTAATTATGGACGGTTACAGAGGGTTATTACTATTGATATGATTATCTCTATTACTGACCAGATTGTTTCTATCACTATTTTGACTATTCTATTTCTGACCACAGACTGTTGCAGATACTTGCAAAATCTATCCTGACTATTGGTGCATGCAAGTTTATTTTTTATGATAAGGAATGCCTTCTTTGTATGCTCACTTTTGGGGTTGTGAATGCAGGTTAACAGAACAGGGATGGTGTTGATTTGTAGGTTTAAGTTATATTTTGTAGAACTAGGGTACACTAAGTAAGGGAGTATTTAATACCCATAGACCCTTTTTTATACCGCAGTGATGAACAATAGTGCTCGGACCAATATTTTAGGCCACTATCCAAGGAGGATTCCATACACACCCTTGAGCACACTATCTACATATCTAATAGTACGGGAGGGTGATCGTTCGAGATGTGTCCCATGGACTATGGATAATACAAGGCTGAAAAGCTTCCTAATGGATAAAATTTTGTTTAAATCTAGATTATCTCCTAATACACCCGAAGATGTGTGGGAGCTCAAGTTCGTGTGCGAGTGTTGTCTAAGGCATGGGTATTAGAGCCTAATCGCCCCTCACTTCATTACATGTTTTATGGGCTATCTAGCTTAGCCAATAATGACAGATCCTTCATGATATTTTAAAACCCCCAACATAGGGTTTCTAACCTACACAACTACTAAAACAAAGACTATTTTTTTGTGTTTTCTGGATTTTTGGTAAAAAAAAATACTATTTTTTTAAAAAAATTTAATAAAGGAAAAATTGAAACAAAAAAACATAAAATTTATACCTAACAAGCAGAATGAATGGCAAAAATCATCTCAGTTGTAGTAGAACTCGATCTTGAAAAGCGCTTTGATACCACTTGTTAGGATCTCACTATTAAAAATAAGCACACTCACAAAATACTAAAAAAAAACTCAAATATATCAAATAACTCAATAACACTATGCAAGAATTAAATGCAAAAATGGAACAATCTCACAATAACATACAATTGTAGGCCTCTTGATCCAGGAGCATCCAGTGGTATAAGAGTGATCTTGCATCACCCAAAAAAACTGTAAATGTTTAATTTTGTAAAACTAGTAAAACTTGCAAGTGAATTTTGAAGGCCTTAGAGGCTAAATTTGAGGATTTTTAGTTAGACACAAGCCTTAGCACAAATAGTTAAGGTTTTCCCTGCTTATTTCATCTCGTGCCCTTTCTTAAAATATCTCGTGCAAGTCAATCGGAGCAACGAGCGCGAAGTTATGACCTCGACAAGTTGCCCCCTAAATTCAAATTTGAAATAGATGGTTTTAGGCGGGAAAAGGGAAATTTGGTTCAAAAGGGGGGAATTTCAAAATTGTAAGCAGTTAGTCTTTGTAATATCCATTCTCCTAAGAAAGAAATATTAGAAATATTTTGGTATTTTCTCTGTTTTCTATTTTTCTATGGATTTTATGGTTTTGGTTAATGCAACTTTGCTTCACCTCTTCGAGGGGGCAACCTCCTTAAACATTTTATTAGCTTGCAAAAGGATGAATTCATACACGGCTTCATATATTTCAAAAAAAAACTTCATGCAATCCTACCTAAAGGCTCAAGAGTTGTCTTACATGTAAAATACCACTTGAGCTAGAATCTCTTACCTACCATCGGTTATAATCTTGACAAAAATGGTTACATGAGCTGACGCCACTTGGCTAGGAATCCTACTTGCCACATACATTACAAAGTATTACAAAATAATATCATAATGGAATCCTCCACATTTGAAGTGGGTCATTACATAAGTAAATGAGAATTACAAAATGGTGTTAGGATAGGATCCTAACAAGCTAACTGTGTGAAGGTTGAGCATCTTCACTTCATCTTGTAGAAGTTGAAGTTTAGGTGCTAAGGGCATAGGGGAAGGTATGAAGGCGGGTGGAGCCTATGAATGTGACATATATTGGAGTTTTTTTCTTCCTAGTACTAAGGAGGGAAGTATTGCAACTGGTCCTTGTGAGGTTGTTGTCGAGTGATGTATAATTTCATAATCGATGGAACACTGGATTATGGAATATGCATTTACTGAGGGTAATAAGTATCTATTGGGACTAAGCCTACTATAATGGTTGGACCATGGGAGGCAATGACCAAGAAGAAGGTATACATAATGTAGGCCCTATAGATAATGGTGGAGGTATCAGGACTCATGGTGTGGGAGGTGAGTGAGATGAAGTATCAAAGGATGGTACTTATCTCTGTCCTGATGGATGAGATGGGAAAACTAAACTGGATGGAGTACCCTAGGGAATAATGGTATAGGCTATGAGCCTTGGTCCATAGGTGGGAATAGGATCAATAGTTGTAGCTTAAAAAGGAGGAGGAGGGGGTAATCTGAAGGTAGATGTAGCCAAATGTGGAATGGCATATTGGGTAGTATACCCTCTCATTACCTGCAATGTAGATGGGAAGGATGAAGAGAAAGGGGGGTAAGCTCCTGAAGTAGGATCTTGGGAAGGTGGAGTGGTAAATGTATTCACTCTAGATTGGGTGTTTGTGGTTGACTAATATTGTTGGTATTGCATTGGTTGCATTTGGAGAGGTGGTTGGGACAAATCCTCAAGGGATAGAAAAATGGTTGCTGGGAAGAATATGATTGTGACTCTTGGGAAGAGTGTGGGTGTGATGATGGAGGTGGTACTTGTTGTTGTTGCAAGGGAGGTTGTTGTGATGTAGTTTGAAATGATGGCATTTGGGTGCTTGGTGTGGATGAGGAGGGGTCTAAAATAATCCCTATGATAGGGAAAAATATTCAACCTCGGGGCGAGTATAATTTAATAAAGAAGAATCATTCTCAAAGAGAGATTGAGATAGACTCTAGAAAAATGGATGCGTAAAGGTAGGAGACATATGTGGGGTCTCCTCTTCTATTGTGAAGAAAGGGGTATGGTATCCTAGAGAAGTGTAGATCACATGGTTGTAGAATGTAGCATGTGGATTAGGTGATGATGAGGGGTAGGTAAGTGGATGGTCTTCTTCAAATAAAGTGGCAAGGGCTTCACTCAAAGTGGATGTCTCACCCTAGGACATTGTGTGCATGTAAAGTGGATCAAATCATGTGAGTAGATTAGGTGTGCATGTGGATTTTTTCTTTGTGAGTGAAGGATGTGCAGACTGACTAGAAGTGGTGCTAGAAGCCTCCTCTATATGGTACGCTTACTCGCGTTCTTAACTACGAGTAACAATAGGCATGATGGTGTATATCATGTTGTGAAGCTTTAGAATTGATCAAATATTGAAATCTAAGGCTTTGGATGTGATGTGTAAAGGGGTTTTGAAACAACCCTATGAATTTTGGACTCAAACTACAGTGACAAGCTATGTAGAGCTAAAAAAAAAAGTGCTACATGGTGTGATGTGTTGAAACTATTTTGTGATCATACAAACAATGCAAAAATGGAATCAGTTCTAAATGTAGAAAATAAAGTGTTTTATTTGTTTGAGTGTGTTTTGATGTTGATACTTCCTAGATAAAATCATGGGTAGTGGAGTGAATACTCTATAAAATCAGGAGTGTCGTCAATATAGAACCTCCTGCAACACCCAAAGGTGCACATAATAGAACAAAATCATGATGTGTGAATTGTGACCTATATGGAAGGTATAGTAAAATGGTAACCTATAGGTGGAGAACTCAAAATGCTAAAATGAGCTCACTATATCCTCTCATGAGAACAGGTGGCAATGTCTGAGACCTACTATCATCATACCCATGCTTTCGCTTCACCCTCAGGCAGGCTTAGTCAATAATGATAGTTACTATGTTCACAAAAAATGTAAGCCTTGTGAATTAAGGCATCTAATCCTATCCCACTTCAAATGTTACTTCTGGTGATGAAATCCAGAATCCCAATCTCAAAAGTGGGGGATTTTTTGGTGATGAAGTCTAGAAAACCAATCTTGTGGGGTTACTAGGTGTCTAGTGATTAGGCCCAAAAATACTTCATTATTGCACTATGTTTGACATATAAAAAACTGCCATATTACCAAACATGAAAAATTTAATTGCCAAATATTTGATTAAATATATTATTTGTTAATTATTTGCATGATTTCATGTTAGGAATATTATACCCTTGTTTTGACTATTTTCAGCATTTTATGACTGATTTTGCTTGATTAAGTAGCAATTAAAATATGCATTTAAATTACCCAAATGTGGTATGCTAATGTCCATTAATTTCACAAATATTTTTTAATGTTTTCCCACCTTTTGAACTTGTTTGAAATCCACATTGGAGCCAAATTTCTAGGACTGTCATAAATCTAGAAAATCTGCAGAGGACAACCATATAAAAACAAGTAAACAGTCACTTTATAGGAGCACCTTGAAGTTGTCAAGAAAAGCATGAGGAAATGGATGGAATGGGTTCATAATGACTAAGTAAGACATCTGACCTATTTAGAACCATTCCCGCATGGTCTAAATAGGCAGCAATAGAGTATAACAAAGTAGGACTATTGCACAGTTTTAGCATGGTTTCTTGATAAATGAAATGCATGATTTTGATAAGTAAAATGATATATTCCCTTGTATTTATATTTAAATTATTTTCCACATGCTAATTGGTCTAAAAAATTTCAAATAACACCAAAGTTGTAACTGTTGCAGTAGAAGCAAGAAAAACACAAAATTACCATGTAAATTCCAACCAATTGCCAATGAATGGCAAGGCCTAGAATTTACCAATGGAGAAGGATGAAATCAGTTGGAATCACCTCCTAGAAGATATATTAAATAACCTACCTAAAATAAATAGCGAAAATAGAAATTTTAATATGTTTTGAGCATAAAATGTACCTACAACTTGTTATTTTGTAGATCTTCGAAATAATAGGGGAACACCCTTCTTTTTCAATATTTGTGGTTTCTAAGTGGTTGAAAAGGTAAACAGAGGTTGAGGAGATATAGGAACAGATTTCTACATCTATTCCCACCATTCCTTGTTGACCAAAATATACAAATCATGAGAAAATATCAACTAATGCAGTCGATCCTATCCAGGAATAGACCTAGAATTAGCTACAGAATATTAGGCAAATAAGTTGTAAAATAGAAATGGAATATTTTGTGCATGTAAATAGATATTAGATATTATAAATAGTATAGATCCCATATTGGTTGAGCTAATTAGCTATTATGAAATAGGATTTAGAAAAATAGATTCATATTGCAACATAGTGCAACAGTAGAATTGTAATGTTATTTTTTAGCTAAATAAAGTGTAGTTTTTCCATAAATTTTCATTGTGCATGAGTGTGTTAGAATTTAGCAAGTAGAAGAGATTTTATACCTTCTTTTGGAAAAGGAAGCAAGGGCCACTTCTAGACCTAGGAGAAGGACTGATTGACAAGTTTTCCCCTAAACTTTGCTGCAACAAAATTGAGGTGGATATTTGTCAATTTCTTTACTTGTTTTACACTAACCATTGTTGTAGCTTTAGGATTTATTTTCCATGTTTAAGAGTGAAATTTTAGATTGCATAAATGTGTGACAATTGATAGATTAGTTAATCTATGATTCTTGATTTATGTTTTAGCAATTAAAGCAATTTGCAGCATTGTATTTGTTTCTTTATTTCCAACAACTTTTCAAGTTTTCTTGCATTTTTATTTTGTTGTCAACTACTATGACAGAATATTGACAACCATATGTAGTAGAACATTGTCAAGGATTATTTTATGTGCTTATTACTCAGCAATTTCCATTCCTACAAAAGTAACTAGGTTTAATTTTTGCAATTGTAACTAGAATCCAATTTCTATAACTTAAAGACTAGATTTCCATTCTTGCAAGTAGATTAGTTTATTTTATGCAAGATAGGATTAAAAGGTAATCTAATACCCCCACATAATCTATTCTACCAATAACATCTACTTCTCCCAAATGAACTAAACTATAATCCTTCTTAAGTCTTCTCTCATAAATAGCCTTGGACACCACCATGGATTGACAAATCACTAAAATTTAATGATGCTAATAATGACACGCATTATTTTGGCACCATTGTCGAGGACATGGTATTTTTAGAAGGTTAAAATCAACACAATAATTGTTAAATATGCTATGTTGTGAACTTCAGAGTGAAATCTAGATAAATAATTGGTATAAGTAACTGTTTTTGGTAAATTGCATTTCAGTCCATTTAGGAAACAAGTAAGAAACCACAAGAAGAAATATTTCACAAGTGATTGAAACTATGTCAAAGTTGTCTAAATTTTTTATTTCAAAAAATGTTGGAATTTTCAAAGAATCACAATCATCCACTTCAAGCACTACAATATCCTTTGAGAAATCATTACAAGGAGGAAAAATCAGTAGTTCAACACCACTTTCTCTTGAAAAATCCATACAATTAGGACAATTTGACAAGATTTATAATTATTTTTGGGAACCTATAATGGAAGGTTCATTAGAGAATATAAGGAGAGCCAACAATGTGCTCCATCCTAGTGCAACTAGTGCACTTGCTAGAACTTTTCAAAATCTAATTCAATTAGATCCTAATAAAAATGCTCCCATGGAGGTCATTTCACCTTCAGTGTTACCAACTTTTAAGGGAGTTACATATGAAGACACTGATATATTTTTATTTGAGTTTAAAATTGTATGTCAAGATCATGATTACACTAATGACAATCAAAAGCGCAAATTATTTCCTTCCACTCTTAAAGAGTCAGCTCTACGATGGTTTATCACCTTAGAACCTGATTCAATTAGAACTTGGGATGAGATGGAAAACATATTCTTGGATAGATACCAAGAATATTGTCAAGTCAAGAATCAAAATGATGAATTTCTTACAATGAAACAAGAGGAAAATGAAATCTTAGAAGACTACTTAGATAAATTTTCTTTTTTTCATAAGATATGTGGAAATGTTGAACCTAATATTTGCAAAGTCATATTCTTAAGAGGACTACAAGATGAATCTAGGGATGCATTGGATATCTTGGGAAGAAGATATGCAAATGCACTTGAATTTCAGGAAATTACTAAACTCTATAAAAATTACTCTCATTCAGGGCATAGAAAACATAGAATTAGTAATGATTTTCATGATTTTAAAGAATGCATGAAAGAGGCTGATATTTTAGTACATATTGATAAAATATTAGATGAAAATAATGAATTTGTTGAACCTTCAATCATCTATTATTCAAAATATAGTGAGAAACAACACTCTCTTCATGACTATCCTTTGAGCAAAACATTTATACTTGCTACATGTAGCATTTGTCAAAAAGGACACCCCACATATCAGTATAGTTTATTGCCAAAACTTAAAAGTGACTTTTCAAAATAGTCTCAACCTATGAAAAAACTTAATTTTGTAGGACAAGGACAAGGGAATAATTTTCATAAATTTCCATATCATAATACTTCTCAATTTCTTGCACATTTGGGAAATAATCCTTGGTATATGCCATTGTCTACTTCAGGTCCACTTCAAAAATGTTGGAATCAACCACTATGGGCATATTCCAAAGAATGGTCTCAACATGGCTGGATGTAAAAACAATGGAATCAACAACATCCACCATGGTTGCAACTAAAATTGCAGGGATATCAATGGGTACAACAACAAAAACTATACAAAGGGCAACAACATTATAAAAAACATAAATCAAATTTGTTGCCTACTTATACCCATAATTTCTCTCATGGACAACAACAACAAAAAGCAAAACAACCTCTATTTTTAGCTCAACCTATGGTCAATCCAAATCATGTTAAATAGGTAACCCATGTCTCTATGGTTGAATAAAAAAATACAACCATAATAAATGCTAGTATCTATGATAAAACTCAGTTGCATTTAGGTAAACCACTGCTTGAACATATTCCACTTATCAGTGTAGAAAGAGAAGTTAAAAATAATTAACATGAAAAAAAATCCACACTAAAAAATCAAAAATAAAAAGAAGACCTTTCACAAAATAACTCATCAAAGAAAGCACCATATTTTGAACAATTTGAGATATCAAAAATAACATCTTCACAATCAGATTTGATAAAGGAATTAGAACATTTAACTGTTAAAATCCCTTTACTTCAAGCTATTAAATATGTACCAATCATTAATAATATTGTTCAGGAAATGTGTTTTAGGAAACCAAGAAAAAAGAAGAAAGTATATCCTGAAACCATACAAAAAGGTGGAAAATTAGTTGACTTGCTTGTAGGAAAACTTACTCCACCTAAGTGTGATTGTATAGGAAGCCCAGGGTTTCTTGAATCACATAAGTAAAATGAAAATAGCATTGCAACTTTGGTCTTCATAGTTGTAAAGGGTAATGTAGAAGAGTTGGATTCATCCAAAGAGTTTGTCTTTGCTAAAAATATTCATATTTAAGATTTTAAAGATGAACCAACTACTATTCAACAATTATTATGGTATGATGAAAAGTAGACTTTTGAAAATTTGTCACCCATTCCAGTATAAAACAGTTTTCTTCATTAACCACATGGATGTCATAATTTTTTTTCATATTTTCATTATCATTTATCAAAGTTAATTCTTTCAAGAATTGTTTTTGGTAAACATACATATATTTTCCATTCTTTTCCACCATAGCATTGCTCTCTTAATTCATTAATGCATCATTCTCCAAGAACCAATTCAAAACATCTTAGTACAAAACAAACTAAAATGCAGCCAAAACAAACTTTGAACAACAATAGTTAGTTGACTAAAAACCAGGAAGCAAATTTGTTTGATGTATTGATCCAATATCCTAATACTTTACTAACACTTTATAAATCTTTAGAAGTTGGTATTGAGTTGTTGTAGGTACATAAAAAACATATTTTGCATTTGAATGAATTTGATGAACTTTGGTTGGAAGCACTTCACCAAACAGAGTTCATTCAACAACAATGGAGAATGTGGCATGATGATCACATTAAGAGCAGCAAGGATGAACCAGAGGAGATTGAGAATGAACTTTCTTTAGTTGATGATTCAAGAAGGACATTAGTGGTGAATGGACATCTTTTATAGTTGTATCATAAACCACTAACAAAGGTGGAATTTGATCAATATTTCACACAGTCACATTCGCATATGATAGAAGAGGATTCCTCTTCTAACAAAGATTCCAAATGATCATATTTTTGAATCTTGAAAAAAAAAAAAAGGAAAGAAAAGAAAAAAATTGTAGCATAAGGCATGTCCCACAAAATGAATATACATGAGGATATGCATCAATTTAAATAGAGATAAGAAATAATTATATCAATACCTCATTTCTAGTAATATGTAAGTAATAATGATACAAGAAGCTTCTTACTACTCATATGGAAGGAAGGTTGCATCATTGTTGCAGCTTTCAACAAAAAAAGATGTTTTCATACAGAAAAATTGATGTGCTTTTTGTAGAATAAGGATTATTCTTATCCAAATAAGAATGAGAGAAATTCTCTCTCATTGCAACCTCATGAGATACATTCTATCTCATTGAAACCCCTAAAAAAAAAAAAAAGAGGACAAAAGTTGGTTGAAAACCAGAAATGGCAGCCTCTTCTGATGAAAAATGAAAAAAATGAAAAAAAGGAGATGAAAGAAAAAAAGGGGAAAATGAATAATTTGGTAGTGAAAACCTTCTCAGAGGTGTTGCTAAATTGGCTTGCATGAAAATCTATTTTTCGGCGTGCATTTCCTTATTGATCCACCCATCATTGTACAAATATCACACTGCACATGTGTTATGTTTATGTTTTTGAATAGCTTACTCACAATCATCGAAAGCAACTTGTAAGGTGCATGATAAATTTTTAGTACAGTAAGGTATGTGTTTCTTACATTTAGTCATATTATGTATTTAGCATTTAGTGTATGATAATTGGTATTTGGCATAAACTATTCATACAATATTGGCAAGTTAAAAAAAAAAAATGGAACGTGTTGTTCAAAATGTCAAGAAACAGCCCATTCTGCCCTTATTTGCATGGGGACTTCAAAATTGTGCAAAAATCTAATTTTGAGATAGACATGGCAGCAATTCTATTTGAATTAGTAGGGCAGCTTTCAGAAGGAGAGCTACAATTTGATACCCCACAAATACTTCATAAATATGAAGAGGATAATTTGGAAAATGCACCTGAAGATTATGTTTTACTACTGTTACAATAAAACAACATACAAAATGAAGAATAGCATATAAATAAAATGATAGAGCAAGGATTTTTGATGTTATGGAAGGCTTATACACTCTAGAGATGGGCCCATAATAGAATCTACAACTAACTTTTGCATAGGAGGCCATTTTTGCATTTTTGGATGCATCTTCGAAATAAATAGGTATATCTTCGGAATAAACAGGCACATCTTCAAAATAAATAGGAACATATTTGGAATAAGATAAATTGTACCAAAATTCTTGAAAATACTATAGAATAGAAAAATAAGTAGGGCACATCAAATATTGAGGTTCCTAAAGCTCAAAATCATCCCACCACAAGTAGTACATCCCTCCAAAATATTCAAATTTAAATTTTTGTCAAGTCATACATGTGCTTAGTTGTAAAATGCGTGATATAGTGTAGCAAGGAGAAATTTCTCAGGTATCAGGTGGCAAAGGATATGTTTTCACAAGGATAAAACCTGCATATTACTATGGCCTACAAGGATGCATGAGGGCATGCATCAGTTCAAGTTGGGGGGGATGATGAGGCCCAAAAATGCCTCATTATTGCACTATGTTTGACATATAAAAAACTGCCATATTACCAAACATGACAAAGTTAATTTCCAAATAGTTGATTAAAATATATTATTTTTTAATTATTTGCATGATTTCATGTTAGGAATATTATACCCCTATTTTGACTATTTTCAGCATTTTATGACTGATTTTGCTTGATTAAGTAGCAATTAAAACATGCATTTCAATTAGCCAAATGTGGTATGCTGATGTCCATTAATTTCACAAATATTTTTGAATGTTTTCCCACCTTTTGAACTTGTTTGAAATCCACATTGGAGCCAAATTTCTAGGACTGTCATAAATCTAGAAATTCTACAGAGGACAACCATATAAAATCCAGCAAGCTGTCACTTTATAGGAGTACCTTGAATTTGTTAAGCAAAGCATGAGGAAATGGATGGAATGAGTTTAGAAGGACTAAAGAAGACATATGACCTATTTAGAAGCATTACCACATGGTCTAAATAGGCAGCAATAGAGTATAACAGAGCAACACTATTGCATAGTTTCATCATAGTTTCCTGATAAATGAAATGCATGATTTTGATAAGGAACATGATATATTCCCTTGTATTTATATTTAAATTATTTTACATGTGCTAATTGGTCTAAAAACTTGGAAATAGCACCAAAGTTGTAACTATTGTAGCAGAAGCAAGAAAAATACATAATTATCATGTAAATTCCAACTAGCTACCAATGAATGGCAAGGCATAGAATTTACCAATGGAGAAGGATGAAATCAATTGGAATCACCTCCTGGAATCTATATTAAATGACCTACCTAAAAGAAATAGCCAAAACAAACATTCTGAATGCATTTTGAGCATAAAGTGCACCTATAGCTAGTTATTCCAAAGATCTTCAAAATAACAGGGGAACACACTTCTTTTTGAATATTTGTGGTTTCTAAGTGGTTGAAAAGGTAAACCAAGGTTGAGGGGATATAGGAACATCTTTCTACAGTTGTTCCCACCATTCCTTGTTGACCAAAAGATACAAATCACAAGAAAATATCAACTAATGCAGCCGATCCTATCCAGGAATACACCTAGACTTAGCTACAGAATATTAGGCAAATAAGTTGTAAAATAGAAATGGAATATTTTGTGCATGTAAATAGATATTAGATATTATAAATAGTATAGCTCCCATATTGGTTGAGCTAATTAGCTATTAGGAAATAGGATTTAGAAAAATAGATTCATATTGCAACATAGTGCAATAGTAGAATTGTAATGTTATTTTTTAGCTAAATAAAGTGTAGTTTTTCCATCAATTTTCATTGTGCATGAGTGTGTTAGAATTTAGCAAGTAGAAGAGCTTTTATACCTTCTTTTGGAAAAGGAATCAAGGGCCACTTATAGGCCTAGGAGAAGGAATGACTAATAGGTTTTCCCCTAAACTTTGCTGCAGTAGAATTGAGGTGGATATTTGTCAATTTATTTACTTATTTTACACTAACCATTGTTGTAGCTTTAGGATTTATTTTCCATGTTTAAGAGTGAACTTTTAGATTGCATAAATATGTGACAATTGATAGATTAGTTTTTTTTTTTCTTAACATGGTGGAATCGGTAGTTGCCATGAATCTGGATAGGTTTTCTAGCTTTTATGGCCATCATAGTATTTTGTGTTGTCCACCCTAGAAGCCGCCACACAGATCTTCGTGCAATCCACCCCTATAACTATCAATGCCATAATTTTTTAAAACCTTTTACATCGTTGAAAGCACCAAGAAAGGGATAAGTGTTTAGTTCGATGAGGCCCGAGATTTGAACCTTGGACCTTCACCCCCTTATGGGGTTTGGATGAACCAATTGTTCTACACCTCAGACCTAATTGATAGATTAGTTAATCTATAATTCTTGATTTTTTTTCAGCAATTAAAGTAATTTGCAGCATTGTATTTGTTTCTTTATTTCCAGCAACTTTTCAAGTTTTCTTGCATTTTTATTTTGTTGTCAGCTACTGTGACAAAATATTGACAACCTTATGTAGCAGAACACTAATAGGGATTAGTATTTGTGCTTATTACTCAGCAATTTCCATTCCTGCAAAAGTAACTAGGTTTAATTTCTACAATTGTAACTAGATTCCAATTTCTATAACTTAAAGACCATATTTCCATTCCTACAAGTAGATTAGTTTATTTTATGCAAGATAGGATTAAAAGGTTATCTAAAACCCCCACATAATTTGTTCTACCAATAAAACCTGCTACTCCCAAATGAACTAAACTTCAACCTTGCGTAAGTCTTCTCTCGTAAATAGCCTTGGACACCACCCTGGATTGATAAATTATTGAGATTTAATGATGCTAATAACAACATGAATCATATAGGGGGTTGAGATGGTGGAGGGTACCACTCATGCCACACTATTATCTAATGATGGATTGGGGATGAAGTCCAATCTCACCGTTTTTTTTAAACCATGTGTGTGTGTGGGTCTATGTTATCTAACGATGATGTAAAAATCAAGAAATATAACTAAATACCTTTTTGAAATGAAAATCTAGCACTAGATATGTTTTTTGGAAGCAAAAGATAGATTTAAAATGTATTTTTAAAATCAAAGCTAATCCTATGTGCCTTTCTAAAAATAAGCTAGGATCTATGCTATGAAGTATGTAATCAAGCAATGTGAAGTATGTGATAGGAGGGATTTTGGAACCCTAATATTGCAATATGAAAGAAGTGTGAGAGAGATTGTGCAACAATAAATTGAAATTCTATGTTAGAATATGGGAAAATAATTTAAAACCTTAATTTAATGGTATGGAAAGGAATATGTGAATTACCCATGGGATTTGTGAAAGAGATATGAAAGCTTTCTAACATAAATCCATAAAGGAAAAACATACAAGTTACCTAGAGGATTTGTGAAAGAGATATCAAAAGTTTTTTAATCTAAGTGATTTTCAAAGAAACTTTAAAGTTACCCAAGGGATTTGCAAAAGAGATTTTAAAAACTCCTAATCTAATGACATGAAAGAGATCTGAAAATTACCCAAGGGATTTGTAAAAGAGATATAAAAACTCCTACTCTAATGACATGAAAGAAATCTGAAATTTGAAAAGCATTTTGGAATCAGATTAATGAAATGATACAAGAGGAAAAAGAAATATCTATTTAAAATGTGATTTGAACAAGGAAATAAACATTGATTTGAAAAGATAAATGAACTAAAATTTTGATTTAACATAGGTTTTTGGAAATAAATTTGAACGATCTAGCTATTGCAAGAAAATGTTGGAATATAGGAAGCAAGATGGTAAAATTATAAAAATTTGGGTTTCAACTTGTTTAGATTTGACTACCTCCTTTTACCCTCATTGGACGGCAAGGTGGACGGCAAGTCACTGGATGGCAAGAAGCGATTATATTCATTTCCTCCCTATTAACCTGCTCCCTATTATTTCTCTCAAATATCCCTATTTCTATTTCAAGGTTTTTCCTAAGTTATTTAAGCATTGTAATTCCTAAATTTCAAGTTGAAGAAGAATAATATATTGGTTGGCTTTTTAATTGGTCTGACTCTTATAGAAAAGGGCTTTAAAATTTGTGATTCACAAAAAGAATGAGTAGAATCAAAAGCCTATTTTAATCTTTGAAGCAAAGAGGAATGTAATTCTGATTTACACACAAAAAGAGAAATATGTAGCACTGAACTAACCATTCTCAGCATGATGAATGCATTAAAACAAGAAGTTCACCGAATGACATGATGCATTTACTAGTGAATTTTTCCTTGCAACCAAAAATGACATAACAAAGAAAAAATGGGAATACCCAATTCCTTTTTCTCCATATAGATTTGTATGTCTTTCTATTGTTGACCTCTGCAAGTTTGAGGGTTTTGGGAGCAATTATGCTCAATTTAGAGGTCAGGGGGCGAATTGGATATAGATTCATAGGCTGAGGGGTGAATCAGATCTATGAGCTTAAAATCCATGTTTTGAGGGCTTGAGGAGGTTGTTAGGGCTTCAAGGGTCTCTATAATGTCTATATATGGTACCTGCAACAAGATAGAGACAGTAAATTATGTTATATTTATGATAAAACTAGTCTAGCACAATTCTTTGTGGGGGTCCCACCGGGTGTGCCAGAATGAAACATAAAAAAATTGTTGAAATGTACAAAAGTAAGCATTTGATCTAATAATTTGCTAAAACATAGATTATTCAGAAATTTTGATTTTATTCATGATAGAAGTGTTTTTGTGTTACAAATGGGGGAATTCCCCTTTCTTTCTTCCACAAATTTACAATAAATATGATGCTTTCTCTTGGGCTCCTCAATGTAGGTGGGCTTCATGCATAATGTGTGCCACCATTGGTGTTGTATTTGTTATTGTTTTCTCTCTGCATCTATGCTAGACCTAAAAAAGAGAGTTAGTATGTTTGGGGGCTTGCCTTGGTCAGGCCCCATGTTGATAAAAGACAATAAAAATTGGTAGGAAAACTATATTAAAATATATTAAAACTGTATAGAACCTCATAAAAATATGAAATGAAGCTTACCTGATATATTTGGAGTGAAATGAGTCTTGTAGACCCAACTCGTAGGTCGAGGGGCGAATTGGTGTCGGATTCGTAGGCCAAGGGGTGAATTGAACTGTAAGTACTTTCTACTGGAAATCCTTACATGGATGGGCTCCTCAGGTGCTGCAATGTTGTTGGTATGGATCAAATGTCCTTGTTTGCATTTTTGGTTGCATTTTGATAGAGTTTTTGTAGGCTAACTAAAAAGGGAGAGAGAGGTAGAATGAGGGATTAGGTCCACTATTTATAGATAAACCTAAGGTGTAGGGGGTGTGGTTAGGGGAACTAAACCCTAAGGTCAGGTTCTATGGTGGTTAGGTTAGGGTTTGTGAGGTGTCATCCCCACATTCCCTAAGGAAATATCTCATCCTCACACATGTGTGAGGAGAGATTAGGGTTAACTAGGATTAGTCAACTCTAAGGTTAGATTAGGGTTAGGTTAGGGTTTCCTAAGAAATATCCTAACTAACTTGGTGCACACACATGTGGGAGGGAATAATTAGGACTAATTAGGGTTTAGGAACCTAATTAACCTTTTTAATCCAAAAAGTGCACTTAAGTGAAGTCACTTTAAAATTAGAATTAGAATTAACTTTAATTAAGACTTTTTAGGAACTAATAGTCCCGTGGGGTCCTAATTAGGTCTAGGAAGGGCTTAAGTTGCCTTAGGTGATTGATAAGTGGTCCTTTGATGGATGAAAGGTGGTTATGACATGGATTGAGTAGTTTAATAGGGTTTTGTACCTATAAACCAGTGAGGTGGTCTATGTAAGTCTACGATATGCTACGCTAATCTAGAGTGATCTATGCTAGTCTACGCATGTCTATAGTAGTCTACGCATATCTATGATAGTCTACGTAGGTCTAGAGGGATCTACAATAGTCTACACTGGTCTACAATAGCCTAGAGGTGTCTAGGATGGCCTATGTAAACCTACAAGTGTCCAAAAGGATCTACAAGTACGTAGAGGTAGCTATGTACGACTTTTGGGTGTCTACATTTTGCCCCTTTTTGTACTATACTATGTGAAACATAGTTTAATACAAAAATGTGAAGGGATGTGTAGGGGATAAGGGAAATAAGGAGAATGGAATCCAACCAAAGGTATGTAGCCGCTCGAAGCGTGACCATACAACATTGATTAGGAATCCAGAGAGAGAAGAGAAGAAGAGAAGAAGAAGAGAAGAAGAAGAGGGGAAAGAAGAGAGAAAGAAAGAAAAGAAAATGAAAAACAATGCTAGTGAATGGAAATGGATGATTGTGGATGCAACGCGATGATTTTGTTGAGTCTGTATGACATTTCTCGATGTCATATTGGTTGCTTGTGGGGGCAACTTTTGACTGCTTTGCTTTTACGACCAATGCAAGATGGTCCAAAGTATGAATAGAACAAATGCCTATTCAAATTTTTGTTGTTGATTGATTGATGAGTGCATGGTGACAAGTGTCAAACCATTTGAGCTAGTTAACATATGGATTATTCAAATGTGTCATTCATTATGTATCATGAATGCCAGAGTGACATCTCCAATGTTGCGCATGGGTTATTCAAACGTGTCATTCATTATGTATCATGAATGCTAGAGTGACATCTCCATTGTTGCACATAACTCTCATGATCTAACAAATATCTGGTTGGGATTTGAGATTATTATCATAAGATAATCTTCAGCAAAAATTTTTGTAGATAGATGTGATATCCATGATTTGGATGTTTGGTTGTTTGGTTGCATGCAAAGCTAACTTTTGGATATGAATACCCCCTCAAATGAGGAATCATCAATGAGGTGAATGAAATGTGGTGATGTGATGATGGATCGATTGATAGAAGAAAAATGCATGATGATATTGATGAAAAATCATATGGGTAAGAATATGGGCAGATTTCCTAGGGTTTGGGATGAAATTTGGGTGATTTTGGGGCTTCTAGGCTCAATTTATAGGTTGGGGGTGAATTGGATCTGGATTCGTAGGTTAAGGGGTGAATTGGTCTAATTCATAGGCCTGGGGGTGAATTGGGTCTAATTCATAGGTCGGGGGTGAATTGGACCTAATTAGGGTTTTTAGGTATATTTAAACCTTTTTGGAAGCATGGGGGGTCATTTTGATGGTGGTAAACTTGGAGAGTGAGGAGTGAGCGACGGTTGGTAATGTGGAGCTCTTGTGGTTGATTTATTTGAGTGATAGGATGGCAAGAGGATGTATTGGCACTGGCGCTCAATGTGGAGACCCATCGGTAAGTGCTCTTTATTTTATTTGTTTTCTAATTTTATTTCTAGAAAAGCATGAAATAGGGAGGGAGGTTTTCATGTTATTTTTAAAATTTAGGTAAATTTTAATTGAAATTGGAACACAAAGTGTTAAACAAGCTAAATGGGTACCCAAAAGTGTGATCGCTTTTTAGGTTTGACTAATTTTTGTTGTAGTTTGACTGGGTGATGGGTAGGATAGTCTCGTAGTTTGACTTTCCATTTTTGGAGTGATGGTGCACTATTTTTGAAATATGGTTAAATTTTATCCGTAAAAGTAGGAAATGGTTATCCAACTATATGACTATATTTTTATTTTATCTTTGTTTGGCGTGTTATCTGAATGTGAGCCGTTATGATGTAAATTAAGAAACTTTGACTGTTAAGTTTTCCATTGTGGGTATACTATTTTTGAAAACTATTGACACTTTCACCGTAGAAGGGTGAAATGGGTATTCAAAAATGTGATTTGTTTTGGTGTGTGATTGCATTTGGTGTATGTTTGAATTATGTGCCATGATGTAGATAGGGTTGAATTTAAAATTGGTTGTTGGGAGCTCGATATGTACTATTTTTTATTTTTGTTTGAACTTTTAAGTGAAGTGGTCAAATGGGTGTCCAAAAATGCATGTGTTTTTGATGTGGTGTGATTTGGCATGTGCACTATTTTGATGAGGTTGTGTTGACTTTAACCTCAAACTTTGTGCATATTTGTATACTATTTTTGAAACTTGTTGACACTTTCAAAGGTCAAAATGGGTGTTCAAAAATGTATTTTGTTTTTGTATGTTTGGTGGATTGATGTGGTTTTGAATTTTGTGCCATAGTGAGTATGTGGATAATTTTAAATTTGATTGTTGGAAGCCAAATATGTATTATTTTTCACATCTGTTTGAACTTTTACCATGAAATGGCAAAATGGGTATCCAAATATGTGATTATGTTTTTTATTTGTTGTGATATGTGGATTGTGCATGTTTTATGTCTTGAAGTGTATGATAAATTAAATAAATTAATTTGTGTGTGAAATGTGTTTAAGAAAATTGAATTTTGTTTAATTGGAGGATTGTGTATTGAACTAATGTGAATTTTGTTGTTGTTGTTTGTGTATGAATAGGTGAAGAAGATCGAGCTACGACATCGGGTTCATACTATGAAGAGTGAGTTGGATAAGCTCATGAAGAATAAGGATGATGAGGCGTGGTTGGATGTAGTGTGGTTTAGAGGTGTGTGGGAGTGTAAGAGCATTCATGCCAATAGGGCATATATATCTACTTTGTGTGAGTGGTGGGATGCAGATCGTAACACTTTTCATTTTTTGATGGGTGAGATGACTATCACCTTGGAAGATGTATATAGGATATATAAGTTGCCTATTGAGGGTGTTCCAGTGAGGGCAGTACTAGATGATAGTAAGGAAGTTGTGATGGAGTAGTTCTTTGGGGATAAGTGGGGAGAGGTGGATATCAAGAAGATGGATTATGAGCTTCTGTGGAATAATAAGATGTTATCTAAGCGCTAGTGTGTGACGATGATGATGATCTCTACTTATGCTTTACTTGACACTTTTGGGGTATTGTTTACCTGGAATATGTTGGACGTGGTGAGTGATATGGTGGAGCATAATGTTGTGTTTGCATGGGCACCTACATTGTTGGCCTAGGTATACAGGGAGTTGCACGATGTGGTGCGTGTTGGGCGAAAGGGGTTGAGTTGGACTCCTTTGTTATAGGTATGGGCATGGGAGCACATAGCCATTGAGAGGCCATCATTGTTGCCCTATAAGGTGCATGTTGAGGGATAGACACATTTTCCCTATGCTCTGAGATGGAGGATCGATGAGGAGAAGGGCATTAAGAGGCCACATGAGGGTGATCCTCTATTTTGGAGGGTGGAGTTTGGGAAGTTGGTACCTGATGTGATTATATGGAGGCCTTGGAGGGGTGGGGTGGTATGGGAGCATGATGATGAGTAGTTGGGTGCCATTCATCATGGGAGGTGGTTGGTGGGATGGTACACTTGATAGGCTGAGTTATTTTAGTTTAGTCGAGTTATGCGATAGTTTGGGTTATGATAGGATATTCTAGAGGTGCCTATTGTGTATTATAGGTGATGGGGTGATAGGGGAGAGCAGCCTGTGGTCCTACCATGGATTGGTGAGAGGGACCCACCTATGGTGATCCTATATATGGATAATGTAGGGATGACACTAGAGTTTGATGCCTAGTGGGTGATGTAGAGTTGGGAGCCAGGTGTGGGAGTAGTTGATCGATGGGTACCACCTAGTGGTGGGGTACCTATGATAGAGGGGAGGGTAGTGAGAGGTACTCAAGCTAGGTCATAGGATAGATCTAGGAGTGAGATAGAGGTACCTCTTCGATGGTCCAGGTGATGATTGGGTGGTACCTCGAGTTCCTTTGTAGAGAGAGTGGAGGAGGTTCTTATGAGTAGTGAGGTATAACCTATGGAGGAGGGAGCGACCATGGAGGAGATAGGTGGGGGTATGGCTATGGGTGGTTTTGATGACACCATGGATATGGGTTTTTTGGTGGTATGGAGGAGATTCCCATTGAGGAGTAGGAGATATAGGATGTAGAGGAGGAAGTGCTATTATTGTGGGATCGAGTATGATAGTTGGAGGGGGAGCTCTATGAGAGTGAGAGAGGTTAAGTGGTAGATGTGACCAATTTGGAGGAGAGGATAATAGCTTTGGAGACTACTAGTGATATTGATCGAAAGGCCTTTGAGGCTAAGTATGCTAATATGGTTGAGGAGATAGAGTAGTTGAGGGTAGAGGTGTAGAGAGAGATCTATAGTGGAGGCCCATGATGTAGAGATTGCGGAGCTATGTGCAGAGATGATGAGGTAGTAATAGGCCCTAGAGGAGGTTGAGGGAGCCTAGGTAGTAGGGGAGGTGCTAGTTGATGTGGCTGCTCTGAGAGTGGATTTAGAGTAGCTATGGAGGGGTAGTGAGAGTGTGAGAGGGTTGATGGCTATGGAGGTAGTGAAGTAGGTGGCTTGTGAGTTTGCTCTAGTGATGCATGGGATCTTACTTCTTGATTATGACCAGGTGGTGTCATAGTCTAGGACATAGTCATGCGTATAGATACAGTCTTAGTAGAGTCATCAGAGTGTAGCTTTGGTGGGTCAGAGAGGCATGAGGGTAGAGATGTGGTATAGGGTGGAGATGTGGTTGCTGGTTTGGGGATGGTGTTGTCTCCTATAGGGGCTCAGGGATCAAGAGAGAGGGTAGAGTCTAGTAGGGTTGTAGTGGCATGTGGGATAGCTCAGGGGAGGGCTAGCCATGAGGGGAGTGGAGAGGCTCCCTAGTGGTAGTTAGGGTTGGTTATTGTTGTAGCCTATGGGTAGTTTTGGATGATGTATGGTGGGCATGGTCCTAGGTTGTAGCCTATGGGTATTTTTTATGGATAATATATATATATACCTTTTGGTTTTGGTTATTATATATACATGTGTTATGATTTTGATTTGAATGTGTTTGAATTGTGTTTGCGTAGATAGCATAGTATAATTTGTGAGTATGTATAATGAATGGATATACATATGTGGTAGGGTGTAGATATATGATCATACTGTAGTATAGATATACTGTAGAATGATATGAAGGATTGTATGTTGAATGCAATGCAATGTGATGTGATTGTGAATGAAATTTGTAGTAGATGCATGTAACATAGATGTGATGATGCAATGTGAGAGAATGCATGTAGGATAAATGTATTGATGTAATGTTTGATAACTCTATGTAACATAGATGCATAGATGCATGTATGAGGGGACTAAAATGCACAAAGGAAGCACTTGTATCATTGCATGTACCTATGTGAATGTGATCCATTCCATAATCTCAGGGATGTAGGATGGTATAAGGTATATGTAATGGCTTTGACAAACATAGTTGTGGTAATCAAATCTCAGACCAAAAACTATGCAAGTGTTGGCAACAACTCATAACTAATCTGACTGGTTCAAATTCTATCATGGACTTGTGTGTGTAAATGAGTGAGGTTCATTTATCCATTTTGAGGGAGGTAGGATTAACCCATTGTAGACATGGCTGAACTAGCTAGCTCATCCATAAGCAAATAGTGATCTATACAAAATAAGGTCACTAATGTGATAGATATATCACCACTTGTAAGACTATTCCACTGGTAGGTAGGCTCTTGGAGCCTATTTCTAGTGATGGAAATCATCCCATGGTGTTATGTTAAACCTAAGGACCAAAGGCGATGAAGCATAACAATGGTGATATCTGGAGGCTTTTCCTTTTGTTTTCTACCCCTCATTTATTTCTTGTATTTGTTTTGTGGTGCTCTTTTTCTTTCTTTCTTTTCTTTTTTTGTATGGGCATTGGCTTTTGTTTTTGCTCATTTTTCTATTTTTTTCTTATGCTTATCCCTTTGTTTATCCCTAGGTCATATGTTGACCATGCAAGTGATAGGATGAGCAGGGGAAACCATTCTCTAGATGGTGATATCTATGCAAGGTGTTATCTTCCCTAGACTCAAAACTTGTTTAATGTGTAACTTGTGTGAATGGTCTATGAGAGAAGTTGAACCAGCCTAAAAAAACTATAAGAAGTGTATAAAACCTGTCAGCTAGAGGTGACATTTGATTGACTGAACTAGTAGGTGGTCAAAGCTTAACAAGATACCTATGTATACCCTAATCCTAAAAAGGGGGAATGGACATCCAGGTGGTGATGCTAACAAGTGCATATGTTACTCCTATTGAAGGTACATTTTTGGGGGAAGAATATACAAACTTGAAATGAAATTATAATGAAAAACATATGGATATATGCAATGGGTGTAATGTAAATGATGCAAGTGGGGGAATGCAATATCTACAAGAGGAAGCTCATGAAATGTAGAGGGGAAGTTTGAAAAGCTTATCTATAGATGAGTATGGTGTATCGTAATGATAAAAGTGAGATGATGTGATAATGGTTGCCCTAGCATGTGGGGTGTGTGTGTAATAGGTGAATAAACTATGACCTATGGGAATGCATGTGGTAATGATAAAAATAGGAAGGATGTGAAGGTGGGATTTACAGATGGAAGAAATGAGAAGAAATAAGCATTGGTAACCAACAAGATGAGGGGATTACCAAAGACAAAGGAAGATAGAAGAAAGAAAGTAGATCAATGTAGGTATGTAGCCACTCAAAGCATGACCATACAACTATGCAAGGAAGTAAGAAGAAGAAGTAGAAGAAGAGGTAAGAAGGAAGATGAAGAGAAACTATTGATGGGTGAAGTGACATGGGTCAGGGTGTGAGTGGGGAGGTGAAGCGAGGATGTTGCTTGGGCTTTGATGGTTTGTGTAGTTGGACATATGGTGAATGTAGTGGGATGGTACTATCAAAGATTCATGTGATGGCAAAGTTTGAGGGACAATGCGACATGGGGGACTTTGGAGTCGGTTGGATGGGAAGGAACATTCTGGTGAGGGAGTGCGGTCACCATGCAACATGTTGTGCACTAGGTTTTTGAATGTTTAGCATGTTTCAATGTCATGTCCTGGTTGGCGATGATATATGCAAAACTGGTTCTCATGGTAGTTTCATGGTTTGGGATGTGATGGATCAATAGGCTAGATTTTAGGTAGTGCAAGGAGGCCTTGGTGCATGAGGTGATAAAACATTTTGGATAGAGGGGTATATGGAAGTGGCATAGGGTAAATGTAGGGCTCCATTGGAGGTGAGTAGGTAGTGGATGGAGTGAGGTCAAATGGTGGAGGTATGGGTCAAGAATCCGATGTGGATTGGATCTAAGGATGAGGAATGGACCTGCGGGGAGGTGGAGATGTATGGGTCATTGTGGATTGGTGAGTGGAAGTATGGTAATGATAATGGCTCAGATGTAGCTTGAGAGCCTCGAGGTGGGAAAGGATGTGTTGGATGTCATAGTGGGGAGGTGATGGGATTGGTGAAGGTGGGGAGTGGGACTCCAATGTATAGGGAGTAGTGTGGTATGCATGGGAAGAGGGATGTGGTTGTGATGATGAAGGGGATGAGTTGAATGACCTTGGTGACTATGGGGCTTGCTGAAAGGGTAAGCCTCAAAGTGGTGAGGGTGGTGTCTGGAGGATGGGTGGTGTAGGAGATGGTTGTGGATAATGGTATGTGTGGGATGGAGGTATGTGCATAGAAGTGGCTTGGGAAGCATGTGACTGAAGGGCTTGGGTGTAAGAAGACATCCCACTTGGGAGTGGGGGAGGTAAACATGAAGGATGGGCAATATGAGGTGTGTATCCTCGATTGGAAGGGTGATAGGTTCCTAAAGGGTGGTGTGGGGAAGTGGATGGTGAATAAGGGTTCCTTGTATCCCCAGATATATGGGAAGGAGACCCTTGTGTTTGGGCATGAGAGGTTTCCTCCTTGTCATCGAAGGAGGATAGGGAGACCTGACTATCTCTAGAATGAGGTGAATAAGATGAACCTCTATGGTGAGGTGAAAGGCATCGAGGTGGAGTGTGATGGTCTGAATGGGAGGAAGGTGAAGATTATCTGGTATGGAGAGTAATAGGTGGCCTGGCTAGGTCAACCAGTGTAATCGGTACTAGGGGTGGTGTTGGATGGTCTTGCATGGTGGGATGTTGGGATGCTAGTAGCAAGTGTGTATGGTCATGTATCTCTATTGATGGTGTAGCGGTAGATGATGTGAATCTTACAAAAATAAATAGATACCAACAACATATAAATGACATAAAAAGCAAAAGTACATGTATAATGCAACTATAAAATAAAAGGTATGCATGTATCATGATGTGCATAGTGGGTGATGTGTTTGTGAATAGCAATGTTTACTATTTGTGATAGTGAATGCCTATGTGGGCTAGGCATTGAATGCATGAAGGTGAAGGATATTAATAGGTTTAGGTTTAGTGAGACCTTCGAGATTAGCCAAGTGGTAGGCACCTGAACTAAATTTGTGTGTGATTATGAAGGGGCCCAACCAGTTTGGGGTAAACTTATCTCATTGTTGGTGAGGTTGACTTGTGATTTTTTGGTTCTCTTTGAGAACTAGATCACCAATTTGGAATTCATATTGATGTACCTTACTATTGTAGGTATAATGAAGGTGATCTTGGTAGACACGTGTGTGCTCGATGGCATGAATACGATGCTCATCGAGGAGTGTTAGTTGATCGAGGTGGGCTTGATGAGCGGTGTCATCATCAATGAATTCTTTCATAGATACCCGTAAGGAAGGTATCTCGAGTTCAAGGGGTATGATGGCTTCGACACCATAGACTAGTGAGAAAGGGGTTGCCCTAGTGGGAGTACGTATGCTCATACGGTAAGCCCACAAAGCTAAGGGTATTTGATTATGCCAATCATGATGAGATTCTGCTACTATTTTGTGAAGTATGGAACAGATTGTCTTGTTTGTAGCTTCTGCCTAGCCATTACCCTATGGGTAGTATGGGGTAGAGAAACTATGATGGATGTTGAATTTGGCATAAAGGGCATGAATAATTTTGTTCTTGAAGGATTTCCCATTATCATAGATGATTTGGGAAGGGATTCCAAAGCGACATATGATATGGTCTATGATGAATACCGTGATCTTAGCTCCTATGGTCTGGACAAGTGGGATGGCTTCGACCCACTTTGTAAAATATTCTATGGTAGTAATGATGAACTTGTGATTGCTTGATGAAGTGGGTGTGATTTGTCCAATAAGGTCTAGGCCCCATTGAGAGAAAGGCCACATGGATTGGATAGGTTGGAGCACTTGAGATGGAAGGTGTGTGAGGTTTGCATGTTGTTGGCACTTGAAATAGTACCTCACGTATTCACAACAATCATGCTCCATCTTTGGCTAGTAATATCCCATGCGAAGGATGCATTTTGTGATTGCCATGCCACTAAAGTGGCCATCGTAAGTACCATCATGGGTTTCTTGTACAACCCACTAAGATTCATGGGGTTCTAGGCAATGCAAGAGGATGCCATCATAGTTGCGGTGATAGAGGATGTCCCCCAACAATGTATAGTGAATCACTCTTTGTTTGAATGCTCGATGATGAGCATGTGGTAGGTCGCATGGTAGGAATCCTAACTTGATGTAATATTTTATCTATGCAAACCAAGGGTCATGTGGTTTGGTATCGACCACATGAATACCACCATCATCTATAGGAGATGTAGGTGATATGGCAGATTGGGTGAGTGTGTGAATGGATATAGATGTGGTGTCTAATGATGGGTTTTATAGTATTAATGATCCTAAGGAGGCCATTGTATCAACAAAATGGTTTGATGATCATGGAGCGACTTCGATATCATACCACTCAAATCGGGAAAGGAGTTATTATGCAATCTATTTGTATTGTTGGAGAACTGGACAATGACATTGCCAGATCTCTTGCACTTGGTTCACTATCAAGAGGGAATCACCTATGATGTGGAGGCATTTGATATGCATGGCATGGGCCTATTTTAATCCAAGGATTAAGGCTTCATATTCTGCATTATTGTTTGTACAAGGGAAGTCTAATTTAAATGAGAAGGGGAGTGGTTCCCCTTCAGGTGTGAAGAAAACAATGCCTGCACCCCCAGCATGAGTGCATCAAGAGCCATCAAATAATAGGGTTAGGTCAGCTGGTGTCTCTGGCTCGACATACTCTTCAACTTCTATTATGTGGAAGATGGAATCATCAGGAAGCTGAATGAGGAGAGGTTGGTCATCAAGCAAGGGAGCTTCTGCAAGTTGGTCTGCGATGACCTATCCTTTAATGGATTTTTGTGAAATGAATTCTAGGTCAAATTCAGTTAGAAGCATGATCCATTTTGTTGTGTGGGAGTTGTGATAACTTTTTTTCATCATGTACCAAAGGGGATTGTCTTGAGTGATGACAAAGGTTGTGTGATTTAACATATAATGGTAAATTTTTTGGGTGGTAAAGACTACATCTAGGCATAGCTTTTCCATGTACCCATATCTAACTTCGTAGCTAACTAGCGTATGACTTATGTAATATATGGCTTGCTCTTTGTCGAGCATATTATTTTGAGCTAGCAATGTACCTAGCACAAAATATGTGGCTAAGATGTACAAAATTAGTGGTAGCTATGGGTGTGGGGGAGACATAACTGGTGGGGAAGTGAGGTAAGTTTTGATAGCATCAAAGGCTTGTTGGTAGTTATCATCCCATTTAAAATTGACTCCCTTTTGCAAGAGATGATTGAATGGTTTGCACTTGTCTGATAGTTGTGCTATGAATCGATGGATGGAGGTGATCTTGCCTTGGAGGCTATGTAGTTGTTTTAAGGTGGTAGGTAGGGGCATCTCGATGATGGATTTTACCTTGCTAGGGTCTACTTCGATGCCTCATTGTGAGATAATGAACCCTAGGATCTTGCCTGAAGTAACACCAAAGACACACTTCTTTGGGTTAAGGCAGACATTATGCTCTAATAAATGGTCAAATATCTGGTGGAGATCATCTAGGTGTTGTGAGAATTTCTTGGACTTTGTGATGAGGTCATCTACATAATCTTCCATGCTTTTATGCATGTAATCATGAAATATATAAGTCATTGCATGCTGGTAGGTTGCCCCAACATTTTTAAGGCCAAAAGGCATGACCTTGTAGAAAAAGGTCCCCTAAGGGGTTGTGAATGAGGTCTTATGTTGATCAGTGGGGTTGATCTTGATTTGGTTGTAACCAAAGAATCCATCCATAAGGGAGATCATCTCATGGCCTATGATAGAATCGATGAGTGAGTCGATGTTAGGTAATGGGAAGTTGTCTTTGGGACAAGATTTGTTTAAATCATGAAATTCAGTGCAGACATGAACTTCACTGGATAGTTTTGGTACTGGAACCATGTTGGAGACCCATTCAGGATAATCTATGGGTACTATAAAATCTACATCTAAGAGCTTTTGTAGCTTAGATTTGACTAGTAATGCAACTATTGGGTGCATGCATCATAGTTTTTGTCTTACAGGTTTGGCATCTTTGTCTAGCATGAGGTTGTGGACTACAAGGGTAGGATCGAGGCTTGGCATATCCTTGTAGGACCATGCAAAGACTCTGATATACTTTCTAAGGAAAGTAGTGAACAAAATGCACTCTTCGAGTGAAAGGCTTATGGCTAGTTTAACAATGTGAGGATTTTTGGGGTCATCACCGATATCTACATCGATGGTTTCTTCTATGAGCATGTGGGAACCATCACGCAGTTGTTCTAGAACTGGAATGAGGTGGAGGTCATCGATGGCCTCGAGAATGTCATACTCATCATCTAGATAGATGTCTGTGTGGTGCACCTATGAGATGTGAGGTGGTGTAGAGGGTGAAGGAGCATTAGTAGTATGCAAGACATGAGGTGAAAGTAGGAAATATTGGGATGTCGATATGGGTGAGATGTGCATGAGATCAATGAAATTGGGGTTTGGTGTGTCATCATGGGTTGGTTGGTGTGTGTATCAAAGTGGGGAGAAAAGATCCACCTCGACCATGTTAATTGATGTCATGGGGGATGTGGGTGGTGAAGAGTCTGATGATGATGACTCAATAATCTATGAGCATCCTAAGAGGCTCAATGGAGGGTGCAAGACAATCGGTGGAGAATATGTTCGAGTAAATGATCGATGGAGTTGTCGATGGATAGGTGGGAATGTGGCTAAATATGTTGGTGATGGTGGTGGAGATGTCATGTCATGCTCTGGGTAATGAGCATTTAAGGATAGGGTAGCAAATTGGCTTATCAATTCATCGACACAACATGATGATGTGGTGTCGAAACAAGGGGTTTCTTGGAAGAAATCACATGGAACTATGATGGTAGAGTGAGGTGATGGGTTGTCCTCTAGGATGTCCATGTCAATGTATTCTTCCAAGGTGTGTGTTGGAAGTGGGGAAGGATGTAGGGAGAGATCTTGAAGCTCATCCTCAAGTGTGTGGATGGTAGTGGGGTGGTAACCTAGGCTAGATTTATCCATAGGTAATTGTACATGGGGGTTAATGGGTGTACGCAACCCTTGTTCATAGTAGCCTAATCCAAATCCATGCACCAATGGAAGCATCAAAGATAGTGTAAGGTGAACTGAGGATTGGCCATATGGTCTAATGTACCACAAAAGCTAGATTGTGGTGGTGGAGGGACTACAGGTGGGAGTGAGGAATCAACTCTTGCATAGATAAAGTTAGTGTGATTTTTAAGGGATCCTAATTGTATAATGGTTCTGATGGTCAAAACTGAGGTTGAGGGATGGCCAAAGTCACATGTGGATTGAATGATAGGTGGATGTACATGGGCATCATGCACATTGTAATCCCTTAGGCCTAAATTTGTCATGAATATGGAAATGTATGGTGATGTATGTGATGGTGAATGAGGTGGTAAATCTGAATCAAAATATGATGGTGTAATTTGAGATTCTCTTATAGTGGTGGTAGAAGGGTGTAATAATTGGTCATCAAGGTGAGAAGCTCACTGCTCCCACTCATGGCATTCAATTATGGTAGTTGGGATAGGGTGGTTTTCCTATGGGAATTGTGAAGGAGGAGGAGAGGGTGTCGGTGTTGGACTACATGAGGAGGTGAATGACCTAGGTCATGGGTGAAAGGGAAGGGGAGGTGTTTGTGGTGTAGGGAGGATAGGAGTTTTTGTAAGGGAAGATGGGTGAGGTGGGGTGTTAGGGTATGAGGGAGATGGTGATGATGGTTGCAGTATCATGGGTGGATTTGTGGAAGATGATGGCTAAGATGGTCGTGGTGGCCATAAGGATGGTGGTGAGAAAGGTATGGTAGTAGGGTTAGGTGCTATAGAAGGTGGTGCTAATGGTGCTGACATCAAGGTGTGTGTCCTTGATGAGGATTGTGGTAGCGAAGTGGATGTTGGGGAAGATGTCAATGCTCTAATAGATTGATGGGAAGAGATGGGAAAGAGTTGCATGGAAGAAGATGAAGGTGTAGGTGGGAGGTCTACGATGTTGCAAAATTTGAAGGGATCCCCATCGGTAGGAACACAATGGACAAGTCCATCATGGACATATTTAATGCAATGATGTAGTGTGGAAGGGATACACTACATGTCCCTAATCCATGGGTGACCAAGGAGGATATTATATTGCATCTCACCTTGGATGATGTGGAAAAGGATGGAGATGGTATGGATACCTACTCGGATGGGTAAGATAATGGATCCTATCATGGGTCTCATGGAACCATCAAATGCATGAAGGTCGAGCGATGGAGTGGTAAAATGAGCTAGTGGGATATGCAAATGATGTAATGCCACTATGGAGATAATACTAATGGATGAACCAATATCAATGAGGACACGCTTGTAGGTGATATCATTGATGGTTGCTTGGATATGGAGAGGGGGATCCACTCCTTCTCCTACTAGTTCTATGATCTCATGATCATGGAAACTAATGGAGGGTTGAAGGCATCATGGGATGTTCCCTATAAATTTTATGAAGGCATTCATGTCATGTGTCTCCAAATCAATGGAATGTAGGATGTCATTCAACGCCTCATGATGGGGTTGAGATTGTTGTAGGAGGTCGAAAATGGATAGTCAAGTGGGGGAATTATGTAATTGGTGGGTAAGGCTACCATGGATTGTAATGATATTTTGTGGTGGAGGTGGTATGGTGCTAGGAGTCATAGAGGACTATGGCGATGTGAATTGGATTGGTAGGGAAACAATAGGTGTTGTTTGGTGTGATGGGTATCATTGGTTTTGAGTGGTAAGGTTGATCATACCCACTACACCATGTGATGGGGGATCATGTTGGACATTGTTTACCTATCTAGGTGGCCCTAGAGGGTTGAATGGTGGTATTTGGGGGTTAGTCCCCCTATGGTTAGGTAAGGGGTTCTAGAAGATCCCTAGGTTTTGATTTTGTGGGGTGAGGGGGTTTGAAACCTGGATGGTACCCCTATCAATGAGGTCTTGGACTTGACCATGGAAAGAGTGACATGAATCGATATCATGGCCACGTTGTCGATGGTATTGGTAGAAGGCTTGCTCATTGTATCCATGAGGCTTAGGTAGGTTTGGATCTAGTGGTCAGATCTTGGGTAAGATGATGTGACCTCCCTCATATAATCTCTGGAAGAGGGTTGGTAATGGTTTAAAAAGTGGTGTAAGGTTGCATTGTGGGGCTTGTGGATGCATGCCATGAGACTATTGAGGCCTAGGAGGGGGAGGCGCATTGGTTTGAAAGACTTGTTATTGTGGAATAGGGGGTTGTGGAACTGGTGTGGGTGCTAAGGTAGTAGCTGCCACTTGATTGGCTTGTGGTGATTGAGGAAAGGGTTGGTTGGGAGTATTTCTATTAAAATAGAAGTTTGAGTTGTAGTTTGGCTTTTGTATTAACTTGATCTTGCTTGATTGGACCTTGATGTCCTCAATTACTTTGGCTTGGGTAATGGCTTCTTCAAAGGTATGACTTTTATGAAGCTGTAGGGAGGTGGAAATGTGTTTGTGGCAACTCTTGGAGAAGAGTGTCACTAGCTCAGTGGTAGGGAGGCTATGGGTGAGGTCATGGATGATCGATCTCCATCTCAACACAAATTTGGTGATGGGTTCATCATCAGCCTATCGTAAGGCATAGATGTCTGAGAAGTTAGTCTTATTTTTAATATTTATGGAGAAGTGTTCTAAAAAGGAGTTGGCCAATTATTCGAAGGTATATAGGCTATGGTGTGAGAGCATGTTGTACCAGTCTAAGGCTTGTCCCCCAAGTGATAGGGAGAAGGTACGTAACATAAGGGGGTTGCTACTATGAAGTTGGTAGCAAGTTGAGTGATAGTTACTAATGTGTCTCTAGGGTCTTCCTTACCTTTGTACTTATCAAATTTTGGGATCTCAAAGTGATAGGGGTAAGGTGGGATAAGAATTGATGGATGAACTTGCTCATTGCAAAGTTCATCATATGTTGGTTTTTGTGGTCTGTAACTAGTTGTGCATAGGTTTAACATCTTTACTTCATCTTGTAGGAGTTGAAGCTTAGGTGTTAAGGGTGTAGAGGATTGTGCTAAGGTGGGTTGAGCTTGGGAATGTGGTGGATATTGGAGTTGTTGTTCTTCCTAGTATTGAGGGGGGAATTATTGCAATTGGTCCTAGTAAGATGGTTGTTGAGTGATGTATGATGTCATGGCTAGTGGAACACTAGGCTGTGGAATGGGTGTTTGTTGGGGATAGTAGTATTGTGATTGTGGGATGTGTTGTTGTGGCATGGGTATCTATTTGGTAGGAGCCTGTTGTAATGGTTGGGTCATAGGTGGTGATGACCATGAAGGGGAGGTATAAAGAATGTAGATCTAGTAGGTAATAGTGGAGGTGTCGAGGCTACCAATGCTAGGGGTGGTCAAGATGAGGTGTCAAAGGATGGGACCTATCTCTATCTTGAAGGATGGGAGGTGGTAAAACTAAACTATGTGGAGTAGCCTGGAGAGGTAGGAGTATAGGTTATGGGTCTTGATCCATAGGTGGGAAGAAGACTAGTAGTTGGGGCCTAAAAAGGAGGAGGAGGTAACCTAAATGTCGATGTAGATGAAGGTTGAGAAAAGGATTGGGTAGCATACATTCCAAACACCTGATATGGAGGTAGGAATGATGAGGAGGAAGGAGGGTAAGCTTCTAGGGTAGGAGCTTGGGAAGATGGAGTGAGGAATGTATCCACTCTATATTGGGTGTGAGTTGGTTGGTTGTTGTTGTTGATATTGCATGGTTTGGGTTTGAAGATGTGGCTGTGACAGGTCCTCAAATATTGGGAAGAAAGGTGATTGGGATGATGATGGTTGAGACTCTTGAGAAGAGTATGGGTGTGATGTTTGAAGGGGTGCTTGTTGCTCCTATAAGGAGGGTTGTTGTTGTGTGGTTTGGAATGATGGCATCTAGGTACCTATGGTGGAAGAGGAAGGGTTTGAGATCATTCCTATAGTAGGGGCAAATGATGCAACCTTGGGGTGAGTGTGGTTCAATAGGGAGGAGTCATTCTCAAAGAGGGATTGAGATAGACTTTGGAAGAAAGGGTGTGCAAAGGTGGGGGATGTAGGTGGAGTCTCCTCATCTATGGTGAAGAACGGGTTAGGTTGTCCTAGAGTAGTGTAGATCACATGGTCATAGAATGTGGTAGGTGGATTAGGTGATGATGCAGGGAAAAGGAGTGGATAATCTTCTATGAGTGAAGTGGTGAGGGCTTCACTCAAAGTGGATGTCTCACCTTGAGATGTCATGTGTGTATAGCGTGGATCAAACTCTATGAGTAGATCAGGTGTGTATGTGGACTTCCCCTTTGTGATTGAAGGAGGAGGGGTAGACTGACTAGAAGGGGTGCTAGGAGCCTCCTCTATAGGGTGTGCTTGCTTGCATGCATGGCTATGGGTAACAATAGGTATGATGATGTGTGTCATGCCATGAAGTTTTAGAATCACATAAAAACTAGAATTTGTGGTTCTGTATGTGATGTGTAAAGGGGGTTGGAAGCAACCCTATGAAGTGTGGACTCAAACTAAAGTGACAAGTTGTGTTGAGATGAAAAATAAAGTGCTAAGTGGTGTAATGTGTTGAAACCAATTTGTGATCATGCAAACAACATGAAACTAGAATCAGTTCTAAATGCAGAAAATAAAGTGTTTTATTTGTTTGAGTGTGTTTTGATGTGGAAAATATACTTCCTAGATAATATCATAGGTAGTGGAGTGAATACTCTAGAAAATCAGGAGTGTCATCGGTATCGAACCTCCTGCAACACCCAAAGATGCACATAATAGAACAATATCGTGATGTGTGAATGGTGACCTGTATGGAAGGCGTAGTAAAATGATAACCTATAGGGGGAACTCACTATGCTAAAATGAGCTCACTATATCCTCTCATGAGAAGAGGTGGCACTATCTAAGACCTACTACCAACATACCCATGCTTTCGCTTCACCCTCGGGTGGGCTTAGTCAATAATGATAGTTACCGTGTCCATGAATTATGTGAGCCTTATGAACAAAGGTATCTAATCCTATCCCACTCTGAAGGTAACTTCTGGTGATGAAATCCAGAAGCCCAATCTCAAAAGTGGGGGGTTTTCTAATGATGAAGTCTAGAAAACCACTCCTGTGGGGCTGCTAGGTGTCTAAGGAGGTGATCTGGTGGAGGGTACAACTCCTTCCACACCAGTCTCTAATGATGGATTGGGGATGAAATCCAATCTCACCATTTGTTTTGTACCATGTGTGTGTGTGGGTTTATGTTTTCTAACGATGATGTATAAAGTAAGAAATCTAACTAAATGCTTTTTTGAAATGAAATTCTAGCCCTAGATGCACTTTTTGGAAGCAAAGGCTAAAGTAAGATGCATTTTGTAAAAGAAATCTAGTCCTATGTGCCTTTTTGGAAAGGAAACTAGGATCTATTCTATAAAGCGTGTAAACAAGCAATGTACAATATCTGAGAAGAGGGATTTATGGAACCCTAAATTTTAAAACATGAAAGAAATGTAAGAAATATTTATACAAAGATAAATAGGCAATCTTAAACTAAAGATGTAGAAAGAAATATGACAATTGCAATTTACCCGAGGGATTTGCAAAAGAAATGGGAAATCCTAATTTAATAACAATAAAAAGATATCTGAAATTTGTATTTACAAAAAGGAATTTGAAATTTGCTTTAATGAAATATGCAAAAGAAATTTGAAAAACCCTAATTCTAAATCTGACTTTTAGAATTGAAATTTGAAATGTGTTTTGAAGGGAAATTGATGTGATAGAACAAGAAAGAAATGCAATATTTATGCAACATGTGATTTGCAAAAGAAAGCAAAAATTTCTTAAAAATTAAATAAATCAAACTTTCTGGTTTTACGTAGGTTTCTGCAACTAAACTAAATATTTCTAGCATGATGGATGTGTGAGAAAGAGGAAATTTACCAAATGTCTCGATGCATATACTAGTAAATTTTTCTTTGCACATAAATGATAAAACATAGAAGTTTGGGAGGAATACCTAGTTTCTGATGCTACAGGTGGTCTGCTTTGCTTCTCTACTGCTAACCCCTACAAGTTTGAGGGTTTTTGAGGCTTGTAGGACCAATTCGTAGGCTAGGGGTGAATTGGATCTAGATTCATAGGTCGGGGGGTGAATCAGATCTAGGGGCTTGAAATCCCTATTCTAAGGGCCTGAGGGGGTTGTCAGGGCTTCAAGGGTCTCTGTAATGCCTAGATATTGTACCTACAATAAAAAAAATAGTAAATTGTGTTAGATTCATGATAAAACTAGTCTAGCACAATCCTTTGTGGGGGTCCCATCGGGCATGCCAGAATGAAACGTACAAAAGTAAGCATTTGATCTAATAATTTGCTAAAACACATATTATTTAGAAATTTTGATTTTATTCATGATAGAAGTGTTTTTTTTTTTTTTTTTTTTTTTTTTTTTTTTTTTTTTTTTTTTTTTATTTAGGTTTTCACACCAACTTTTTTTTTTTTTTTTTTTTTTTTTTTTTTTTTTATCTAGAAAAAATAGAAATTAGTTTGTTTGGGGTTTTTCCTTCCTCCATCATAATAAAAAAAAAAAAATACAAAAATAAATATGTTATGAAAACTTAAAAAAATTTGTATAGAACATAATAAAAACATCAAATAGAGCTTACTTATATATTTGGAGTGAAATAAGCTCTTGATACAAAACACAGGTCGGGGGTGAATTGGTGTCGAATTCATAGGTGGGGGGTGAATTGAACTGTAAGTACTTTCTATTGGAGATCCTTGCATGGATGGGCTCCTCAGGTGCTGCAATGTTGTTGGTATGGATCAGATGTCCTTGCTTGCACTTCTAGTTGTATTTTGATAGAGTTTTTTTAGGCTCAACTAAAAGGGAGAGAGAGGTAGAATGAGGGATTAGGTCCACTATTTATAGATAAACCTAAGGTGTAGGGGGTGTGGTTAGGGGAACTAAACCCTAAGGTCAGGTTCTATGGTGGTTAGGTTAGGGTTTGTGAGGTGTCATCCCCACATTCCCTAAGGAAATATCTCATCCTCACACATGTGTGAGGAGAGATTAGGGTTAACTAGGGTTAGGTGATCCCTAGGTTAGATTAGGGTTAGGTTAGGGTTTCCTAGGAAATATCCTAACTAACTTGGTGCACACACATGTGGGAGGGAATAATTAGGACTAATTAGGGTTTAGGAACCTAATTAACCTTTTTAATCCAAAAAGTGCACTTAAGTGAAGTCACTTTAAAATTAGAATTTGAATTAACTTTAATTAAGACTTTTTAGGAACTAATAGTCCCATGGGGTCCTAATTAGGTCTAGGAAGGGCTTAAGTTGCCTTAGGTGATTGATAAGTGGTCCTTTGATGGATGAAAGGTGGTTATGACATGGATTGAGTAGTTTAATAGGGTTTTGTACCTATAAACCAGTGAGGTGGTCTATGTAAGTCTACGATATGCTACGCTAATCTAGAGTGATCTACGCTAGTCTACGCATGTCTACGATAGTCTACGCATGTCTGTAGTATTCTACGTAGGTCTAGAGGGATCTACAATAGTCTACGCTGGTCTACAATAGCCTAGAGGTGTCTAGGATGGCCTATGTAAACCTACAAGTGTCCAAAAGGATCTACAAGTATGTAGAGGTAGCTATGTGTGACTTTTAGGTGTCTAAAGTTGCCATTTGATCAAACATAAATACACAATACATGCAAATGCTCAAAATATTATTCTTTATTCATTAAATAGAATCCATAGGTTACAAAGAGGATTATCCTAAATCCTTTATATGAATATCAAATAAACTGATAGCTCCTTTTGATATTCCTCAATGTAGGTGGGCTTCATGTGTATGTGGACCACTAGTAATGTTTATGTGGATGCTTTTTCACCTATTTTATGACCTGAAAAAGAGGATTAGTGTGTTTGGGGGCTTGCCTTGGTCAGGCCTCATGTTGATATAAGACAATGAAAACTGGAATTAAAACTATACTAAAATGTAACAAAAATTACATAGAATATTATAAAAACATGAAATGAAGCATACATGAAATATTTGGTTGGAGAAATATCCTATAGGGCCAAATCACAGGCCGAGGGGTGAACTAGAAGCCAGATCGTAGGTCGGGGGGTGAATTGAGCTAAGTACTTTATACTAGAGATCTTTGTCTGAATGAGCTCCTCATATGCTGCTATGTTGTTTGTATAGTTCAAATATATTAGATTGTACTTCTGGTCATGGCCTTCACCATCTTGAACTCCCATCCAAAACCCAACATCTCAACCAGTGGTTACAATCAAAAGTAGGTCGGTGCAAAGTCTGCTTATGCCATCAACCAACATGACCATGAGCAAGTTAATACATGTTGGAAATTTTGAGTATATTGTTGTCATTGATGTCAAATAATTAATGGCATAAGCTAATGATATTGGTTGTCATTTAGTCAAGTAAAATAAATGTTTAATGGTTTTACCATGATGGCATTTGCAAAAGAAAAAGGAAGAGGTTTTATGATGGAAAATACTTTTATCTAAAGAAAAGGTCCAAGAAGAAAAAAAAGATTATAATATTTAAATTTATGGAGATTTAAATAATTATAATAATTAAAAATTAAAATGGCCCAAAGGTTAAAATGTAGATTATAATATATAAATCTACCTTAGATTTAAATTATTATAATATTTTTAAAAAATGTTTATATGGTGACAAAATTTGAAATTTCATGGAGGCATTTTTTCAAAGTAAAGCCAACGTCCAAATTCAAAAGGTAAAAATGTATACAAAGGCTAACGTTTTGCAAGCCAAGGTGTTTGATCATCCATGAAAATTAATATCTGATATTGATATTCGCTCAGCATGCGGTGGAGGCAGAGAAGGGTTTTTGCAAGTTTTGAGGGCAACACATAGTTGAGAGGAAGAGCACTCGATTCCATCCGAAGTGGGTGGATAGCCTAGTTAGCAAGCTTGTCTTGCAGAGTGCATTGCACATGGCAGGTTTGGTGTTTGAATCATAGGGAGTATTTTTTCTTGGTCAAAATGTTGTGCATTATTTTTGTTGAAGAAATAGGAGTATGTGCTCCTTTGTGTTCGTATGGGTGGGTATCCCACATGGTGTCCACCCTTGTGCTAGGGCATGGAGCCAAAGAGGACTTTTGGGTTCGAGTAGTGGTGGTAGCGCTTGGGGTAAATTTTTTAAGGTATGCATATGGTGCTTGACTTAGGGAGTCATAAGGGTTAAATAATTAATTTTTTATTTTTTTACGGTGAAATCACTATGGATTCATAAGGTGTTATTTTAAATTTTAATTTTGAATTAAAAAGAAGATAGTGTGGAGTATTTATGGTTGAATTAGGAGTTTTTGGGCTAAGTATTTTGTATGGTAAATGAAATAAATGATTGTATGATCTTGTTGAAAAATTAAGGTGCATTAAAATATTTTATTTTAAGTAGGAGGTATAAGGTGTATAAGAAATTTATGTGTGTAATTTTTGGTTTGTTGTGTTGAGTATTATCATGCAAGAATAGGAGTAATAAGGTGTTATAGTGGTTTGATATTTTATTGTAATTTTTGTATGGTGAAATATATTTTGAGGTGAAAATTCATGTGGATGTTTTGAGAAAGCATCTTGCAATGTAACCCTTGAAGTGGCATTAGAAAAATCAGTTATTTGTGAGAGAGGTTTTGAAGACATATCTCCATAAGAGCAAATTAAGAGGTATGGGCACATCATCCCTTGTTTAAAGTGTTTGTTGGAGTGAAAAGGATTGTTTGATAAGCATTGTTTGAAATATTTGAGTGAGGATTTTTTGCTTCATTGTTAAATATTTTAGAAATATTTGGGATAGAATTTGAGAATAATATTTGCATCTATTATTAAAAAGTTTAGTACATTTGTGCTAGAGATTGTGAACTACTTGTGTTAGGGTTGAAGACAAGTTAGTGCATCTTTGTGAAATATTTTGAACACTAGTTTGAGAGATATTGATTGCAATTGTGAAAGTGATTGAGATCAATTTTGTAAAGGGAAATTATACATTAGTGTGATTGATCTTTGAGAGAAAATTTGTAATAAAGATAGATTAGTTTTGTGAAAAAAATCATACATTGTTTTGATTTGATTTGAAAGGGATTTTGCAAGAGAAAGAGATTGGTTGATTGAGTACAAGATTTGTGAGTGTGAAACATATTGATTTTTTGATAGATCATATCATTATCTATATGTTCCAGAGGTTAAATGAATTCTAAGCAGCCCACATTGAGTGAAATGCTCCTTGGAAGAGATTATAAGAATTGATAATGAAGCTAGCAGATAAAGAGGGCAGAGCAAAGAAGAATTCTTATTGGGATCATGCAATGAAGGATTTGAGCACACTAAATTAAATTATTATCAACAATTTCCTTGACTGAATGCCATCATAAAACTTCTTTCTTTTTCTTTTGCAAATGCCATCATGGTAAAACCATCAAACCTTTAATTTCATTGACTAAATGACAACCAATGTCATTAACTTATGCCATTAATTCTTTGAAATCAATTGTAACAATATACTCAAAATTTCCAACATGTATTAACTCGCTCATGGTCATTTTGGTTGATGGCATATGCAGACTTTGCACTAACCTACTTTTGATTGTGACCACCGATTGAGGTGTTGGGTTTTGGATAGGAGTTCGAGGTGGTGAAGGTCGTGACATAGAAGGAATGTAAAATTCCCTACTAGGCCCCTCTATGGACTAGTTATGTTTGGTTTTAGCATGGGATCGGTGATGGTTAACAAAATCATCCACTTGATCATGTGGATAATCCATTGATGTTCTCTTGGCTGAGGTATATTGATGGTCTAATACTCTATATAAGGAATTAGCTTTACAATGGCTATAATGGCATTGTGTGGGAATGAGGATATCCTCAGGTCTATAGAAAAGGTGTTTAGGGACTTTTTTTATGTTTTTTGCTTTACCAGCTCATGGTTGAGCTTGGCTACATGTAGTTATCATTATGTGTTGATTAAGCAAACACTGAAGGAAACACACACTAAAGCAAATTCTAACTTCCAAAAAAAGGTTGTGGGTGTTATATATCAAAATTATCAATGTGATGAGCTAATCATAATGAGCTAATACTAAAAAAAAAGTCTTAAAAATCAAATTTTGTATTTGTGGAATATTTTGCCAAAAAGGACTAGTGGAAAAATGACAAATTTAAGGAACTTCGAGAAAAAAAGAGTTAGGACTCAAAAAATTTGTGAAAGGTGTAGAAGGGGCTAACTAATATAACAAAACAAATTTGAGGATTTTTTGGGTTGTCTAGGGCTTTGTATGACGTTTTTAGTGTTATTTTTCCTATTTTTGGTTTAAAAATTACTCACAATAGAGTAATGATAAAACCACAACTTCTTCGTTATAGCTCTAATTTGCACAATTTTTTATTTATTGGGTGCAAAATCAAAAATTAGCATTTTATGTTGATTACGTAAATGGTAAGGAAACAAACAAAGTATACAAAATTATTATATCATTTAGAAATTTCTTTGTGAGTCCTAAACTATCTGGTGTGTTTTGATTTGTTGTTGTTTTTGCTTTCTTGTTTGAATTTTACTTTTGTTGATGAAATTATCAATTTAAGGTATTTCACCTGTATCCTCTCACACACAGACCTTGTGGTGAAGTATAGGTCATAAAACCAACCAAATTTTGTTGATGAAGTCCAAACTATGTGGAGTCCAGATCCTACCAGTCCTCACATTTGACAGATCTTGGATCAACCTTTGCCAAAATAGGGTGTGAAATAACCATAAACAATCCAATGAGTTGGCGATGAAGGCCACCATCATTAGTCTTGATCAATGGTTGGGTGTGAATTCCAACTCACTAATGTTTAATATGATTCATGGTGTGTGTGGGTTTTTTTTATCTCATGCAAAAATACAAATGCAAACATAGAGCAATCAATGACTTTTTTCTAACGCATGAAATAACATTTTAATTTTTTTAATTTCTAGGTAAGAACATTTCAATTTCAAAAAAATTAAAATTGTAAACCCTACTATGATATCAGCCTTTGCATAGGTAGCAATCACACAATCCACACTAAAAGAAAACAAAGGTTATATCTATGTAATATGGTCTATAGTAGAGGTCGTATGACACAAAAGTGATTAAAAATAGGGGCCACATAACCCAACAACGACCAAAAAAAGAGGTCACTAGACCTAGGAGCGATCACAAGAAGAATACTTCAAATTTAGAAATTCTTTTATATTTTCTAATTAAAAATGAAATTCTAACTTTTTCTATGAAAAGTAAGAAAATTAAGTATATAAAAGCTCACAGAGGAAACCCACATCTGATGGAGTTGGTGCTGCTCTAATGTTTTTGATTCTACTTTAAGGTCATCATGGGGTAGAGCAGCAAGACCTGCTGGCCATCACAGGGTAGGATGATGACTCCTACGAGTCATTCCAACCTAGAGCGATGGTACTTGTAATTCAAGAAAAATCAATAAAATAGGTAATTAGTGATAAATATGTGAAAATTTAGTTGAGGTCCCATCATGATCGCCATTGTAGTATGCAAAAAATGTACACCTAAATAATTATATGAAATCAAATTGAAAGCATAATCATGTAACCATCATGAAACAAAGGAGTAAATAATTTTTTTCCTTCTCATTAATATTGAAATATTCCTTCATAAGGCAGTTACAAAGATATCCCTCTTAGGGATTTATACCAATTTGATACAATTTACAATAAATAACCACAAGCAAGTGCATTCCACAGAGTCTTTGCACCCTCAAAACTGGTTATGGGGAGGGTTTCTTGTGACCTCTGCATGATGAGATAAATATTGATGAACCTTTGTGTTGAATAGCTTCTGCTAAGATCTAAAATCTGCATACAAGAACACTTACAAGACGTTAATAGCAAATTAGGAACCTCTCATGATGAGTTCCATGTCCATGAATAGAAACTAAAATAAAGATGTTAAAAATGATAAAAAGATGCATAAAAACTTAATAAAAAACTATGCTAGAAAACAAATTAAATGTTACTAAAGCTACTATAACTAAGAAACACAAAAAAAAATTAAATGTTACTGAAAGGTCATTTTGGGACAGATTAGTTTGGCCTACTGGCCATCCTAGGATAGAGTGATTGTGCCTGCGGGCCACTTCAGGTCAAAGCGGCCATTGAACAGTGAACTATTTATTTGTAATCAATGCAAGGAATGTGTGGGTTAGTCTATCAAATTTATGTTCAAGGGTCATGCTCTTTTAAGCACAGTTAAATCATGGAAATTGACATGAAATTAGGATTTTTTTATGGAAAAAATAGTGTTGAATTTTATCTTCAAACTCTAAGATATTTTGTTGATGCAATTGCAAGCTCCATGGCTAAATCTGGGTAGCACTTCATTGCTTATGATCAAATTGCTCTCTTTACTCCTCAATCCGATAGCACTTTATTGCATTAGATTGAGATATGTTTAATGAAGGCCAAAGGGTCTTCTTATAGATTTTCCCAATGGGAATCTTGGCTTCCTTGAGAAGCCAAGAAATGGTTAGGATCAAGAAGGGCAATAGACCATTATAGAAGCTTCCCATAACTTATTACAAGTGTTGTTGGGCTTGTTTGGCCATTGAAACTATTTTTCCCCATGGCATTGGTTTTAAGTTTGTTACAGGAATGGTCATCATAGGGTAGAGTAGCCATGACTATTGGCCATCATAGGATAAGGCGTCCTCTAGGGGCTACTCCTGGGTATGATGGTCTAGGCTATAAAGTAGGAATCCTTCTTGTTGAAGTGATAAAAATCACTATTAATCCCAGAGGTTGTCCCAGGAGGGTCATATTGCCTAAAAAAATGTCCATATAGGCAGTCTTATCAAAATAATATGTTTTAGGTATCTACACTAATCTAATGCTTGCAATATGAACAAGAAATGAAAACAATCTTCAAAAATAAAGAAAAATAGTCATTTTGAGTAAAATACATGATGCCAAGTATATTGGGTGATCCTACTTGTGTTTGTTTTGTATAATTTTGTAGTTTAGAGAGGTTTGCATAGTAGTTCATGAACCTTGCTAGTCTAGGAAGTTCGCACAGTAATGTGTGAACCTTGTTGTATGGATTTTTCTAAGTAGATTTGTGAGGTAGGCAACAAAATGTTGAATTTGACTTAGTCCTGAGAAAGTAACCTACACATAAAGTGTAAAATAAGCAAAGAAACCTTGTAATGTGCTATGAAACAATGAAATCAGCATTTCCAAATGCATAAATATTAAAAATAGAAAAAACATCAATGCACTAAAGCCAAAAGAAAGGTACAAGGAACAATTTCACCTTGTAGATATCATTGCTACATGAGTTTTGAAAAAAAGTATGAGGGATAACAATCCCAATGGGAAAATAGGCTCTAGACCTTCCCGACTTACTTTCCAGGTGTTGTGAAGCAACAAAAATAGATATCTCACTACAAGGATCTGTTATGAAGTAGTTTTGTAAGGTTCATGCGGTAGTGTGAGGACCCATCTGGAGGTTCACATGGTAGTGTGCGAACTGGGCATAGAAGGTTGCAACTTCATAGTGGAAGGCCTGAAGTGTGTCTCAAGGCTATTATGGAGTCCCCTTTGAATTTATAGTACATGCAACATAGAAAAGTAGGCCATAAAATAAATTATACAATAGTGGAGCTAATATAAAATAGTTTGTGGGGGTCCCACCGAGCATGCCAGAATGTAACACATGGAAGTCACCATTTCAAAACATGAAATATGTAGATAAATATTTTGTATTGATTCTAAAAGGGGTTACAATCATGATTCTCTCTCAAATGAAACTCCCTCTCTTTAGTATGAATGCAAGAAATCAAAAAATATCGTTTAGTGTCCCTCATTGTAAATGGGCTTCTTGCACGTGAGCCATTGCTTGGATGCTTGAATCTATTCTTTGTATCTAGTTGGGCCTAAAAAATGGTGTTAGTGTATTTGGGGACCTATGATTGATCATATCCCATGTTTATGAAGACAAAATGATGCTAAAATGAAGCTAAAAGATGACAAAAATTGAAAGTAGAGTTGCAAAAACTATCAAGAAAGGATACTTACCTGATTTGTAGCTCTGGAGTTGTTGAAAATTAGGTTCACACAGTAGTGTGCAAACCTCTAGTTTGGGTTTGCACAATATTGTGCAAACCAAATTGTTATCGATCATTTCTATAATTTTTTGTCAGAATTAGCTCTTAGAGTTGCTATTTTTTATTCTTGTTCTAATTACCTTCTGATATCACTTTCTCTATAGAATAACCTTTCAAAAACCTAATAACTTGATGGATGACGGATGCAAGAGCAATGTAGGTGATCTAGATTAATTTCAGCAAAGTTTTGGTAAGGAAAATTGAGATATTTTTTATGAATAAAATGGGCCTCTATAAATAAAGTTTGGCCAAGGTTAGGTGGGGGGAGTGAGGTGTCCCCTATGAGGTGTATCCTCATGAGGTGGCCCTTGTGATGTGGCCTAGGGCATATGTGGCTCATGACGGAGTCTTGTGTGAAGAAATCCCTCACACATGTGTGAGGATGAGATGGAAGATGACTCATCTCCCCTCATGCTTGAAGGAGGATATTTAAAATATCCTTTCTAATGAGTTGTGCACACATGTGTGAGCAAAAAATATCCATTAGGATAAGATTGCACACATGTACGAGCTTTGGTTAGTTTAATCATCCTTAGCCTTTTAACCATGGAGATGTTTAACCAAGGTTGAATTTTTGAATATGGTTGCATGGAGACTATGATTAGGCATAGGAAGGGTCTGAGATAGCCCAAGGATCTTAGAATGATGAGTGATGAAATTGAGTGATGAATGATATTTTAAATTCAATTTATGCAATTTTTGAGGGTTTTACAAATTGATTGGCCTTAATGATAGAGAAGGATAAATGTGCAACTTTTTGGTGTCTACACCTACAAACCTTAAGAGCATGGGAGTTTTGTATGATCCCCGCCTCTTAGCCAATTATAATTTCTTGAAAAAAAGTGGATTAATTTCTTAGATAACCTACTAAAGCTAATATCAAAGGTAATTTTGAGACTAATTGGCTAGGCCCATTCATAATAACTACTAAGTTTGGTTCAAAACCCTATTGCCTAGCCATAATAGAAATAAAATAAATTAAGGAACCCATAAACATCAATGCATAATAAAATATATTATATTAGAGTATGTATTAGTTGACTATTTCCTTCAATTACTTATCATTGTCTACTTCCATTTTGCTTGCTTGCATTCTACCTGACTTCATTCTTGATTGCATAGATATGCTTGTATATGCCTGGACTATCTATTGTATATAAAGTCAAGGATTCATGATGATGCAAATGATGATCCTAGCCAAAATAGTTCTTTCTTTCCTTAAACTTGCACTCAATTACTAAAGTGAGAAGATCCTCTTAGGCCCATTTCATGAAATATTTTAGGATTCACACATTCATCTATCTCTATCTATCTAAATCATTAATTTCTATCTTTATCTATCTTCTATCTCATTGTCATTCATCACATTCCCTAGGTGTATCACAAGGTGCAATATTCTTGAAGGGGGGATTTATTTGGAAGGTTTAGGAATGATTACCAAAGTTTTGTAACAACTTTCACCCAAATCATATAAGGTGTACGATTTGCCTTGTACGGTTTGTAAACTTTCCAAAATATCTTATACGAACTGCAAATCATATAGTTGTACAATAAAAATCATACAACACTGTAACTTGTACAATTTTCAACTTAGTCAATTCACTGGAAGTGGTTTTCTAACCTGAATTGATCAATTTTTTAATTGATTTCTTTGAAACACTAGTTTTCCATAAATGGCAAATTTTAACTATGCAATTTCATTTCCAAATTAGGAAAACAATTGGTTGTACGGTTTAGTGGTCAGGATGTATGGTTTCACCAAACCATTTTTGAATTCTTTATTCATAGATTTACCAATTTTTACCACATATCTCTTCAGGACAAGTTTGGGAATGTTTTCCTATCATAATTTCCAACATTTCCTCTAACATGCAAACCCTAAATCAATGCCAGTGACTTATTATCAACACCAACGTTTCCAAAAATTGTACAACAACAGAATGACATCTTTGTACAACAATAATAATGTGCGGGATCATTTTCTTAGCATTCTCTAGGGTTGTAATTTCTTAATTAACAATATTTCATTACCACAATGTCCATATTCCACATCATTATGGCCATACTTGTATAGAATGCATAAACAAGAATTGTCATTCAAAGGTACAAAGGAATTCACAATAACTCACAATTATAGTATTCTTTCATTATTATTGTTGAATATGTACAATTACCATGAACAATCACCATGAACCACAACAATATTGAACCAACATCATGAACAATCAAGGAACAATATTTGTACTCCCATGAACAACCATCAAAATTGAATGGGGGATCCTTATAATGCTTGCCCAGGCCATTACAAAGTGTTTCTTGATACAACAACCATTTACAACTACCATACCCATAATAATCAACTTGCATTAAGGTCTTTCTAATTCTAATTTGATTATTATCAAATTCACCTTAAATGAACATTTCACCTAATTTCAATTTAATTTCTTAATTGCACATATTATAAATTTGTAAAATTATACCCAATTGTACATTTTCTAATTTCTCATCTATACAATTAGATAAAACCCTTCATGTCATACATTTTGACAACTATACATCTAACAAAATTGACAAATAGCAAAATTATGCAAATCCAATGTTTTACTTCTTATTCTGGGAGGTGAATTTGCTGACTACATCTACCCTCCCCTTTACATCAGTAAGTGTCCTCACTAACTCAATTTGCTTTACTTTGGCCAATTATTCCTGCTAAAAATCCTCAAGTTGAAGACAGAGAGCAGCTCACTCATTCTACAACCTAGTTGTATAATGGTTAAGTTACATAGCCTTCAACTCATACTTATTGGCCTTCTCTTCTGCAATAGTCAAGAGTTAAGCTAACTCCTTTTCTCACTTAGAGGCTCCCTTACGTATATTCTCCTACAATGTAGCTTTCATATGAGCTACTATGGCTAACTCTTCATTCTTCTCCATAATGACCTTAATATTTTGATGTATATCAGCTTCACAAGCTGCAATATGCTCATCCTTAGCATGCAATCAAGCCTTGTGATCCATGATCATCTCATTGTAGCATTTGGCATCTATTGCCATATCCTCATTATTGTGATCCTTCTATTGCAATTTTTCTTTGGCTACCTTCAACTAGTTTTCTTATTTAGCCAGTTGTTCACTCTATGCTACCAATTGTTCTTCTAACTACTTTATGCACTCTTCTACTTGTTGGATCACAAGCTACTTATCCTCATAAACCATCTTCATGCCATTCCATTCAGCTTTTTCCTTTTCAATATCTTTTCAACCTCGATCTTGCTGCATTCTAGTTCTTCTTTAATCATAGCCATTTTATTTTTAGTAGCCTCCACTTCTTCATTTTGTGCCTCCTTGTCTTGGTAAATGCATTCAAGGTCCAAGCTTAGCCACTCGATCCAATGTGTCAGGAAATTCATTTTTCGTAGAGTGAAGACTAATTCCTAATATGCCCTTAAAATTTTAGTATTTGATGTGTTCAGTGGATAGCTCTGACATATTTCTTGATACAAATACACCCTTGGATATGCCCTATAATTAGTCCTCACTCCATTTGGTAAATCTATAATTTCTAACATTGTGGTTACCTCTCCCCTTGGTAACCACCATGGGTGTTGTGTGTGAATCTAAGCTATTTGTTTGATGTGTTCTTCACTGCACACCCACTCCATGACCTTCTCCAATTTAGTGAAGGTTTGCTCTCTCCACTACTTTAGTTTTCCCACACCACCAATAAAAAACTATGATCTGGCACAAGAAAACATCTCGCTAACTTGTTGGAAGAAATGCTCCACCTATCCATCTATGTCTTCTCCATCATTTCCAAGAATACCAAATTGAGGCACTTCAAGCAAGAATATTGTGTGAAACCTCACATCCTTCTCCTATGATGGATTTTTCTCTTCCACTTCCTCCTCCTGTAGAACTAAACTTCCTCCAATTTCTTTGATTGCACCAGATGCATTCTCTTCATGTAGCAGGATTTGAGATATAGTTCTATTCATTCTTTCCTCTTGGGATGGACTGAATTCTTCTACGTTGATGGTCTCCTTAAGTAGTTTATACTCTACCATATATACTTGTAATTCCTCTTGTGAATTAGGCAAGTCTCCCTATTATGTTTCTACCAACCCTTCCACCTATGGGTTTGATTATACTTCCCTCATTACTGCAACTATTTGAGGTGTATCAGACCATTCTCTTGGCTATGTTCTTGCTTGATCCTATTGACTGTTGCCACCTTGTATGATAATATTTATCTTCTTATTTCTTGTAGCCTCCTTTGGTGGGGCTACCATTACTATTTTTGCTTTTATTACTAGCAATTTTATTGTGGTTTCCTATCAATTTTTTTATGAATCCAAAAAATCAAAATTAGTGGTGTAAAGAAATACATGAGATCCCATCGCTTCTCCCATATGTCCTATGTCATATAGGACTTTTATATACATAAAATCCAAACATTCCAGATCCAAGTGCACCTCATATAGATTCTCAAGCATAGATTTAGGTTACTCCTTCTATAACAAAGTCTGCACAAGATTCTATATCTCCCACTTTCTACGTGTTCTAATCTGCACTGGACTAGATGTTGGTGCTACTACCTCATTCCCTTCTTGAGATAGTGGTTGCTCCTATAACCTTTGTTCCAATACTTGCTACTCCAAAGTAGGTTCAAGTTGTCTTCATATCTTCCTTCGATGATGGACTTCCTCATTGGATGAAGTCTATTCCCTTACTGAGGGTTCTGATTTCTTTGGTTCCTTCTTTGATCAAGGATTTTTTGAAGTCATATTCTAAAGAGGTACAATATTTTTCCATCGTAATATTGTAGGTTGGTCTAACTATAACTCATGAGGTAGTTTCAAGCCTAGAAACTGAATGTCTACTTCGAAAACTGCATCCAACATGAGATAAATAGTATGAAAGTTCATGGGGAAGGTCTTTTTCCTTTTGGCCAATAGTGTTTGAATCCTTTGCTCCAAATAGGCCCCCCAATAATACTTTACTCTGTGAGTGATTTCCTTGACATACTATGCCATCTAGATAAAAATCCCTGAATATCATGTTTCTCCTAACAAGTGAGCCATCACTACATTCATTGCTCAAGCAAGTTCATCTATATTCAACTAACTCTGCTTGATTCCATGACTTCTAGAACCAAAAATCTTAGCCACTGTTAAAGACTTCACTCTTGTGATTGTAGTAATCATCTTGTGGGCCTCCATTTGATTGACCATATTCTTAAAAATAGGTTGTCCTTCCTTAAGCAATCCAATTGTCCTTCAAAATGCCACTGTCAATAATTCCTACCTAATATGTCGATTATGCACTTGCACATAGGTGAGATTCTTACTAGGTTCATATGATTGTATAATTTGCAACAAGTATTTATTGAAGAGCACTTTATCTAGAGGTGGTATCTGTACCAACATATTGAATTTGGCTTTAGCCAATGCTACTCTCAAGGGATACCCAGGGTTAGATTTTTCCCACCACTTTTGATAAAAATATGTTGTTGGCTATCCAAAAGTGATATCATTGATATCAACTTGTTCTTCTTCCTCTTCACTGAGTAGTTCTTCATACTCCTCCAATTTGATCTCTCGGTGAACTTCACTATGAATTTATTTGTGGTGTGCTCTTTGTGGTTCCATCATATCTCTTTATAATTACAATGGAACTCTTCCTCTACCACCATGCCAACCTCAATGATCTCTCCATAGTTTGTACCCTCTCCCTCTCCAACGATGGTAGTTGCTTCTCCTTTGTAGCTGAAACTCTCACCCTTGATCTATACAAGGTAGATTTTGTTCATTCACCTGGTCCATGAATATCTCTAGTGTAATGGGACTAGTGAGCCTTCCATACTAGTTACTACAATTTGGTCTAACCAAGCTCAAAATTCTTGTGTGAAGATCATTCTTCTCCCATGGTCGATTTGAAACCACTTTTGCACAACTTGTATTTAATTCGGTAATTCAAGAAAACTACAACAAAATGGCTTCAAAATATGTACAAATGCACCCAAAATACACAAATTCTTTTGGAAATCATACACTACTTCCCCAAATTGTACATGTACATTTTGAAATCATACAACACTTTTCCAAAACGTATAGGGAAGACTGAAATCATACAATTGCACCCAATTCTGTACAACTTCATAAAAATGTACAAATTAAGCTCCATATCATACAATTCCACCCAATAATTGTACAAGTAGCTCCAAATCATGCAAGGGTGCTTCACTTTCTTACAATTGCATCAAAATTTGTATGATTGCATAAAAATTCATACAATTACCTCTAAAATGCACAAATCGGATCCTCGAATGCCCTAAAATCGTACAATATCTTCCAAAATTGTATAATTTCACCTTAAAATCATACAAGGTTCTCTCAATATCCATAATTAGCCAAAAATTGATGTTTTTACTCAAATTGTATGATTTCTACAATACCCTTCTACTAGTAATATGTAATTCTTCCTTTTCAATGCAATTCTAGTGTACTTATGCAATTTTCTTTCAAATCAATGCAATTTCTTAACAATACAAATGCTTGGGGAAATCTAGCAATTTGATGTATGAACTCTCTCTTAATCTTCCTCCACATGCAAAGACCGGGATATTTTTATTCTTCCTTCAACCAATTAATCATGCACTAGGATTTGCAAATTTTTCCTTCCCTTTTGATTTTTTTGAAAAACCAGACCCTAGCAATATTTTTCTCTACCTAGGGTTTCCTTTGGTTCCCTTCCACTTCAAAGCCTAATTTCCTCAACAAATTTTCCACCTGCAATTCATTTTCTAAACAAAATCCAAATTTCAACGTGAAAACCCTAGCTTTTTGCTAATTTTCTCCAATTTTGATAATATTTTTCAAAAACAAGCAGATTCAACCGGTGCAAGTCATTATGGGTCAGTAAAATTTAGTTAACTAGTGATTTTTGCATGCCCATGTAAAATAAAAATCATCAATTGCACTCTCCTTGCTCCTGAATTCTCCTAAATTCACTGTCGCGATTGTACGATTTGCTAAGTTGGTGAAATAATATTACATGGTGCTTGCTTTTTAAACCCTAACATCATTTCATATGAAATTTTACCACCTTAGCCCTCTTTGCATGGATTTTTAACTATTTTTATGAATGATTTACAACTCACCCCTTTTTGCATGCTTTTTTATATTTTTCTAGCTATTTATCTTTTTCTTACCTTTTTGAATTTTTTTTCATAAGGGGCCACCATTTCTGATTTTCAACCACCTTCCATATTAATTGCATCCCGAGGGATTTTCACAATTAAGATATTTTTCTATTTTTTTTTTTTAATTTACATATTGTCAACTTACCTTCTAGGAAATCATATAGTGGCATTCACTTGTACGATCCCTTTTTTGTTGTGTCATTGGGGAGTTCCACCACTTCATTCTGCATAATCGTACGATCGAGTTCCTCATATGTATGATTCGCTATTCCTTACAGGTTCCCTCTCTATTATAAAATTATACTAGTACCATTTATACGGTCTAAATTTACTTATTGATTCATTGTATGATTTGAAATCGTACCAGTGTCATTATCATTTGTACAATTTGGGTTTGTACAATTGCAAATTGTACGATTTGAAATCATACCATGTCCTCCTTGCAAATCAATATTTTATCACTCAATTGGAATATATCGAGGTAGGGGTACCCTTGCCACTTCACTTCTATTTGGTCAACTTCTTCTCCTATCTCCTCAAACTAGGTCTACCTCTAAACTGATATTCTTACAATGACACTGAGAGGGGCGGGGTGAATCAGTGTAGTTATTTAAATTCAAATCTACAACTCTTAAAGCTGAAGCAACAAGAACTTAAAAGTAGGTAATGCAATTATCACAAGAGAGCACACCACAACACATAATGTAACAAGGTTCACCAATTTGGCTACTCCTCAAGAATGACTGCTTGGACTACGGTCCAAATCCAGCCTTTGCAAAACACCAATTTTACAATCTGTTTACCAGCACCCACTGGAAGGAGCACCAATACCTATCCAAGCACCAACTTGGATCATAGTTTTGAAAGCTATATCAATGACATAAAAATGCCTTCGCTTTTACAAGACCCTGACTAGTCTATAATTTATCAAAACACAGTAAACACTTACGGCTCTGCTTGTCACTCTCTTACAACAATCTTCTAACCCTCTTTTGGTAGCACTTTTACACATTCAGTGGCAACCTAATTCTCCATGCAACTGCCCTTTTATAACAATATTTTCATCTTGAAACACTTGTTCTTCTGTGACTTCCATAATCCTGCATGCACCCTATTAATAGACACTTTTGAAAGTAACTCCTTTATCACATAGTAATTTGTACATGCATTCTATTAATAGCTCTATTTCTTGTGTGGGACTTTTAGTATAACTGTCGCTTGACGGTTACACTGCTTTACGGGCCTTGTAACTATCGTTCTGTCTTTAATGCACTATGCTTATTTTAGCTTGCATGATTTCTATCTGTAACTTCCCCTGTAACTGTCGCACTAACTTTAGTTGACTCTTCTTATATTGGTTGCATGATTTTCCTCTATAATTGCCCCTGTAACTATCATTCTACTTCAGTTAACTGATCGTAATCATGTTGTTGCGACCTATCACGAAATCGTGACAATTTTGTCTCTTTGCACTCTTCTCACCTTTTACCTGCGAAAACATGACATGTCACGATATCGCAACATTTTTGCCCCCTTTGACATTTTCTTGGCTGTTGACCACAAAAACATGACATGTCACGATATCTCAACACTTTTTGCCTTCTTTTTCTCTTCTCAGTTTGTAGCCACGAAAACACATGTCGTAAAATTGTGACACATTCTCTGCCTTGTGCTCTTCTCTGTCTTTCACCCGTGAAAACACATGTCACGAAATCGCAACACATTCACTGCCTTGTGCCTTTTCTTGCCTTGACCTTGTGAAAATAGAACATGTCATGAAATCGTGACACTTTTGCTTCCGTACTCTCCTTCTTTCCTTTTGTCGTGATATCACGACACTTTTTCTCCTTGGCGCTTTTCTTCTCATCGGGTCACGAAAACCCGACATGTCGTGATATCGCGACACTTTTTCTCTGCGAGCTCTTTCTCTCAAACCTGTCACAAAATCATGACACTTTTTCATCCGTACAATCCTTCTTGCAAATTGTCATAAAATCGTGACACTTTTCTTTGCGATCTCTTTCTCTCAAACCTGTCACGAAATCGTGACACTTTTTCGTCCATACAATCCTTCTTGCAAATTGTCGCGAAATCGTGACACTTTTCTTTATGAGCTCTTTCTCTCGAACCTGTCACGAAATTGTGACACTTTTTCGTCCATACAATCCTTCTTGCAAATTGTCATGAAATCATGACACTTTTCTTTGCGAGCGCCTTCTCTCGAACATGTCACGAAATCACGACAGTTTTCTTTGCTTGCACCTTCTTTCGAAACATGTCACAAAATTGTGACAGTTTTCCTTGTGCTTTCTCTCTCTTTGAACATGTCACAAAATCGCAACAATTTTCCTTGCGCTTTCTCTTTCGTCCAACATGTCACGAAATCGTGACAATTTTCCTTGCGCTTTCTCTCTCTTCGAACATGTCGCAAAATCATGACAGTTTTCTTTGCTTGCACCTTCTTTTCGAACATGTCACAAAATCACATCAGTTTTCTTTGCTTGCACCTTCTTTTTGAACATGTCATGAAATCACGACAGTTTTCCTTGTGCTTTCTCTCTCTTCGAACATGTCACAAAATTGCGACAGTTTTCCTTGTGCTTTCTCTCTCTTCGAACATGTCACGAAATTGCGATAGTTTTTCTTTCCGACCAAACATGTCGCGATATCGCAACAGTTTTTCTTTTTGACCAAACATGTCGCAATATCGCGATAGTTTTTCTTTCTGGCCAAACATGTCGCGATATCGCGACAGTTTTTCTTTCTGGCCAAACATGTCACGATATTGCGATAGTTTTCTTACTTGTATTTTTATTTGATCTTTTGAATATGGGCCACTTCTATCTTCTTAGATATTCATTGTACATGCTCTGACTAACCTTTGAACTCCTATCCACTGCATCAACTGATCTATTTGCCTATGTTGACAATAATGACAATACTATTTCTGCACCTTGCTCAACATAAACTAGGTGATCGAGTCTTTTGCCTTCCTTGATTTTCCTCATCTGAAAAGTGCACTCTTCCTCATACAACAATTCTTCTATCAGGAACTTACCTTCTATGACCTCATCCTTTTATTATCGGTCCTCTTCATATATTACATGGATTACCCTCTCCCTAAGGTAACCTTCTTCCTACTACTATCCTTCAAGTGCTTAGTCGATGCATGGGTGGTCGTCCCAATGTATATCTTCCTATAAGATTTACTATGTGTCCCCCTATTACATAAAGACCATTTGCATTCTTAGTCTAATTCAAACATGCAAGTGGTGTGTCCCCAAGCCATCTTGGAATAGGAGGTCAAATCCTTCCTCTCCTACCTCTAGGTGATCATAATCCTCCTCTTTGACTTGGGGTTCTTTACGATAAATCCTCTTGTCGACTAGGTTCCCCTCTTTCCCATGTGCTTGGAGTTACCTCCACCAACTCTATATTGTATATGTGTCCTTTTGTTCTTGGTTCTTACAGTACCAATTGTTGTAATGCTCATACCCAATGATGTGCACGCATCATTTGTTTCATCCAACATCTTTTTTCAAAGTGACATTGTGGAGAATAATTTATCAAGGTTTCTCTATAGTTGTCTAAAAAGTCAAACTCTGTACTTGAGTTGTTTTTATTGCCTATTTATTTTTAATACCATTCCATTGGAGTCATCTAACTTCTCTCCTTTACCTCCTTATTTTTTTATAGGCTATCTCATAGGCATCTAGATCTGGTCGAGCAGGGAGTGATTTTTATTGTGTTATGAGGTTATTACTGTCACTTTTTTGGTCACTATCCCTTACTAAATAGGGTATTTTCCCACTACTATAATCACTTGATTCCTCATGCAAGTTTTCTTGAGGCTTGGGGGATGTGATATCTTCCTCAATGTCTCACTATACTACCTTAGTTGTTTCTCCTATGATGGGTGGCTCATATGTGGGGTCTCATGGTTTAGCTTGGGGTATCTCCTTTACCCATGAACTTGTACCTTCTTATGGATTTCCTCGCATCTGATGTACTTCCTCACTACTACTTGTACTCAATTACATATATTACACAACTTGTTTCTCAAGCCATTACATAGTGTCATCCATATCTTGAATGATCTATTCACAAAGCCTTGCATTATGTGCTTGCAATACCTCGTACTCCTCTTACAATTATTGTGCTTGATAGTGCATTCTCTATTGCATCATACCTATTTGTGCTAGTGGAGTAAATCCTACTAACTCTTCTTCTACTACTCCACCTTCATTGGAATCTGGGGTATCCATCTCAAAGATGTCAGTTCTATCCTCATACTGCACCTTTAGTCGTATCTTGCATCGACCTTCCATTATGCGAGGCAATTCTCTTTTTTCAAGCTGAGGATACACTACCTCATACAATTGGTTGGTCTCTTCTTACCATTCCTATTTTATTGCTAACGATACTAATGCATGATTACTTAGAGGGATTTCCTCCTCTTCTATAATTTGATTCATCATATCCATGAACCTTACATGCACTCACATTCATCTTATTTCACTAGGGTGTGGTACCAATTCTTGCCTTTATAATTGGTCCTACCTCCTCCCTTTCTGTGAATAGGTTTATGATCTCCATATCATCATCTTCCTATGGTGGATCTTGATTATGTAATGGCACTTCCTAAGGTTCACTAGACTCAGCCATCCATTGTTGTTATCTTTCAAGTTCTTGTGTCATGATGAACATGCATTAAAACATCCCATACTCCTCCATCTAGTAATTAAGAAATCTACTATCAGATCGTGCTTCATCTTCACTATAATATTCCAGGTATAGCATCCCCTCTTCATTAGGTTCATACTCTTCTTCACCTGAAGAACTACCTAACTCATCTGTCGTTTCAACATCCTCACTAATTCTCTAATTCTTTAGGTTAATCATATATTTGTGTTGTCCCTTCTTAAATATGATCTAATCCTTTCCCCAGTTGTGATTAAATTTAAATGCTCATAGCCAACCTCTTCCTAGAAGTGCATCATATGCAGGATTTTGCATTGTAATCACAATGAAATTTAAAACAAATTCTTGATCAACAATTATTACTTATTATGTAGTCAATACTCCCTTAGTGTCAATGATATACTAGTCAGCACCATACAATTGAAAACTTGGTGTCCATAAGGATGGAGCACCAATATATCTCCAGGTATTTTTTGGTAGAAATTCCACACTAGACCCTCTATCCACAATCACTTGTGTTAATTTGTGCCCCATTATCTCCATATGAACTAATGTTGGTTTCTTTCCAACATCAATCATTAGGATGGTCGAATCCATAAAATATTATTTTTGTTGTTTCTCTTGTATAGGTTGGCTCTAAAATTCCATCACAAAATGTGGTTGCACCTCCTCTTCCATAACCTTATGCAAAAATGGTATGGCTTCCAACAGACTATCCATATTTATTTCTATAATCATATTCAGTACATGTGTTGCTAGATTTTTTACTATTACCTTATCCTTCGATGTACAAAGCTTCTTTAATTATTTTACCTCTACAAGTCTTACTTGCTTAGCCTTATTGGATTCTTCTTCAAGTACTTTCTTTACCACCTACCATCTTTGATTCTTCTTGGTAGGTTGCTAAAGAAAGTCATTATTTTCATTATTTAATTTTTAGTGTTTGTCAAATCCAGGGTGGTGTCCAAGGCTATCTGTGATAGAAGGTTTTGGTAAGTTATAGTTCAGCCAGTAGTTCACAAGTTTTATTTAGTGAAATAGAGGTTCATTTGGTCTTTTCAAGGTCACACTAACTCCTCATTTGCATAATTAAGACTAATTAACTTGCAAAAAATTAAATTTCTTTTAATTTACATAATTTGAACTGAATTGCAAAATTGACAATTAAACTAAATCTGCAGAATTGAAAATTAAACTAAAGTTGCAGAATTGAAATTGTTGTAGAAAGAACTATTTTATGTTTGCTAATTGAAATGGCATGAATGAAAAATTCTAAATTGAAAACCAACTAATTTTAACCATGCTAAATTGAAACTACCAAAAACTATCATAAAAACTATTGCAAAAATTGTTAAAAAAATGCTGCAAAAACTATCAAAAAGTTGCTAAAGATGAAATTATAGGAAATTTAAATAATAAATGAACACAAAAAAAATAGGTTAGCTAGCTTCACATTCACTCTCACACATCACACTTAAAACACATGAAAAAACATGCTAAAAATAGGGAAAATTTTGTTTACAAGAAATAAGCAAGAAATTAGCAAAAACTACAACAATAAAAAACTGTAAAAAACCTACTAAAATGCCTCCTTCCACCAGCCTTGAGAGTGGTTTGTTGCTCCCTGGTCTAGCAAAAGGTAATATCACTCCAAACCCTAATCTCTAAATACTCACTTAGTAATAAATCTATGCAATGAATAATACTGCACTTTATTAAAAATTGTTGCAGCTTTTACAACTTTACGCTTATTCCTATTTTTTGACTAATTCTATGACTACTAACTCAACCAATGGTGAGTGATCCTATTTATACTATTTATTACATCAATATTTGCAACTACAAAATCAAAGGTTATGTTGTCCATGCGTGATTTGCTATTTTGTTGCAGCAAACTTGGTCTATTTTAGGACAGAATCTACTGTAACGGCTATCTGTGCATCTTCAAGTTTATGGGAATTGGTAAAAAATGACTTAAGCATATATTCTACATCTGTCCTCATGCTATCCTATCTTATTACCATGAAATTGATGCAAACTATACCTTTTTAGTTAGAATGGATTGTTTCTGCCTTTCATTCCAGAGAGCCCCAAAATATTAGGTAAAATTATTGGGATGTGTTATTGTTACCAGTTGTATCATACAGTGGCACATCCAATTGTATGGTAAGATGTATCGCATTGCCTTTGACACTTTCAAATAGGTTTTAACTTCCTTTTTTAACTTTATCCTTTCCTTCCTTCAATGTTGCAAGTTGTTACCTTTTGTATGCTTGTACAACTACCCCTACATTTTCTACTTAGTAATTGTTATACCCTATTGTTGTTAGTTAGAGCATGTGGGGATGCTTCCAGTTGTATCATAGGTCTTCCCTTATCTCCTTGAACACATTCCAACTAGTTTTACTCATTTATTTTGACCACTTCAATGTCCTCCTATAATGTTACAGGTGGTTTGTTTTTGTATGTTGTGTACAGTCAATAGTGCCCTATTTTACAGTAGAGTAGTTGTTTTGGTGCTATGTCACCTCAACAACTTGATTTCAAGGTAGGAAAACATTCAAAATGCCTCCTCCAATAACAAGGCACAACACTTTTATTTTCCATTAATTTTTCTATATTATTTACCAATAAAATCATGTAAAAATAGACAAAATGCAGAAAAATAGTCAAAACAGAGGTTCAATATTCCTAAACATCCAATCATGCAAACATAAAAAAATAATGTATTTTAATCAAATATTTGATATTTAACTATGTTATGTTTTGTAATATGGCAATTTTTATATGTCAAAAATGCTACAAAAATGAGGCATTATTTGGCCTCATCATTCCCCCCCAACTTAACTTGATGCATGCCCTCATGCATCCTAGTGGGCCATAGCAATACTCAGGTCACATTTTGAACAACATCCTCTACCACCTAAGAAATTTCTCCTTGCTGCACTACACTAAGAATTCTGAAATCAGACACAAGTATTTCACTTTTGTTTTTCTGCAATTTTGCAATTTTTTTTGTTTTATAGTCTTCTCCCTATTATGTTCTTGTAATGGCTCCATTGCTTGACCTTATTTTGCTGACCCATTACTATTTTTTCTTTTTAGTGGGTCAACAATGTCCTCTATTACTTTGCTGCATCTCAGGTAATTGTTTTTGAAAATTTTCTTCTTGTAATGCAACTTAGTCTAGTTCTAATTTTTTATATCTGCAATTTGAACCAAATTCTATTAAAACCTATTTTTCCTCTTTTTTCATCATTGTATGGTGCAAGGGGTGTTATTTCTTATGTTGTAGTAGTTTCTGTAAATTTTGCAATTTTTATAATTTCTACAGTTTGTTTCTTTTTAACATAACATGTAAAATTTTGATTTTTATATGTTTGAAGTGGTGTACTTACTTGTAATGAGGTAGCTTGAACTTCAAGGGCTTCAATTTCTAGTGTGCTTTGCTCCTTTTGTTGTTTTGGAGCCTTATCTAGGCATTCTAGCACAATTTTTGGATATTATAGAGCTACTCCGAAATGTGTCTATTCTGCTATAGAATGTTTTGGAGTTGTCCCATAATGTTATGGAGTTGCATCCGAAAGTGCTAGAATGTCTCCTTTTTCAAACTCCTTATGAAAATTTTGTTGTTGGCCCATATTTGGAGTATCTTCTCTCTAATGTGAGCTTTCTATGACATCCATAAGTTCCTTACCAACCCTCTTTTCAAGTGTAATCTCCTTTTTTGCATGTTGTTGTTCTATTGCAACAACAATCAAGATAAGAACATAAATTGCAGACACCTCCAAGGCATCTTCCTCAATTTTACGGGACAATTTTGGGATGTGTTCTTGTATTTCCCCTTTTAAAATTTACTCTTCTAATTCAAGTAATTTTTTTCTATCTCCTTCCTAAAATCAAGAATTATGAGCAGTTCTTCTAAGGGTGTTAGTCTTATTTTTAATTCATGTATTTCCTATAGCAATTTCATCTTCATATTCCTCTATTAATAATTTTTCATTTTTCCTTGGTTTGGATGGTACAGGAGATGTTTTCATTGCTACAGTTGTGTCCTACTATTTTCTTCTTAAGCTCCTTCTCATAGGAGGAGGTGAAGGTGGTTGTGTTTGTGTCTTAGACTTTATTTCTTTTTCCTCAAACAGCTCCTCTGTAATAGATTTTCTTCTTAGTTTGGTGGACCTTCTCAACTGTTGTGTACTTATCTCTTCATTAGTTTACTTTGGTCTTGTATTTTTTCTTCCTATAGACCTATCTGTAATGCTAGAATTAGTGTTCTCTTATTTTTATAAATCTATTGTTTCATCTAGTGACCCAATTATTTTCAAAATGAGGGTTTTTATTCTGTATATGTTTCTACCTGAGCGGCAATCTCAGTAACTTTATCACTAAAAGTGATTTTATTGGTCTTTGGTTGTTTTGTAGGGTTGCTTTTAGATTTCCTCTTCCTTTTTACCCTTATCTTGGCAGTTGCATGACCAATGGTTTATTGTTCTCCTACTATAAATTTTTGTAACTTCTTGGATTTTCTGGTAATACCACTATACTCAATTTTTTTTGAATATTTTCTTCCTATAATGCAATGCTTAAGTCTTTGATTTGACAACTCATGTTTAGTTTCAATAGTCCCTACAAATTTTGTGATTATAGAGCTCAAGCATTCATGATTTTGATATACAATAATCAGTTTTGAAATATGGTGTAGAACATGCTATGATTTGCATACATCAATCAAACACGTGGTGCATGCTTATTTGGTTTTGTCTTCAAAGATTTGACTTTTAGCACATAGCAAAGGTGGCAGACCAAAAATACCATTGAATTACCATGCACGTGTTTAAACTGTTAGCTGAGCTAGATGATCTGATTTGGATGACTCAACAACATAATGTACTTCAACTATGCATCCATCAGGACTTCCCAGTACAGTCACCCTTCCTAGTCTTACTCCAATAGGTTTGGCTTAACCTTTTTTAAAATTTGATAATACGAGCAAAATAGAAAAATAGTAAATGCAAATCACATAGTTTACTGTGCATACCTATGTATATTTTTTTGGAAATACATGTCCCACACTTTTCCTTTTGAACTTTCAAATGTGCATCCTGTGCATTTTTAAATTTACGTACCCCATGTAAATTTAAATTCGTGCACCCTTCAAATTTTCAACTTTACGTGCACTACATTTTTTTGAAACTATTTCATAATATTTTAGATGATACCTGTTTGATGTCTACCATGTGTTTATCTGAAAATTCATGCCTGAGATCATGGTGGTTGTGTGAGGTGCATCGCATGGGATTTTTTTCTTTCTTTTCTTTTTTTATTTTTTTTGTTTGAAATATACAACACATGCGCTCAGTCAAATTCAAATTTTCGTGTGCTACACAGTTTTGAATTTTTTAGGCCTCATTCCGGAGCTCTTGGTCATTTTGGAACTCTATAACTTTTCTATTTCTTTACAACCAGATCTGAATTTTTTTCGTAATCAAGGGTGGGATAGGGTGCTTCTTGACATTTTCAATAGAGTGTTCCATTTTTATTTACCAATTTTAAATATTTTATGCCAAATACTCAATTATCATACATTACTTGTTAAATGCTAACTATGACTAAATGTAAGAAACACATACCTTACTATCTCAAAAATTTATCATACACCTTACAAATTGTTGCTTCTGATGATTGTTAGCAAGCTATCTGAAAAACAAAAATATAACATGTGTAGTGAGTGATTTTTGTACAATGATGGATAGTACCAAGAAGGAAAACATGTCAAAGACCAATTTTCATGTAACTCATAATTCAATAGCACCTTCGAAAAGGTTTAATTATTGAATTATTCTTTTTTTTTTTGTTCTTTTTTTCTTATTTTTTTTTAGGAGCTTCAATGAGAGATAATTTCGCTCATTTTTATTTGGATAAGAACAATCCTTATTCTACAAGAACACGTCTATTTTTCTACAAGAAAATAACAACAATGAAGCATCAAATTTTCTTTTCATATAAGCAATAAGAATCCTTTCATGCCATTATTTCCTATTTATTGCTCAAAATGAAGTCTTAACTTTATTTTTCCTCTTCTCTACTAAAATTGATGCATATCCTCATACATCCTCATATTGTGAGACATGTCTTATGCTACAACTCTCTTTTTTCTCTCTTTTCTCTCTCTTTTTTTCTCTTTTTTCTTTATTTTTCTTTTTATTTTTATGATTCAAAGATATGATCATTTGGAATCTCTATCAGAAGAGGAAGCCTCTTCTATCATGTGCAAGTTTTATTGTAAGTAATATTGAGAAAAAGCCACCTTTGTTAGTAGTTTATGGTACCATTGTAAACGATATCCATTCACCACTAATGTCCCCCTTAAATTATCAACCGAATAAAGTTGAACAACTCCATTCTCAAACACTTTTGGTTCATTCTTGTTGCTCTTAATATGATCATCATGCCACATTTTCCATTGTTGTTGAATGAACTTTGTTTGGTGAAGTGCCTCCAACCAAAGTTCATCCAATGCATTCAACTACAAAATTCTTTTGTTTTGTACCTGCAACAACTCAATGCCAACTTCTAAAGATGTATGAAGTGTTAGTAAAGCATTAGGATGTTGGATCAATGCATTAAACAATTTTACTTCTTAGTCATTAGTCAACCAACTACTAATTTTCAAAGGCTTTCTTGGTTGTGTTTCAATTTGTTTTGTACCAAGATGTATTGAATTGATTCTTTGAAAATTATGCATTAATGAATTAAGAGATAAATGGTGTGGTAGAAGAGAATGGAAGATTTGTGTATATTTATAAAAAATAATTCTTGAAGAAATTAAATTTGATAAATGACAATGAAAATATGAGAAAAAATGATGGTGTCATCCATGTGGTAAATGAAAGGAACTGTCTTGTATTGGAATGGGTGACAAATATTTAAGTTCTTTTTCTTCATTCCATAGTAATTTTTGGATAGTAATTGGTTCATATTTAAAATTTGAATCATGCAATTTGTTGATTAGAATATTTTCTTCACAAATAAACCTTTTGGATAAATCCAACTCTTCTACATTATCTTTTACAACTACGATGGCCAAAGTTGAAGTTTTTTTTTCATTTTCCCTATCTAATTCAAGAAACCATGGGCTTCCTAGATAACCATATGTAGGTGGAATAAGTTTTCCTGCAAGCAAGTCTATTAATTTTCCACCTACTTGTATGGTCTTAGAATATATTTTCTTTTTTTTTCTTGGTTTTTTAAAACACATTTCCTGAACAATCTTATTAATGATTGGTACATCTTTAATAGCTTGTAGTAAAGGGATTGTAACATATAAATGTTTTAATTATTTTACCACATCTAAGTTTGAAGATGTTATTTTGATATCTCAAATTATTTAGGATATGATACTTTCTTCGTTAAATAACTTTGAGAGACATTTTATTTTACTTTTTGATGTTCTTTTTGTTGTTTCAATGTAGATGGGTTTTCATGTTTCTTTTCTTTAGGTCCTATTTCTACAGTGATAGATGGAGTAGGTTCAAGAAATGGTTTTCTTGAACATAATTGAGTGTTATCACAATCACTAACATTCATTATGGTTTTATTTTTTTATTCAACCATAAATATAGGGGTTGTCTGTTTAATATTATTTGGATTTGCCATAAGTTGAACTGAAAGTGGAGGTTGTTTTGCATGTTTTTTTATTGTTGGCAATTTTAGGTACTTTGGGTACATTGCCTTTGCTCAAGTGTATAAGTTGTCATTGATGTCAAAAATCTCTTGAAGGAATTTGATTTGATGTCAAATAACTTGTTTTGATGAAGGTTACGGCATGACAGTTTCAAAGGTCTTTTACAGGTGGATGCATTAGTTTAATGCATTTGGGTCCAGGAGGAAGTATTTATTTAATAATTAAAAACCTTGTTAAGGTTCCTTTTAATTATTTTTAAATAAATATTAATTTATTGTTTGCATTGGGTTCTCCTAACCCATGGCGCAAATGTCTTAACTTTGATGGCGCTATGTTCTAAGTTTGTGGGCGCTAGCCAAGACCTCCGTCGACGTGTTAAACTCCTCGCCGATGTCAAGAGTTTATGGGAAATATGCATATAAATCTCCCACGATGAATATCAAAGATTATTCCATCCGCATTTTCGAAAAGTGTTCTTCACTGAGATTTTGTGATCCGCTGTTCGGATATCCGTCGTTCATTTTTTGTATCCGCCATAAGGTTTCATCATCGTCATTCGTGTCAGAATACAGGGAGGCCTATTGTTTATTTTAGCCTTGGCATAGAAGGTACAAGGGAAATAGAGTGAGGTTCAAACCTCACCGGACGCCTTTGGCACACCGGTAGCGGCTAGGCTGTTGGCGCGCTACCCAAACGGGAGGTTCCGCATTTGAATAACGTGAAAGGGTTTTTCTTCGTTGAAGTGGACACAGTAGGTGGTGTTAGAGTTCGTGCACAATTTCTCCATAGCACGATTTTTGGTGTTGGCCAAGGTATTTTCAAAATTAATTTTTGCTAGTACATTTTGTGGATGGAGGAAGTTTATTAGAGAGAAAAACAGCTTAGGAGTTACAAGGAGTTTGAAGCTTGCTTTATTTTGATAAAAGATTATTTTGAAAGTGTTGCTTGCATTATCTTATTGCATTCTTATGAGAGATAAATTTTATTATTGATAAGACTATAAGGGAGAAATAAGGTGTATATGGGATAAATATTTCTTGTAATGTTGAGAGTGCTTTTGGTTGATTATGGAAATAAAAGCATGATGTTTTAAGGTTAAAATTGCTTCTTGTGTGAAGTTGTGAAACCTTAAGTGGGCAGCTTTGAGATTGACATTAGCTTTCATTAAATTGGTTATAATCAAGCTATTATTTACTTGGTTAAAGTGTTGGGCTTACTCCTTTGTTGATGATTTGAAAATTTGTTTTGTGCTTTGTGATTTAAGTTGGTGGATGCTTTTTGTTCAAACAATGTTGGAGAGAAAATGAATTCTACTTGTTTCCTTTTTTGATGTTAATTGTGAAATGCTTCAAGGTTGTGTTTTGAGTTGAATGGTGTTGATTGAACCTTGGTTAATGAGCATTGTTGTTGAAGCCCTAATTGATGGTGAAAAGAACATGAGTATCATTGTTATGTGATTCTTTGCATAGTTGGCAATTGTTGGGGTTTCCTGTTCTTGAAAGAAAGTATTCTATCCTATCCTTTTCAGATATTGAGTTGAGTTTTCATATTTGAGATTGAGTTTGAGCTGAGTTGATTTGAGTTCAGTTTTGAGATTGGGAGTTGAGTATAGAACATATTGAGTCTCTAACAATTCTCTTTATGCTTCTATGATTTTGACAAATCACATTGGGTCTCTAACAATTCACCTTGTGATTTCCTACTAAGAAAGTTTTTCTTGGTGATCTTGCTGAGTTTTTGGACAGGTTTCGATGGGGACTTGTGAGCAGTTTTTGGACAAGTTTCGATGGGGACTTGTGAGCAGTTTTTGGACAGGTTTCGATGGGGACTTGTGAGCAGATTTGGATAGGTCCTAGTAGAGGACTTGTGAGCTGAGTTTGATAGTTCTATCAGAGAACTTGAGGACAAAGGTGCACTGGTTCTATGAGAAGAACCTAAGGACAGATTTGGAAAGTCTTTGAGAAGGCTTGTATGTAGAGGATTGATTTTTTCAAGAGTTGGACAGATCTGACAGACAGAGGAAGACTTGTACTAGATTGATCGACTATGTTTGGTACAGAGTTCTTGAGCTACCGTGGACGTGATCATAGAAAGCAAAGGTCTCGTAGGCTAAGAATTGAGGACGAGAAGGTCTTCGGTGGAAAGGAGTTCCACTATTGGCAAGAGGTAGAGGTAGTTGATCTTCTGAGGGATCATTTCCAGAGCAGAGGGGAAGGTATCTCCTTTGAGTAGAGGCTCATAAATTTAGATAAAGGGGAAGGTATCTCCTTTGAGCAAAGGCTCATAAATTCTGATTAGGAGAAGGTATCTCCTTTGAGCAGAGGCTCATAAATTCTGATTGAGGGAAGGTATCTCCTTTGGGTAGAGGCTCATAAACATTGTAATTGGGAAGGATTTCCAAATAACTTTGAGATAACTTTTAGAGAAAAGTTTTGTGGACGTAGCCCAGCCATTCTAGGTGAACCACGTTAAAATTGGTGTCACTTTGTGGATGATATTATGCATTGCTTTGATATTGTTTTGGGTATATTGCTTTACTATTTTGAAGTATAATGGAAAAAGTAAAAATAGGTCTTATACTGTTCACCCCCCCTCTCAGTATAAGCTTGTGTTCTTCAATTGGTATTAGAGCGGGTGCCTTCAAAAAGTTTAACAGCTTGAAGGAAAAGCTAGTAAAGAACACAATGGATCATTCAAGTGGCAATGCAGCACCTATTCTTGATGTGTCAGATTTTTGTCTATAGAGTGCAAGGATGAAGGTTCATCTAATGGCACTTGGTAATGAGGTTTGGGAAGTGATTGAAGATGAGTACACTATTCCTGAACATGGTCCTAATACTAAAGAAGAAAGGCTCCTACATCATAGCAATTCAAAAGCAATGAATGCAATCTTGAAAGGCTTACGAAAGCGAGATCTCACCAAAGTAATTCACTACAAGACAACTAGTGAAATGTGGAATCGGTTGAAGGTGGTTCATACGAGGTGATACAAATGTCAGAAAGGCCAAGTTGAGACACTTCAAAGGTATGTTTGAACAACTCAATATGAATGATGATGAAAATATTAGTGACTACATGCTTCGTATGGATGAGGTTGTTAACTCCATGAAAGACTTAGGTATTGAGCTTGCTCAAAATAATGTTTGTGATAAGATTTTAAGATCTCTTCCTAATAGATTTAGTAAAAATATTTTTGCTATTGAGGAAGCTAAAGATTTGGATAAGTTGAAAAAGGATGAGCTCCATAGTATACTTGCAGCATTTGAGTTGAGAACTCAAGTGAAGGTTGATGTCAAGAATGAGGCAGCTTTCAAAGCTACCAAGAAATCCAAGGGTAAACAGCTTCAAGATAGTGATGAGTCTTCTAGTGATGAAGAGGCATATTACAACAAGAAATGCAAGTTCTCTAGAAAGCACAAAATTATGAAAAATATAAGATGTTTCAATTGTGGAAAGTTTGGTCATTATGCTACTAACTATACTGTTCCCAAGAATGAAAGTGATGAAGATAAACAAGATTCTAAGAGCAAGGATTCTGATGAGCATAGCAATAAAGGAAAGAGGTATTCTCACAAGCACAAGAAGATTTTCTACCTATACAAAGTAAGTAAGTGTTCTAGTAGTGATAGTGAAAGTTCTTCAAGTGATAATGAAAATGAGATGTTGTTCATATCAAAAAAAGAGGAAGAACTAAAACATAGATTCATTATCATGAAATTTCTTAGATGTGGAAACTTTGGTCACCTTGAGGATGATTGCACAAATAATGATTTGGTTTCTAGTATGTATGAGGATGCTTCAGAAAACTATAATGAAGATGCATGTATGGTTTTTGAAAATGGTAGCACCTCTAGTGATAAGAAATCTGAAAAAGGCTTTGATGATTAAAAAGCAAAAAAATAGAGGAAGATATAGAGGAAGGTGAAGTAGATCTTAAAGGTGAACTTATTAGTTCTCTTAGTGCTTTGAAAAAGGAAAGAAAGAAGAATGATAGACTCAAGGATAAGTTAGATGAATGTTGTATGGAGAGAGATGATCTTATAGAAAGTCTTGACTTCTCTATAGCTAAGACACAGGAACTCAAGGATGAGTTAGAGTCTAAGGTTCTTGAGTATAGTGAGTTAGAACAAAAAATGGCTTCTTTGAAAGAGGAAACTAAAGAGTACAAGGATAAGCTTTACAAGTTTCAAGATAGCTCCAAAAATGTTAAGTCACTCATCAAATGTCAAAGAAAGACAATAGATAAAATAGGCCTTGGTTTTGTTAAGCCACACAAGGAACAAGTTGGAGAGTCTAGTAAGAGACTCCAAAAGGAAGAGAGTTCTAATGAGGAAAGTATTTTAGAAAAGGAGTCCTTGAATGATAGATGCACAGAAATAGAAAATAGAATTCAGAATGAGAAGAAGAAGTTTTCATAACCTAAGAGGTCAAATAAAGGAAAGTTTCAAGGTAGATGTTTTTCTTGTCATAGGTTTGGTCACATGGCTTCACATTGCATGGCTCAAGTGAAGAAGGTAAATGACAATTTCAGAAGTGCTAGTTACTTTCAAGGGTATTGCTACTCTTGTAAACATTTTGGGCACAAGGTATTCTATTACAAGGTAAATAAAAGGAACAGGTTTGATCAGAATAGGTTTGGTTAGAACAGGTTTGGTCATAATAGGTTTGGTTAGAACAAGTGGATTCAAATATCAGGTTTACCTCAGAGAAACAACATCGTCAAGTGTTTCAAGTGCAACAATGAGGGTCACATAATCAGACAGTGTAGATCTAAAATTATAGAATACAGGAATAGGAACAGTGGCATGATCAGGTCCAAGGATCAAGGCATGGACAAGAACAGGGATGAGAACAAGAACAAGAACAGTGATAAGAATAGGAATATGGGCAAAAATTTCAAGAGAAGGCCCGACAAGGAAGTTATAGACGTTGATGATGATCAGTGCCTAATGGGATTTTTACTCCCACCCCAAAATTAATCACCTCATCAGGAGGTGGGGGAGGGACTAAGCTAAGAGGCTCATTCTTAGTCCCGAGCCCCAAAGGTGACCCTTTGCCATTGATGACAAATGGGGAGAGATATGAGTAAGGGGGAGAGCTTCAAAGTGAAGAGGAGAGCTTCAAAGTGAAGAGGAGAGCTTCAAGTAGGCGGAGCAAAACTTCAAAGGAAGATTCTCAGTTGTGGGTACAGTTGGTCAGTTGTTAGCATAGTTGGTTTTAGTTTTGGCTCTTAAGAAGTGTTTTCAGTAAAGGTTTGCCATCAATGACAAATGGGGAGATTGTTGGCAATTTTGGGTACTTTGGGTACATTGCCTTTGCTCAAGTGTATAATTTTTCATTGATGTCAAAAATCTCTTGAAGGAATTTGATTTGATGTCAAATAACTTGTTTTGATGAAGGTTACGGCATGACAGTTTCAAAGGTCTTTTGTAAACCCCAAGTTGGCAGGTTTAAATATTATAGGTGGATGCATTAGTTTAATGCATTTGGGTCCAGAAGGAAGTATTTATTTAATAATTAAAAACCTTGTTAAGGTTCCTTTTAATTATTTTTAAATAAATATTAATTTATTGTTTGCATTGGGTTCTCCTAACCCATGGCGCAAATGTCTTAACTTTCATAGCGCTATGTTCTAAGTTTGTGGGCGCTAGACAAGACCTCCGTCGACGTCAAGAGTTTATGGGAAATATGCATATAAATCTCCCATGATGAAGATCAAAGATTATCCCATCCGCATTTTTGAAAAGTGTTCTTCGCTGAGATTTCGTGATCCGTTGTTCGGATATCCGTCGTTCATTTTTTGTATCCGTCGTAAGGTTTCATCGTCGTCATTCATGTCAGAATACAGAGAGGCCTATTGTTTATTTTAGCCCTAGCATAGAAGGTACAAGGGAAATAGAGTGAGGTTCAAACCTCATCGGACGCCTTTGGCGCACCGATAGTGGCTAGGCTATTGGCGTGCTACCCGAACGGGAGGTTCCACGTTTGAATAACATGAAAGGGTTTTTCTTCGTTAAATTGGACACAGTAGGTGGTGTTAGGGTTCGTGCGCAATTTCTCCATAGTACAATTTTTGGTGTTGGCCAAGGTATTTTCAAAATTAATTTTTGCTAGTACATTTTGCGGATGGAGGAAGTTTATTAGAGAGAAAAACATCTTAGGGGTTATAAGGAGTTTGAAGCTTGCTTTATTTTGATAAAATATTATTTTGAAAGTGTTGTTTGCATTATCTTATTGCATTCTTATGAGAGATAAAGTTTATTGTTGATAAGACTATAAGGGAGAAATAAGGTGTATATGGGATAAATATTTCTTGTAATGTTGAGAGTGCTTTTGGTTGATTATGGAAATAAAAGCATGATGTTTTAAGGTTAAAATTGCTTCTTGTGTGAAGTTGTGAAACCTTAAGTGGGCAGCTTTGAGATTGGCATTAGCTTTCACTAAATTGTTTATAATCAAGCTATTATTTACTTGGTTAAAGTGTTGGGCTTACTCCTTTGTTGATGATTTGAAAAGTTGTTTTGTGCTTTGTGATTTAAGTTGGTGGATGTTTTTTGTTCAAACAATGTTGGAGAGAAAAGGAATTCTACTTGTTTCCTCTTTTGATATTAATTTTGAAATGCCTCAAGGTTGTGTTTTGAGTTGAATGGTGTTGATTGAACCTTGGTTAATGAGCATTGTTGTTGAAGCCCTAATTGATGGTGAAAAGAACATGAGTATCATTGTTATGTGATTCTTTGCATAGTTGGCAATTGTTGGGGTTTCCTGTTCTTGAAAGAAAGCATTCTATCCTATCCTTTTCAAATATTGAGTTGAGTTTTCAGATTTGAGATTGAGTTTTAGCTGAGTTGATTTGAGTTGAGTTTTGAGACTGGGAGTTGAGTATAGAACATATTGAGTCTCTAAAAATTCTCTTTATTCTTCTATGAGTTTGACAAATCACATTGGGTCTCTAACAATTCACCTTGTGATTTCCTACTAAGAAAGTTTTTCTTGGTGAGCTTGCTAAGTTTTTGGACAGGTTTCAATGGGGACTTGTGAGCAATTTTTGGACAGGTTTCCGTGGGGACTTGTGAGCAGTTTTTGAATAGGTTCCGATGGGGACTTGTGAGCAGATTTGGACAGGTCCTAGCAGAGGACTTGTGAGCTGAGTTTGATAGTTATATCAGAGAACTTGAGGACAGAGGTGCACTGGTTCTATGAAAAGAACCTAAGGATAGATTTGGCAAGTCTTTGAGAAGGCTTATATGCAAAGGATTGATTTGTTCAAGAGTTGGACAGATCTGACAGATAGAGGAAGACTTGTACTAGACCGACTGACTGTGTTTGGTACAGGTTGTTGAGCTGCTGTGGACGTGATCATAGAAGGCAAAGGTCTCTTAGGCTAAGCATTAAGGATAGAAGGTCTTTAGTGGAAAGGAGTTCCATGTGCTGGCAAGAGGTAGAGGTAGTTGATCTTCTGAGGGATCATTTCTAGAGCAGAGGGGAAGGTATCTCCTTTGAGTAGAGGCTCATAAATTTAGATAGAGGGGAAGGTATCTCCTTTGAGAAGAGGCTCATAAATTTTGATTGGTGGAAGGTATCTCCTTTGAGCAAAGGCTCATAAATTCTAATTGGGGGAAGGTATCTCCTTTGGGCCGAGGCTCATAAATATTGTAATTGGGAAGGATTCCCAAAGAAATTTGAGATAACTTTTAGAGAAAAGTTTTTTGGACGTAGCCTAACCATTCTGGGTGAACCACGTTAAAATTGGTGTCTCTTTGTGGATGATATTGTGCATTGCTTTGATATTTCTTTGGGTATATTGCTTTACTATTTTGAAGTATAATGGAAAAATTAAAAAGAGGTCTTATATTGTTCACCCCCTCCTCTCAGTATAAGCTTGTGTTCTTCATTTATTCCCATTGTTGTCCCTACATTTTTGGTTGCAACCATGGTGGATGTTGTTGATTTGATTGTTGATTAATCCATCTAGGTTGAGACCACTCTTGAAAATATTACCATGGTGGTTGAATCCAATGTTTTTGAAGTGGATTTGAAGTAGACCATGGCATATACCAAGGATTATTTATCCAATTTGTAGAAAATCGAGAAGCATTTTGATATGAAAATTTAAGAAAATTACCTCCTTGTCTTTGTCCTACAAAATTGAGTTCTTTCATAGGTTGAGACTATTTTTCAAAGACACTTTTGAGTCTTGGTAAAAAATCACATTGATCTGTAGGATGTCCTTTTTCACAAATGCTACATGTAGAAGATATAAATAATTTATTCAAAGGACATTCATGAAGAGAGTGCTTCTTCTTACATATTGAATAATAGATGGATAAATATTCAGTGGATTCATTATTTGTGTTCATTTCATCTAATGTTGTGTTAATATGGTCTAAAATATCAGATTTTAGATTAGAAAACTCTTTCATGAATTATTTTAGAGCATTTTTATTGTTACCAATTTTGTTTTTTCTATGCCTTGAACAGGAATAAGTTTTACAAAGTTCAATGATTTCCTAAAATTCAAGTGTACTTGTATCTCCTTTTCCCATAATATCTAATACATATCTTGATTCATCTTGTATTCCTCTCAAGAATATGGTTTTATAAATTTTGTATTCAAAACCTCCACATCTCTTATCAACAAAAGAAAATATTTCTAGAGAGTCTTCTAAAATTTTATTTTCCTCTTATTTCATTCTAAGCAATTCATCTTTTTTATTCTTGACTTGACAATATTCTTAGTATCTCTCCAAAAATATATTTTCCATTTCATCCCAAGTTCAAATTGAATTAGGTGCTAAGGTTATAAACCATCATAGGGTTGATTCTTTAAGAGTGGAAGGAAACAATTTGATCTTTTGATTGTCATTAGTGTAATCATGAACTTGACATACAATCTTAAACTCAAATAAAAACATATCAGGATCTTCAAATGTAACTCCCTTGAAATTTGGTAACATAGAAGGTAAAATGACTTTCATGGGAGAGTTTTGATTAGGATCTAATTAAATGGGGTTTTGAAAAGTTTTGGCAAGTGTACTAGATGCACTAGGGTGGAGCACATTACTTGCTCTTCTTGGATTCTCTTGGGAGCCTCCCCTTATGGATTCTCAACAAAAATTATAAATCCTATTAAATTATATTAATTGTATGGAGTTGTCAAAATAAGGTGGTGTTGAGCTACTAATTTTTCCTCCTTGTAATGATTTCTCAAGGAATCCTACACTTCTTGAAGTAGATGACTGTGATTCTCTAAAAATTTTAATATTTTTGGGAATTCTAAATTCATAAAACTTTAGCATAGGTTCAACGTCTTATCCTGAAATTTTTATTCCTATGATTTTTGAAAAGTTTTTGTGTTCTCTGAATCCATTCATACTTATTATGATTGTGTTTCTAGCTTTCTGAATTGCAACTATCAGTTTCACAACTATGTTTCATGCAAATTTGTTATGTTCAATATTTTACTCTAAAGTTCACAACTTAGCATAATCAAAAATTATTTGACTATTTTATCTTCTAACAAAACCTATGTTTCTTGAAAACAGTGCCAAAAATAATGAGTGTCATTATTTTGATCATTTAATTGTCAATTGTTATCAATTCGAGGATGGTGTCCAAGGTTGTCTGTGATAGAAGGTTTTGGCAAGTTACAGTTCAGTCATTAGTTCACAAGATTTATTCGGTGAAACGGAGGTTCATTTGGTCTTTTCAAGGTCACACTAACTCCTAATTTACATAATTAAGACTAATTAACTTGCAAAAATTGAAATTACTTTTAATTTACATAATTTGAACTAAATCACAGAATTGACAATAAAACTAAATTTGTAGAATTGAAAATTAAACTAAAGTTGCAGAATTGAAATTATTGCAAAAAAAAAAAAAATTATGCTTGCTAATTTAAATGGCATAAATGAAAAATTCTAAATTGAAAACCAACTAATTTTAACCATGCTAAATTGAAACTGCTAAAAACTGTCATAAAAACTATTGCAAAAATTATTAGAAAAATTATTGCAAAAACTGTCAAAAATTTGTTGAAGATGAAATAATAATAAATGCACACAAAAAAATAGGTCATATAGCTGCACATTAACTCTCACACATCACACTTAAAACACACGAAAAAACATGCTAAAAACAAGGGAAATTTTATTTACAATAAATAAGCAAAAAATTAGCAAAAATTGTAGCAATAAAAAAACTATAAAAAGCATGCTAAAACACCTCCTTCCACCAGCCCTGAGAGTGGGCCCTTGATACCTAGTCCATAAGAGGGTAATATCATTCCAAACCCTAAGCTCTAAATTCTCACTTACTCATAAATCAATGCATTGAATAATACTGCACTTTATTAAAAATTGCTACAACATTTACAACTTTATGCTTATTCCTATTTTTTGACTAATTTTCTGACTACTAACTCAACCAATGGTGAGTGATCCTATTTATAATATTTATGATATCAATATTTTTAATTCCAAAATCAAATATTATGCTTTCCATGTGTGATTTGTTATTCTATTGCAGCAGACTTGGTCTATTTTAGGACAAAATTTGCTGGAACAGTTATCCGTGCATCTTCAATTTGATGGAAATTGGTAAAAAATGAGTTAAGCATATATTTTACACCTTTCCTCGTGTTATAATATCTCATTCCCCATTAAATGAATGTAAACTATACCTTTTTAGTTATAATGGACTATTTTATTCCGAAGAGCTCCAAAATATCAGGTAAAATTATTGGGATGTGCTATTGTTGCTAGGTGTATTGTGTGGTGGCACTTCAAATTGCATTGTAATATGTCTCTAATTGCCTTTTAAACTTTCCAATATGTTTCAAATTCCTCTTTTGACTTTATACTTGCCTTTCTTTAATGTTGTAAGTTGTTGCCTTTTGTATGTTGTGTACAACTGCCACTACACTTTTTGCTTTGTAACTGTTATGCCCTATTGCTATTAGTTAGACCACATGGGGATGCTTCCAAGTGTATCATAGGTCTTACCTTGTCTCCTTGAACAAATTCCAACTGATTTTACTCATTGCTTTTGACCGCTTCAATGCCCTCCTTTAATGTTACAGGTGGCTGGTTTTTGTATGTTATGTACAGTCAGCAATGCCTTGTTTTACAGAAGAGTAGTTGTTTTGGTGCCATGTCACCTCAATAGCTCAATTTTAAGGTGGGAAATTTTTCAAAATGCCTCCTAAAATCACAAGGTACAACACTTTTATTTGCCATTAATTTTTCTATGTTATTTGCAAATAAAATCATGTAAAAACAGACATAAAATGCTGAAAATAGTCAAAACATGGGTACAATATTTCTAAACATCCAATCATGCAAACATCAATAAATAACATATTTTAATCAAATATTTGGTATTTAACTATGTTATGTTTTGTAATATGGTAGTTTTTATATGTCAAAAATACTATAAAAATGAGACATGATTTGGCCCCATCGGTTCTAGGTAAGTATCTTTCTTGGCCTTACTTTGTGTTACGACTAGTACTTCTTCCTCAATTTTCTCCTCCTTTACTGAGGATACATCAATTTACTAGAAATTTACGTTCTAAAAGCCACTTGATCTCACTTTCTTAGGACAATTGGCTTCTTTGTGGTTCCCCAACCCATACCATCTACACATATGCATAGTATTATTTTGGGTTGGTTGCATTATCTGAGGAGAAGGATAGTTTTCCATAAAATACCCCCACTCTTAGCAGTTGCAACATTGTATGATCGTCCTTCCTTCTAAATCATACTATAATTGACTCTAGCCTCCTTATATATTACCCTGATTAGGCCTTCCTCATCTTCGACTATTCCTATAACCTTCATTTATTGTAGGTTATCCACTTTCTTGGGTTTTTGGTTTCTCCTCTTAGTCTTGAATCATGAGGGTCTATTGGTAGACTTTTAAATTAAATGGAAACTCTACCACTTTGTGTTCCAAAACATTACATATATAGCAATACTCATTCTGAGGGTAATTCGCTTTTGAATTCCCTTTAGCCATACATTCAATACACCAGATATCCTTTTGTTCTCAATGTGTATCATTCTTGGTTTCTCTTATGATCTTGTCAAATTCCTTATGAAATTATTGAATAGTTTGATGTATTGTATCTTCATCACCACTATCTAAATCTATGTATCTTGTATGTGCTAGTATTTCCATGATCATCTGCTTCACCTCACTCTCAAAATTCTTCACTTTTTTAAGTGCTTCCTCATAAGTGGAGGATGGTACTACCCTCATATTCTTTTTATATATTTGCAGTAGTTCATCAAGAAACCATATTTTACCAATGCATCTACTGGTGGTATTTGCATCTTATCATTCAATTACTTTAATTGATGGTTATATGTCTTTACATATTTGTATACACCTTTCTTCATGGTGTATATTTTAGTGATGATATCACTGTCATCCCTCAAGGGTTTGAATTATTCAATGAAGGTGTTCTTCATAATATTCCATGCTTGGAATGGTTTGTATTCTCTCAGTTTAGATACCAGTCTATTGTGATTCCTCTTAGTGTAGCATGAAATAATTGCAACCACTCATCTGGTTGATTTACATAATTTACTTTCCAAATGGTTATGCACGTCCTTATGTGTCTTATCAGGTCCTTCTTCCCTTCCCCCATGAAGGATGGGCATATCTATTTTCCATCCTTTGTAGCTATACCAATCATTACCAGATTTCCTTCCTTGTCACTTGAGGAGGTATCTTCTAGAATCTTTAACTAATTCCTTTCTTGGGTGGGTGTTCCACTACATTTCTCTTCATCATATGTTTCTATCTATGGTACCTTAATTTCACCAAATTTTCATCTCTCGTTCTCCTATACATCCTCAATCTACAACCTCCTTCATCAAAATATCGATTGTGGCCCTGGTTCTCCTTCCTAAGACCTTGCTCCTTTTTCTCTGGTTCCTGACTCCCATACTATACACCCATTTGAAACCTTTATATCACTTTTTCATGTGTTACCATCCACTCACTATCTTCTCTCACAACTCTTTCATTAATGTCTTATCTTATGTCAACATTCTCTTCGACTCTTGGTGGTTCTTATACCCTTTCTTCTGTATCTACCAGCAAAGTCTTATACCTTTTAGTATCTCCTTCTTCTGAAGTCCATAATTTTTCAATTACCAATTTGTTCATTGAGTTTTTCATGGTCTCCCTTTGAGCAATTCTTGTGCTCCTAACTAGGATTTATTCTTCTCCTTGATTCCATCTCCTACATCCTCATGAACTTGTATCTATAATTCACCTCCAATTGGTTCTTACTCACCACTTGTCACAATACCACAAGTTCATCTAAATTGCATCAATTTGAAGCAATTTGTATAATAATTGGTGCCAAATGTAGCATATGGTGCAATATTCCCATAGGGAGAGGTTATTTGCAAGGTTTATAAATGATTACCAAAGTTTTGTAACAACTTTCACCCAAATCATACAAGGTGTATGATTTACTTTATATAGTTTGCAAACATCCCAAAATAGCTTGTACGGAATGCAAATCATACAACACTATAACTTGTATTATTTTCACATAGTCAATTCACTGGAAATATTTATGTAAATCCAAATCAATCAATTTTGTAATCAATTTCTCCAAAACACTAGTTTTCCATAAATGGTAAGTTTTAACTAGGTAATTTCATTCTCAAATTAGGTAAATAATTGGTTGTACGGTTTAGTGGTCAGGATGTACAATTTCATCAAATCCTTGTTGAACTCTTCAATCATATATTTGCCTATTTGTACCACAAATCTCTTCAAGACAAGTTTGGAAATATTTTCCTATCATAATTGCCAACTTTTCCTCTAACATGCAAATCCTAAATTAATGCCAATGAATTATTATCAATGTCAATGTTTCCAAAAATCATACAATAGTAGAATGACATATCTGTACAAAAATAATAACGTGTAATATTAATTCCTTAGCATTATCTAGGGTTGTAAGTTCTTAATTAACAATATTTTATTACCACAATGTCCATATTCCACACCATTCTGGCCATACTTGCACAAAATACATAAACAAGAATTACCATTCAAAGGTACATAGGAATTTGCAATAACTCACAATTGTAGTACTATTTCATTATTATGGTTGAATATGTACAATTACCATGAATAATCAATGAACAATCACTATGAACCACAACAATCATGAACAATAAAGTAACAATATTTGTACTCCATGAACAACCATCAAAATTGAATGGGAGGTCCTTATAATGCTTGCCCAAGCCATTCCAAAGCGGTTCTTGAGACAACCACCATTTACAACTACCATCCCCATAACAATCAACTTGCATTAAGGTCTTCCTAAGCCTAATTTGATTATTATCAAATTCACCTTAAATACACATTTCACCTAATTTCACTTTAATTTCTTAATTGCACATATTATAACTTTGTACAATTAGACCCAATTGTACGTTTTCTAATTTCTCATTTGTACAATTAGATAAAACCCTTCATGTTGTATGTTTTGACAACCATACATCTAAAAAAATTGATAATTAACAAAATTGTGCAATTCCAATGTTTTACTTCTTCTTCTAGAAGGTGGATTTGTTGCCTACACTAGGCTTCTTTTGTACAGTAGTTTAGGTATGATCTATCAAATACATTTCCTTACTCCTATATAAATAGGACATGGTAAGCACATCAATCCAATATAATTTATCTTAAATCACATATATACATTCTTTCAAACTACAAATTCTTTGCTACATGATGAATACTATGGGTTATGTAGGTATGGATGGCAAAACCCCTATCTCTCTTTCACAATTACAACCCTATCATTATCGTTACCTTATATACCCACTAGGCAATGAACCTACATATTCCATTTTCTCATTGGTTTACTATACGAAAAGAATGAGCTATCATATAATTTAATCTCTATCAACCTTCTTGATGCAAGAAAACCAAATCATTCTATCTCATCAATGGCTACATGATGAATACTATGCATTTTGTAGGTGTTGATAGCACTATCAATTTTATCATATGTTGTTTTTTGGCACAATATCTTATATGGGGGAACTAGTCAACAATGGATATTCTTCCCAACTAGTAGCATCATTCATTGCCACACCAATCCATCTTAAGTCCTTTATGATATATCTCTATAATATAAATCAATCATACTAAATCTAAATATCTTTTAAGTAGGTGCTTAAAGGTAATCAAATTATCAAAATGTCTTTCAAATAGGTGCTTAAAGGTAATCAAGTCAAAATGTCCTTTAAACGGGTGATTAAAGGTAAACAAAGTTGTTAAAAATGGCCTTTAATAAATTGTTTAAATGTAATCAAAGCTACTCAAAATATCCTTTAAGGAGGTTCTTAAATGGAATAAAATCAAATCAAAAATGCCCTTTAAGCAGGTGCTTAAAGGTAATCAAAGTTGTCCAAAAATATCCTTCAAATAGGTTATTAAAGATAATCAAAGATGTTCAAAAAAGTCCTTTAAGTACGTGCTTAAAGATAATCAAGTTAATTAAGTTCATTAAAATGTCCTTTAATCAAGTGCTTAAATGTAATCAAGTTTATCAAAAGTACCCTTTAAGAAGGTGTTTAAAGGTAATAAATCGCATCAAATCATCCTTTAGGGAGGTTCTTGTTGAGTGATAGTTTTGCCCAGTTGTAAAATTACACTCACAATTAGGATTTTTGAATATAAAACCATCTCTTTCTATGTTACAATGTGCTTTAAAGTGTAAAAACAAATATTAAAATGTGAAATGATGCTAAAATTACTTCAAGGTGCACATTGCCATTAACAAGGGGCCTAATTTTTAGATATTTGATTTACAATCATTAAATATGATATTCATGAGGTTCACTCTCCAACTATAATATTAGTAATTAAATTTGCCCAAATTTGACTTTATGAAGTGCAAAATTTAATTAAAACCTTTAGCAAATAATTTTAATTAAACAATGTTCAAATACTTTAGGTTAAAATTTGCATGAAAATTATTTGAACATTTAATTAAAACATTAATTTTATTTCCAAATATTAAAGTTTTGAGAAACTAAAATGGGAAATAAACATAATCCCTATTTATAAATTTTTAAACTTTAGAATATCAAATTAGGGTTGTGATTTCATGAATTAAAATTTAAATAAAGATAAAAATTTTAGGGTAAGCAGAAATAAAATGAAAAAAAAAATGAAATTTTAACTACATGTTATAGAACAAAAACAAAAAAAAAATTGGAATTAAACTTAATCTAAATCGACCAACATTAACCCAATCCAATTATAGACTAAGTGTTATCTTCTGAGGAATAAATATTTAAAATATATCAAATCATTAACTATATAAAACACCATCAACATGCATGCTTTAATAAAATGAAATTTGATATATTTATTTTGATCTTACAATATCGCCCTTCTAGAAATCTTTGTATTTCAACAGTATAGTCCTATGTAACCTTCCTTCGCTTCCCTTATTCAATGCATCCTTCTTTCCAAATTGTCTGACCCTTTCTTCCTCCATATCAATGGTTATTTATAATTTAATGATCTTTCGTTCGTTCTATTCCATGATAGTTTTTAGAACCAATTCCATAACCAACTAAAAATAGGCTTTACAACAATCTTCTATAGGATTTAAAGCTTATTTTTATGATACGACTTTTTTATAATTTCTCCTATGTAATAATGCTTCATTTTCATTTATAACTTGTTATTAATATCCTTCATTGATATTTGCACATTTATGATCATATTTCTGATGTGTGATTATGAAAACTTATACTTGATCCCTTAAAGCTTGGAATATTGAACATGAGACTATTATTGTCCTTCATCAACAAAACTTCCTTTCATTCAGTTCAAATTTACCCATCTTCAAGCATCTACATCGTATAAAATGGAGCCACCATTTCAAGTGACTATGGCAAACCAGTAGTATCACTACTTGTCCATTGACAATGAATATAACACAGTACACCCCCTCTCTGGGTGCATCGTCTATTACCATAAATATTGTGAACGAAGATTACTATGGAGTACGACGATGATTTAGTCCTTGAAATGTGAAGTGAATGAAAGGAATTTTTGTTTATGGAGGACAATAGTAGTCTCATGTTCAATATTCCAATATTTAAGGGATCAAGTATAAGTTTTCATAATCACACATCAGAAATATGATCATAAATGTGCAAATATCAATGAAGGATATTGATAATAAGTTATAAATGAAAATGAAGCAATATTACGTAGGAGGAATTATAAACAAGTCGTATCATAAAGACAAGTTTTAAATCCTATAGAAGATCGTTGTAAAGCCTATTTTTAGTTGGTTGCAGAATTGGTTCTAAAAACTATCATAGAATAGAACAAACGGAAGATTATTAAATTATAAATAACCATTAATATGGAGGAAGAAATGATCAAACAATTTTAAAAGGATGCATTGAATAAGGAATAGCGAAGTAAGGTTACACAAAGGACTGCACTATTGAAATACAAATATTTCTAGAAGGGCGATATTGTAAGATCAAAATAAATATATCAATTTTATTTTATTAAAGCATGCATGTTGATGGTGTTTTATATAGTTAATGATTTGATATATTTTAAATATTTATTCCTTAGAAGATAGCACTTAGTCTATAATTGGATTGGGTTAATGCTGGTCGATTTAGATTAGGTTTAATTCAATAAAAAATTTCTATTTCTGTTCTGTAACCTGTAGTTAAAATTTCATTTTTATTTTATTTTTGCTTACCCTAAAATTTTATCTTTATTTAAATTTCAATTCATGGAATCACAACCCTAATTTGATATTCTAAAGTTTAAAACTTTATAATTAGGGAATATGTTTATTTCTCATTTTAGTTTCTCGAAACTTTATATTTGGAAATAAACATTAATATTTTAATTAAATGTTCAAATAATTTTCATGCAAATTTTAACCTAAAGTATTTGAACATAGTTTAATTAAAATTATTTTCTAAAGGTTTTAATTAAATTTTGCACTTTATAAAGTCAGATTTGGGAAAATTTAATTACTAATATTATATTTGGAGAGTGAACTTCATGAATATCATATTTAATGATTGTAAATCAAATATCTAAAAACCAAGCCCCTTGTTAATGGCAATGTGCACCTTGAAGTTATTTTAGCATCATTTCACACTTCAATATTTTTACACTTTTAAAGCACATTGTAACATAGAACCTTGGAGGAACTAACCATTTCTTTGCAAGAGAGGGTTTTATATTCAAAATCCTAACTGTGAGTGTAGTTTTGCAATTGGGAAAAATTATCACTCAATAGAATTGGTGCTAGAAGGAGGGTCTAAAATCAAGTATTTTGATTTAAGCATTTAATTTTGTTCACTTGTTCATTCTTCTAAAATTAATGCTTAAATACATTGCTTGGATATTATGATTTTATTGATACATTTCAATAATATTTGAGAGTTGTATTTCAAAGCATTTAAGGTTCAAATCATTGTTGATTTATTTCAAAACTGGAACCTAAAAAGATAATCACAAGATCCAAGTCCACTAGAGATACCATTTTTCAAAGTCTTTCTCCCACTCGGAAGTATAGACGAAGTCAAGTTCAAAAAGTTGTCATTCCATCACCTATTAGCACTTCACATCAAAACCCTAACGTTCCATTAATCACACCTCCACTCATTGCTATGGCTGCTCCAAATTTAGCATGGATGGGAACTCAGAGAAGTCCCTTGAATATTCTAGGAGATGTTCATGATATGCCCAAAAATGTAGAAAAATACTTGCCCAAGTATAAACATGATGGTACACGTTTAGCAGAAGAACACATACAGGCTTATACTGATGCTTTATCTAGATTACAGGTCGAGCATGAGGATGTAGCTTGTAGGTTGTTTCCATTAACCCTTGATGATATTGCTTATGATTGGTATGTTTTCTTACCATATGGGTCCATTACTTCTTGGACAATGTTAAAAGATGCTTTTATTACTCAATTCAAATTTTCTATAGATCCTTCTAGTATTTATCTCCAATTTGCATCTACAAGAAGGGAACCAAATGAACCACTAAGAATGTTTAATACTAGGTTCCATAGAATGTATTCAAGACTAACTGCTCCTTATGCTCTTGCAGAACTAGTGCTATTCAAATGTATTTTGGAGCATTGGATCCATTGACTACTATGTTTGTTAGAAGAGCAGGTCAAATTGCAACCCTTACTATAGCATACATGAAAGCTCTCATGGTTGAACAACAATTGATGCCTCAAAGCCATGGGATAGGTCAGTTACCATCAATTGGACATCCAGGTATGTACAATCAAATTCCAATGATTAATCATGCTTTATCTCATCAAATACCCATGTTAAACACAATTCCATATGCTACAACACCCAACTATCCAACAACACCTACATATGCAAACAATCCAATGTTTTTAGAAAATTAGTTTGTTGCACATAAAATAGTTGATAACAATGCACATAATATGCCTATTTTTGGAAATATAACACCTACTCAAAATACAACATATTTTCATTTTTTTAATCAAACTAATCCAATTTTTCAACAATCTTTCCAAAATTAAAATATTCAAAATGCAATGCCAAATCTAAATATTTAAAATAGAATACCAAATTAGAATATTCAAAATGCAATGCCAAATCAGAATGTTCCAAATTTTAGAAATCAAACCAATCCTACTAATACTATTATTCCTCCTAATGAGTCTAATTTAGAATTAGCAGATTTAAAAATGATGTATCATAAATTAAGTAGTGATATGGTTCAAATGCAAAAACAAACACCACAAAATTCACAATCAAATAGAAAGTTTACTATTCAAAGGAAATAGTGGAACACAAAGCCAAATAATGGGGGTGTACCAACTCCTGTTACTAATCAAAATAATGCTTCCACTAGTTCTAGTCAAAAAACTACTATTGTTAATATTTCTGATGTGGTTTTGGATAATTGGTGTAGATTGCATAGCACTAATGAACATAATGAACATGAATGCTTAGGATTTAAACCTATTGTAGATCTTCTTCAACAAGGAATAGATAATTTGGAATTGGTTTCTAATGATGATGTTTGTGATGAAGCTAGTTCAAGTAAAGGCAAAAGTTCTACTTTTGTAGTAGAAACATTTGGACCAAGTGATGATGAAGATGAAGAAGAAGAATAAGAGGATGAGGTTATAGAAGAAGAAATTCAAACATTGAAACAATACAAAAAGGGGAATCATAATTATCATTTGAGAAGTAAAAGTAAGTCTTATAATACTACTTCTACTCCTCCTAATAGTTCTATCATTCCTCCTGATGTTAATGCAAGTAATAATCTTGTTCCTCCATATCCTCCTGATGCATCTAAATCTACACAAAAAATGCAAAATAATGAAAATATAACTTATAATATTGTTGAAGATCTTAAGAAAACTAAAGCTAATATCAATATGTTTGAAGTTGCACAATTACCTAATCAGTAGGAGTTATTAATGGAAGCTTTTGGTAAACAAAGTAAAAAGGAAGTTAAGAAAACCACAGAGGCACAATATGTTGCATGAAAAGAGAAAGAGGAAGCTCTTCCTTTTCTCTTAACTATTAGAATTGTAGGTAAAAATTTACATAATTGTATGGTGGATTCTGGAGCTTCAGGTAATGTGATGCCTTTTTTTGTTTGTCAAAATTTAGGTCTTAAACCTTTACCTTCAAATAGAATTGTTGTTCAGTTGGATAAAATAGAAGTAAATGTTGTAGGTATGCTTAAGAATATTCTTATTCAATTATCATCAGAGCCTAGAGTGCAACAATATATAGATATTCATGTTGTTGATATTCATGACAAGTATGGTTTGTTATTGAGCAGGGATTGGAGCAAGAATTTGAATGGATATTTTTCTATAGAATTTTCACACATGTGGCTACCTTGGAAAGGCGTTGCCAATAAGATACAAGTGGAAAGGGAGCCTAGACTCAAGAACATGATTACAAATTATAATAAAGAATTTAATGAAGTTCTTTACAATGACATTGAGTTAGGTGTTTATGCTTTTGATACAAAAGTGATTGCAAATGAACCTAAAGTAGAAGATCTATCTTGTAAATCACTTGTTGAAGATAATCTTGTTTGGATGATGAAATTTGATGGATCTAAATCCAAGCAAGGTAGTGGTGTTGGGGTAGAACTCATTAGCCCCAAAGGTAAGTCCTCATTCTTTGCCTATAGATTACAATTTCCATGCACATGCAATACGATAGAATATGAGGCATTAGTTTTTGGTTTACAACTAGCTTTGAATAAAGGAATCAAATGTTTAAAAGTTTTAGGAGATTCTCAGTTAGTTGTGAAGCAAGTTAAAGGTCAATATTCCTATCATGATAAAAGATTAATACATTACAGGAATAGAGTTAAAGATTTAATTGATGAATTTTTGGCCTTTAATATTTTATTAATATCTAGAAAAAGCAATCACATTGCAGATTCATTAGTAGTTGTAGTAGGTACACTCAATCCTATTGATAATAGAAAATTAAAAAAGTTTTCAATTGAGTTAATTCCTTGTCCTTCAGTACCTGATAATGTTAATAATCTACAAGTATTTGAAAGTGATAGACATATTTATAGTTTTGTAACTAACTCGGGCATATTTGAAAATTAGGTGATTGATGAAGATCAAAGGTTACAAGAGGATCTTGATGAAGATAATGAGGTAACCACTAAAGTAAACTCAATCCCCAAAGGTATGCTTTCACTTGAGAAACTTTTTGATATTGGTTACAAAACTAAACAATGTGATAAGATTTCATTGCCTAAAGATGCCTATGATGCTTTTAATATTAGTGATCTTGATGATCCACAAAATATACTTATAGGCAAAGCTTGCACACATAATGAAAAAGAAGATATCATGCATGCATTGAAAGATTATAAGGATGTAATTGCATGGAGTTATGAAGATCTTAAAACTTATAATCAAAATATCATAACTCATACCATTCCACTAAAGCCAGATGTTAAACCATTTAGGCAAAAATAGAGACCAGTTAACCCACTATTAGAGCCCCTAATTGAAAAGGAGGTTAAAAAGTTATTGGATGCTAAAATAATTTTTCCCATTAGGCATTCAACATGGGTAGCAAATATAGTTCCAGTTAGAAAGAAAACTAGAGATATTAGATTGTGCATTGATTTCAGAAATCTCAACAAAGCATCACAAAAAGATAATTATCCTTTACCTTCTATTGACCACATTTTGCAAATGGTTAATGGATCAGAAATGATGTCATTTCTTGATGGTTACTCAGGTTATAATCAGATACTCATTGATCCAAGGGATAGAATGAAGATAACTTTCACGACTAAATGGGGAACATTCACCTACAGGAGAATGTCATTTGGTCTACTTAATGCAGGAGCTACATTCCAACGAGCCATGGATTATGCTTTTAGAGATTTGATCGGTAAGTGTATTGTGGTTTATGTAGATGATATACCTATGTTTTCAAAATATAGAGCTGATCATGTTAAAGATTTAAGGAAAGTACTTCAAAAATGTAGAGAACACGGAATTTCCTTAAATCCTAAAAAATGCATCTTTGGTTTAACTGAAGGAAAGTTGTTAGGACATGTGATTTCAAAGGATGGCATTTCTATTGATCCTGAAAGGATAAATGCAATTCATAAAATTCCTATACCAGGAAGTAAGAAAGAACTTAGGTCTTTCTTTGGAAAAATCAATTTTGTTAGAAAATTTATTTTTGGATTTGTTGAAGTAGTTAAGCCTTTAAATGATATGTTGAAAAAGAATGCTGATATTGATTGGACTTTGGAGGCTAATACTGCTTTTCAAAATATTAAAGATGCTATTTCAAAGGCTCCTATTTTGGTAAGTCCCGATTATACAAAGCCTTTCTTCATTTATTCTTTTGCTTCTGAGCACTCTTTTGCCAGTGTTTTGACTCAGAAGAATGAAGGTAATTCTGAAAATCCCATCGCTTTCATGAGTTCACCTTTTAAGGATGCACAATTGAAATTTTCAATTTTAGATAAACAAATGTATGCCTTGTTTAAAATTGTTAAGAAATTTAGGCATTACATTTTACATAGCAGAATATTTGCTATTGTACCTGATCCTACAGTAAAAACTATGTTATTGCAGAGTGAACTAGGAGACAAAAGAGGGAAGTGGATTTCCACTTTGCAAGAGTTTGATCTTGAAGTTCAACCTATGAAGCTGGTTCGAGGACAAGGTTTGCTTGCTGAAATAGATCCACAAATTCATTGTCAGCAATATTCAGTCGAAGACATCACATATGATGAATGGTATAAAGATATTGTATATTTTCTTCTTAATGGTAAGTGTCCTACTAATTTTAATGCTACACAACGAAGAGCATTACGATTAAAATGTGCTAACTTTATGATAAAAGCAGGTGTTTTATATAGGAGGAATCATGAAGGAATATTTCTTAGATGCCTAAATAAAGATGAAGCTTCTCAAGTTTTAAATGATTTTCATGGAAAATATGGAACAGGGCATGGCTCTACCAATGCTACTACTCATCAAATTTTAAGATCTGGTTATTATTGGCCTCATATTTTTAAGAATGCACATGCTCATGTACATAATTGTCATGTTTGTCAGGTTACAGCTAAAAAGAGAAGCATGCTTCCATGCCATTACAACCAATGATTGAATCTAGACCTTTCACCCAATGGGGATTAGATTTTGTAGGGGTGATTAATCCAAATTCTTCTACAGGTCACAAGTACATTTTGACTACTATAGATTATTGTACTAGGTGGACCGAGGTAATACCCACAAAGAATTGCACTACTGAAGTAGTTATTAAATTTTTAGAGGAACACATTATTACTAGATTTGGAATACCTAATGCTATTGTTAGTGATAATGGTTCAGCTTTTTCCTCACTTCATTTTGCAGATTGGGCCTACGACAACAAGGTGAGCCTAAAATTTTCTTCTAACTACTATCCACAAGGTAATGGGTTAGCTGAATCCACAAATAAGAATTTGTTGTCAGTAATAAAAAAATTGTTAGAATTGAACCCTCATGATTGGCATAACAAATTAAAGTTTGCATTATGGGTAGATAGGATAAGAACTAAGGAATCTATTGGGACCTCTCCATATCACTTAGTGTATGGCCAAGACCCTATATTTCCTTTGAACTTAAAACTGTAAACTCTGTAATTCATGAAAGATCATTTATAAATCGATGATAAAATTGAAGCCCATCTTACTCACCTTATGGGTTTAGATGAAAAGAGACAAGATGCCTTACTACATTTTAGTAAGAATCAAGATATAGTTAAAATGTGGTTTGACAAAAGAGCCAAAATTAAGGCATTTAGGATTTTTGACCTGGTTCTATTATGGGATAAGGCTCATGAGAAGAAAGGTGACCATGACAAATTTGACAATCTGTGGTTAGGGCCTTATCAAATTTCTAAAATCTTGGGTGAAAGCACATTTCGATTGAAAACTCTAAGTGGAGAAGATATACCATTACCTGTTAATGGTCGATTCCTCAAGCATTATTTTCAGCCATGAAGCAGGGAACTCTTTCATCATTTGTATATATCCATCTCATGTATATAGTATTTTGGTGTTGCATATTTCTGCTTGTATATAGCTTGTTGTTTTGTGAGCTTGTCAGTTATTGTTTGTTTGTTTATGATTTTTGATGGATTTTGTGAAATTTTGGATGTGTTTCCATTTTTGGTTTGCAATAAAATTGGCTTATGCCAAATTTTGGATTTTAGTTCATGTTATCATTTTGTTGTTTAACTTTTTATGAAAGTTTTGATTTTGTTCCTTTGTTTGAGGTAGGTTTTGTAATTGCAATAAACACTTGATGGATTTGTTGGTATTTGTTCCTGTGTCACTTAGGATAAATTGCCTATTTTGAAAATAGATAAAACTTGAAGAAAAGGAAAGTGAGATTGTTTAATATGTATCCTTATGAATTTGGATCAAGATAGTAAAATTTGGAACAATGAAACCATTTTGCAAAAGCTCCACAGATATTGCATCACATTAAAAGGAATATTCTTTGAAATTTTGAAGGATGAAGTTATTCAGTTTTGCAGATTAAGGTGAAAATCCAATATACTCTATCTTTAGCCTTACTTGATCTCTAACCCAAGTGGTAGGTGAATTTTGCAAAAGCAACATAAAGCTTGATATAAAAAGCAAAGAAAATACAATGGAAAGTAAAGTCAAATCAGTCACAATAGTCTAGATAATCTTCACCAGGGCTATAGACGCCTAACTAGCAGTGGAGCTATGTCTAGACTGAAATAAGAAAAAGAAACAAAAATCAAAATTCATCTAATACTTGGGTGATTCAGATAACCTCTACCAGGGCTATAAATGTCTGGCTAGCAGTAGAGCAAGATCTTGAAGAGAGCAAGGTTATCTCCACCAGAGCTATAGATGCTCGACTGGAAGTGGAGCAATGTAGAGGTGCATATAAAGAGAAAAATTCTATAGCCTAACTACAAAACTAATAATGGAATCTGAATTATTTTAGGAATACAAAATGAATCACAGTGCACACACCGAGCAGTGGAAAATGATTCAATTGTCCCATTTTGAAATTGTCTACCCACATTCTTTGGATATTATTGATGCTTATTTTTTTTGGGTTTTATTGGTTTCATATTAGGTTCTTATGTCCAAAATGCTCAGGAGCATTTCCCATCAGTGTCACCATTTGTTGTGACCATTTCACAACTTACCCCAAAATTGGGGACCCACTGAAAAATTTTGAAAATTCAATGATTGTTGGGTTTCATAATTTTGTTTAGTTTATGAGATCGAATCTTTTGTTTAGTTTATTTCATGTTTTGTTTTATGAAATGATTTTTAAATATTTTAAGTTCAAAGCTTTATATTTTAAATTTCAAATTAAATTATTTAAAAATATTTTAAATAAAGTGTTTAATGTGAAATTTCAAAGACACTTTGATATAAATATGCTTCAAAAACAATTTAACATTTTTTTGAAAAGTTAAATAAAAATTTTGGTTATTGCAGGTTTATCAAGGGTACCCGACATGGTGTAGTTTATGAGGTAGACCTGGAGTGGTCAACACAGTTATCAATCAACATCCAACATGATTTTCAAAGTGGCAAAAGAGAGGTGCATGTTTGGTGGTGAAAAACTCGTCATAATTAATGATGAGTGTTCACCTTTATAAAAGTGTTTTTTTGTTGTTGATGCATGTGGGATATGTGGAATTTGAAGGTTTTCATCGCTATGGGTGTGAACACATATTGTGGCTATGGACGGGTTCTGAATCATCGATGAAAGACCAAATATTTTTCCCATATGCATACTGGTAGATAACAATAATATATTTTGTGCCATCTCCCATGGATATTTAAATTTTATGTCAATCAACCAAAATAATTACATGCGGTTGACTATGAGGATGAATTTTATGGATTTCTTTTGGTCTGTGTACCATGATTGTAAGGCTCCCTAGAAAGATCATATTTTACAGTGTGTAATTGATACAGGAAGAAATGAAAGCATGGATATATAGGTAGTTCTCACTGAAAAAATATGGATATAGATGTGGATAAAATTGATAGATGTTGTACCTAAGATGGATTTCGAGTTCTTTTTGTTGAGGATTTCTATGTTAGGTAAGATATTTAGATAAGAATTTGTCCACTAAATGGAGGTAGAAAGGTCAATAAAATTCATGAAGAAATACATAGAGGTGGTTATGCTCTGTGATTGCGGGATATACTACATTCATATACATAGTCTAGTTGTCTATGTCCTATTTATGTGAGCAGGAAAAGAAACCATAGTATGTAAGAGTAGGTGTTAAGCATCAAGGCCTAAATCATCATCGTACTCCATAATAATTTCCATTCACAATATTGATGGCAATAGCCAATTTAGTCGGAGGGAGGGTGTACTGTGTTATATTCACTGTCAATGGTCAGGTAGTGCTACTGCCAGTTTGTCATAGTCACTTGAAATGTTGGATCTATTTTATACGACATAGATGCTTGAATATGGGTAAATGTGAAGTGAATGAAAGGAATTTCTATTTATGGAGGACAATAACAGTCTCATGTTCAATGTTCCAAGCTTTAAGGGATCAAGTATAAGTTTTCATAATCACACGTCAGAAATATGATCATAAATGTGCAAATATCAATGAAGGATATTGATAACAAGTTATAAATGAAAATGAAGCATTATTACATAGGAGAAATTATAAATAAGTCATATCATAAAGAAAAGCTTTAAATCCTATAGAATATCATTGTAAAGCCTATTTTTAGTTGGTTATAGAATTTGTTCTAAAAACTATTGTGGAACAGAACGAACATTAAATTATTAAATTATAAATAACCATTGATATGGAGGAAGAAAGGGTCAAAAAATTTGGAAATAAGGACACACTGAAGAAGGGAAGCAAAGGAAGAGCAAAGGAAGGTTACACAGAGGACTACACTGTTGAAATACAAAAATTTTCGGAAGTGAATATTGTAAGATCAAAATAAGTATATCAAATTTCATTTTATTAAAGCATCCATGCTAATGGTGTTTTATATAGTTAATGATTTGATATATTTTAAATATGTATTCCTCAGAAGATAGCACTTAGTTTATAATTGGATGGGGTTAACGGTTGATTTAGATTAAGTTTAATTCCAGAAAAATTATGTTTTTGTTTTGTAACTTGTAGTTTTTTTTTTTTTAATTTACATGGTGGAATCGGTAGCCGCCACGAATCCGAGTAGGCTGTCCAGCTTTTTATGGCCACCATAGTATTCTGTGTTGTCCACCCCAGAAGTCACCAGATAGATATTCGTTCAATCCACCCCTATAACCACCATGCCCTAATCATTTTAAACCTTTTATGCCACTGAAAGCACCAGGAAAGGGACAAGCATTCAGTCCGGAGAGGCCCGAGATTTGAATCTTGGACCTTCGCCCGCCTTATGGGGTTTGGATGAACCAATTTTTCTACACCTCAGACCCTTTGTAACCTGTAGTTAAATTTTCATTTTTTTCATTTTTTTTTGCTTACCCTAAAATTTTTATCTTTGTTTAAATTTCAATTCATGGAATCACAACCCTAATTTGATATTCTAAAGTTAAAAACTTTATAATTAGGGATTATGTTTATTTCCCATTTTAGTTTCTCAAAACTTTAATATTTGGAAATAAACATTAATGTTTTAAGTAAATGTTCAAATTATTTTCATGCAAATTTTAACCTAAAGTTTTTTAACATTGTTTAATTAAAATTATTTGCTAAAGGTTTTAATTAAATTTTGCACTTCATGAATATCATATTTAATGATTGTAAATCAAATATCTAAAAATCAGGCCCATTTTTAATTGCAATGTGCACCTTAAAGTTATTTTAGCATCATTTCACATTTCAATATTTTTTTCACTTTTAAAGCACATTGTAACACAGAACCTTGAAGGAACTAACCGTTTCTTTGCAAGAGAGGGTTCTATATTCATAAATCCTAACTGTGAGTGCAATTTTGCAACTGGGTAAAATTATCAGTCAACAATTCTTAAAGGTAATCCAATTATCAAAAATATTCTTTAAGTAGGTTCTTAAAGGTAATAAAATTATAAAAAATACCCTTTAAGAAAGTGCTTAAAGGTAATAAATTTATCAAAGAATTTTTTTAAGTAGGTGCTTAAAGGTAATCCAAATCATAAAAATATCCCTTAAGAAGGTTCTTAAATATAATCCAATCATCAAAATGTCCTTTAAGCAGGTGCTTAAATGTAATCAAATATTTTGTATATATATATATATATATATATATATATATATATGTATAAATATAATCAAATATTTATGTATATATATATATATATATATATATAGTTGTACATATTTTTATATCATAGCTAGAAACTAAAAAAAGTCTCCATGGGAAAGCTAATAAAAGACCCTCTAGTCAATCCAAAAATTTGATCTCTTGCAACAAAATTCCTTTAGGTGAAGGCAAATATTTTATGCATCTAGTTGATCTCTCATAGCAAAAGTCCTTCAGGTGCAGGCAAAACTTCTATACATTATTTTGTATATAGTTGTACATATTGTATATAATTAATAAATATCTCTCCCCTTAACAAAGTCTCTCATAATTGATGTTTTTTTAAGCCTTAATACTACCACAAAATATCACAAGTTATATCTCATAGGATAATATTAATTGCTCAAAATGTATACAAGCTTTATTTCTTCACTTTCTCTTACAAAAGAATGTAATATGTGTTCTCCTTATTGTTATATATTGTTATGGAGTATTACCTCCATAATATAGCTATGGTAGTTGTAGCACCCTAAAATTGGCGCAGTGAAATCTTAATAATTACATTCACTCTAGTAAATAATTTAAATTCAAATTTTAACCTCCCAAACCGCCCGTTAACCGTCGGTTAATCCGTTTCCCCCTTTCTCGTGCCATTTTTAGAGGTTGTTTTGACCGTTTGACGATATCGTCGCCGATCAGACGATATCGCCCCAGATCTGACGATTTCATCTAGGCTAGGACGTCCAGACGATCTTGTCCCAAAACTGATTTTGCACAATTAGCTTTTGTTCCAACGGGTCTCTAATCCGGGCAGAAGCGTGTCTGCACCGTTAGAGACCCTCCCCCGTTGGAGATCTCCCAAATAGGGATGATCTCCAACCTCCTAACCTCCCTCCTAAGCCTATTTAATCCTAAGCCCTCCCCTTAGCACCCCCCTGGCTGATAATTCCTGTAACCCGACTTCATACACGTTAAAACATCCCAAATTCATATTTGCAGTAGCTCTATACCAATTTTGTTGTAGGTACCTTAGTGTTTTTCAGCCGAAGCAAGCTTACATCGTCGTCGACGATCCTGTTCAGATCGGAGGCGATCCTGTCGAATCAGAGACGATTTCGTACCAATGCGAGACGATTTCGACTGCAGTCAACATTGAGGCAATCAATGCCTAAAGTTTGCATTTCTCCATCTTTTCTCTGTTGTTTTATTCTACAATTAGCTAGTTTATTCAGTATTTTATGCTATTCTGCATTTTGGAGTTCACCCATCTAGATCAAATGCATAATTAAGTCATAATTATTATCAAATTAGCATAATTCATTCATGTTTCTATTTTTAAGTTTCAGTTTGATATTATTGCTATCATTTTACATTGTTTCCCTCTGTTAGAATAGTTGTATTTTCTATGTTTTGCACCTATTTCTCTGTTTGCAGGTCTCTGACGAATTCGTCTGACGAATTCATCAGATCTCAGATGATCTTGTCTGATCTCAGATGATTCTATCGAATTCCAGACGATCCTGACTGCTTCAAGAATCAGAATCTTCATCAGACATCCGGATCAGGTATTTTCCTTTAACATTCCTTAATTTCTCTATTTTTCTATCCTATTCTATTTTTTGTATTCATTTAATCTGCATCTTCATATAGAATAGCTTAGACGCATTTTGGCCAAACCTAGGATTTGAATGCTTAAGGCTAAAACGAACACATAAAACACATTCCCAACCTAGGCGTGGAAACTGCCATTGAATGTTTCCTGGTGAACCCACCATCCATCGAAAAATCACCAATATACACCTCCCTTGAGAGGCGGGACCTTCGCAAGGCCTCTCAGTCCGAGGTACCGCGCCATCCTTTTCACATCCCCCTTCCGGGCACGGATCCTATAGCCTGAAGGTAAGGGTGTGAAAAATTTGGAGCGATACATTTTGGTGAACCCGACGTGAATGCATTTTAAACCTTTTGAAAATGAAAACAAAAAAATATATATATATATATATATATATATATATATATATATATATATATATATATATATATATATATATATATATATGTATACAAGAAAAACAAAAACAAAATCATCATTTCAAGTTTGTATGTTTTAGATTCAATTCTAAATAGTAGATACTAAATATTACTTTTAGAAGTACTAAAGAAACCATGAGTTTTTACTCAAATCAATATGAGCCCATCAGTAATGTTGGAAGAATTCAGCCAAATACATTTGTTGATTATGACCAACCTCATCCCTATTCAACATCACCTCCATCACACTTTTCTCATTTTTCATCCTTAACCCAACAGGACAATCCCTTTGCCAATCCTCTTCATAACGATATTATCTATTCTCCCATATATCCATATTATGTCTATCAATCCACATATAATCCTCCACCACCTTTTCAATACTCTTCTTTCAATACAACACATCCATTTCAACAAGAAAATACTTATTCTTCCAATTCTACCATGCACTCACCTCATGCTTCGCAATCTTCCTGTCATCATTCTACCCATAATAAAGAAAGTAGAGGTGAGAAACCATTAGGTCCTTTTATGACGAAATTCCTAAGGCATTTATCAAAAACCTCTCAAAAACCTTCATCACGTAAATTTACTAAGCTCAATCAACCAATGGATATAATTCTCAAGCATTTACTTGATACAAATAAGATTGAACTCCCTTCCATAAGACAACTCGATACCACAACAGATTGGTTTAAACCCGAGCTACATTGTGAATATCATAGAGTAGATGGACATATGACACAAAATTGTAAAGATTTAAGATGTGCAATTCAAGATTTGATTGATAAGGGTCTTTTTAATATAAAGGAATTACAATCTACAACTGATTATAAATCTCCAGTAAACAATCAAACTCCTACACAACAAATACCAATAATCAATCAAGACATGGGGATCTCCCAAGAACCCCTATTCAATTATCAACAACAAGAAACCAATCAAATATTGCATGTTAATGTGTCCCATCATGATGATATTATTAATATTGTAACAAAAACTACAAATGAGCAACCTCAAGTTCAATCAACTCAATCTGATATTCAAGATATGGATTCCTCATTTGACCAACCTTCAAAACTATCTTTGGCTCTAGAGAATGATCCAAAATGGAATGTAAGCATAGAAAGCTCATCTTTAGAATCAAAATCTCAATCTGAAATCCACTTTGATAGCCAACAACAAGTGATTAATCCTCAAGCAAAGATATCCCTTTTAGAAGTATTACAAATTTATCACAAGGAAATTTTGTTCAAAATACCTAGCCAACAATTTGTTCCTCATCATATTTTCTCTAAGAACATAATTAATGGTGTAAACCCTCTTGAGGTTAACCATATTTCATTCTATGATGAGGATATTCCTTCCTCTACTCCACAAGAAGACTACTATCTTTACATTACAGGATCTAGTAAAGAAACACTTGTTAGAACTATCATGGTAGATAATGACTCCTCTCTTAATTTATGCACTTATCAATTATTCCAAAAACTCAAATTAAAGGAAGAAGATATTAATGAATCAAATGTTATTATAAAATCTTTTAACAATGAAATTCAAGAAGCTCAAGGTACTATAATTTTTCCCCTTAATATTGGATCCAAGATCCTGGATACTTTATTTTATGTAGGATATTGCCCTTCACCTTACAACCTACTTCTCCGAAGTCCTTGGATTCATACGATGAGGGTTGTCCCTTCCACTCTTCACCAATGTTTGAAGTTTGAACTTGCAAATAAAATTGTTACCATACATGGTGACCCAAAACCATTTGAAGAATATTTAACGGTTGAAACATCAAGTTCTATACATTCTCTATTGTCACAATTATCTTCTATCCATCACTTTTCTTCATCCATATATGATCATCCTTGTTTACCAAATAACATCCATGCATATCTTTCATATATGCTCCCTCCATCTTATCAAGACTTGGAATATAGTGATAAGAATGAAGAACCTTCTTATCCTTCTTACATTTTATTTTGTAACATGATCAATTTTACACATATAAAAGTCAAATATTTTGCTACATTATTCTACATTATAACAAAGCTTTTGTTATCACTACCTTTTATTCATCACCTTCTGTTCTTACCTTCACCTCAACCAGATTATCCTTCAAAACCTCCTTTGATTTTGAAGCAACCTTAGACATGCTATACTCAAATAACCTTGTATAGTGTATATAGATCATCTTGTATATACCACCAATTTCAATTCATAAATTAAAATCAAAATACAAAAAAATCAAAATCCTCAAAATCTTCAAAAAAAAATACTAATGCAACTAAGGACCTTAAAGGTAAATTTGAGCCCAACTGGCTTGGACCATACATTATCACTGCTAAATTTGAATCAGGAGCATACAAATTATCTACCTTAGATGGTAAAGAACTTAAAGAACCCATGAATATTTTGCATCTTAAACGTTACTATGTATAAATTTGGTCATTTCATCCTTGTATATATTTGTTTAAAATATTTCAAAATCACTATCTTGTATTTCTTTCAATTTATAAATTCAAAAACACCAAAAACATTCATAATCATCAAAATCTTCAAAACTATTTGTTGTATTTATTTATGGCACTTGTTAATTCTTTCAAAAAATAATAAAAATAAAAATAGCAATATTCTTGACTCTTTCGAAACCAAAACAATATAAAGAAGAAAGAGAGAGTCAACATTCTCAAAACTTCTCAAAAATCATTTATATATATTTTCTTACAATTATTGCAGTTATATGTTTCAAATTATTTTGGATAAATTAGCATTTATTTGGAATCCCTCACTTTCACAAACACAAAAATAAATATCTTGATTTTATCTGGCATGATTACTAATCTCTCTTATATCAAAGTCCACAAAATTCAATTAAATAAAGTTTGAGCATAGAGAATTGATCTTGTTATTTACTTAAACCAAGCACATCTTTTCACAATAAAATGATTATATTTGTAATTTCCATGCTTTGCTACATAGTAGAAGTGGTTTCTTGAGCGAAAAGTTTCCCCTGCTATCCTATCATGCACATGGTCTAGAATCTTTGAGAATTGGCAAAAGGACAAGCTCACCCCTACCCAGAATAAAAATCCCTTGCTCTACAGCTAATCCGAGCAAGTATCCCTAGCATAGAAAGAAAAAGCAAAGTTCAAAAGAAAAAGAAAAAGAAAAAAAGAAAACAAGTTATTTCAAGCATTATCTCAAAAATCAAGCAAAAATACAAAAAGAAAAAGAAAAGAAAAGCAAAAGAAAGCAAAAGCAAAAGCAATAAAATCCCTTTCCCTACCCTTTGAAAAGAAAAGAAGGGTTGATGAGCTTGAATCCCTGGAATTCTCAATTATTCGAAAACGTGAGGTAAGCCCCATAACAGGTGGTTTGTGCCCAACCCGCTTGGCCTTGGGTAACTCCTAGCGTGGCGATATGTCTGTCACATTAGCGACCTTCTTTTGTACAGACCTATGTCTGCTTATGGATTAGCTAGCTCTTGATAATCCGACTTACATAGTAGTCTAGTATGGTTATATGCATCTACATCATGGTTAATGAACACTTATTTGGTTTCTTCAAATCACTTGTATCATATTATCTTGCTCAAAACTGGTAAATGAACATAGCAATTGCACACACATTTTATATTTGAGAGATTTTGTGTATCATTATGATAAATCAAGATTGGAAATGAATTCACATATGCACATGGGATTCCTTATAAATCTAACTTTTGTCTTCAAAATACTTTGAAATATTTTTTGCAAATTGTTTGGAATAATTCATTTTCTTCTTTCAAGTACAGTTGTTTAGCATAAAGACAACTAGCATAATAGAAAAATCAAAATTTCTTTCAAAACCATCCAATCAAAAACATATATATATATATATATATATATATATATATATATATATATATAACTTCTTATCGACTTTCGCGACGATGGTATAGTTCCAAAACCAAAATTGGAATTTTATGCCTAGCGCAAGTCCTCATCTTCATATTTTCTGTTTATTTAAAAATCAACCATGCAATAAAACAATCTATTTTCTTCCTTGATTTTCGCGATGATGGTATAAGTCTATACCTACATATTCTATGCCTAGCGCAAACCATTGTAACAATTTTTATTCCCCATTTATTTAAAAATCATGAAAAACCATATGACTTAAATCATTCTGTTATACAATTATGCTTTTAAAAAGCAAACACATTTTCATTATTTCATGTCATTATGTCAACCTTCAATTTTGCAATGATGGTATAATTCCTAAGGAATTATCCAAAAATTTTATCACACTTAGGAATTTATGCCTAGCAAAAATCATTTTAACATTATTTCATGCATACTATTTTCATGAAAATCTGAAAAACAAACCATCATCATCATCATTTGCACCATTGCACCAAAGTCTTAAGACAGTCTCTTAAGCACTCTTTTACTTTTAACAATATTTCTATACTGGGATTAGCTTGACGACCGAGTGAGCGACGACTCCATGAAATGGTCTATAATAGCGACAATGTCCTTTGAAATTATTGTTAGAAGTCTCTTTTTATTTTTTATCACATTACATCACAAACAACCAATTTGTTACATCAGATTATTTCATTTAAAATCTTACAGCATGACATCAAAATTATAATATTTTCAAAATGACATAATTACATGAATCCTCAATCCAATCATCAAATTAATCAATCAAACATAAAAGCATCATAAAAATACACATAACACAAGTCATATGATCAAAAATATCTCATCTATATATATCAACAATATGTACATCATCTCAAAAATGGATTGGTATGCCACAATATATATCTTGGCCTACTCAATCCCCTCAATCAAATGTCCTCTGTGCAGTGTCTCGAGAACCCCTCGAGCTCTCAGCCTCATCTCCTCCCCCGCCCTGAGGTGGACGAGGTGGCCCCATCGCAGTATGCGTGGTACTGCGAGTCCTAGTCGTCGATCGAGAAGACGTCCTCGATGACCCAATCCTGATAGGGTCAGCAATGTCGGCTGGTAGTCTGTACCCTTTGACCCTCTGGCACCATCTGGAAGTAGATGCCCTGGTAGAACGTGGTCTGAGCAATCGACCATGCCAGCTCCTGTGTGCTCGCTCCTCCGCCCCGTGCCCTGAGGCATGCAATCTCATCTCTGAGCTGTGTAACCTCAGCTCGGTGGCATGCAGCCTCGTCCTGCAATGTCTGCACCTGTGCCTGGAGATGGATCGTCTCCGCTCGAAGAGTCACTGTCTCGCTACTCTCCCCAGTGTCGACACCCTTGCCCTTATCGGGCGATGGTGGCCTCTCTCTCTGTGGAGAAGGGGGTCTCTCCTCCCTCCTCTCCCGCTGTCATGGCCTCTCCTATGCCTGTGGCCTCCTCGGCTCTCTCCCACCGTGACCCTGGGCCGCCTCCATAGCCGCCTGGCATCGCCTCCCTATCCGACGCACAACTACGTGTATCGGACCCTGAGCCCTCGTCATCCGAGGAGGGCGGATGCCTACGTACCAGGCATCATAGCCATCGGCTACCCCTACGTCGTCCCCATCCACTGGCTGAATGGGGGCATCGTCCGAGTCCTGACTCCAAAAGCGCTGCATGTCTGGAGCCCCGCTAACTGTGGTGTTATCCCGGATAGTCCGAGAAAACTCGTAATCCCTGAGAGATGGGATCCCCTGCTGTAGACCGAACTGTCACAAAACTCGGTCGTAGCGATGGAGCTCCACCTCTCCCCTCTCCATCCGCAACCAGCAAACTCGCCTAACGCGAGCCAGCTCCTGTCCATCCTCGGCCCACCCTGGGTGCTCTCGCCATGGCCTCCAGGTGATCTGGTCTGGGACAAGGTCATCCAATAGTCTTCGGGACATCGATAGGTCAATCCGTCGTTGTGACCCTCTTCGGAGCCACCAGTAGAAAACTCGGGGCCTCTCCCCATCAATCCCTATCAGAGGAAGCCCTACCGGCCTCCGCACTGCAATGTGCTCCCAGCACCAAACTTGTAGGAGCGATGTCATAACTAGACATCGACCGCCCTTGTACACGACCCCATGCAGGATCCTGTACAATCGGCATAGAACAAAGCTGCCCCAAGAAAATCTGTAACCATGGTCTCGCATATCGTAGATCACATCTGCTAGCATCCATGGTACCCTGCACCCGCTCTGGTGGCACAGCAGAAGTCCACCAACCACTCCGGCCAAAACCTGTGTGAGTCTAGATGCCCCAGGCATCTGACGTAGTGCCTCGATGTTAACTCCGCCCTTCTCCAGGGTGAAGCTCGGGTCACCACACAACCGCCCCATAGCATGGCCCTGATTGGCCGCAGGAGTGATCAACCGTCCTTGTATGGGGATCCTCAGAATCCTCCATACATCCTCTAGTGTGGGAGTCATCTCCCCTGTCGGTAGCCAAAAATAGGAAGAACCCGGATACCACCTCTCTGCTAGGGCTGTCAGTAGCCCCATGTCTGTAGACACTTGTGGCATTTCTGCCACATGCTGTAAGCTGGCCTGTGCCAGCTGATCCCGCTCTGCCTGTGTTAGAGCGGCCAAGTCATCTCTCAAACCTCCATATTTCCATTCCCTGCTCTTTAGCAATCCTCTCTGCAACATAAACAACAAAACAATAACAATCATTAATAAAAAATTCAAGTGATTAATAATGCAAGTTAAAATAAGTTCAATTTCATCAAATGATGATATCGTCCACTATTGGACGATATCGTCCCAAATTTGAGCAGAATCGTCTCCGATTTTGCAAGCCGAAATCGTCCCTAATTTGATGAAATCGTCCCCCTTTCGCCGATTTCGCCCTTAGACGAAATCGGCGAACTTGAGACGATTTCGTCGAAATCGGGACGATTTCATCCCGACGACGTCGACGGCCCAAAAATGGCCGCGATGCTCAAAATTCATTTAAAATTCACCTAAAAAGCATGTAAATTCAAATTAAATCATTCTAAACTAAGTTTAGACTCTTACCCGTAGCCCGCGCTGGACCTCTGTCGATCTGTGCGTCGTCTCCACCATTTTTGCTTGCAGAGCTCTAAAACCAAGAAAAATGAACAATAAAAATGAATTAGGGTTTTACCCTATTTTTCTTAATTTTATTCAAAACACAATTAAAAACATTTTTTTAAATTTTTGCTTTTCTGCGTTTTTACCTCAAACGTTCGATTTGGGTAAAAACACGGAGGGGGCACCATAGTAAGTCGTCGTACGATTCGACCAAGAATCGTCGCCTAAAAATGGGAATAATTTTTGCTTTCTCGTAGATCGAGAAGAACTCATCTTTAACGCATTTTCTTCAGAAAATTCGCTAAAGAGGGGGCAAAATGTAGCACCCTAAAATTGGCGCAGTGAAACCTTAATAATTACATTCACTCTAGTAAATAATTTAAATTCAAATTTTAACCTCCCAAACCGCCCGTTAACCGTCGGTTAATCCGTTTCCCCCTTTCTCGTGCCATTTTTAGAGGTTGTTTTGACCGTTTGACGATATCATCGCCGATCATACGATATCGCCCCAGATCTGACGATTTCGTCTGGGCTAGGACGTCCAGACGATCTTGTCCCAAAACTGATTTTGCACAATTAGCTTCTGTTCCAACGGGTCTCTAATCCGGGCAGAAGCGTGTCTGCGCCGTTAGAGACCCTCCCCCATTGGAGATCTCCCAAATAGGGATGATCTCCAACCTCCTAACCTCCCTCCTAAGCCTATTTAATCCTAAGCCCTCCCCTTAGCACCCCCCTGGCTGATAATTCCTGTAACCCGACTTCATACACGTTAAAACATCCCAAATTCATATTTGCAGTAGTTCTATACCAATTTTGTTGTAGGTACCTTAGTGTTTTTCAGCCGGAGCAAGCTTACATCATCGTCGACGATCCTGTTCAGATCGGAGGCGATCCTGTCGAATCAGAGACGATTTCGTACCAATGCGAGACGATTTCGACTACAGTCAACATTGAGGCAATCAGTGCCTAAAGTTTGCATTTCTCCATCTTTTCTCTGTTGTTTTATTCTGCAATTAGCTAGTTTATTCAGTATTTTATGCTATTCTACATTTTGGAGTTCACCCATCTAGATCAAATGCATAATTAAGTCATAATTATTATTTAATTAGCATAATTCATTCATGTTTCTATTTTTAAGTTTCAGTTTGATATTATTGCTGTCATTTTACATTGTTTCCCTCTGTTAGAATAGTTGTATTTTCTATGTTTTGCACCTATTTCTCTGTTTGCAGGTCTCTGACGAATTCTTCTGACGAATTCGTCAGATCTCAGACGATCTTGTCTGATCTCAGATGATTCTGTCGAATTCCAGACGATCTTGACTGCTTCAAGAATCAGAATCTTCATCAGACATCCGGATCAGGTATTTTCCTTTAACATTGCTTAATTTCTCTATTTTTTTGTCCTATTCTATTTTTTGTATTCATTTAATCTGCATCTTCATATAGAATAGCTTAGACGCATTTTGGCCAAACCTAGGATTTGAATGCTTAAGGCTAAAAATGAACACATAAAACACATTCCCAACCTAGGCATGGAAACTGCCATTGAATGTTTCCTGGTGAACCCACCATCCATCAAAAAATCACCAATATACACCTCCCTTGAGAGGCGGGACCTTCGCAAGGCCTCTCAGTCCGAGGTACCGCGCCATCCTTTTCACATCCCCCTTTCGGGCACGGATCCTATAGCCTGAAGGTAAGGGTGTGAAAAATTTGGAGCGATACAGTAGTATGACTCTTTGTATACTTAACTATAGCTCTCCATATTCCAAGTTTCATGACTCTTGGCTTGACTACTTGCCACTTACATACTTGATGAACACTTGATACTATAACATATGCATACCTATACATGAATCTTACACTTCTATAACTTGAATACTATAATATAATACAATTGTGTACATAATTACATTACATGTTTGTTCTCATACATATAATACACTTGTGCACATAGACTCAACTTACACTTGCACTCTAACTAGCATGACACGTGCATTTCCTACACATTCACACTTACATGAAGGAAAAATATAAATCACACTCTAAACTATGACTCAATCCTAATATATATTATTTACAAATGCACCATGGTGGTACCATAGGGGTACATTAAGCATGTACCAAATAATGTAATATACTCCAACACCCCCATGTATTACATTATTTGGTTATTGAAGACTTTAGTCTTCAATTATGGTCTTCGTCTTTGTCTTCAATATTCAAGTGACCTTGCAATGTATATGATCTTCTGCTTGAGCTCCATCAGGTTCATATTCTAGCTTACCTTCTACTTTGAGCTCATATTCAACTTCATGTCCTCCTATCTTTATGTCTTCAATATTACAAACTTTTTGAACTCTTTTATTGCCATCAGATTCATGTATAAGAATCTTTTCTAATTATTGAACTTTAGAATCATTTGATTCTTTATTTTATTGTATAGTAACTTCTAAAAATTCACTTAGAGCATCATAATAAATTCTTGAGTTAGATGAACTTGGAATATCAATATTGCATGAAGAATAAAATATCGTTTCTAGAAATGATTCATCTATTTCCACTTTCTTCTTAAGAGATTCAATCAACTCTTTTTGTTTCAAATTCTCATCTTTATGAAGCTTAAGTGAAAGCAATGCCATATACATTATGCTATCTATATCTAGAGGTATCATAATACTATCTTTTCCATCATCAATTGCTTCAACAAGTATTGCATGTAAATAGTATTCAAATGTCTCAAAATTTTCATCTATGGCTTCTCTATAGATGAATTGCAATATCATATCTAAATTCCCTTTAGAATTTTCAATAAAATTCTTAATCCCAATTTTTATGACATCTATTTTTTCTTTTTAATTATGGATTCCATATTAATATCCATAAAATTTGTAGATTTTAATTCCTTTGAAGTAGACAACCTTATAACTCCTACGTTTAAATAATTCAAGTTTACTAATTTAATTCCGATGGAGTTGTAAACCTTATATCTGCCTAATTTAGAAACTAGTATGCAAATTTTTATTTTCCTAATATTTTGATATTAAAAATTTATAAAATTTCAAAAATATTTTCAATTAATTTTTCTCAAAAAAAAATTCAAAAAAAATATAAACTTTATAAAATATTTTTTTATTGATAAAAGAAACAAGGGTTTTGAAAGGAGTCCCACAACATTTTACAAGGAAAATAGTGGGGAGTGAACTGACCAGGGGTCACTCACTACCCACCCCATAGCTCAAAAGCATAAAAGACAAAAAAAATAAAGATCCAACCATCCCGTGATCCAACCCTAGAGACCTCTCAATCCACGAAGAGAGGAGAGGTTAAGGGTAGCACACAAACCCAAACAGGAAGAAATAAAACCATAGGAAACAAAAAGAAGATGACCAACCATACCATTCTATACCTTAGGAAACATAGACCCTCCTATGAGGTCACTCTTGCTAGAAGCTATTTCAACCAAAATTTGATGCAGAAGGTGGTTCACATCTTCTGTGAATTCCACTACAACCTTCACGGTCCCTATAAATGAACATTGTTTATCCTCCACTAGCTTAATCTATTGCAAAATATTACAACAGTTTAGAGTGCTAGGAGGGATAGACTCCATCTTGAAAGGCTTGAATTTCTTCTCAGTGTGGGATTTGTTGTTCAAATCTAAATGGTCCATAGCAATAGGGGTGCTTTCTTCCTTGGTTGACTTTACTAAAAGTATTTTAGAGCATCTTGTCCTTATTCTCTTGATGCCTTTGAAGATATCGATATGCCACTAGATCTCCCACATATTTTAGTTACCTTAGGGGATGCTGAGGGGTTCAACTTCTCGTTAGACTCCATAGAGTATGATGATGCTATTTTGTATTTACCACCCCTCACACTCCTTGGGGACACCTTGATACCACCCAAATTCCTACTCTTTTCCTCTAGCTTGGAGGGGGTGATAGGGTTGTCCTCCTCATCATAATCATAAGGCTCACTATAATTTGAGCGAGATGAATACTAGGATGGATTGATTAATAAGTATAATGGACTAAGACTCAATACTTTTAATGATATCAAAAACCTCCAAACCTCCATTTTGCCATATATATTTAAAAATTAACATGGCTAAGCCTTGATGAATAGGATTGGAACTCTTTTCCCCTCTCACCTTCCTAATTGACTTTCATAGTGAATGGAATAAAAAGGTCAATATATTCATCTAGTACTCTCTTCTTAGATAATTAAGGAACATCATGTGGTAGCTCCTCACAATATCTTTGGTTGGGTCTAGCATGAAAAATCCATAATGACTTTCACCACCCTATCCCATAGGGTCCTAAGGGCCTTCAAACTAAAATTTTTCTACTCCTTAGGGAGGTATTCACCTTCATCCAATAAATAGCTCACCTCCTTGATGAGGGATTACTTCTCTCTATTGTGACAATATCCATCAGGAGGGAGGTCTGTGACTTGGGCAATTAGAGCCACTATTATCTCAAATTCATTTTCACCCACCTTAACCCAACCCCTATTCTAGAAATAAACCATCCATTTAGATAGGGTTAGGTTGTGATCATGGAACTTCTAGATACAACCAAAAAGGTCATACTTATTCAAAATTTTCCTTACTTCCTAATATGTAACCAAGGAAGTTGGCTCTAGGTATAATTTTGGGTGGGTTAGCCTTGGGGTCAACTTCTTGGTCTTTCCCATTCAGGTCGACTTGCTACGAAAACCAAGAAACACCCTCATAGGAAAAAAGAGTGGTAAATATAAGTGGTTAAAGACCCTTAGAAAGTTGGCATCATCGAAGGGGGTGATCAAAATAAAGATATCAACAAGTTGAAAAGACACCTTTTCTTGTGGATGCACAGAAGAAGAGACCAATCAATACAAACCTCAAGATGGGAACTAATCTCCTTTCAATGTCGGTCTAGAAAATAAGGAAGAAACACCACACTCCATTTCATGGAAAGACCTCCAACTAAAGCCAAAATTTCAAACTTGAACTCATTTCAAGATTTATTTTCTAATCTTGAAAATAGCACAATCTAGAAATAACCCACACTAAAGTGATGTTGGCCATGAGAAGAAAGGATTGGCCTAATTATTTTTCTAAGTGCAAGCACCTTAGAATTTGGTGCCACATCATTCACCCATGAGAATCATAACTCAAAGCAATGTATCTCTTAAAATTTAGGCTCCTCTAAATCTGCTGCCACTTTAAACTATTATGAGGAGAGTACCACACTTCAAATTGGAACACCACTCTAAGGGATGGGCTATAAGATCGGTGGATACATCCCCTATCCAAGATTTTTCTATTTGGTGAGAAGGGTTCAAGAAGTTACCCTGTTTATCCGCTCACGAAGGGTGCCAAGCAAGTCCACCAATGTGTGCTTGGGACCACAAGTCTCCATGTAGAAAGGGGAAACAAGAGGGAGAGGCAGATTATCACACCCACAAAGGAGACCACAACAACAAGCATGGGAAAAAATTTTAAATATAAAAGTAACACTTGGACAAAAAATAAAATAGAGCACAGAATTCAAGCAACTCCAATACTAACGATAAAAAATAGGAACCACAAACTCAGGCATCCTCAATATTTCTTAAATTAATAAATTTTAAAGAGAAATTAGTTCTCCATATGGTGAACCCCTAATGGGCAGTACCCAATTTGATCAACCAATCCACTAATTTATTCTCTTTACTAAATATATGAAGCACTTGGGTTTCATCTAGCTCCTAGATATTTCTTTGCATTTCCATGACCATGTTGAGAATATTCCAGCTTGGGGAGGTAGAGGACTTCAACAAGTTTATCAGGTTCAGGGAGTCTCCTTCCACCACTATAAACTTTATAAAATACTTTTAATAAATAAACCATTTTTATTACTTATCACTCCAATCTTGAAAAAAAACTTAAGCTAACTTATCACTCCAAACTTGAAAAATAATTTAAGCTGACTTATCACTCCAAACTTAAATACTTAAAAAAACTTAATTAAACCTTATTTTTCCTATCTTTGACTTTAAATAAATTCAAAATTTAAAGTTATACACCCTAAAATAATTTTACCAACCTTATGTTGTTGTTGCACATGTCTCTGTTTTGACTGCTCCACTCGTGTTATTTTCATGTTCACATTATTGGTTAAATGGTCCTCTTTTTATATCTTAGGCATTGATTAGATTCTTCCACATGTAAGCATGCATGAGAAACCAAACTTTTTAGATGTTACAATTACCTTAATCAGGATTTACGTTACTCCTCCTTAGTTGGCACTTTCTTTGTTTATTGTAGATCTTACTTCTTTTTTGTTTCCATGTTGGCACTTAGACGTTACTCTCCTTTAGTTTTTGTTTTATCTCTTGTTGTATACCTAACTCCTCTTTATCTTCTACATTAAAACTCATACATTACTTTTATTTATATTCTAACTTAGCGCTTGACTTCCAATATTTGATTTGCTTCCTTTGTTGCTTTAATGATGTTGTTTTGGCACTTTGGCTTCTACAACTATCATAACCTTTATATGAGTGCTTAAAATAATACTTTTTTCTACAACATTTTGATTCTTTGTTACACTTTTATAGATTCTTCTTAATATGCTATAACACTGATCTTTCTGCTATTTTAGGTCTTTAGGCTGGTCTTTTATAACTCTATAGCTTCACAGGTCACTGAGCCCTCATAATGCTAATAGCTCGTAGTGTTATATGATGTTTGACACCTTTATATAGCAACAAATCTTAACTACTTTATTCTTTGAATGCTATGTATTCTTTATGTTATTGATTTACTCTTTGAATACTATGTACTCTTCCTGTATATTGTATCTTTGTTGTAGTGCTCCATTTGAATTCATAAAATGACCTATTTATTTTGAGTTGGTCATATAGACCTCTCTTCCTTCTTTCTAGAGTTTATCAAGTGTCCTTTCTTCCTTCTTTATAGAGTTGGATGAATGACCTTTCTTCCTTATTTATTTCTTTTAATATGGGCCACCTTGTTCTTCTATCATGGATCTCTTATATTTATCATGGGCCTCTTATCTCTAAGAACCCAATATGATTCTCCTCCTTACTAGAGAATCCAATATCAATATCAATGTCAGTATATCTCTTTCCTGAATGACCAATTTTCTTCTAAGTTGGTTCTTCTTCAAAATAGTTTTTTCTTTTTTTTATATATTTACATGGTGGAATGGTAGCCGCCATGAATCCGTGCAGGCTATCCATATTTTTATGTCTGCCATAGTATTCTACATTTTTTGCCCCGAAAGCTACCACACAGATCTTCGCGCAGTCCACCCCTATAACCACCATGCCACAATCATTTTAAACCTTTTACGTCGGTGAAAGAACCAAGTTCTCCTTCAAAATAGTTGAGTCTTATTCTTCAATGGTTTTCCTTCAACATAATTATCCTAGCCTTTCTACTCAATATGACCTTAAAATAGAGTCTAAGTCTCACTACCTTCAAGTGGATAGAGTCTTAATCGACTTTATCAAACTAGATAAAATCAATTTATAATAGTGGATAAAATGAACTCTTATCAATATAGATAGATTTCAATGGTAGCTCTAATACATGGATGTCTTTTTAAGCCTTAATACTATCACAAAATATCACAAGTTATATCTCATAAGATAATATTAATTGCTCAAAATATATACAAGCTTTATTGTTTAAGTTCTCTTACAAAAGATGGCAATACGTGTTCTCCTTATTGCTATATCTTGTTATGGATAATTACCTCCATAATATAGCCATAGTAGTGTGACTCTTTGTATACTTGACTATAGCTCTCCATATTTCAAGTCTCATGACTCTTTGCTTGACTACTTTCCACTTGCATACTTATGAACACTTGACACTATAACATATGCACACCTATACATGACTCTTACATTTCTATAACTTGCACACACTAATCTAATTCACTTGTACACATATTTACATTACATATTTGTTCTCATACATATAATACACTTGTGCATATAGACTCAAATTACACTTGCACTCTAACTAACATGACACTTGTGCATTTTCTACACATTCACACTTCATAAAAGGGGAACTATAAATCACACTCTAAACTATTACTCAACCCTAATCTATTATTTACAAATGTACCATGACGGTACCATGGGGGTACATTAATAATGTACCAAATAATGTAATATACTCCAACAATAATCATGTTCTTTTTAGTGTTTCTCTTTTCTCTTCTTAGTTTATCATCTTCTCATTTCTCATCCTTTAATCATCATTCTCAACCCATCTATCCCAAATTAAATCTATCCTCCTCCAAATATAATCACCCAAATCCATTTTCAACCTCAAACCAAATCACCTCCATCCAAATATAATCATCCAAATCCATTTTCAGTCTCAAACCAAATCACTTTATCCCTTTATTTCACCACATCTCCCATGTGGATCATCATATAGTCAAATTTTGTTAGTCCAACTTGATTCTCCCTCTATAATTTGAGGGTACACATAAGGTTAAAACAAAATTAATGTTGGTAAAAACACACCTTTTAACATAAATTTTAAACAAATAATATTTATATCACTCATCTTGCATCATTGACCTTAAGCAACAAAAAAGCTTTCTATCTCAAAATTGGGGCATCTACGTCAATTTTTAACGCATTTATTTTACAATAAATGCATCAAATAGGGGAAAATGTAGACACCCAATTTTGGAATGCATTTTTAAACTTGTTATTCCCCTCATAAATCAACTTTCCAATCAGACAAAATGACTCAACCATCCTTGCACCCAAATTTGGAGCATTTATTGCTCCAAAAGTAGAAGTGTCGGGACATGATTTGTAGCATCAATGGAACTACCATGACCCTAATAACACTTTTATCAATATTTTAAATTTGACCTCTTTTCATCCATTTTTACCTCTAATGGTCATCTGGTAGTAGTTCCATTGTGGTAAAATCGGTAGTGTTATTACCTCCTAGTGCTTTTGCCTTGTCTTTGCCAAATCTAAGACTTTTGTTTGCTTGTTTCTCTATGCCACCCATGATTTATGGACTTGTATATGTTGATCCATATCATTGAACCAACCACATATTTTGATTATTTTGCACCATGTCCTCTTTACTTCTCCTTTAATCATGTGGTAATATTTTTTAAACTTACCTCCCTACAATTACATCCCCTCCATGCAACCTGCCATCTCTCTGTTCTATCGATCTTAGAATATTTTCCCATGGATCCTCCCCTAAATCCATGGATGCCTATAATTCTAGACCTATGGATGATATTTTAAATAAAAATTCTCTAAGTACCATCACTTTGCTAAACTTTCATTTGAAAGAAGCAATTTTGGTACTAAAATTTTATCAAAATTTATTTCAAACAAACAAACAGTAATTCTCAAGATATTCAAACTATTTTCACCATAAGCATCTGATCAAAAAATTGAGTGTTTGAGTAAAGCATCATATCTTTAATCATTTGGTGAGCCTACAACAATAAATAAAGGTGGAAAAACCTACTATCTTGGATTGTATCCTTCCCCTTTCTCCTTGCTTATTTGGCTCTTTTTTATCTTACAATTTTTTAATCTTTGGCTAACTCTATGATCTTGTTATTATCTTGTTGAACTCTGATATTTATCATCTTGAATAACCTTTGATATTATTTATATATAGTGAATCATTATATTTATTTATTTTTATTCCATATTTGTATCATATACTTATGATTTGGTATAATATATTTATTTATGGGTATTTGATCTTGTTTTAAACAGTCATATTGTTGTTGCATAATAATATCTCTATCCTCCTTAGTTATAATTCTTCATATCCATTGCATATGTCTTAATATTTATCAAATTTTATCTCTATCCTATTTATAAATTTAGAAATACCACCAAATTGTAGGTCAATGGTGCCCCTACTTTGTGTTTTACACAGAACAAAAGCACATGCATCAAAAGTACTAACAATGCTTTTGCCTAGTAGTGCTTCTATCATCACAACATTTTTTCCAATATTTTTATCATTTTATTGATTTAATCTATCTAAAAAGGAGCTTTATCTCTATAGCAAGGAAGCTTATTGTCCTCTTCTAGATTAGATAGACCCCTCTCCATCAAGTTTTATCTTTTTTTTTCTATTTTATAGATACCAATAGGAGTACCAACAATTGGTGATAGTATAGACAATACTTTTGTGAGCAACGACACTTCTATTGCTATGGTAAAATCAAGTTATTTTGCTCCCTATTTTTGTTATTCTAGAATTTTAGATTTGAAGTCTATTTATTGTATGAATAGCTACATTTTGTTTTTTTTTCACTAAATTTTGATAAATAGGAAATAAAAAACCTAAATTAATCATAATATTTATAGTGGGTATATCTTATCATTAGCATTAGGAAACAAATTTAAAGTGCACATAGTTGCATGTTAGGTTAGAATCCTATTTTTTACGTATTCCTCTTGAACCCTTTCTTGAAAAAAATGCTTATCTTGTTTTATCATTAACTAAAAAAATCATTTTAGTCTTAGGTTTTTAGTGTTGCATCTTTGTGTGTTGTATTTAAATAGGTTAATATTAGGCTTCACAGAAGTAATATCCTAAAAGGAATATAGTTTTCTTTTGGAAACATAGATGTTCATAAAATTTATCCTTTAAAATAGTTATTAGACCTTTCACATCTTTCCTTGTCCCCTAATCCTTGAAGTGAGAGCTCTAAAAGGAATATATATGTTTGATACTCTTAGTTTGGACCTTCATGATCTACTCCTCTTTCCATATTTGGTAAACTCGACATTTACGCCATCATGGTTTCCAATATTCCTTTTTTTTTAACCACATCCTTAATCAAGATTAAAACTTGTCAAACTTAATCAAGATCACTTAATTTTATGTGTTTAGTTTAGGTCACATTAATTAAGATAACAAGAACATAACCAAAGGCTAGTCCTACTAGGGAACATTTATAGTCCTCTTAGTAAATAAATATCTATGTTATATTGGGTATATTGTGAGCCTTGGCCACCATCAATCCACATACTATCTCACATGTACTTATGTCTATTGAGGAGTATATCACAATGGTCTAGTGGGAGTCATAAGGAGGAACATCATTACCCCTCACATACCATCTTGGGCCACATATCGATAGAATCGCTTCCACATACCATTATTATTCCATGTATCAGTTGTCTCTCACGTACCAATGGGTATATAGAGATTGGTCTAGTATACAGGGATATTCAAGATATAGGGAGGTCCTTGAGGCATATAATATAGATCATATCAAGGGGAGGTGATATAAATATGTTTAAAATATCTTCTCTTTCTTCTTTTAATTAAATCCAACTCTATATTATTTTTAAAAATTAATTAATTGAACTCTCTTTTCCTCCCAAACCATGGTTGAGATATGCTACTTCACTTGTAGTGTTTCTCAATTGGCCATTAACCCTGAATATTTGGTGGATGGTCCCAAGGACCTATCCACCTTTGAGAACCCTTACTTCAAGGAATAATATGAGGGTGTTTCACCCTCGGGTTCTCTAACACTTGTTCATGATGATCAAGGAAGATTAGTTTTTAAATCCTTCTATCAAATGGCTTTCTTCTTGTAGAAACATAGGGATGTTGTGTTAACCATCCTTAAAGAAGGTGACAACAACTTAGGTATATTTATTTTGAAGGTCCACTCCGGGATCATCCCCAACAACCTAGTTCTAGCACCTTGTATTTGAATCAAATAGGTCCATCCTTTGGATTCTTAAATCCAAACCTTAATGTATTGACCTCTAATCTTATTGACCCTACTCCTCTTGTCATCACCACTTCTATGCATGTTGGGACACAAAACCTCCCATCGTCCTCAAGAAACAATTCATCATTACCTCATTTAGAAGAATTATTATGGGTCAATTTAAGTTACCCCATATTTAAAACAATTAATACAAGTTACACTCCTAATCTAGGTGTACCTCCTAGTGTCCCAATATCTAATCCTCTTGTCAACAATCTTCCTCTACTTCCCATAATTTTGATTGTGGGAATTTGCTCAAAATCCTATTCTTGCAATCTCAAATTTTTTATCTTCAAATCCTTTCATTTCAAATAGCTTGGGGATGAGCCATATTATGCCAACCTTAACATTGTATGCCCCAATTTCTCAATCTTATCATTTCATCAATTATCAAAGTTTCCTTTTCTCACTACACATACTATACATACCATCAAATTCTATTTCTTCTAAGTTGTAAACTTTAACATCATAGTTAGAGTTGCTAAAACAATAAATGACCTCAATCCAAGGGTCTTCTACAAAACATAAGTACTCTTATGATGACTTGTACAACTATCCTCTAGATCCCTTTGTAGCAATTCACCCCTTCCCACCCAACTTTGAAATTCCTAAGTTTCAAATGTATAAAGAAAAGGAATATTTCATCAATCACATTAGGTTATTTAGGACTTCTTGTAGATATGTTTCTTGCAATGAAACATTATGTTTTAAAACATTTTACAAAACCATTAGTTTCCCTACCTTGGAGTGGTATTACCAAATACCAATGCATTCCCTTATAAACCTTAGGGATCTTATTGAAAAGCTTGTTAAGTAATTTTTTGTCTACATCAAAGAGAAGATCATAATTAGTGAACTCTACAAGCTTAAGTAATCCAAGGGTGATAATTTATTGACTTTCTAGATATATGGCAAGCCATAATGGGGAAACCCCAAAATGTCCCCCCACCAAGAGGCCTTTTATATATATTTATAGGTAAACTTAATGAACAATTGGACTTCTACATAGATACAACCAATGTTGTCTTATTTTGAAGATGTTGACATGGCTAAGAGAGTAGAGATTTCCCTCCTCAAAATAGGATATCTAAAAGCCAAATATTATAAGGAGGAAGATAAAAATTCCTCCCATCCCAAGGGGTGGTACAAAAATAAGCATGTTGTAGGCAATGGAGTTATAGACTCCCACAAAACTAACAATGTGAGTGCTATAGTAGCCCTTCAAAAAATTATCTAAGAAATCTTCAACAATTAAAACCCAAAGTAATTTATCTCGAATTTTCATGACCCATCTTGGTAGGACCCTTTCACATGATGAATTAGGGCCTAATCCCTAGTTTTGTAATGTTTTGTAAAGGCAAAAAGGAATTTTGTGAGGATTTGGAAAGTCAAATAATACTTTTGGAAAAAATATTAATTACCCTTAGGAAGGATTAAATTAGGGTAATTCAAATAATTAATTGGGATTAATTAACCTAATTAAATAGGTGTCCAAGCAGGATTGGACCAAAAAGAGCATCTTCCCCATTTGAATAAAATATTAATTTTCCAAATTGACCCCACTCCAAATGAAGGGAGGAGGATTGGCATCTTTGCAGGTGGTAATATTAAATTAATTAAATAAAGGCATCTTACTATTTAAAATAGTACAACTTTTAAATTTAGTTAAAATTCCAAATTAGGGGAGAGAACTAGTTGATTTGGACACCTCCAAATGGAGTGAGGAGAATGAAAGGTTAAAAGTGGTATCTTTATAATAATAAAGAAAGAACCACTTGAGGGCTTGTAAAGGGAGGAAGAAAACTTTATAAAAGGTGGCCATGATCTTAAAAAAATAGGGTAATCAATTTTTAAATACGAGATAGTGATGGTAAGGAAGAGGTGCAAAGGAAGAAGAATTGATGAAGAAAGGCCATTAGTTATTACAGGTTAGGAGTTCCTCATCCATGCAATGTATTGGATAGTTTTATTTTAAGCTATGCTTTGAAGTTTGTAAATTACCCTCCTCTGATGTTATGGTGTTGTATTAAGAGTCTTCTCTTATTAATCGAATACCTTATCATTATTTGTTTATTTGAATGCACCATTATTTTTTGGATTGAATTTCGAATATGCTTGGATAACCTTCGTGCAACATGTTATATGCAATAATATATAACCTGAAACTAATATTTTTCAATCATATTACATATACAAATCATTCCCTTAGTTGTATTAAGGTATTGTATGTGCTCTAGTACATATTGACTACTATAAACACCCAAAAGCTATCGCCTAAGACATATTTGAATGGTTAATAGTGATAGAGGATGACTATATTTCTTTCATTTTTGCTAGTGAGAATTTAGTGAATAATACTGAGTCAATATCACCCAATTAAGCCTCTAAATATGATGGTATGCAATCCTTAGATGATTCATGCTCGAATCGTGTTCTAATTATGCAATATTAGTGTCACTTGTACTTTGGGATTCACACATTTGAATGGCTTGCGATGTTAATGTTTGATTATGTTATCAAGCATAGAATGAGATCTCTCCCTTATTGCAAGCATGGATTTAGTGAGCCTAAATACAAGTCATCCATTCCATTTCTATATTGGTGATATTTTAATCTTGTAAAAATAATAACATTTTTGTTATGCTTTTTGATGTTGTTAAATCAAAGTTCACCTCTGTGCATGATCTCAACTTCTAAGTTAAATGAAACCATAATGAATACCTTAAGAATTCTAATAATATTTCAACTAGATTTAGAGGGTGGAAGGAAGGTTTATATAAGGTGTGAGGACCTTCTATGTAAATCCACTAATTCACTATAACATCGACAATGCACTAGCAAGCTCAAGGTTGAATATCTTAATATCATTTATTCCACATTTGCTATGTAGTGGGATAAAGGTGATATAGAAGGTGCTTAGAACCTAAATACAATTATCCAAGAACCTAGGTGCTTGGCTAAGCCCTTCTCAAACTCTCTACTTTCCTCTGACTACCTATGATGAGACCCTACCACGTGGATTCACCCTATTGGCTTGTGGGATGGTTGAGGCTAGTTTTCATCAATTAGTTATTGGCAGTTATTGACTATGTGAGACCCCTTTTAAAATTTACTAAACCCTATATCCCACATGCTCCCTATGGAAGCATGTGGTAGTCTTAATAATAGGGAATTCTTCCCTAACTACATGACCACACAATGGTGGTCATGTTAGCCAAGGGGTAAGGTCCAGTCGTGGAGATTGAGATGCTAGCAGTTTGCATTGGTGGTGGTTGACTAATGAGATTTGAATTGCAAGATTTAACCTATGATGATTTTGGTTGTTGAAGTTTGAAATTTACTTTGGTTAATTGTAGAACCATATTTTGATTAAACTTACCTTTATATCATTTTTGTGCAAATAAGACTATGGATATGAAGGGTTTGCATTAGACCACTCCTTTGTTTTGCAAAACCATATCTAGACATGAAGGTTATTATAATTGATTCCTTGTTAAGTAGTTTTAGAAGACATGTTTTGTGAAACCAATGAAATAATTCCACAAATCAAATTTTAAGTGGAAATTCAACATCTATTGGATAACCATTTAGTGAAATAAACGAATGGTACCTTAGTTAATTGAATAGGTGGAATTTGATTGATTAAGGGTATGGGACCTTAGTTAATTGAAGGAATTGATTTGATTAATTAAGGGTATGGTACCTTAGTTGATGTAATAGATGAAATAATAGATGTAATTTGATTAATTAAGGGTATGGGACCTTAGTTGATTGAATGAAATGGAATAATTGAATAGATGGAATTTGATTACTTAAGACTATGGGATCTTAGTTGATTGAATGGATGGAATATTTGAATAAATGAAATTTGATTAATTAAGGGTATGGGACCTTAGTTGATTGAATGGATGAAATAATTGAATAAATGGAACTTGATTTATTAAGGGTATGGAACCTTATTTAATTGAAGAAATAGATTGATTTATTAAGGATATGGAACCTTAATAGATTAAGGAAAAGACTTTGCATGATGGAAGCATAAACCTTTGATTGACTAAAGGAGAAGTTGTGAATTACTCTGTAATTGATGAAATGATTCTCTTTTCTATTGATTATAATAAGAGTAAAATTATGGGATACCTTCTAGTATCGACTAAATGCATTGAGTAGCTTCGTATAGTTACAATATGGCATTTCAATTATATATACACTTGCTTGAAGTCATTTGGTAGATGCATTTAGATGCATAAGCTATCCTGATACCTTATTCCCATCAAATGAGCGATGGAGAGACTGGAGGATCAAGAGATACACCTAAAACCAAAACAATGACCTTGACATTGGTTGAGGTAATGAATGAAATGTATATTTCTAATTTATGTTTGTGACTTATGAGTATGAAGGATTTATCATACTTGTTAAATTGTAATAATTGCTTAATGGTTGGAAGATGTACTTTAATTTATGTATGTTTTGCATTTAAATTCCTTTCTATTAATTTTCCCCTTCCTTAAATATGGATTATTTCTAGTATCTTATGTATGCTTTTTTAATTATGTTTTTGTTAGATTTAGTATTTATTCTTTCTTTCTTGCTAAAAACAACTCAAACTTAAGTATGAAGTTCTAGGGTGAACTTAGTGGTGACCTAAGGGAATTAAGACCCCCTTAAGGTGAACATAGGTAACCTAAGAGAATTGATACCCCCTTAAATATATTGGAACTAAGTTGTGAAAAGACTACATCTGCGTTAAGATAGCTCATTGTGAGACAAGATGGATAGCTTAACTCGTAGTACGTGTAGCATACTTACACAGATTGATTTGTGTATAGTATGGAGATGGGCGTATACCTATAATGGATTGAAGGTGATAATTTTAGCTCATAAAGAGTTATGGGAGGTATAAACTTATTTGTAGTAACACATAATATGCCTACACAGATGGATTTGTGTGAGGGTATATAATACGCCTACATAGATGGATTTGTGTGAGGGTATTTGGTGAGGTGTAGCTCTTCGAGAATGGATTGAAGGTGATAAGTTTAGCTCATCAAGGTTGATGGGAGGGATAAAATTATTTGTGGTAACACATAATACACCTATATATATGGATTTGTGTGAGGGTATTTGGTGAGATGTAGCTCTTCAAGAAACTTAGGGGATTAAAACAATAAGTCAATTAAGGATTGGTTAAGGGTTTGTGAATCCCTCTCTTTAAAAAAAAATATTTTCTTTCTATGTGTGTTTAATGTAATTAGATTTTAGGTTATTACATTTGGTATCAAAGCTCTAGGTACAAGGGTATAGAGCTTCTTAATGTGTTTTAGGGATTTGGATGTCTTTCTATGAAGGCTTGCTTAAGTTTTAAGCTAAATTTGGGAAGACCTAGAATCCCTTGCTTGCTAAATCTAATGGGGATTAACCTCCAAGGAGATGATTTGAATGTTATGACACCTTACTTATAAGTAAGAATGGACTTTTACATTGAAGTTACATCATAACATTGAAACACTACCCTAATTAGATTATTGATATTTTTAGCAAAAAACTATGTATTATAGCTTGAGTTAGTAGTTCAGTTCTAGGTGGAACTGTAACCTAACCTTCTCTTATTGGTTGTCACTAGGATAAATGGCACCTAAGGTTAGAAAAATATATGGATAATAAGAACCATAGGTTGGTTCAAATCTATTGATTTCTCAATTTGAGCTATGGTTGTTAAACCATTATTAACAATGTGTTAGTTGTTAAAATTCTAAGATGAATAGTTATAGGCTCAACTAGAAATGGAATATTGCATAAAGAGGTAAATATGTTGATGTTATACTTGTGATATGTTATGGGGAGTAAGAAAATAAATCCATTTGGATACACAATTGTGATAGTATCTTGTGAAGAGGCAAGAATGGGAAAATTATTAGGTGATTAAACAAAAGAATATTTTATATTATTGGATTGGAGAGACTAAGTAGTTTTTTAATACAAATATGGCCATTGGCCATAGCAAGGAGTTGAACATTGTAGACACGGAAAATTGACCCACTAAGGTGAGTAATTTTCCCTAGATCCCTTGTTTTCTCCTTGGAAAAGTAGGGTCATATTTGAGCCAATTTTTCCCCTACCAAATCTTATCCATTCCTCCTAAATCCTATACCATTAGATCAGGCTCAAAAATATATTTCCAAAGGTATATGATATGACCCATTTTGACTCTATTTGATCCTCCAAAATGCATTTAAATCGCATAGGGGTCTAGATGGTGCGAGGTCGCGATCCATTTTTATGGAGCACGATTTTGCATTTTAGGGTTTTCTCTTAAGAAAACCCTAATTTTTAAAGTTGATATTTTTAAGGTCGACTGTGCTTAGTTTTTCCCACCCATTCTTCTTTCAAATCCACTATATAAGGAGGGTTTGAAATCTTCTTTTCCCATCAAGTTTCCAATTCATACAAGCAAGTTCATTTTCTAACCAAGCAAGTTCATAACAATTATTTGATTAAAGTTCTATTTTCTTGAGGTCTTCTTCTTCTTCTCCTACAAGCAAGCTAACTTGCAAGTGTGAAGTGTGATCTATTGAAGCTTTTTTTTTGTTGCATTGGATTGTTGATTGTTGTTGCTCACTTTGGTGGATTTGTGTTGAAGCCCTAAGGAGAGATCAACTATTTGGGAGGTCTCAACCCTTCTGCTTGCTTCCTCGCTCTCTTCCAGGTGATTTCACTCTTTTGTATGCATGTTTCTATTTTTTGTATCATGCATTAGTTATTTCACATTGATTTGAGGTTTTTTGCCTTACTTCTATGAAATCACGCTCGGGCCTCTACGGGGCACGATTTCGTCGATGCGATATCACGGTCACTTGTTTTAGGGTACGATTTTACATAGACCACATTTGGGGGTAATATGCTACCTCCAAACCCTAGATCTATGTTATAGACTACATTTAGGCCATATTAGGGCATTTTGTATTCTATTTTACTATTATGTTATGCTATATTCTATTATGCTTATTCATCTTCCAAAGGTCAACTTTTGCTTCTATTTTCAAAGGTCAACTAAAAGGACCTAGGGGGCTTGATTGTTGCACCTCCAAGCATTGTTGTACAGTGGCCTAAGAAGGCCCCCTAATGCTAATCATATTTTTCAAGTGTTTATTAAGTTATCTTGTAGGAATAGGAATTGTTGATAGCATTGGATAAAGGGATAAAAGTAAGGATAAATCATCGGATAAGCTAAGTGTTCTAATTAGTCTTTAGGCTATTTGTTGAGTGCTTTATATTTCTATTGTAAACCCTAGATCTAATTTTATAGAAATATATTTAATTAATTTCTAGGTATTTGAAAGATAAACAGCATATAGTGTGCACTTAGGGTTAATTTTGTTTGTGCATCTCTTCTTGAGCCCTTGCTTAAAGGTTGTTCTATCTTAAAACCCTAGGGTTAGAAAAGCATTCAAAGGAAAGAATCATTCTAGGGTTTAGCTCTTGTATTCTTGCATTTTGTATTTTTGCATTGTCCTTTATCTTTTATAGCATAGATCTAGAAAGGCCAAATCTAGGTGTTTGTCTTGAATCTAATACATCAAACATTCTTGAAAACCATAGGACTTGGAGCGAGTCCTTAAACCATTCCTGGTGAACCCTTCCCCCCTTAGCACCGAGTGTAGAGAACAACATACCCCATGGTTCACCCTAAAGGCTTCTCTCTTGCAGATCTAGCTTTTGAGAATTGTACATGGTAGGGAAGTTTTCCCCCTCTACATATTTGGTGAACCCAACGTGAACACCTCATTTTCTTTTAAAACTTTAATCAAGATCATTAACTTTGTGTGTTTAGATCAGAAAATATTAAAAATATCCTAAAAATATTTTGTTTATTTTTGCTAGTCTTTAGTTTTCCTCCTTTTCCACCCTAGCCCTTTTTCTCTTTCTCCTAATGGCTTCCAACCTTAGGAGTGGACGAAGGCTTCTAGGGCTTGATGAGATTTTCCAAGATGATCAGATTGATAGAGAGAATCCTAACTTGGATTCAGAAGAGCAAGCCAATGTTGAAACTAAAACAAACCTTGATCCCATTAAAGGGCCTAATGGTGGGTACCATTTTACATCATTTGATCATGTTTTGGGTTTCATGGAATGCCATAAGGAGGCTTTGCTTAAGGCTATGGAATAGAAAGCTCAACTCGAAAGAGGTGAGACTCTTCTTCCTCCTCTAGTCATCTCTCCTAGGCATGTTCATGATAACCCTTTGTTTGAATATTTGAATCATGGTAATATTGCCCAACAACCAACTTGTGCCACTACTATAACCACCAATGTTGGAAGGAATCTACAAGTTCCTCCAACCAGTAGTGTCACTCAAGATTATTTTCAATTTCCTCCTCAATCTACTAATCTCAATATTCATGCTTCTGTTCCACCAAATGTTAGTTATCCTCTCCAGCAAGGTATCACATATCACAATAGTATCAATACCTCCAACTTAATCCAAGTGCCTTTTCAACAACCTACCTATACCCCTCCCTTAGGGAATCTAGGGGCATTGCACAATAGTAATCCAAAAGTTCAGAATTTGGAAAATATGGTAAAATAATTGGTTTCAAAAGTGGAGATGATTCAGCCTTCTAGTTTTACTTATAGTTATAAAGAGATGTGCAATCAACCCCTAGACCCTATGGTTGCTACTAGACCTTATCCTAAGCATTTTTCCATGCTGGTTTTGCCTATATATAAGGGAACAGAAGATCTGATTGAGCATCTAAGAAGATTTAGAACAACTTGCCATGATCTCATCTATGATGATATGTTATTACTAAAGATGTTTCCTAAGAGTCTTGTTGGCATGGCATTAGAATGGTATTATCGGTTACCTAATTATTCTTTGAGGAATTTTGAAGAAACAATAAAGTTATTTGTTCAACAATTTGGTGCTTATATTGAAAAAGGATGTGACCATGAAAGATGTTTATAATTTGAAACAAGGTAAAGAGGAAATTTCGAGAAGTCTAGTGGACGCTTGAGATATACTTTACCTCCTAAATATATGCTTGAGATATTTATTGGAAATTTGCAAGAACAATTATCTTATGCATTAGAGACTACTACTATCACATCTTTTGATCAAGCAATTGAGTTAGCAAGGAAAGTGGAACAAGCTCTTATCAGAAGAGGACAACTCAAAGTGAAAGAAGATAAAACCATTCAGTCATAGTATAAGAATAAGGATGTGGTAGGTGATGGTGTAATAGATAGTAGGCCTATTAATAATATTGTTAACAACCTACAAAAGATAATACTTCAAAAACCTCCACAAAGGAATTTCACAAGACTTGGCATACCTATGGAAGAAGTCCTAAAGCAACTTTTGGAAGCCAATGTGATTGAATTACCTCCCATAAGGCAACCAGATACTACAACTAATTGGTATAAGGTAGGACAACATTGTGCATATCATAGAGTAGAAGGACATTGGACAAATTCTTGTAGAAATTTAAAACATGTGGTTCAAGATTTAATTGATGCAGGATGTCTTGATGTAAGAAATTCTCAATCTTCAAATAGTCAACAAAATTCCACTACCAACCAGAATGTACCTAAGCAAGGACAATAGGAAGTTAATCAAGTATCTTGTAAAAATGTACCACATCATTATGATAACCATATATTTGGTATGATAACAACTACTTCAGAATAGTAGGTGTAGAATCGATAGATCCAATGATCTCAATAGGAGATGAGTTTTTCAACAAATATTTCTCTCTTAGAACTTTTGCAAAATTCTCCTACTCATGGAGAAGCCTTAATAAATGTTCTAAAACAGCAATCTGTCCCTCCAGATATTTCCCCTAGTGATATGGCCAATGTTGTAAGCTCTCTTGGGACACATCACATCACATTCTCGGATGATGATATTTCTTCCTCAAACCTACGTAGGGATTCTTCTCTCTACATTACTACATTTATTGGGGAAACCTTTATCAAAAGGGTTATGATTGATAATGGTTCTTCCCTTAATTTATGCACATATCAATTTATCCAAAAGTTTGGATTAAAAGAGGAAGATTTAACTAAATCTGATGCAATCATCAAAACATTCAACAACGAGTCCCAAGAAGCTTGTGGCATTATATCTCTCCCCCTTAAAGTTGGACCTAAGATTTTAGATACATTGTTCTATGTGGTACCTTGCCCTGCATATTTTAATCTACTTCTTGGATGTCCTTGGATCCATGCAATGAAGGTCATCCCTTCTACTCTTCATCAGTGTTTGAAGTTCAAATTTAAGGATCAACTTGTCACCATTCCAGGCGACCTTCATCCATTCGAATATTGTTCAATGGTTGAACAAGCTCAATTTGGTCTCAATGTTTGTCCTTCAGTTTCATCATCTATTTCTCCAAGTTCCTCATCTCAAAAATCTAAGCAATTCAACAATCTAAAAGTGAGTGAGGAACCTCTAATCAATTCATCATGGGATCAAGACAATCAGTTTCTTCAAGAACCTCTTCTGGATATATCTCATCAAGGTTTGGAGTGGAGTAATGAGGATGAGGATCCCCCTTATCCCTCTAACATCTTGTTTTGTAATATGATAAATTTTGTGTGTTCTAATGGTAAATCTTCTGCTTCTCATAGAGATCTTGCAAAGTTAGGGATTGTCCCTCCTTATGTTAAGAAATGATGGTTTTGTTCAAGAATGTATAGATTATCATGCTATGGCTGCCAAAGAAAAAGCTATGAAGGAGCCTCTCCGTGATTATAATCATTGAGATGGCTTGCCTTCTAGATTTTTCTTTGATGAAGTAGTCCCTTGAATGCCTGTTCTTTTTGTTAAGATAGGAGGCACAATTAGAATATGTGTTGACTATCATTCTGATTGCTTGTTTAATAAAACATAAAATAAAATAAAATCAATCATTAATTAGGCATGCATTTGCATTTTCATTCCATCATACCTGCTTTCTTGCTCATATTGCATGATTGCCTATCATACTTTGCATGGTTGCTTGACATTATGTTCCTCTTGCATTTTTGCTTGTCATAATTGCATGGTTGCTTGCTCATGACTACTTGATCATATAGCTTTTCGAGGATTCATGATAATGGCATGTGATGATACCTAGTTAGGTCATAGCTCACATGCATTGCACTCTCACTAGGATTTTGATGCCTAGCAAAGCCCCAACCTAGGGCCCATGCATTTTCATCCCTTTTTCTCTTCTCGTTTTCTCTTTTCTTTTTATCTATCTCTTCTTCTTGTATTCCTTGACTTTGAAAGTTTTTACAATGATCATCATTTCTCTCCAAATTCAAGGAATACAATCCTCTTTTGGTATATCCTTGTCTTTTGCATGATTCTTATTTATCCTTTGTTTTCTTTGTTTAGATAAGGATATACATTCTTCTCTCCTTTGTTTGCACATTTCCTCCCTCTTGATTTTTCACTAGCTAAAACTTCAAGTTGGGGGTACACACACATAGTTCTTTGCTCCTCATTTTCTTCCTCTTATTTCTTCTAGCACATGCACACACTCACATTGTGTTATGCTCATATTGCTTGGTCTATATACATATTTTACACACCCCTATTAGGTAGTACTTGCTAATACATCATTCACATCAGCAATAACATATCACCCCTATCGGGTTATGCTTATTTTGACTCAATGGGCTCTACACCCCATTACAGGATAAGCTCCTTGGCCATTTCAGTAGGCCTCGACATACATCCTAGCGGGTAATCACCCCATAATAGTCACTAGCGAGCAATCATCCATAGCGGATTATGCTCCATTATTTTATCATTTGAGCAATCACCCATAGTGGGTTACGCTCCATATTTTTTCCCATCTATCCATCTTAGCGAGTACTACACCCATAGCGGGTTTTCACTCCACACTTGGACCATTCTTTTGGGTATAACACCCTTCATTCAGGGTTCTTTGATCAGCTTCTCTCACTTTCTATGGTTGAACTTTGGATATTATTGTTCTTCTTCTTCTCTCCTCTTCCCTTCTTCTTTCTTTCCCTTTCTTCTATTCATCCATGCATTTCATGCTAGCTGCATTAGATTCATGTTGTACCCAGTGATCTTTGCTTTGTTGTTTGTTTGCTTGCTTTGTTCTCCATGTTTTTATGTTTCATTTTTCTTTCTTTACCTTTTTCAAGTTTCTTAAGGAATTTTCATTCCTTTCAAAAACTCGATGGGGCACCCTAGCCATAGAGGCATTAATGGTAGTAATGTCTCACCTTGTGTGCAAAAGTCTAGAGTGTCCCTCATGATACCCCTTTTGCACCACCCCTTTGTCCAAACCTAGCCACCCATTTTTTGTGTTTGTTGTCTTCTTACCCATAGGATTCTACATATTTCTTTGATGCATTTACTTGGCCTTAAATACATCAAATAGGGGGAAAAAATGTAGACACAAAAAATTGACCCACTAAGGTGAGTAATTTTCCCTAGATCCCTTGTTTTCTCCTTGGAAAAGTAGGGTCATATTTGAGCCAATTTTTCCCCTACCAAATCTTATCCATTTCTCCTAAACTATATACCATTAGATCGGGCTTGAAAATAGCTTTCCAATGGTATATGATATGACCCATTTTGACTCTGTTTGACCCTCCAAAATGTATTAAAACTGCACAAGGGTCTAGCTAGTGCGAGGTCGTGGTCCATTTTTATGGAGCACGATTTTGCATTTTAGGGTTTTATCTTAAGAAAACCTAATTTTCAAAGTTGATCTTTTTAAGTTCAGCTATGCTTAGTTTTTCCCACCCATTCTTCTTTCAAATCCACTATATAAGGAGGGTTTGAAATCTTCTTTTTCCAATCCAAGCAAGTTCATTTTCTCACCAAGCAAGTTCATAACAATTATTTGATTAAAGTTCTATTTTCTTGAGGTCTTCTTCTTCTTCTCCTACAAGAAATCTAACTCACAAGTGTGAAGTGTGATCTATTGAAGCTTTGTTTTCTACTACATTGGATTGTTGATTGTTGTTGCTCGATCTTGGTGGATTTGTGTTGAAGCCCTAAGGAGAGATCAACTATTTGGGAGGTCTCAACCCTTATGCTTGCTTCCTCACTCTCTTCCAGGTGATTTTACTCTTTTGTATGCATGTTTCTATTTTTTGTATCACACATTAGTTATTTTGCATTGATTTGATTTTTTTCACCTCGCTTATGTGAAATCGTGCCTGGGCACGATTTTGTTGGTGTGATATCACGATCACCTCTTATAGGGTGCAATTTTATATAGACCATATTTGGGGGTAATATACTATCCCAAACCCTAGATCTATGTTATAGACTAAATTTAGGCCATATTAGAGCATTATGTACTCTATTTTACTATTTTTTTCTGCTATATTTTGTTATGCTTGTTCATCTTCCAAAGGTCAACTTTCGCTTCTATTTTCAAAGGTCAGCTAAAAGGACCTAGGGGGCTTGACTACTGCACCTCCAAGTATTTTTGTACAGTGGCCTAAGTAGGCCCCCTAACGCTAATTATATTTTTCAAGTGTTTATCAAGTTATCTTGTAGGAACAGGAATTGTTGATAGCATTGGATAAAGAGACAAAAGATAAATCATTAGGCTATTTTTTGAGTGCTTTATATTTTTGTTATAAACCCTAGATCTGATTTTATAGAAATATATTTAATTAATTTCTAGGCATTTGAAAGATAAACAACATATAGTGTGCACTTAGGGTTAATTATGTTTGTGCATCTCTTCTTGAGCCCTTGCTTAAAGGTTATCTTTTTAAAAACCTAGGGTTAGAAAAGCATTCAAAGAAAAGAATCATTCTAGGGTTTAGCTCTTGTATTCCTACATTCTGTATTTATGCATTGTCCTTTATCTTTTATAGCATAGATCTAGAAAGGCCAAATCTAGGTGTTTGTCTTGAATCTAATACATCAAATATTCTTGAAAACCATAGGACTTGGAGCGAGTCCTTAAACCATTCCTGGTGAACCCTTCCCCCCCTTTAGCACTGAGTGTAGAGAACAACATACCCCCATGGTTCACCCCAAAGGTTTCTCTCTTGTGGATCCAGCTTTTGGGAATTGTATATGGTAGGGCAGTTTTATGCCTCTACAAACATCTCAGCAATGGCAAAAGAATGCAAGGACAAACCATTGGAAAACCAACATATGTCTCCACCACCTGAATCATCACCAATATCCCCAAGTAACATCAACATCACCAAATAACTTGAAGCTTCCTAAATCAATATCTATGCCCCAAAATAGTCTACCACCCGACTACCTAGGTGGTGGTCAAGTTTAATAGTGTGTTACACACTATTTAAATACATGATAGTTCCACTACACGGTGCTTGTGGTATTAATATCCACATAATAAATTGGTGTCATAACGAACACCGATAATAAAATAAGTTAGTCCAGAACAATAAAGGACTAAATATAGATAGTTAAACTCAACAGTGTGTAAGCTAAGATGTTAGTGAATGATTGTTAATGTGCAACAGTGTGAGGATAGACAAGTGTGATCTAGATCATTATCAACAAAATGATAATGATAAAAATTAAAGCTATAAAAATGGGACACATGTAATAGGATCTCATTCAATAGAAAAAATTATAGCCAAGGTGGCTTAGAGAAATGATGTGTCCTTAATTAATTAATATGATAACAATGATGGGTGGCTTAAGAAGAATAAGGTGACCCGAGATGATCGATATACAATCCATGGAGGATGAATATGGAGTCTTGAGATGATTTATATGTGATCAACTAGATAGTTGAACATGATCGATGTGTCCTAAACTATTTATTGTTTAGACACTTGGCAATGATCAAAGGAGTAATTCAAAAGATTACCTCCATAACTTCAAAGGTTGATATGAGAGTTTGGATTTTATTTTTATCCAACTTTGAAGGAGGAAATAAATACCTATCAATTACCATGAAGTATAATGCTAGTATACTTATTTTAGGGCTATCATTACTAAGTTTAAGTTTATTTGGAGCAAACCCTATAGTGTGTTTCGTGATTCTATTGATACTGCTTGTTTACCTACTAGTGCATACACTTTGAGAAGAGAAGATGACTTCTAGTGGCATTGTATCTAGTCAAGGAGGAAATGCAGAGGAAATAAATCCATTAAATATTGTAATACCATGTCATACATTTAGAGCAATATTTCAAAATGCAAGGTATATGATGAATAACGATGACTGGCGATGGTTGAGAGCAATAGTATTGGAAGTAGTTGTGCATCTAGAACTGGTGCATGCAAATAGATGTTATCTATCAGCTTTTATTGAAATATGGGATCTTGATAGGGGTACATTCTAGTTACCCACAAGAGAGATAACCATTACTCTAGAATATGTATACCAAATATATTGGTTAATAGTAGAGGGGTGTACAATAATCGCTACTGAGGAAGCAAAGAAGGGACGATTATTGGAAAGAGTGTTTGGATCCAAGTGGAGATATGTGAACACTAAGAAGGGTAGTATAATGTATGAGATGCATTATGTGTTGGGAAAATCAACACATAGATAGGCTTTAGTGATGGTGCTCATAACAGGTATTATTTTACCTGATTTATCTGGTGTATGATTTCCTTGGAATCTATTAGGAGTGGTGTTGGATCTAGTGGATAATTCTATCATTTTTGCATGGGTACCAACCTTTTTGTCTTAGATTTATAGAGAGTTATTCAAGGTTTGAATGACAAAGTGAACAGGAATGAGTTGTAGTCTCTTACTACAAGTATGGGCCTAGGAACATTTGATTGTGGAAAGACCTCAAGGATTGCCTTATGATGCACACAGTTTGGTGGGACCAAAGATGTCTTGTGCATTAAGATAGAAAAGGGAAAAAGATATGAAGGTTAACAGACCACAAGAAGGTAATAGAGAATGGTATCATTCTATATGTACAAATTTGAGACCTCAATATGTTATCTAGAATCCATGAGGAAAGGCCCAATGTGGGTTGAGGATATAATACAACTATCTCATGTGTAATGAGAAAGGTGGTTGATTGCACGACAGAGCATACTTTATGAGTATTTTAAATATACTCAAGTATTATGACAGTTCGATATTAGAGAAAGAATATCGGATCCACCTATGATCTATATAAGTAAGGGGAGGAATGTAATAGTACCCCCATAGATGGAACCATTGACCATAGAACTATATGAAGGTATATGGGTTCTTGATGATGATGATGTGGGTACAACCCCAAAGTACAATAATGGTGGGCCACTCAAGGATGGAAAAAAGAGGAGGATACAGAGGAAGATATAGATATGGAAGAAAGAGATGAAGCAATTGAGGATATAGTAGAGGATTTTGTTAGTGAAGAATAAATTCCTATATGACATGTGCATCATCGAGTAGAAATGAAATTAGGTCCATCAAACTATCAAGGATATGATGGTTGGTATTTTATGATGGATGGAATGCATGAGAAAGTCTTTAAGGAAATAATTCCAACAATTGGAATCAAAAAATTTGAAGCAAGAAGGCTTGTGGGCACAATAAAAGTTGAGGCTCGAGGTAGATAGCCCAAAGAAATAACTGGATAACAACAACAATGGTATCCATACAAGCAGATAATGCACAACTACCACGAGCAAGGGAAGAATACAATATTACATTCTTGGTCTCATGTTTTTATGTATTAGTGAGTCATGGTATGAGCGTTCCTTCACATCCATCTATTAGAGTACAACACAGACATGGAAGGATAACACAATCAAGTCGAGCAATTTCATAGAGTAGATCTCAAGTAGCTTCCCAAATAGCTTCTTAGATAGCTCCTCCAACAACTTCATAAGCAGCCTCCTAAACAGGAGGAGTAGGTCCGACACAGAGTGGTGAAGAGAATGAGAGGTGGTTGCCATAAAAATTGGTTCCCTGGCATATATGCTAGTAGATTTTGTAAAAATGTAACCAATAAACATGAATCAATATGCAAATTAATTCTTGATTAAGTTTTGATCATGTTTAATGAGAAAGAATAGAAATGGAAAATTCTATTCTTAGTTAAGCTTTCACTGTACATAAATAAAATTCTCTTTAGATTGATAAAGTGTATCAATAATATGCAACATAAGTTACATAAGTTCATCTTAGGAGTGAATATTAAGAATAAAATGAGATAAATTCAATTTTAAGTCCTTGAAAAAAGGCTTATAACTATTTTAACTCATAGTCATGATGACTTAACGAATTAAGTCAAGAGAATGCAATATAAAGAGGGAAATTATAGTAAAAGTTGTGCCAAAATAGAAGAAATCCTAGAGAGGGTAAGGATTTCGACTTAAAATATGGATTCTTACATCTTAAAATTGGGTACTTATACCAAAATTAGGGAATGATTATGAAAGAAACACATAGTTCCCTATTTTACTCATATTTGAAGGGTTAATATGAGAGACCTCCTTCTAAGAAGTTATGAAGGAGGATGTCATGGATTTTGTTGCTCAAATACTTAGAATAAAACCTTACATGGAGTAAGGGTGACTATTGATTTTGTGGATAGGTAGAGTAATAAAAGAATTTTTTATTTTATTAAGTTGTATTACAATACAAACCTAGCGTTTGGCCAGAGTAAGAAGTTGGGTGAAACCTTAGGTATTGGTTGTGATGTATTGAAACATTACTGAGATATGGATGCAACCAAAACCTTTACCATGCTTGAAACACCCTGAAACAAAACCATCAATAGAATAGAGAAATATGCCACCTGACCACCGAGTGGTTGTCGAGTATAATAGCATGTTGTACGATATATAAATAATTATTTATACTAAAATTGAATGCATGTGGTATTATTAATATTTCTCCCACTGTTGATACCATTGGTGAATCAAGTGGAAGAACTAAGCGAATCCTCCACATTTTTTGGGTCTTAAATGGAGTACCTTATATTCTTTTGAGGATTCCACTTGGCATCAAAAAATTAGTCAATAAGTTGATTAAGGATGTATTCCAAGAGATATTAAGTATGATGCATTGGTAGAGGTAAATATGTTTGCTAAAAATAATTTCAAGATATATGAGTATCCTAAAAGTGAGAATTATGACATTATGTTTTGTCTTTGATGACACCTATTTTCTATAAGGATAACTCATGGTAAGGGTCATCAAATCCTAGGATAAAAGTCCTTTGTGAGATATTCTTGATATACCTAGTTGTATTTAGACTTGTTGTGTCTAAATTAATATGGAAATATGATTTCATATCATTTTTATGAAAACAATTTGTAGTTCTATTATCATTATAGGACTCTACTATAATTTGATTATGCATTGATAGATATTTCAATGTTTGGCTCTATGATGAGGTTTTATGTATTGATGGATGTTCCAATACTTTATGTTTATGCAATGTGGATGTGTTATTGCATTGAGAATATGGTATTGCTAATATTTTGTTAAATCGTAGGTCCAAGTACTCTCGTGGGTGGAATAAGTTGATCGACCACCGAGAAAGAAATAATGGAAAAAGAAAAATGATGATAATGGCAGCTCAGGGTAACAAGAAATATTACCCTCATATAGTTGCTTTGCATGATAAATTCATACTCATGTTTACTCCATTGGGAAATTATGTATGGCACTAGTCTCCTTGAAATTGGTTGGTATAGAGGTCCACTCACTCAAGGATAAAACAATAGAGAAACATTGAGATTGCATTTTATACCTATGATTAATGATTTTGAAAGTATAATTTTTGATTTATGCTTTACAAAGTTGTGAGATATATTGTAAAACATATTACTTGTTTACTGATTTGTGAAAATATATTGCTTAATTGTTGATTTGCAATGTTTATGGAAATTAATGATTGCTTTATGATTTCCAATATTAAAAAAAAACACAAGGGATTGTGTTTAGTCCAGGGGGTAGTATTTAATGACCCGTCTTGGCAGGACCCTTTCACATGACGAATTAGGGCCTAATCCTTAGTTTTATAATGTTTTGTAAAGGCAAAAAGGAATTTTGTGAGGATTCGAAAAGTCAAAGGAAGGATTAAATTAGGGTAATTCAAATTATAAATTAGTATTAATTAACCTAATTAAATATAATTAGGTTTCCAGACATGATTGGACCAAAAATAGCATCTTTCCCATTTGAATAAAATATTAATTTACAAAATTGATCCCACTCTAAATGAAGGGAGGAGAGGTGGTAATATTAAATTAATTAAATAAAGGCATATTACTATTTAAAATAGTAGGCATTTTAAATTTAGTTAAAATGCCAAATTAGGGGAGAGAACTAGTTGATTTGGACACCTCCAAATGGAGGGAGGAGAATGAAAGGTTAAAATTGGTATATTCATAATAATAAAGAAAGAACCACTTGAGGGATCATAAAGGGAGGAAGAAAACCTTATAAAATTTTACCATGATCTTAAAAAAAGGGGTTAGAAATATTTAAATATGGGATAGTGGAAGTAAGGAAGAGGTGCAAAGGAGGAAGAATTGGTGTAGAAAGGTCATTAGTTATTGCAAGTCAGAAGTTCCTCATCCATACAATGTATTGGATAGCTTTATTTTAAGCTATACTTTGAAGTTTGTAAATTACCCTCCTCTAGTGTTATGGTGTTGTATTAAGAGTCTTCTCTTATTAATCGAATACCTTATCATTATTTGTTTATTTGAATGCACCATTCTTTTTTGGATTGAATTCCCAATTTGCTTGGATAACCTTCGTGCAACATGTTATATGCAATAATAAATGACTTGAACCTAATATTATTTGATCATATTACATATACAAATCATGCCTTTAGTTGTATTAAGGTATTTTCTGTGCTCTAGTGCATATTGATTGTTGTAAACACCCGAAAGCTATTGCCTGAGACATATTTGAATGGTTAATAGTGATAGAGGATGACTGTATTTCTTTCCATTTTTCCAGTGAGAATTTAGCGAATAATACTGAGTCAATATCATCCAATTAAGCCTATGAATATGATGGTATGCAATCCTTATATGATTCATGCTTGAATCATGTTCTAATTATGCAACATTAGCACCACATGTACTTTAGGGTTTGCACAACCGAAAGGCTTGCGATGTTAATGTTTGATTTTGTTAGGAGATACATAATAAGATCCCTCCCTTATCACAAGCATGGATCCAATGAGCCTAAATCCATGTCATCCATACCATGTTTATATTGGTGATCTTTTAATCCTGTAATAATAACAACACTTTTGTTATGTTTTTCGATGATGTTGAATCAAAGTTTACCTTTGTGCACGATCTCGATTTTTGAGTTAAATGAAACCACCATGGACACCTCAGGAATTCTAATCATATTTCAACTATATTTAGAGTGTGAAAGGAAGGTTTAAATAAGGTTTGAGGATATTCTATGTAAATCCACTAAGTTGACATAGCATTGATGATGCGTTGGCGAGTTCAAGGTTGAATATATTAATATCCTTTATCCCACATTTACTATGTGGGACAAAGGTGATATAGAAGGTGCTTGGCACCTAGAGATAATTAGCCAAGCACCTAGGCACTTTGTTAAGACCTACTCAAACTCTTTTCTTTCCTCTGACCACCTATGATGAGACCCTACCATGTGGATTCACCTGATTATCTTGTGGGATGGTTGAGACTAGTTTTCATCGATTAGTTATAGACAGTTGTTGATTTTGTAAGACCCCTTTTAAAATGAATTAAACCCTATATCCCACATGCTCTCCATGGGAGCATGTGGTAGTATTAATAATAGGGAATCCTTCCCTATCTATATTACCATGCAATGATGGTCATGATATCCAAGGGGCTAGGTCTACTCATGGATATTGAGACACTAGTAGTTAGCACTGGTGGTGGTTGACTTATGAGATTTGACTTGTGAAATTTAACCTATGATGAGTTTGGTTGTTGAAGTTTGACATTGACTTTGGTTAAACGTAGAACCATAGTAGTTAGCACTGGTGGTGGTTGACTAATGAGATTTGACTTGTGAAATTTAACCTATGATGAGTTTGGTTGTTGAATTTTGACATTGACTTTGGTTAAATGTAGAACCATATTTTAATTAAACTCACCTTTATATCCTTTTTGTGCAAATCAGACTATGGATATGAAGGGTTTGCATTATACCACTCCTTTGTTTTACAAAACCATCTCTATACATGAAGTTCATTATAATTTATTCCTTGTTAAGTGGTTTTAGAAGACATATTTTGTGAAACCAATAAAATAATTCCACAAATCAAATTTTAAGTGGAAATTCAACATCTATTGGATAACCATTTAGTGAAATAAATGAATGGGGCCTTAGTTAATTGAATAGGTAGAATTTTATTGATTAAGGGTATGGGACCTTAGTTTATTGAATGAATTGATTTGATTAATTAAGGGTATTGGACCTCAGTTGATGTAATGGATGAAATAATAGATGGAATTTAATTAATTAAGGGTATGGGACCTTAGTTGATTGAATGGATGAAATTTGATTAATTAAGGGTATGGGACCTTAGTTGATTGAATGGGTGGAATTTGATTAATTAATGGTATGGGACCTTAATTGAATAGATGGAATTTGGTTAATTGAGGGTATGGGACCTTAGTTGATTGAATGGATGGAAATTTGATTAATTAAGGGTATGGGACCTTAGTTTATTGAATGAAATAGAATAATTGAATAGATGGAATTTGATTAATTAAGGGTATGGGACCTTAGTTGATTGAATGGATGGAATAATTGAATAAATGGAATTTGATTAATTAAGGGTATGGGACCTTAGTTGATTGAATGGATGGAATAATTGAATAAATGAAACTTGATTGATTAAGGGTATGGTATCTTAGTTAATTAAAGAAATAGATTGATTTATTAAGGATATGGAACCTTAATAGATTAAGAAAAATACTTTGCATGATGGAAGCATAAACCTTTGATTGAATAAAGGAGTTGTGAATTACTCTATAATTGATGAAATTATTCTCTTTTCTATTGATGAGAATAATAATGAAATTATGGGATACCTTATAGTATCGACTGAATGCATTGAGTAGCTTTGTATAGTTGCAATTTGGCATTTCAATTATATATACACTTGCTTGAATTCATTTGGTATATGCATAAGTTGTCCTGATCCCTTATTACCATCAAATGAGCGATGGAGAGATGAGAGGATCAAGAGATACACCTAGAACCGAAATAATGACCTTGACATTGGTTGAGGTAATGAATGAAATGTATATTTCTAATTTATGTTTATGACTTATGAGTATGAAGGATTTATCATACTTGTTAAATTGTAATAATTGCTTAATAGTTGGAAGATGTACTTTAAATTATTTATGTTTTGCATTTAAATTCCTTTGTATTAACGTTTATCTTCCTTAAATGTGGATTCTTTCTAGTATATTATGTATGTTTTTTTAATTATTTTTTTTTAGATTACAAACCTAAGTATGAAGTTCTAGGGTGAACTTAGTGGTGACCTAAGGGAATTAAGACCCCCTTAGGGTGAACATAGGTAACCTAAGGGAATTGAGACCCCCTTAGGGAGATTGGAACTAAGTTGTGGAAAAATTACATCTGAGTTAAGATAGCTCATCATGAGATGAGATGATAGCTTAACTCACAGTATGTGTAGCATACTTACACAGACTGATTTGTGTATAGTGATGAGTGTCATCAATTTTTCACCATTTAATATTTATATGTCAATCCAGGGCGGTGTCCAAGGCTATATACGAAAGCAAGGTTTAACAGACTAAATTTTAGTTCATTTAGATCATGGATTTATTCATGGAACAGTTAGAGATTGGGGTGTTTGGGGTCTCCTTTCTTACTCCTAAAAACTAAAACTAAACTCCTTATCCTTGCAGAATTGAAATTCACATTGTTGCAGAAAAATAAAACTAAACTATTGCAAAGCTAAAAATAGCATAATTTAATTGACAAGAAATTACTAAATTGAAATTGCAGCATTAACATTCAAACTGGTAAATAATGAAACCTTCTAAAATTGTAGAAAACAATGTCTCTTTCTGAAATGGAAATGAGATAAAATGATAACATTCAAAAACTGATAAATAAAGTTGCACAATTTGTAACAAATTAGGTTGACAAGAAATTATGGAAATATTGCAAATTCTGAAACAAATTAGAAATAGAAAGTACTATGTTAAATTCTACCCTAGATGAGTTTCCTACCATGCATTCAAATGCCACATTATCCTAATCACTAACCATGCAAAAACTGTCAGATCTCTGCTGACCTACTGCAACTAGAAATAGCAGAATTTTGTCAGGTAAAAACCCTCCTCTAGACCTAGAAGTGGCCCTTGCTTCCTGAACCAAAAGAGGGCAAATAAAATTGCTCTAAACTATTAAGTCCTCACACTCAATGCAGAATTGAACATAAATAAATGACAAATGATGCACCTTTATTTCATTCCCAGCAACATAACAGTAGTGTAGGGAAAGACCTACAGACTATTGTGCTACTGTAATACACAATTACAATATCTAAAACTCCTATTACTTACTTCCTCCCTTCTCTCCCTCTTCAACCAGATGGGAGCACTTTATTTATACAAATAAGGTACATTAAATATAAGGTTTAATGTTGTTACATAGGACTGTTACAACTGTTTCAATTTTGTTCTTCCACAAATGCAGGGTTTTGACCCTTCAAGCCTTCTCCACTCAAGCTGCTGGCTTCCACCGATGAGGGATAGGTGTAAGAATGGATAAGGATACTCCTAAAATGATTGTAGTCACCGTTTACCTCCTGTTTATGGTGATTAAAGATGCATTCAGTTAGTTTTAAACCCTCTACGCTTATTTCGAAGTAGCTCCAAAATATCAGGTAGCAGAACAAGGTTGTTGTTATATCTGGAAATAGAAGCACATGCAACCAACTATGGTGGCGAATATGGTTTCTCTGAGCACCTAGATGACTAATTCCACTTTTGGTTTGAGTTGGAGTGGACAAATTCCATGCCATGCTGTATATGTATAGTTGGCTGGAATTTGTATGGAAAAAGTCCAGTTTCCTACACAGTCAACTATTGATAGAGTTCTTGGCGCCTTAAAGTAATTTAAAAAAAATGGGCAAATGGTGAAATACACTTATGGAAGAAACATAAACCTTATGAATGAAGTACCTAAATATTGTAATACCTAAATTAATGCAGAATATACTGAAATAAACAACCAAAATAGAATATAAAACATGGACAAATTAGTCAAAACAGAGTATATGCACTTTCATCATCTTAACATGTAAATACCATCACATAATGCATAGTATCTCTAAGATTAACATAAAATCACAACATAAGAAGTTCCAAATGGGTTTAAAATTTTATCAAAGTAGTCTTTTATGAGGTAATTTTTTGCCTCATCATTTCCCCCCAGCCTGTTCTAATGCATGTCCTCATGCATTTTGTTCTACCACAATAGCACAAAGATCCACATCCAGGTATCGCTCATCATACTTCCATAATCTGCTTCCAACCTAGTAGTATCCTTTGTGCATCTGAATCTCCCCGAGCCATTCCTAAAACTATTCTTTCGATTGAGAATCATTATCAAAGTAGTATGGAACAGGAGTGATTATAGTTGGCATTTTGTACCTGAGTCCAATCCACTGCTCCCTGACCTCAAATATGGTTTGGATTATGCTTGTAGCCCTTCTTCTTGACCATATTAAATTGTTAGGTGTGACAGGTTCTCTCTTCTACAAAGATATGGGTAACTCACCCCATCTACTTTTGCAGGCTGACAAAGCGTCAGCAAATGATGTTGCACAAAATGTTTGAAAACCATCTATGCATGCCTGCAAATTTCCCAGGTACATTTTCCTTACCCTGTCATTTCTCATTAGTGTATAATGTTGATTGGTGGAAGTTCTATGATTTAAGTGGACAGGTCTAATGAGAAAAACAACTTGGGATTCTATGGATTTACTAGCCCTTTTCTCCTGCTCCCAGTAAATCTGATTTTGAAGTGTTGATTGAAAAGCCCTCTACTGAATATCACCAATAAATATGTGGGGGAGGAAAATAACTTTAGTTGGCAGAAATAAATTATGAAGAAATAACTCACATAGTAAATTTTGGTGTTCTCCAGAGTTCTACCAGAAAGCTTCCAAGAATTCACTTGGTGTCTCAAATGTGTGGGAGAGACCAGAGGTAATTCTCATTGTCTACCATCGGAGGTACCTCTCCTTAAAAATTAAACTATAAAATTTGGCAGGCCTCCGACATTGAACCATGCATTCAGCAATCTGACATATGTCCTATACTTGCCCCTTTAATTTCTCAATTTTAGAGTCTTTCTGCTTTATTTCTTCTGTTAAGGTCTGCAATGAGGAGACCTTTCCCTCCAATTGATGGCATTTGGTCATCCAATATGCTATATCCTCATTATATTTTACTAATGAAATTATTTTAGGTGACCTATTCATAGGTTGCATCTGAGGTACAGTATTAACTTGAATGCCAAAATTTACTTTTTCTACTGTAGGGGATTCTGTTTGTATCCCAACTTCAACTAGCTTAATTTCAGGAATGTTCACATTAACAATATTTTGGGGAATTTGTGGATTTACCTATTCCTGGACTATTATGGCTGCTTCTAGGGGTGTTGTTGTCGTGGTCATCTATTGTGGCTCCTTGGACACCTGCACAAGTGCCCCTGGTTGCTCATCCCCTAAATTCTATTGTGCCTCTTGTGCTTCGTCAGGTGCAACTCTGCCAGGTGAACTTCTTTCTACATTTCTTGCTAAATTCATTAACAAACTAGCCAATTCATCCCCTGAGTCTGTTTGAGAAGGTTGCTATTCCAAAAGTGTGAGCCTAGCCTTTACAACTTCTATCTCTTGCCATAACTTGGCAATGATATTGTCCTTCTCCTTTAAGGAGGCTTCATTTTTCTCAATCCAGCCTGTTTGGGTCTTGATCACACTTCTGGCTACATGTAACTGAGATTTAATATCAACTTCCTCCTCTTCCTCTACACTTGAATCATCTTTCTCATCTACTGCTACCTCAAGCTCTTCTTCAGAGTTAGGGTAATCTACAAGGGATCTTGGTAGACCGATAATAGTTGTGTCTTCCTGTGCTTCCCCTGTTTCAGTTTGTTCCTCAAAATCTGATGAATAATTGAGAGAAATGGAAGGCATTTCCTCTTCTACTGCAGTGTCCACATTCTGTCCAGAGATATCTACATCTTGGCCGTTGATAGCCTCAGCTTCTTGCATAGTTTCCTCCACAAGCTGAGTATTGGTTTCAGAAACATCATTATGTTCCATCCTCTCCTATGTTTGCATATCCTTTGTATCAGTAGCTTTCTAAAGCCTTGAGGATCTCCTCAACCCTGAAATAGATTGCTTCCTATTTCTTTTAGAACTAGGAGACCTAGACTCAAAAATTCTAGTTTCTTGCTGATTAGAGGGTTCCCCTTCTTCAGAAGTGTGGAATGTCTGTACATCCTCTGAAAATGTGACTTTTCTCTTCCGGTCAGAGCCAACATTCCTCTGTGTTCTTGTTCGTGACAAGGGAGGTCCTTCTGGAGATGAAGGGGTTGTACTGACAGAAGCTCCAAGTTTATGCTCAGGGTTAGGGTTAGCCTCCTCTGTCTCTTCTCCATAAGTGGGACTCTCAACAATGTTTTCTTCAGCAAACTCATCCCAAGTATGGAAAAAGTGGTCAAAACTCCTAGGATTCCCCCTAAAGTGATGTTTGCAAACAATTTTGACTAACCCATGATGCTTGGGTGACCCCCTACCTACCTGATACTTTTTAGCCATATTTGCAAGTTCTTGGTACAAATACAGAGGCAAATTGACTCTTAATTCAGTGTTTAAATGACCATAGCGGAGGTGAGTTAAAATTCATAAATGATGACCAAAAAGAATAGGGAATTGACCATCACAGGTTAGAAACCTGATGACCCAGACTACAACTTCATCCCACGGTGGTTGCAGACTGGTTCTCTTAACTCCTTTGCAAATATTGTTGCTTATTATGAACTCTGTAGGTCTGTCATTTTCCCCTCTAAATTGATTAACTAATTCTATTAATGTATTTTTTCCAGATTTACCTATGTGAATCCCTTGTAGAGGCAATTCAGTGACTTGGCTAAGAATTTTAGGACTTACTTGAATAGTCATGCCACTGATTTGAACTCTGTTGCTGTGAAAAGTGCATGCGAACTCTGTTGTTAAACCTTCTGAATGCCCATAAAATTTGTGCAAGAAGGGCAAAAAACCCCCTTCCATGAAGATTCGCATACACTCCTCGTCCCTCTGCAAAAACTCTATATTTCCTGGTTCAATTTTGTTCTTTTGTCCACCCATGGTGAATTTTCCCGTACCCTGTTTGCTTTAATTTGAAAATATGTCACAAGTTTTTTTCTCTCTCATTCTGGAATACTTTTGTCAGGGAAAGAATGAAACTTGAGGATGATAAACACATGCAAGCAACGCCATAATGATGAGAAATCATGTGACATGAGGCAAAGCTTGGCAGGTGGCGGCACATAATTCATCATTACTCCTATTCTTCCCGCATGCAATTAATTTGTTACGACGTTTGTGGTGATATGGCAAATAGTTATTAATGGAAACTGCTTGGTTTAAAATAACCTCCCATTGAGTTGTGTGCCAACCAATTACATGCGGTAAAATATTTTCATAGAATTTGTGCCTTGGAACCTCCAATTTGAAACTTGCACCTTGGTACAACTTCCAATCCTGATTGGCATAACTTTTATGAACCCACAGAAATTTTAATTGACTTTTGAGCCTGAGCCTCGTGGTTCCAAAGTTTTCATTCGAGAGTATTTGTATGCAGCAGGTTTATTCCAGAGCAGTTTTATCGTTTCAAGAGGATTTCTTTTGATAACCTTCCGGAACTAACTTATGTATGCTTTTATGCCAATTAGGGATATCATACATCATACAAGAAGTATTCACACTATTAAAATAGAAAAAGGCACATACCTGAAGAAACTTGTTTATCCACATTTTGTACAAATGTTGTTTTTGGCTGATTCTGCGCTAACGCTTTACATGGTGCAATCTAAACTATAGTGAAACAAAGGGGAAAATGAGTGGAACAAACGTTAACAATGATGGAGTGAAGTGAAAATGAATGGACCAAAGGTGAGTAATAGTGAGAGTGAATGGAATAATGGAATGATGAAGAGTGAATGGAATAATGGTGGAGAGTGAGGCAAACATGTCGGACAACCCTATTTTCAGGTAAACTCAACTCAGATGTGCCTCAAAGAGGTTTTCACATTCTGATTTATTTGTTTTTGTCATGTTTGTTTTCATTTTTCTATATATTTTTTATTTTCTTTCATTTTTTTTAAATGACAAATTGTTCATGTCACTTGATGGAATTCATCTTGGAAGAAATGTTTTCTTCCAATACTAATACATCCAAGTTTCCCACTTGTTTGAGAAACTCCTCCTTGGTTAACGGTTTGTGATAGACTCGGAGACGATGACCGTTGACCACCAATTTCCTTCTTGAATCATCTATTGGTGAAAGATGTACAACTCCATTTGCAAACACCTCCTCAATATGATATGGTCCAAGCCACCTAGTCTGCAATTTTCTAGGATAGTCTTCATAACGTGAGTCAAACAACAAAGCCCAGTCACCTTGCTAAAACTTCCTTTGTTGAATGTGACTATCATGCCACAATTTTCGTTGTGCTTGGATCAACTCAATCTGGTGCAATGCATCCCTCCGTAGTTCATCCAATGCATTGAGCTACAGAATTCGGTCCGTTTGTGCCTATGACAAATCAATACCAACTTCCAAAGCAGTTCAAAGAGTTAGTAATTCAAACTCAATAGGCAAAAGAGGCTTTTTGCCATAAACCAATTCATAGGGAGTAAATCCAGTAGTGGATTTCCAAGTGGTGTTATAAGCCCAAATTGCTTCAGGTAACTTCTCCACCCAATTCCTCCTATGGGCTGCTATAGTTTTGGTTAAGATCCTCTCTAATTCCCTATTTGTCACTTCAACTTGGCCATTGGCTTGCGGATGGTAAGGTGAGGATTTTTGGTGTTTGATTTCATACAACTTTGTAAAGGCTTCAACAAATTTTGAGGTAAACTGAGGTCCCTGATCAATGGTGATAGAATGTGGGGCTCCAAATCATAGAAATATTTGTGAATACAGGAAATCAACAACTTTCTCTTCTCGGGCATGCTTAAAAGCACGGGCTTCTACCCACTTGGTTACATAATCAGTACATACCAAGATATGCACTTTCCCTTGGGAAGGTGGATCAATGGGTCCTACAAAATCTAGCCCCCACCTTTCAAATGGTTTTGTACCTAATTGAGGTTGTAATGGCATTTCACTAGTGAAGGTAGGTTTTCCCATCCTTTGGCATGCATCACAATGTCTAACATAATTTTTCACATCTTTATGCAAAGATGGCCGATAGTAACCAGATACCCAATATTTTTCGAATTGTACTCTTGATTGAATAATGTCCTCTTGATGGTTCATCATGACATGCCCGTAGGATATCATATACCTCATCCTTGTGGATGCACCTATGCAAAACATGGTCAGTACTGCATTTAAACAATAAACCTCCTATCCATTCAAAAGAAGAACTTTGCTTGATCAACCATTTCTTTTGTTTAGGAGTAAAGTGAAGAGGAATCTTCCCTGTAGCTAAATAATTAGCTATATCTGCAAACCATGGAGATTGTACAGATACAGCAAATAATTTCTCATCAAGAAATGCATCCTCAACCAATTCCTCCATATCTGCATTTGACAATCTTGACAAGAAATCTGCCACTACATTAGACTTCCCTGGTTTATTGACTATAGTAATATCAAATTCCTGCAATAGTATTAACCAATGAATAATTTGTGCACTAACCAAGGGTTTATTCATCAAATACTTTATAGCAGCATGGTCTGTGTGGATGAATATGGGATATCCTGTGATATAGTGTCGAAATTTGTTAATAGCATACACCACAGCTAAAAATTCCTTCTCGGTTGTGGTATAATTCTTTTTAGCTCCAGTCAAATTTTTACTAATGTAGTATATGGCATAGTGTTGTCCATCTTCAATCTGCCCTAATGCAACTCCAATAGCAGTATTGGAAGCATCAGTTTGAATATGGAAGGGTAACTCCCAATTAGGACCTCTCAATACAGGCGGAGTTGTTAACTTTTCCTTTAAAACTTCAAAGGATTGTTGACACCCAATAGACCAAATAAATTCAGAATCCTTTGTTAACAATGCGAACATTGGATTAGCAATGGTACTGAAATTAGCAATAAATCTGCGATAAAAGCCAATATGTCCTAAGAAACTACGGACATCAGTTTGAGTTTTTGGAGGAGGAAGGTTCTTGATGAACTCTACCTTTTTAGGATCAACTTTAATTCCATAAGCAGAAATATGATGTCCAAGAACAATTCCTTCTTCCATCATCAAGAAACATTTATCAGGATTCAGAGACAAATGATATGTTTCACAACATATTAAAACTTTTTCAAGTTGTTCTAAAGTATATTCAAATGTATCTCCAAACACTATGAAGTCATCCATATAAATATCTACACTTTCATTTGTTAGATCAGAAAAGATAGCCAAAACAACTCTCTGAAATGTTGTTGGTGCATTGCACAAACCGAAGGGTAACACTCTGTAAGCAAATGTTCCCCAAGGACATGTGAAAGTTGTCTTTTCCTGGTCTTCCGGTGCAACTTGGATCTGATTATAACCACTAAAACCATCAAGGAAATAGAAAAATTTCTTACCGGCAAGGGTGTCCAACACTTGGTCTATAAATGGTAATGGAAAGTGATCTTTATGTGTGACCTTATTCAATTCCCTGTAGTCCACACATACTCTCATCTTCCCATTTTTCTTTGGAACAATGACCAATGGTGAAACCCACCTACTATCTGAAATTGGATAAATGAATCCTACATCCAATAGTTTTTTGATTTCTTCCTTAACAATATCCTTTAGAGCGGGATTCAGACGCCTTTGTGGTTGTCTTACTGGTTTGACATCTTCAGTGTATATCCTATGTGTACACACATCAGGGTGAATGCTAGTCATGTCCTTATAACTCCAAGCAAAAGCTTGAACATGTCTCTGTAAAACAACAAATAATTTGGCTTCTTGCTCATTAGTCAACCAACTATTAATGTTCAAAAATTTTCTTGGTTGTATCTCAATCTGCTTAATCCCTGGATAAACAGAGTTGACAACCTCATATTTATTGATTAAAGCATTTAAGGGACAATGATGTGGCTGTAGAGTATGAAATACTCTTGATTATGGTGTAAATGTGATACCTGATGGGATCATTTGCATAGGACAGGTGAAAGAAGTCAGAAGATGATGATGCCATCCATGTGGCAATGTGAAGGAGCTTTCTTGTAGTGGAATAGATGACAGATGTTCAGCAGTTTGTTCTTCATCTTTCCATAACAAATGATGGACAAGAATTTGATCATCCCTAAGGCCTTCTTCTTGCAATGTTTTCACCAAAATTATTTCATGTTCAAAGATTTCTCTTTCTGGTGAATTAAGTTCTTCAATATGTTCTTTTACTACAACGGTGGCCAAGGTGACAATAGTTTCTTGTTCTTCATCAGACTCAGGATACCATATCTGTCCAAAAAATTTGGCTGAAGGTTGGGCTAGTGGATACAAGGAAATATTTTTCAGGTCTACACCATTTGAAATGGTCATCTCACCTAACCTGCAGTCTATAAATGCAGCTACAGTGGCAAGCCAAGGTCGTCCTAGAATAATAGGATAGCCATTAGCTAAGTTTCTAGGCTGCAACACTAAGAAATCTACAGGGTATTCCCAAGAAGACACTTCAATGGCAACATCCTCCAGAATTCCTTTCGGTTTAGCCACTGACCTATCTGCCATTTCCAAAACTATGGTAGTAGGACTAAGGTTATTGAGCTACAATTTTTGCATGGTTTCCTTAGTCATCACGTTGATTGCAGCTCCTAAATCGATAAGTACATTTGGAATTTGAACTAACCCAATAGTAATTGTAACTACTGGACTCCTTGGATCACCATATTTAAGGGGTACTAGTTTTCCAGAAAGTAGGTCAGCCAACTTACCTTCTACTTGTAGAGTCTTAGGAAAGGCTTTCTTCTTCCTGCCAGGTTTCCTAATACACAGCTCTTGAATGGTTTTCCTAATCAGAGGTACATCCTTTATTGCCTACAACAAAGGGAGTGAGATAGACATTTTCCTCAATTCTGTGATTAATTCTGATTCAGGAGCAGTGATAGTGTGGTCAAACCTTTCAAGATACGGTAGGTCTATCGAGGCAGGTTCAATTTTTCCTTGTAAACTTTCTATTTTTTCCTCTTTTTGCTCTGTTTGTGGTTTTTTTGAACTTGAAAATTCTTGCTTTCCATCAATTTCTTCAATAGTGGGTGGTGCAAGGTCAGGTAAAACCTTCCCTGAACGTAACTGGATGTTACTACAGTCAAGGACATGGACTACAATAGTCTCTTCAAACTCAGCTCCATAAATAGGGGTTGCTTGTCTGTTGTTATTGGGGTTAGCCATAGGTTGAGCTGGAAGTGGAGGTTGCTTAACTGGATGTGTTTGTTGTGGTTGAACTCTTCCCTAAAAATTTTGATTAGGGGTTGGCAGCAAGTGTTGATTTGGTGATTGATACCTCTGTTGCCCTTGATAGGATGGGTATTGTGGCCCCCATATTTGCCCTGACTGATTTGGTACCCAAGATGGATTAACTAAATGCCATGGCTGATTCCAACCAGAATGTGACCAATCTTGAGGGGCTGCCCAAGATTGATTCCAAGTTTGGGGAGGAGGTTCGGTATATGCCCATGGCATATTCCAAGGATTTTGTCCCCAATTTGAAGAAAAGTGAGGGGCATTTTGGTTTTGTATGAAGTTGCCTCCTGGCCTTTGCCCAATAGCATGAAGTTCTTCAACTTGGGTTTCTAAAACACTCCGAAGATGGGGCAAAAGGTGACATTTATCAGTTTTATGATCCTTTGAGCAAATGCCACAAATTGCTGAAATTGAGGTCTTGTCCAAAGGATAATCTTGCAAAGCATGCTTATTTTTGCACCTGGGACAATAGATAGACGGGGGTGGTGAAGAATTGGCTCTTGTATTTCTTTCTCCTAAAGCAGTGTTTAGTTGAACAAGTATATCGGTTTTCATATTAGCCATTTCCTCCATCAAATATTTTATATCGGTATTACCAGGATTCCTTTTCCTTCTTCTTTGCCTAGTGCGGGAATAATTTTTGCACAACTCTACAATATCATTAATATCAAGTTGGTTTATATCTCCTTTTCCCATTAAGTCTAATACTTCTCTAGAATCATCCTGCAAACCTCTCAAAAATATAGTTTTTAATAAGTCGGTTTCCACAGGACCACATCTCTTTTGGATAAAGGTAAATCTATCAAGATAATCCTCTAAGTTTTCATCCTCTTCTTGTCTTATCCGAAATAACTCATCCTTCCTATTTCTCACTCTACAATACTCCTGATACTTATCCAAAAATGCGGTTTCCATTTGATCCCAAGTGCGGATTGAATCTGGTTCAAGGCTCATAAACCACCGTAAGGTTGCATCTTTGAGTGTAGAGGGAAATAACTTCAGTTTCTAGTTATCATTGACATAGTCATAAGTCTGACACAGGACCTTGAATTCAAACAGAAATTGATCAGGATCTTCAAAAACAACTCCCCTAAATATTGGTAATACTAAGGGTGAAATTGTTTTCATAGGAGCATTCCGAGTAGGATTCAGATGAATAGGGTATTCAAAGGTTCTAATAGGAGGATTGTCAGCATCATGACCAACAATATCCCTATCATGTTCTCCTTGTTCTGCCATAGGTGCTTCCTCAGCTTTAATTTGTTCAACTGGTTCAGATGGATCAACCCTATGGGTATGTCTAGAAGCAAGTGCCTCTAAGAGCTCTTCTTGCAAAGATCCTACAATTTTAGTTGATGAAGAAGATGATTCTCTTTTAAGTCTTTCAAGAAGTTCATACACAAGTAGATCTTCACCCGATCATGAAGAACGCCTTGGTGGAAAAGATCCAATTCTGATAAACCTTCCTCTTTCGTCTCTTGGCCTATGCATTCATGCCTATTTACTAAATAAACTAAACCTCGGGTTTCCAAAAACTATTTCCTAAAATAGGACAGTTTTTGGACTGCTAGACCTCTCCTAACAACACCTAAGTTCCCTGGCAATAGCACCAAAAATGATGAGTGTCGTCAATTTTTCACCATTTAATATTTATATGTCAATCCAGGGTGGTGTCCAAGGCTATATACGAAAGCAGGGTTTAACAGACTGAATTTTAGTTCATTTAGATCCTGGATTTATTCATGGAATAGTTAGAGATTGGGGTGTTTGGGGTCTCCTTTCTTACTCCTAAAAACTAAAACTAAACTCCTTATCCTTGCAGAATTGAAATTCACACTGTTGCAGAAAAATAAAACTAAACTATTGCAAAGCTAAAAATAGCAGAATTTAATTGATAGGAAATTACTAAATTGAAATTGCAGCATTAACATTCAAACTGGTAAATAATGAAACTTTCTGAAATTGCAAAAAACAATGTCTCTTTCTGAAATGGAAATGAGATAAAATGATAACATTCAAAAATTGATAAATAAAGTTGCACAATTTGTAACAAATTAGGCTGACAAGAAATTATGGAAATATTGCAAATTCTGAAACAAATTAGAAACAAAAAGTACTATGTTAAATTCTACCCTAGATGAGTTACCTACCATGCATTCAAATGCCACATTATCCTAATCACTAACCATGCAAAAATTGTCAGATCTCTGTTGACCTGTTGCAGCCAGAAATAGCAGAATTATGTCAGGTAAAAACCCTCCTCTAGACCTGGAAGTGGCCCTTGCTTCCTGAACCAAAAGAGGGCAAATAAACTTGCTCTAAACTATTAAGTCCTCACACTCAATGCATAATTGAACATAAATAAATGACAAATGATGCACCTTTATTTCATGCATCATTTGTCATTAGTGCAGGGAAAGACCTGCAGACTACTGTGTTGTTGTAATACACAATTACAATATCTAAAACTCCTATTACTTACTTCCTCCCTTCTCTCCCCCTTAAACCATATGGGATCACTTTATTTATACAAATAAGGTACATTAAATATAAGGTTTAATGTTGTTACATAGGACTGTTACAACTATTTCAATTATGTTCTTCCACAAATGCAGGGTTTTGACCCTTCAGGCCTTCTCCACTCAAGCTGCTGGCTTCCATCAATGAGGGACAGGTGTAAGAATGGATAAGGATACTCCTAAAATGATTGCAATCACTTTTTACCTCCTATTTATGGTGATTAAAGATGCATTCAATTAGTTTTAAACCCTCTACGCTTATTCCGGAGCAGCTCCGAAATATCAGGTAGCAGAACAAGGTTGTTGTTATATCTAGCAACAGAAGCACATGCGACCAACTGTGGTGGTGGATATGGTTTCTCTGAGCACCTAGATGACTAATTCCACTTTTGGTTTGAGCTGGATGTTTAAGCTGGAGTGGACAAATTCCATGCCATCCTGTATATGTACAGCTGGCTAGAATTTGTATGGAAAATTTCTAGTTTCCTGCACAGTCAACTATTGATAGAGTTCTTGGCACCTTAAAGTAATTTAAAAAAAATGGGCAAACAGTGAAATACACTTATGGAAGAAACATAAACCTTATGAATGAAGTACCTAAATATTGTAATACCTAAATTAATGCAGAATATACTTGAAATAAACAACCAAAACAGAATATAAAACATGGACAAATTAGTCAAAACAGAGTATATGCACTTTCATCATCTTAACATGTAAATACCATCACATAATGCATAGTATCTCTAAGATTAACATAAAATCACAACATAAGCAGTTCCAAATGGGTTTAAAAGTTTATCAAAGTAGTCTTTTATGAGGCAATTTTTTGCCTCATCATATAGTATGGATATGGGTGTATACCTTCAATATATTGAAGGTGATAAGTTTAGCTCAATAGTGATGGGAGGGATAAACTTATTTACAGTAACACATAATATGCCTACACATATGGATTTGTGTGAGGGTATTTGGTGAGGTGTAGCTATTCGATAATGGATTGAAGGTGATAAGTTTAGCTCATCAAGGTTGATGGGAGGGATAAACTTATTTGTGGTAACACATAATATGCCTTCACAATTGGATTTGTGTGAGAATATTTGGTGAGATATAGATCTTAGATAAACTTATGGTATTAGAAAAATAGGTCAATTAAGAATTGGTTAGGGGTTTGTGAATCCCTCTATTTTAAAAAATATTTTCTTTCTATGTGTTTTTAATGTAATTATATTTTGGATCATTACACAAATGGATCGATATCCTTTAGATATCCTAAGTTAAATCCATGAAGCTAAAATAATGGATCTCCCACCTCTCGGTCCTCTATATTCTAAAAAGGAAACACCTCATTGGTTCTACCTTAATGAGCATTGTTCCTTCCATCGCACTAACGATCATTCAACCAAAAAATACAAGATACTTAGAAACCTCATCCAAGAGCTAATAGATAATGGTCAAGCTATATTTAGTATTTTAGAATCCCAGTCTTCTTCTAACCAAGATCTTAGGATTTTCCAAAATTTACTACCAAACCATTCAACCCTATACCTCTATTTATCCTATGGTTAAAAAGAGCTATTTACTCTAGAGGACTATTAAATCAAACCAAGATAATGGTACTTTTGACTTACACTAGTAGCTTGAAAGTACCCCAACAAAAATTTCTCTTCTTAAATGTATAAGGAACTCTTTGGTTCATATGGACATCTTTCTTAAACATTTGAATGAATAGGTTGTTCCTCAATATCTAAATCCTAATGATCTCACTTTTATAGTGGGATCTATTGGGGTAAATCATGCAACAATATCATTATATGAGGATGATATTCCACCATCCTTTATGGTTAGAGAGATACCATTGTAGATCATGGGATATATCTATGATACCTTCATCAATAAAATCCTTATCAATAATGGCTCAACTCTCCATATTTATAGCCTAAATTTCATTAGTAATTTTTGGGCTAACTAAACAATATTAAGAGAAATCCAATCTTGTACTCAGAGTATTTCACAACATGGACTAGGAGGCTAGTGGAACTATGGGGATGTATCATATGATGTTAACCTAGACATCATATGCCCCAATACCTCAATAATATTATTTTAATAGTTATCAAAGTCCTCTTGTCTTACCATACATGCCTTATGTGCCATAAAATCTCATTTCTTCTAATCTATAAACTTTAACATCATACTTGGAGCTCCTAAAACGAAAAATAAACTCAATCCAAGGGTCTTATTCTAGACACAAGTACTCTTATGATGACGTGCAACCAACCACTAGATCCCTTTGTATCTAATAATCCCTTCCCTCCTAACTTTGAAATTCCTAAGTTTCAAATGTATAAAGGGAAGGAAGATCTCATCAATCACCTTAGGTTGTTTAGGACCACTTATAGCAACGTTTCTTACAATAAAATATGCTTCTTAAGATATTTTTCAAAACCATTAGTGGTCCTACCCTAGAGTAGCATTACCAAATACCAATACATTCCCTTAGAAGTCTTAGGGATCTTATTGAAATGTTTGTTAAGTAATTTTCTATCCATATCAAAGAGAATTTCATGATTAATGACCTCTACAAGTTTAAGTAATCTAAGAATGAGAATTTTGTTGAGTTCATAGCTAGTTGGAAATCCTTTTTTTGGAAACCCTAATATGTCCCCCCGCCAAGAGGCCTTCTATATATCTTTATAGGCAACCTCAATGAGCAATTAGACTTCTTCATAGATACAACCAATATATCTTCTTTTGAAGATATTGTTGATATGGATAAGAGAGTAGAGACTAACCTCCTCAAAAAAGGGTATCTAAAATCCAAATCCTATAAGGATAAAGGTAAGTATTCTCCCATGCCAAGGGGTAGTATAAAAATAAGCATGTTGTAGGAAATGGAGTTACAAGCCCCCACTAAACTAGCAATGTGAGTGTTATAGCAGCCCTTCAAAAACTTGTCATAGGGAAGCCTCAATAATCAAAACCAAAAAGGAAGCTCTCCCAATTAGAGAAATCTATTTCACCCATCCTAAGATAGCTCTATGAATCCAAAATGATGGAGCTCCCACCTATCAAGCCTTTATATCCTAAAAAGAAAAAGTCTCATTAGTTCTACCTTGATATCATTGTTCCTTCTATTGCATTGATGGTCATTTGACCATTAAGTGCAAGACCCTTAGAAAACTCATCCAAAACCTGATAGATAATGGTCATGTTGTCTTTAGTAGATTTTACTATCAATCCTCTTCTAACCAAGATCTTAGAATTTTTTAAAATCTTCTACCAAACCATGGCCATAAGATAGCAAACATTATCCAATATAGAAACATTCCATCCTAAAATAAAAACATGGTGGGAATTATCCATTATCCTAATCATTCATCTTCTATTTATGTTGTGATAATGCAAGAACATAAGAACATAATAATACCTTAATCCATCTCCATTAGCTTCTTCTTCTTCTTCTAAGCTTTACATCATCAATGCATTAAGGTATTTAATCTTAAATAGTTAACCTAACCATAATAAATATGAAGCTAAGACTTCTAATCTATCCAACATCAACACTAATAATCAAGATAATTAAAAATATTTCATAGACCTAACCAATCTCCCTTTGTCTCCCTAAACCTTAGGCTTGCCTTCTAGGAAGGATAAAATAGTACAAATTAGATGTGAATCCTTTATATACATTGGGTAAGCCAACGATAATAAAATCTAATGTATTAACCCTTTCATAGTTGAGTGATAGTATGCTTCATGTTACTAGTAAAACTTATATCCCATACCAAAATAGATGTTTTCTAACATTGGATATCAATAAAAATGACTATGCCTTCACTAACATGGTATAAAATAGCCCTTGGAGTTTTGAATCCTAGTCATGATTTTGTGAGATAGGTTATATCCCCTACCATAGTCTTTTCCCTCCTTGTTTTCCAATGAGGATGAAGATGATTTTCCCTATAGGAAGTCCCATAATGACACTATTTCCTTAAATGTATTGGATTTTGATGAGGATGATGACAATGGGTTATCACTCCTCATAGATCCTATCTCCTTTCAATTCACAAACCTTGCTAGTGTGAATTTCTTAACCTTAGCTTATCTTGAGTTGAATATTGATGAATATAACTATAATATGGAGGAATTCCCACATGACCCTCCTCAAGATGGTCCCTTGGACTATCTAGCCCAAAGCAATTTCTATTTTGGTGGGTCTGTTTCCTAAATTATGAATGTTGATAGCTAAAATTGAGCTTATCATTGTTAGTCATCCCTAGATCATGTAAACCTTAAGAGCTTGGGAATGTTGTTTGCTCCTCTCTCTTGTCCAGTTGGAGCTACTTGATAAAACATAGGTGCATGCCTTAGAGAACCTACCAATGTTAATATCAAAGCTAAGTTTAATATTATTTAGCTAATTCCATTAATAATAACCACCAAGTTTGGTTTAGAATCTTACCGCCTAGCCACGGTTGACAAAAAAGAACTTAAGGAACCTATAAATATCATGTATCTTAAAAGATATTTAATTTGATTTTGCATTGGCTATGTGTTTCCTAAAACTACTTATCATTGCATGATCGTATTTTGCTTGCTTGCATTTTTTCTAACTTCATTTTTGCTTGCATGCACATGCTTGTCTATGCCTAGAACACCTATTACATATTGAGTCAAGGATTTGTAATGATGCAAATGATGATCCTAGTCAAGATAGTTCATTCTTATATTTCACTTACACTAGGTGATTGATGTGATCAAATACTCCTAGTCCCATTTTTGTGAACCAAATTAGGGTTCATACAACCATCTATCTCTATCAATCTAAATTGTCAATTTCTACCTCTCTATTTATATTTTATTTCATTTTTATTCATCATGTTCCCTATATCCCTTTTGTACTCCAGTTTGGGGGTGATTTTTTCCCCTACTCATATATAAAGAAGACATAGAAATCATGTCAATCTAATATGATTTATCTCAAATCACATATGTAAATTATTTCACTATTACAACCCTATCATTTTGGCCATATTATAGACCCGCTAGGCAATTAGACTAGATATTCCATTTCCTCATTGGTTTATAAACAACAAGAATGAGCTATCATTTAATTTTATCTTTATCAACCTTCTCGCTACAAGGAAATCAACTTATTTTGTCTCATAAATGGCTACATGATGAATATTGAGTTTTCATAGGTGCTAATAGTCGTATCAATCTTATCATCTATCGTTTTCCCACATAATATCTTCTATGGGATCAACTAGTCAACAACAAATTGTCTTCCCAATTAGGAGTATCATTCATTGCCACACCAATCCATATTAAGTCCTTTATGACACTTTTCTATGAGAAAATCAATCACATTAAATCAAAAATATCCTTTAAGTAGGTGCTTAAAGGTAATCAAATCATCAAAAATATCCTTTAAGTAGGTGCTTAAAGGTAATTAGATTATCACAATATCCTTTAAAAATTTGCTTAAAGGAAATCAAAGCTATTCAAAAATATCCTTTAAAAATGTGTTTAAAGGTATTCAAAGTTGTTCAAAATATACTTTAAGTATGTGCTTATAGGTAATCAAATAAAATAAAAAATATCCTTTAAACAGGTGCTTAAATTTAATCAAAGTTGTTCAAAAATGTTCGTTAAGCAAGTGCTTAAAGGTAATCAAAGTTGTTCAAAATTATTCTTTAAGTAGGTGATTAAAGGTAATCAAATCAAGTCAAAATAGTCCTTTAAGCAGTTGTTTAAAGGTAATCAAAGTTGTTCAAAATTTCCTTTAAGTAGGTGCTTAAAGGTAATCAATTTAATCAAATTCATCGAAATATCCTTCAAGTATGTGCTGAAAGGTAATCAAATTCATCAAAAGCATCATTTAAGGAGGTTCTTAAAGGTAATCAATCACATCAAATAGTTTTTTAGGCAAATGCTTAAATTTAATCAAAGTTGTTCAAAAATATCCTTTAAGCAAGTACCTAAAGCTAATCAAATCATTAAAAATATCCTTTAAGTAGGCGCTTAAAGGTAATCAAGTCATCAAAAATATCCTTTAATCAAGTGCTTAAAAGTAACCAAGTCATCAAATATGTACTTTAAGCAAGTGCTTAAAGGTAATCCAATCATCAAAATGTACTTTAAGCATGTGCTTAAAGGTAATCAACTCTTTTACACATATATGTCTATATATGTATATATATTGTATCATATCTAACAACTAATGAAAGTCCCCTTGGGTAAGCTAACAAAAGTCTCTCTAGGAAATCCAACAGTTGGTTACTTTTAGCAAAAGTCCTTTAGGTGAAGGCAAATATTTTATGCATCTAGTTGATCTCTTACAAAAAAAAGTCCTTTAGGTGAAGGTAAATATTTTATATCATTTTGTATATAGTTTTATTTATTGTATATAGTTAAAATAATATTTCTTCCCTTGGAAAAGTTACTCCTTATCATCTTCTTATTTTCATCATTCTTCTCTTCTCTTCTCTTCTTCTCATCTCTTATCCTTTGATCATCCTTCTCAACCCATCTAACCTAATTCAAACCTATCCTCCTCCAAATATAATCAAACCAAATTACCTTTATCCCTTTCTTTCATCATCGCTCCTGTGTGGATCATAATCAAGTTGAGTTTCCTCAGTCCAACTTGATTCTCCCTTCAAAACTTTAAGGGGTAAACTAAGGTAAGGTAGCATTTAATGCTTTCTAAAACACACTTTTTAACATCACTTTTAAACAAATAATTTTCATATCACCCATCTTGCATCTTTGACTTTAAGCAACAATATATATACCTATCTAAAAATTAGAGAATCTACATTAATTTTTTAGACATTTATTTTATAATAAACATATCAAAAAGGGGTAAATATAGATACCCAATTTTGGAATGCATTGTCAATCTTGTTATTCCCCTCACCAATGAGCCTTCAAATTAGACAAATTGATTTAACCAACCTTGTGCCCAATTTTAGATCATTTATTTCTCCAAAAGTAAAAGCCTTGGGGTATGAGTGATAGAGTTAGTGGCACTACCATGACCAATAGTGCTTTTGTTGATATTTTAAATTTGATTTGTTTTGCTCATTTTTTACCTCCAATGGTCATCTAGTTGTAGCACCATATCAATAATTCCAGTAGTGCTATTGCCTCTTGGTGCTTTTACCCTATCTCTACCAAACTTAAGATTTTTATTTGCTTGTATCCCTATGCCCATGATCCATGTACCTATTCACATCGATCCATGTCGATGATCCAAACATGTGTTTTGTTTGTCTCGTATTGCCTCCTCTAGCCTCCTCCTCCTATAATTGCACAACAAAAAATTTCAAAATTACCTCCTACCAATCGTGTCTCCTCCATGCAGCCTGTCACCTCATCCTTTTGCTGATCTTGATAGATTCTCCCATGGATCCTCCCCAATGCCCATATAGGCCTATAAATCTAGCCCCTTGGATGGTATTTTCAATAAATATTCTCTAAGTACCATTAATTTCGCCAAAATTTTATTTGAAGGGAGCAATATTGGTAACAAAAATTTACCAAAAATTTATTCAAACAATAAACAACAATTCTCAAGATATTCAAATCATTGTCACCATAAGCATCTAATCAAGAAATTGAGAGTTCAAGCAAGCATCGCATCTTTAAGCATTTGGTAAGCCTCCAAAAAGTAACAAAGGGGGAACAACCTATTTTCTTGGGTTGTATCCTTCCTCTTTCTCCTTGTTCATTTGGATCTTCTTTTATCTTACAACTTTTGAATATTTGGCTAACCCTTTTATCTTGTTACAATCTTGCTAATATTTTATCTTTATCGTCTTGACTAATATTTGATTTTGTTTTTCTATAGTGAATCTTTATTTTTATTTCATTTTGAGTCCATATTTGTGTCATATACTTACAATTTATCACAATCTATTTATTTTACGAGAATTTGATATTTTTTTAAGCAATTATATTGATATTGCGTAATAGGGTCTCTATCCTCCTCAATCATAACCCTTCATTTCCATTACATATATCTTAATAATTATCATCTTTGATCTCTTTATCTCATTCATAGAGTCAAAAGCATCACCAAAATATAGGTCGATGGTGCTCTTGCTCTCAGTTTTACATAAAACATAAGCACAAGTATTAGAAGCACTAACGACACTTCTACATAGTGGCACTTCTATTGTTACAACATTTATTTTAGTATTTTTATCATTTTATATCATTTTATCAATTTTATCTATCTAAACAAGGATCCATTATCTCTAGCAAGGAAGCTTATTGTCCTCCACCAACTTAAGCAATCCTAATCTTGATATGCTCAATCAACTCTCATATTAATTTTTAAATATGAAATCATTTATTTAGTAATTGTGAATAACTTTTCACCTAATTGTGAGTGAATGTAGTTATGAGTGAAGAGGATTTTAGTACATTCAAAAACTTAAACTTTGACATGCTCATACACCTCTTATCCAAATTTTAAGTTTTAAATAAATCTATTATGCACTAATCTAGTTGTGGCCTAGATATAAGTAAAAATACTTAACATTACTATGCTTGTTACATGAACAATCATATTCTATTAATGCATTAATTTTTAACCTAATTAAGTAAATGCACTCACCATAAATAGATTATGGATGATTTCACTTATTACCAATCCAAAATTTATAAGTTTTATGATTATTGCATAACCAAATCTATGCAAAAGAAACAATTTACTACCTAAAAAACTCATATCTATATTGATGTCCTCATTATATGTCTTAATTATCAGTGAACATGAAGTTATCATCAGAGTTTTAATTTTAGCATCAAAAACATCTAACATCTTCAATTGTAATTTACAAGCATTACTCCATTATATCCATGAGTTTTTTTTTTAATAGGTGTCACTTTACTAAGTTATGGCATAATCTAAATTAATATAAGATTAATAACAACATTAATTTTTAATTTTTTTAATGGGTTTGGGATTGGTAGGAGGAATTTTCCTTATAATCAATTTGATATCTAGTTTTAAATGGATTTAATATAGAGAGGATTTTTAGATACTAGTGTGTTTATTTATTGCCTCATGATTAAATCTAGTGGAGGTGCATAACAAAGTTTCAAATTTTGATATGTTCAAGCACCTTTTATCTTGATTTTTAGGATAAATTTACTATAATTTTTGTAGACCTTAGTTTCAAATTATCACCTTTTTATTTTTTAAAAAATATTTTTTTATGGTGATATCAACTTGTACAAGCACCAACGAATGTATTTAATATACTTATGACTTTGGACTTATCTAGATACTAGTGTGTTTATTTATCGCCTCATGATTAAATCTAGTGGAGGTGCATAACAAAGTTTCAAATTTTGATATGTTCAAGCACATTTTATCTTGATTTTTAAGATAAATTTACTATAATTTTTATAGACCTTAGTTTCAAATTATCACCTTTTTATTTTTTAAAAAATATTTTTTTATGGTGATATCAACTTGTACAAGCACCAACGAATGTATTTAATATACTTATAACTTTGGGCTTATCTAGATACCCAACTCCAAACCATAGCGGAGTGTGTTAGTGTTATATATATATATATATAAGTTTAATATACTCATCATAAATAAATATTTATATATAAATATAATGTTGTTAGATATAAATGATGGTATCTATTATGAGATATAAATATCTATATTATCTTAAAATAAATTTATATTAATGTAGGAATTTCTAACTTTATTATGAACAAATGCATTTACCATTGAAAAGATTATGAATGAGCATATTTATAACAAAATTTTAAACCTTAGCATGACATCCTTTCTAAATTTAAGTATTGCTTTCCCCTATCCATAAAATTGTATGACGTATAGGTATTATTACATTAAACTACATCATTATTAAAAATATTGAAAATGAAATGACTTACTATCGGGCTGCGCTCTTACGGTTAATGCTAGGGTTTTGAAGTTACAGGAAGAAGATTCTAGGGTTTGAGTATCATTATGGTCTCCAATTATAGCAAACTAATGTATATCATTGGCATTGCATAATAGAATGCATGCGATAATGGCTCCTCGAGAATGGTCCACAAGGTAACCTTCGTTCTCCTGATGTAATTTCTATCTTTGTCTAAAGTTGATTTTGCATGTCACAATTTAGAATCTCTCATTATTGTCGAGTATTTAGTTGGATGCATTCCTAATGAGTCTTTCCTTAGGGCCTAGGTTAACACAGCTTGGACTTCTCATGGAGTCAAGCTAACGATGGTTCAAAACCTTATGAAGGAATTTTTTCTATTTTTCTTAAACCCATGCTAAGGTGATTTATGAACATGGCCCTTGGTACATGAGAAGCTCTCTGCTTGTTTTTTCTCCTTGGACCCATGAATTTTTTGTTTTTGAGAAAATATCTACCAAAGTCCCTATGTGGGTGGAATTCCCAAGACTCCCTCTACCTTTGTGGTCCTTTCTTAGTCACATAGCAACCCATCTTAGGCATGTCATTTTGGTCGAGATGGACAAATTTTCATGCACACCCTCAGAAATATGATTGCGTTAAGATTGATGTTTCTCGATATCTCAAGGAGTCTATTGACATACAAGTTGGTGATACTATGTTATCCTAATGGGTCCTCTACATTAATTTACACAACACTTGTTTTTGGTACCAATCCTCAACACACAAGATCAAATATTATCCCTTGATGCCACATAACAAAGACAAGCAAAGCCCCACCACACTGAGTGTACCCACTCCTCAACCTCAAGAGGATGGTTGGATGGGACACACAAACCCTGAGAAACATGTTTGCAATGAGATTAATGTTTCTCGAAATCTCAAAAATGTGTTTGCATTGATATTAATGTTTCTCAAAATCTCAAAAATGTGTTTGCATTAAGATTGATGTTTCTCGAGATCTCAAGGAGTCTATTGACATACAAGTTGGTGACACTATGTTATCCCAATGGGTCCTCTACATTAATTTACCCAACATTTTTTAGTACCAATCCTCAACACACAATATCAAATACTATCCCTTGATGTCACATAATAGGGACAAGCAAAGCCCCACCACACCAAGTGCACACACTCTTCAACCTCAAGAATATGGTTGGACGGGACAAGCAAAGCCCCACCACACCGAGTGCACACACTCTTCAACCTCAAGAGGATGGTTGGACGGGACAAGCAAAGCCCCACCACACCGAGTGCACCCACTCCTCAACCTTAGGAGGATTATTGGACAACTGTGGAAGGGCATAAAAATGCACATTTGGCTACTTCTAAAGGTACACAGTCCAAGTCGACACATGTCTCACAACCAATAAAAAAGGATACAAAAAGGAAAAATAGTTTTCTTGTAGCTAAAACTGCCAACAATGAGGCTCCTTAGTCTCAACAGAGGGTTGCAGTAGTGCTTGCTTCAGAGTCCTCTAGTACATTTCCATCAGCTAATGTCAGGTGCTCTCGCAACCCAAGAAGGGGATTTGTAGAAGGTGTTGCTCCAAAGAAACGACTTCATATGACCAATGTTCACTTGGGTAAAAACTACAGTGTGTTAGAGTATCTTAAATATGGTGAGGATATGTTGTTGGATGCAGAGCCATCACCCTCCCCTTTTGTGTGGTTTTGACATTCTCGTAGTCCTCGACAAGGACGAAAATTAAAAAAGTTTCACCATCTGGCCCAAAATTTCCAATAATTTTGCGTTGGGAAGACACCTATCTGGCCCAGAAGTTCCAATAATTTTGCGTTGGGCAATCGTAAGTCTACTTGGTGCCTAGAGTTACAGTTCTACAATTTAGGGTTTCTAAGTCTACCTGGTGCCTAGAGTTACAGTTCTATAGTTTAGGATTTCTAGTTTATTTTGCTCTACCTAATTATGTTGTGTATTCACCCTTTTAGGGTTCGGTTTGTCCTGTAAGGGTGTTGAATAACTGTAATTTGTTTGCTTGGGTCCTTGCTCTATTGACAGGGATGTTTTTTTGGCTAATGGCGTTAGCCACATGGCATGTTTATCCATTTTTTTGTAAAAATGTGTTTTATTCTTTAATATAATGCTTTTTCCATCAAAAAATGACTTACTACCTAAAAAAATTAAATCTACATTGATATGTTCACATTTCCTAGCCACGTGTTAATGTATTACAAGAGAAAAAACATTGAATATTATTTTGGAAGTGTTTTTAAAGGTTAGGTGGATTAGTAAGTTTTCATTTTTATCAATAAGAGATCTAGGTTCAAATATTAGGGTATGCATATTTGCAAGGGTAGTAATCTAACTTGAATTCATTGAATGCACTCTAGCCCAACAATGTGGTATCAATCTTGAGCACCAAATGGTCCTCTTCACACTGAGTTATAAAATAACAAGATGGAATACGTGTTTTTGGGGATAACCCAAAGATTTGAACCCTACTTAGTAGTAGAAAAAAATTGTAAATGTAACCAACTCCTATATATAACCTCAAGACTAGGCATGATTCCTATGGATCTTCGAGGTTTCTTACTAACTATGACATAATCTAAGGCTAAAGCTAAAACATATATTCTAGATGGATTTGATATATAATTTTTTCAAATGTTAGTGTGCTTTTTATATCCTTATGGTAAATGAAGATGCTTACCATCAAAAGATTCAAATCATCATATGTTAAATGAGCTCAATTTACTTTATTTTATATTTGTTTAATATATATCATTAGTATAAATGTATGCAAAGACAAACCATTTATTCTATTTAAAAATTAAATTAATCAAACTAACGAAGTAAAGATTGATTATTAAACATTTTGTATCAAAATTACATTAATGTGTCAAATTTTAATTTATAAGTAGATAAACTTACTTTAAAAAAAAAATTGATGTCATAATTATATTATTATATTTTTTATCAATATTTAATTAGTCGAAAGCGAGTGCAAGTCGAAGCTGGGAGGGAGTATAGCTCAAAGCAAGTGTAAGTGTGATCCAGAAGGGAGTTCTAGAAGTGAGTGCGAGCAAAGACGAAAGAGAGTGCAGTAGCGAGTGCGAGCATGAGCCAAGAGGAAGTGTAGTAGTGAGTGTGAGCATGATCTGGGAGTGAGTGCAATCATAAGCGAGTGTGAGCGAGACGGGAGTGAGGAGAAGGTGTGAGTAGAAAGTAGAAAGCAAAGTGTGATGTGGTTAAATAAAATCCAGTTCGAGCCAGGAGGAAGTGTGATCTAAGAGGGATTGCAAGCCAAGATTCAGTCATGGCAAAAGAGCGACGGGTTCATCCAGAGTGCATCAATGCTTCAAACCCTTACATTGTTTCAAAAAAATTGTTGAAGTAAAAAAACGTCGAGAAAAAAGAACAAACAAGGACTATTGTGAGCCAAGAGGGAGTGCAAGCTTGGAATGTGAGGTAGGAGAGAGTGCAAGTTGGGAGCGAGTGTAAGTCAAGAGGGAAGGTGAGCTAAGAGAGTGCAAGCCAAGAGCAAGCCCCATTAACTAGTATGGAAGGAAAGTCATATTTGAAATCCCTAATGGGATGTTATGATACCCTAGTTGGAAGTATGGAGACCCAAGTTGGAGATAAGCAGAAGATTGAATACTTGACAAGTTCAATCTAGGTAGGAGATGTTACACCAAAAGTGAGTATCAAATATGAGATGATTGAGCATGATATAATGGTTCTTAAAAGTAGAGGATTAATATGTAAGTTCCATAGATCATGGTCAGGGTTTTTAGAGATTCAAAATTGGATCAAGTGAAAGTGGGGATTAAATTCAAATTACTCTGTGAATTTTCTTCCTAAAGTTTTTTTTTCTCATCATCTTTTCCAATTCAGGAATTAGGGATAAAGTAATGGTTGGTGGCCCATGGTTTAGGGGAAGAGATGCACTTTATTTGATACAATGGAATGAAATTTTTGAAGCTTTCAATATGGGTTAGGATTTTTAGACTTCCATATTAGCTTATAAATAAGGATGTTTTGAAGAATATTGAAAATGCCTTAGGAGAATTCATCAAGGAAGGACTAACATCCATTAAGATAAAATATGAATCAAAAGAATGGGTTCAACAAGTATATTATAAAATAATTGCATTTCGTTGCCACAATTTTTATGAGATTGGACACATAGTAAGAGTTTGCAAAGTGAAAACTATGAAGAAAGAGATAAGAAATTATAGCCATGAGATAAGCTTCAATAAGAAGCAAGGAAATCATACAGTAACAGAAGCTAGATCAGATCAAAGATATTCCACTCCGAAATAAGAGGTAAAGAAAGCCTATAGATCTGATCAAAGATATTCTATTTCGAAAGAAGAGGCAAAGAAAGCCTATCTACGGTATCATTTTGTAATTTTAAAAGGAATTAAAGGTGCAAAAGAAAATGTGGAGAGCAATTATAAAACAAAGCCAACAAAAATGGTCAAGTTCATTCTAGGTAAATCATCTTCATTTTCCTCAAGCGGTATAGAATCCTCTCCAAGTAATAAAAGTGAAAGGGATGAAGATGTTATCCTTTGCACTTCAAGGTTTCAAGAGCAGCATAATAAGGAAAAAAATATGTAGGAAACCCATAACAATTTAGGTTTTTTAGAGAAAAATAAGAAGGTAATTGCTACATAAGAGCATCCTTGCATTTTAGGGTTTCTAGGGCAACATAAAGAAAATTGTCTTTGAGGTTATTCCTTGCACTTCAAAACAAGGCAAACTTAAAGATGATAAGTCTTACTATGAGCAATGTGAGAAGATTGAAGAGATTGATGAAGATGAATTTAATGTTGGGAATGAAAAAAAGAGAGGAAAGAGAAAAAGAATCCCAAAAGGATATTGATATGGGAAAATAAAAGCAAATGTCACAAGTACTAACAAGAAGTTGGGCTAAACCCACAAATAAAATAAAAAATAACAATGAAAATAATATCTTGGAATATGAGGAGAATGAATAAGAACCTTAAAAAAAAGGTTTAAAGAAATTGTAAGGTTGTTACAGATAAAATATTTATAGATATAGAAGTTGGGCATCAAATCTTTTAGCCATTAGTGATGTTGAATTTTATCTTGGTAGAATTTAAATTTCAAAAGGCATTTGATATAAAAGGAGTTGATTGTGAAGACTTGGCAATGTGAGGAAGATGAAGATTGATAGAAAGGCAAATGAAAAATATCCTTTGATCAAAAGACAAAATTAAATATCCTTTAATTAACTTGTTAGAAATGTAATGAAAATAATATAGTATTTTATTTTTGTAATAAAATGATCGCGAATAAAAACCACATATAACTTATTAAATAATTACTATTATAATTTTTAACATTATTTTATCCTATATAATGTAAGTAAAAGTATTAAGTTTAAAATACACTAACAAAGTTTTTAGAAGAAATTGTTAAACATTTTGTAAAAAATATATTCGTGTATTTACTTTTAACCTAACACTAAAAAGTTCAAATAGCATCCCCTTCTATTCTTGTTTTTAAACATTACTTTATTCATATTGAAATCTATTAAACTATAACATAATACAATGATACAAAGAAAACAACATATTTATTCTAGAGGTGTATGATATATGATATAAAAATTATTTTAAATAATTATTTTAAACATTATTGTGACATAATGGTAAGTGAAGGTGCTTACCAACAAATTTTAATATACAGAATCCATATTTATTTTAATTGTAAAATAAAATTATATATGCTTTAAACATTGATACAGACGGCCACGAGTAAGAACACTTATATAAAATTTTATAGTATTTGAGCTAAAATTTTAGCTTATGACCTAATTGTAAGTGAAAGTACTTATGCATGTTCAAAAAATAAGAGTAAAATTTATATTATTTCCAAAAAAAAATAGCCTACAGTCTTACTTGTGAATGAAGGCACATATTAAAACGAAAGGAAAAAAATAGGCACATATTAAAACGAAAGAATTTAAATTTTGGAATGAACTTTTCATCCATATTTTTTTAAAATATTAAAACAATTTTGTGCACATTAACATACTAACTTATAACGAAAGGCAATAACCTGCTTGAATTATATAAATTATATAGATTAGATTTTAGATTATATTATTAAAAAAATATATAAATATAAAACTTTTAAATATTTAAAAATAATTTGATGACATATTATTAAAAAAATTCGAACATTAAAATTGTACTTGATGGTAAATGAAATGAAGGTTATACAAATTTAAGTATGGATACGGAGATACGTTAAATTTTAATTAAGCTCAGTTTTGAGCTGCTTGTGAACCAATACATTAAAATAAAAGTCCAAAATTTTTGTTCAAGAGCATCAATTTAATAATTTATTTATATATCAACTTATTTCGTCATACTAGCAGGATGTTAATCAATTGCAATCTAGTTCTGGATGGACGTGGTACATGATTCTATCATAAAAACATCGACAAAGTAAAAGAATATCTCGTATCTTAAAATATACATAAATCCAATAAATATCTCGTATATTAATATTAATATATATATGGATCCAATAGTATCTGCCATGTGCCCATAACATTTTTTTAAAAGGTTGTTAATCCTTCTTATCATGCCCTTCCTAGGAATGAAAGGAATATTCAACCATGTGAAATCCATTAATTTTTTAATTCATATAAAAATTGCATAACCTTGGAATATTCCAACTCATGACCAGTTGGATGCATTTAAATTTTTGTAAAGAAAAAAGAAACAGCCCTTTTCAGATTCCTGATATACTCCCGTATCTCCTCCAAGTTCATTTTATTTCATACGCGTTGCACTGCTTGTAATCCCCATTGAATAAATCGAAATTTGCAATGTAAACCCATAAAGAATAAAGACAGAATGAAAAGAAGCCGTCTTTGCCCGGCTGACGATCAAATTATAAAAACCATTTTAAAAAGTCTCGCTAAAAACATCTATGACCGATTCCCTCGAAGCTCTTTCCAGGAAAACAAAAGTTGATGAAGAGCAGGAAAACTTCTCTTTAAAACGTGGGACTGGTCAAAACATTTTGAACCCTTCCTATCCTAGCAAAGTCTCGTCACCATGACTGGACTGCACTTTAGAGTTTATCCATAAAAATGTTCCTAAGTTTGAACACCAAAACATCTACCAACTTCATCAAAAATATATATATATAAAATCTATATAGACCTGTTCAGAAGAACACAGACAAGTTTTGTTTTGTTTTGTTTTTTTTTTTTCACTGGGAGACTTTCCATGTTAAAAGAATTTCTTATGTCACGTAGCAAATGGCGAGATGTGTCGTTGAAGATTGCAATTGTGGCGAAAATAACATATAGTTGTATAATAATTCTATGGAGAGCGCATATTCTGCTAGATAAACGCATTGGATGACGATGATGTGTTAGTATTAACAACCGGGGCATAAATTATCAAACATGGCAACAAGAAGCCACGCCACAATCTCCATCTAGATGACAATAAACAATTATTGAAGGGCACATAGGGTTGATATTTGATCCCCCGCCTGCGCAGGCCCACGATAATCATAAAGCATGGCGTGTGATAGGCATCCACTGGGCCACAATAATTGGAAAACAATAAGGATATACAACACCATAAAACTACTTGCACGCATACGTTTGTCCATGGGAAAAAAAAGGAAAAAAAGGAGATAGATAGATAGAGAATAGAAACAAAGGCGAGGTATACATCATTAATTAATTCCCTTGTGAATCAAGGAATTTACATTAAATTCAGATGCCGCCATCTTGACCCTTGCAGGGTAGGGTTTGGCAGGGTTTGCCATCGCCTTCCCAGCAAAAACAAAATAAACCCAAAAAAAATTAATAGGGCTTGGTATCTAGCAACGATTTGGTCAATGTGGCCCAACCATGCAGAAATGAATGTGGCATCCATTAGTAGCCTTAGCCTACGCCATTACACAACATACAGAAGAAAAACAGAAGCATATACGTAGTGTGTGGTGATCTATCTAAATTATATACACAACATACTAATTCCAGTGCCGTAACCTTAAAACCCTTAGAAGTTCTTCATCATTTGGATCGCCCATGGGGGGGACTGTGGGCTTTGTGCTCTTGGCCTGTGGGAGCTTCCAACTGTTCCTTACAGAGATGTACATGTTGTTTGAATAAACAGCTATGTACATGTCCACAAAAGCATGAGAATTTAGATTGATTGATTCATGTGAGAGGCCACAAGCACTCCAACCCCTCATCAGAATAGTGCTGGTTGTTGTTATTCATTTGGCTTGAAACCACAGATGATATCTCTGTGTTGTTCATTTCTGTGGTGAGTCCCGTTTCCTGTGACATGGTCACCATGGGCTGGGAAATCGGCACAAATTTTGGCTGCATCGCAGCACTTGGTTCCCAAGGGGACTGCACCTGCTGCAATTTCATATCCTTGTTGTCACAAAATGAGGAAGAGGGTGGCTCCATCTTGCACTGCTTCAAGCCGCCGATCATCTCATTGCTACCAACTCCCCCCGAGTACTGGTCAAACAGGGCCCTCCATATGGAAGTTGAAGGAAAACTGCTGTGGGGGAAAAGGTGGGGGAAGTTTGAAACTGGGGCCATGGAAAACGACGGAAGATGCTGAGCTCCGGACATTTGTTGGCCGACGTTCACCTGCAGATCGTGGGTCTGCCTCAGACCTGACAGCGCTTGTGGATTGGCGTTCATGTAGGTCTGATCGCCCAGCATAATGTTTTGGAGAAAGGAGAGATCTATCTCCCCAGGAATCGACCCGTGGGTCTGCCTCATACCTCTTTGGTTGTTGCTACTGTTGTTGTTGTTGTAAAGCTTGTGGTGGGAATCCGTGGGGGGTGTGGAGAAGCAGGTCACATGCTGCTGATCCATAGCAGATCCTGCTGAGTCGCTGCTGCCCCCTTCGTTGTTGTTGAGTCCGTTGGGGGGCACGTATGGCGACTCCAGAAGCGGCGGGAGGGCTGGAGAGTCCATATCGTTTAGATAATTCGAGCTTCTGCTGTGGCCCAGCTGACCCTTCTTGGCCCCCGAAGATTTCTGAAATATTCTCGACACCACCCATTCGTCCTGTGCACAGATAGAAGGTCGTCATCAATCACAATTCCTAACTAATTTAGCTGTGGGAATCAAAGATATCACGCGTAATATATCATGATTAGAGCAAGGAAGCTGACGGAATGATGTGGAGAAATAGTGATGATAATAACAATAAAGCTTTTGCCTTGGCTTTACCTTGGCTGTCCTGAGATTGGAATAAGAAAACTTGCCCTCCAGGCGGTATTCGTGCATTACCCAGTTGGTTTTCTCTCCCTTGGGTGCCCTCCCCTTATAGAAAACCAGAGTCTTTTTCATACCAACAAGAGTATTGGTCCTACCCTTGAAGATTTCCCTGTCCTTCCCCGTCGCTTTCCAGTATCCCGCCTGCGTGGCTCTGTTGGTGCGTAACCCCGTGGGATACTTGCGGTCACGCAAGGAAAAGAAATACCACTCTTTTTCTCCCATCGTCGCCTTGGCTGCAATCAATCCGATCCATTCATGGTTAGCCACACTTTCATGTATTAGGAATAATCGAAAACAAAATCGCAACTCCTTGAAAGAAACGTAATACCCCCCAGATTTGTTACAAGGTTCTTTCAATAAATTAACACTTCTGGGAGTCCTGCAGATTTAAAACTCTACCTGGAACTTAGAGAAACACTAGATAGTCTCAAGACGTGGCCATTTCCAGAGAAATTGTGAGTTTTCTCTAGAAAATACACGTCCACACGTTACAGACAATGGTGCAATACCCCCCATAACAAAAAAACCATGCCTAATCAGCTAAAACCTGTACCAGAGCAACAATTTCTCACGCAAAAGGAAGAGGTGTTTATGTCAAAGCGTATACCTGGCAGATCCCAAGGCTCGCACTTGTTGAGATCGACTTCCGTTATGGCTCTGCATGAGAAGCTGCTGTCCACAACCTTCTTAGTAAGGTAAAACGTGACCAATTCCTCGTCCATGGGATGGAACCTGAAACCCGGAGGCAGGTGCTCATCGTCCATCTTATTCATCTTACCATTCAAAACCTCCATTTCACAAAAAATCACACACCTCTTGACAATAACAACCACAACTTCCCAACCTGAACAGACTGGGTATCAGAATATTATCAGGTGCAGACAAACAGTATTCAATAAATTGCTCACTTGTCACAACAAAGACTCCGAGAGGCTAAAGGAGGGCGATGGGTATTCAATGAAAATGTTCAAGGACGACCTGGGACCTATAAGCACAACCACCCAAATAGACAGACCTCAGACCTCAGACCTCTTCAATATCAGCTGAAAATACGTGTACTTACACGAGATTTTTCTTCTTTTTTTCCCCTTCTTTCCTATCAGGCGAGGCACTGCTACAGAGATACACACAGAGAAGAGAAGAAAGACAGAGATAGTCTCTTATACAAGCAACCAAACAAACTAGGCAAGAAAAAACTCGTTGAGATCCTTCTCTCACCCCTAATAGAACTCTAAACCTTAAGGCTGTTATTAAAAACTCTTCGGACAAGAAGCCTACATTTATACACAGAGAGCGGAGGAGAGTAAGAAAGAAGCCTCAGGAATTACGTACACCGCAAGCAACTTACTCATCAGGCCTCCTCCCCTATCTACCTAAAACAACCTCTGATTCTCCTCGAACCAACTTTCCTAACCCCCCAATCCGCCTCCCGTTTTCCACCCCCCATGAGACCCACCCCAGTTCAAGCGCGCTCGCGGGGAGGCCCCCACTTCCCCGCGGCTTCCACGTCAGCAGCGGCCCAACAACTTAAAACTCCCCTCACTCCTCCTCCCTATAAAAAAATTATTAACCATTTTACTATTCCCCTTCCTTTTCAGCGCCGTTGCCTGGGAACTTCCACTTTGCCCAATTGGGAAACGGCGCATCCCACCCCATCCCACGGCCAGCGGTGATCCACGTCCGCACCAGTCAACGTCCACAGCCCCCGCCATGTGGTGGGGACCGCGCCACCTCTCTGGCTAACCGGGATCCTCATCAATGTCGCTAATTTCCCAGCTGGCGTTCCGGTCAAGCCCCGGTTTTTTAAATTCACGGGCCTTACTCAAACATCGGATGTTGACTTTTCCTTTCATCGGAGAAACGGTGGGGGCTTGCCGTTTGCCGTTTTACTGTCCGGCCCGGTGAACCAACGACGGGACGGAAGCGTGACGTCAAAATAACCCCCGGCCGGCACCTTGGGTAACGAAAAAAAGTCACTTTTGGGCTCCCTCGGCGCGACAGAGCCCAGCGCCGCAAAGCGTTAGTTTCGTGATCACATGAGCCAAGGTTTATCTCCAACGTTTCAATTTTTATATTAAAATGGTGCACTTTACGTCTTGCACCCTATAACAGATAGGGGTTCTAGAATTATTAGACCATCCAATTAAAAAGGATCCTTTATTAACCAAATTTGTTGCAGGGTCCTCCCCTTTACTAAGAATTACCCAAACATTTGTTTGAGGTCAAACCTACATTGATCCAACCCAAAAAGAAGCCCATCCTACTTTTCTATAGGGCAGATGGTCACATCGCCCTACGCTTGCCCGGATATACCTAACACAGTGTTTGGAAAGAGAGTTCTTCATTTATTTTTTTAATTACGAAAGCCAATGTTATGTTATTTTATTAATGCAAAGAGGATAGCAAGGTCTCCTTCAAAGAGTTTTCATGCCGTCACGAAGCCACCAAAAATGATTTCATGTACATTAGAAAAGACAAACCGTGGGACAATCCTTATAACTTGTTGGTGTTAATTAGGAAACTTATGAACATGTGATATGGCTCATGGCTCATCGCTCGCCCCCATTTGTTATTCTTAGCTACGTGTAAGGAATCCACCTTATAATTTGTTGGTGTATCTTGTTTAATATGTCAACGGATCTCCCCAAATGTTTTTAATTTCTTTAATGGCCATGGCATATGGCATATGCTCTAGGAAATTGGCTCACTATTCAAATGTTCCTTATTCTACATGGTTCCTTTTTTAGCCCAATTATTGTCCTTTTCTATAATCATGTCTCTTATGGGGATTAGGACACACAGGAGTTTAATGATTCTCTTTCTCTTTAATTTTTTAACGTTATAGATGGTCCTTTGTCTTCGGTTTCTCCTTCCCGATGGAAGATAAGGATGTCGGTAGGTTTTGAAAGCCCTGAACTCCAGCCATTTTTAAATTTTCAAGGTTTTAAATTTTGCATTCCCCCAATAAATATATAAGACAGAAATTATGACATATATTGTATGTATGCATCCAAAAACTAGCAGATAATGAATTTTGTTTGATGTCATTGTATGGGAGAAAAGCAATTATTATTTATGTGGCATCTAAGGTTTTGATGCCATGTAACAAATGTCAGTCAACATATTTCGCCCCCCCAATGGCGTGATATTAGATATTATAATCAAATGATGATTTGGTTAGTAGATTTTGTTTATTAAAAATAGTAAATATGACTATCAATCATCCTATTGTATTGAAATATTAGGCTTTAACTTCATTTTTACCTAACCCTAGGTTTTGACACGATTCCTATTCCTAGCCTTATAGTCCATGTTTTTCCTATGTGTTTGAGAGAAAGTGTCTAGAATGTGGAGATGTGCTTTACACATTAAAAACTAATCTATCAAAGGATGGATGTGTATCCTGCCAAACATTATAAGACAATGTTTGCTTAAAATAACATAATCCATCCCCTAAGGAATGAACAACACAACCCATATTACTTGGGTAACATCAATCAAACCTGGAATAAAGGCTTTTTTGTGATCAACGTGTCTCCGACGCATTGGATAATCCTACCTATAAAGCCTTCAACTAAGATAATCCTTCATGACCATTGCTTGGGAATCTAGCATATTTTATTGAAAGATATAACACTAAGGGGTACACGTATGCTTTAATCGTGATAAAGAGTATGGTCATTAGTGGATTCATATGTATGATCATGGGACAATTCTAGATATAATGACAAACAAAGAAGATATTTCATTAAATGTCGTAAAGAGGATGTGACATGATAATTTCACTGTATATTCTTGAATGCAACGTTTTTCCAGAAACCTTCCTTGGGACTATACAATAGGCACATGGTCCATAAGAAATATTTGAGGCGTACAGCTTGATAACAGCTCTGATAACCACGCTCTCACTACTTTATGGGTTGAATCTTAATGAGGAGACCTCAATAAATGATGGTGTTGTGTTTAAGGATCATTATTAAAAAGTTATAAAGAATAGATCGAATGGTAGTGGTTGAATGTTTGTTGTTAGTTAATTTGATTTGATTTTTTTAACCATCAAGATTCTTTTGATTTCGATTTTACTCAGTTATCTAAGGTTTTGATTTCGTCTTTACTTCTACACATTAGAAGGTTCCTAGTAACCGATTGGTAGGGGTTTAATGTTTGTTGCTAGTGAATGTTTGTTGCTAGTTACTTCGATTTACTTGATCTAAGGTTTTGATTTCGTCTTTACTCGATTTATAGAGGTTCTACACATTAAAAGGTTTCTAATGACTGATTGGTAGCTATTGAATGTTTGTTGCTAGTTACTTCAATATACTCATTGATCTAAGGTTTTGATTTCGTCTTTACTCAGTTTATAGAGGTTCTACACATTAAAAGGTTCCTAATGACTGATTGGTAGCTATTGAATGTTTGTTGCTAGTTACTTCAATTTACTCAGTGATCTAAGGTTTTTATTTCGTCTTTACTCGGTTTACAGAGGTTCTACACATTAAAAGGTTCCTAATGACTGATTGGTAGCTATTGAATGTTTGTTGCTAGTTACTTCAATTTACTCAATGATCTAAGGTTTTGATTTCGTCTTTACTCGGTTTACTGAGGTTCTACACATTAAAAGGTTCCTAATGACTGATTGGTAGCTATTGAATGTTTGTTGCTAGTTACTTCAATTTACTCGGTTGAATGTTTGTTGCTAATTTACTTCAATTTGGTTTCCTACAATCCAGATCCCTTTGATATCGTCGGTGATCTAAGGTTTTGATTTCGTCTTTACTCAATGATCTAAGGTTTATAGAGGTTTTATACATTAAAAGGTTCTAACGACCGATTTGTATCGATTGAATGCTTGTTGCTAGTTACTTCGATTTGACTTCCTAACAATCGAGATCCCTTTGATTTCGTTGTGATCTAAGGTTTTGATTTCGTCTTTACTCAAAGATCTAGGGTTTATAGAGGTTATACACATTAAAAGGTTCTAGCAACGGATTAATAACTGTTGAATATTTATTACTAGTATTAAGATCCCTCTAATTTCATTTTTACTTAATAATCTAGGATTTAAATTTTATTTTTATTGAACGATCTAAAATTTATAAAAATTATGCACATTAAAAATTTTCAACAATCTAAAATTTATAAAAATTATGCACATTAAAAATTTTCAACAATCTAAAATTTATAACGATTCTGAACATTATGATTCTAAACATTAAAGGTTCATAGCGAACTAAAATTTAGAGTTTATACACCTGCCTTAGATAATATCTCCATTTGGCAAAAGTGAATAGATGTTAAATGCTAATTAATGTTAAAGCTTTGCATGAAAATGAAACAGAGAGTATGATAAGGTAAACATAGAAGTCAATGGGTAATATAAAGAAAGCAATATTATTTGATATAAAATCCATTATGGAAGTAGATGGTAATATAGAGAACCCGATATTAATATAAAATCTATTAAGTGAAAAAGTAAAGGGTAAATCAAGTCAATACTTCTTGTGGTCCATTTATTAAGGAGGGGGAGTAGAATTTGGACGGCTGTGAAATAGTCTTCTTCCAAATAAATATTCAAGCAAGTAAGATGTAATGAGTCATTTACACCAAATAAAAACAACATCCAAAAATATAATAAGACTTGAATTCATAATAATTACGTTTCAAACTGTTAACGATAATATTAAAATGATTAATCCATAAACATTGGAAGTTTCCTGGTTTATAGAGTTTATATATATTTATATATATTATCTAGTGAAAGACGTATAGTTGCTTAACTCCCTAACGGTATCTTATAGCTTTGACAATTCAATCTTTTATATTTAATAAAACTTATGTCTAGGTAATATTGTAAAGGGAGATGTTTAAAAAGAGATAGGTTGGTAATATTGTAAAGGAAGATGCTTTAAAAAGATAGGTTAGTTGGTAGTGATCAAGTGCTTGTAGGTGTGGGTTGTTTCGGTTAGGTTCTTTGAAGGGTCAGGGATCTCACTTCGTCTTTATCTTTATTCAGCAGACTAAAAATTATAAAGTTTTCTTAGATAATAAAAATAAATAAAGATATTTGAGAACACAAAAGACATACTTTACAAACTCCATGAAACATTAAAAAAATATATAACAAAATTACTCTACAATGTATGAAGATCATGTAAGACAATTGTAATAATATATTTGAAAAGGGAAGGGCTAATATATTCAACACTATATGTTTTGAGAGGACAATACAACGGTTAGGGATTTGGTTTTTCTTTGAGAGGTCCAAGGTTCAAATCGCGACGTGTGTGGGGTTGTGTACTAATCCCCTATTGATAAGTGTAGCTCTTAGTCTTACGAGGGGTGATGGTTGGGAGGGAACTGCTCAACCCTATACACCTAAGGGTTTAATACATTATTTGAATCAAATACACATATATGTGTGTGTGCACACGCGTGTGTGCGTGAAATATTTAAATAGGGTTCAGTTAGGGTTTCTTGTGGAGGTTCTGCTAAGGTTTTTTCGGTCGCATGTTGTTGTCGTCCGTTTTATCTTTCTTTGATCATCATACTGTTAGGGATCTAAGTGCTCTTATTGCATAGCCTAGGGCGGGGGGCTTCTCTCCTTTTTATGGTTACCTCTCAGGTTGTTGCTTCGTTGTTTAGTGAAGTTGTAACTGTGGAGAGCCATGGCACCAATCAACAGACCCAAGAAGTTTGTCCTGAGGGTTTCTCGTAATGTAATTCCTTTGTGTTGGACATAGTCTTTCCCATACAACATTTTTATAAAGCTTGCAACTAGCTTGAGATTCACACCCTCATTGGGTATTTTTTGGGGAGGATTCCTAGTGACTCGCTAATTTGTCAATGGATTCAACAAGTTTGGTAGCCATATGGCATAAAAGTTGACCACATTCAGAACCTTACTAAAGGCTTCTTTCATTTCCAATTTATCGAACTGTAGCATGTCATTATGGTTATGAGTAAAGTCCTTGGTATATTAAAAATATGCTTTTAATTCTTTAGTCCAAGCACCAAAATTTTACAGTCTCTATCGATGTTTCCCTACATGTCCTTGTTTGGGTGGAATTCCCAAGTCTCTCCCTGCCCCTTTGGCCATTCCATAACTTATCGCGCTCATTGGCAAGTATGTGTGCATGGAGCCACAAAAATTCTATGTTGTGCAACCTTACAAACACATATGCATTGAAATTGATCTCTCAAAGGACCTCAAGGACTCTATTGATATTCAAGTTGGTGAGATCCATTTTCAACAATAGGTGGTCTATATAAATCTCCCCAACACTTGTTATCATTGTTAATCTACAACTCACAAGATAAAATATTGCCCTCTTATGGAGGGTTAATTCAAAAATCAAACTCTAGTAGAAGCGTCAACGCCTTTGATCACAGTTCAATCCACCCATTCCACTAATGGAGGGGAGGAATGGATGTTTGTCACAAGAAAAAATGGTAAAGGCAATAGACCGACCTTTTGTAGGAGCTGGTAAATAGGAGTCTCAACTGACCTCTCAGCCAAGGAGCTCTAATGCAGTTACTAGAAAAGTAACTTTTGTTTCTCCTCTTGTTGGTACTTATAATGGTAGTATCCAACAAGTCCCCCCAACCCCTTAAGGCTTCTAGATAGCTCAATCGTTGGCTATGCCAAAGTACATCTCCTCAAGTGAATGTCTTGTCTCTCCTCCTAGTTAATCTAGCGAAGTTCCTTCATAGAACCCTCATTGCTCTTGCAATATATCTAGGCAGTCGTTGGGCTACCCTCTAGAAAAGCGAAGATAGATTTTTTTGAGAAAACCATAATAGGTTTCTCACAAACACATTTGAATCTTTGGCAGATTTTGAGGACTTTGAGGTCATCGAAGAAAATATGCTCCTCGATCGTGTCTCATGAAGTGCATGTCCTGGAATATCAAGGGTTTGACAGATTCTATGTGAAAGTACATCGTGCATCATGGTCTAGATGACTTTAATATTAGATTCAACAATTTTGCTATTTTATACTTTTAGAAAGACGAATTCACTAACTTCCTTCTATCAAGTACTTGCCCCTTTCTTTGGCCTTGGTGCCACACCTTTCATACTATGCATGATACTAGCAAAGGAGGGGCAGTCATTTGTGTTTCAGAAACCTACCATTCCAAGCTGATCTCTTGAGGATGTGACCCTTCCAATCATGTTGTCTAGATTGTGATGGAGATTGATGGTCATCTCCTCGATGTGTGATAGGGAATTAGGTGTGTGAATTAATAAATGTTAGTTTTTGTAAGGATTAAGGGCACCGTTATCATTGAATGCACTCTTATCCGTTTCATGTCTTGTAATGCCTATTTATAGGTGTATGTTATCAATGGAATAATAGTTTTTGGATTTTCATATCTTGTATTTGTCTGTTGTAATTTGCTTCCATATCATTGGTATCAGAGCTAGGTTACGGGTTGCAGGCTAGTATCCTCTTCCCCTAGGTCGAGTTTGGTTCAGACAAGGAATGATAATGCCTTCGTAGATCTGTTTAGGAGAAGTTACATTCATTTCAAACATTTTTCATTGCAGGCTTCTTTTGAAATTATTAATTCCATTTTGTAATTTCATCCTGCTTTACGATTTTACCCTGCATTTCACCTGGCAATTTTGGACAATCACAACCCTTCCTTGGTTCATGATGTCAAATCTCATAGAGCTTTTTGTCGACCTTGTCGAAATATTCGTACAACTTCAACAAATTCAATAAATTCAAGTTGCTTTCATCGCCAATCTTTAGGAATTCCAAGCTAACCTTGTCGTTGCTGATGATGATAATCTCATTGAAAATGATCAGGATTTCACTCCTGATTTTGAAATTGAAGCATTTACAGCCATACCTAGATTCGAACCAGGGTCTCTGGGTAAAATTCCTAACGTCTTGCCATTAGACAATGTGGCTCCTATTGCTCATATTGCTCTTGTTACTCCTGAAGCAAATCCGAGCTTTGAAGCTCCTAAAGCTGAGCCTAGGAGTTCTGATCTCCTATTGTCGAATGTTGATCCACTATACACAACTTTCATACCTTCTTCTTCGGAGGCTCATGAACATTTCCTGCATTGGCTCCCTTTATCTCATGGTGACAATCAAGTTTTACGATTTTCACCTTCTGCCATAGTTGAAGCCAACATTTCGGTTGCTCCTTTGCTATTTTTTGATAGTCAATAATTTTCAATTTTTGCTCATGAATTTGTCATGGATCTGTTGTTTTCGACCTTCATTCAAACAATTTTCGGCACTCCATGGCTAATCTGCTATTTTTGGCATTCATGGCCTCTACCCGTGATGACTCAACCATTCTGGCATAAATCTTCTCTATGGCCTCTACCACACTGCGTGCCTGCTCCATGCATCACCAAAAATTGCTTGTCATGCCCACTCATAGTCGTTGGCCATTGTCGCCATCATCGTATGATTCGTTCTCGATCCCTGTTGGAGCCAAATTTGACTCAAACTTTGAAACCCCCAAATTTAAATTTTTGGTTTCATCAAAATAAGCAAGCATTGTTGGTCTCTTTGCATCTTATTAGAAAAGTTGGTTTTCCATAAGTTTAACCTCAAACATTGCTATTATGTGCACCTTTGAAAAATTGTTATATCTTAAGAAGGTTGCTAAAGTCAATCCCTTTTAATAAAACCCGACTATTAAAAATACAAGGTTTTAGTCTTTCAGATCAATAATCATGTTTGGACCTAAGTCAAGTGATAAATCATTTAGTCCTAAGGTATTAAAAGGATTTAATCAAGGGCCATGGTCTAAAAACCCGAAATCTAAGCACAATATTAAAGTCTAAAACATAAGGTTTGAAACAAAGGTCTTAATTAAAATCATAAGGGTATGCACCCCATTGTGTTAAAAATTATGCACCTTAAAACAGATCTAAGGGTAGCGCTTCATCAAAGAAGAATCCAATGGACACGCTTAATTTGATTAAACCACTCTTTAAAATATTGTGGTCAAAGGCATTAGGAACGTGCGCCCCTTTAATTAAACATTGAGCTAATTAGATAAATCCAATGATAGCGCTCGATCAAGATTCGATCGGATGACGACGCTCTCATAAAAGGTGCATCAAAAAGGTAAAATACCATAAGATTAATTAAAACTTTTAAATGAGATTAGTGAGGGTCTAATGCATCAGATAATCATTCCCTCTTTAGCTTAATCAAAGTTTAAAATCATATGCCCCTTGGTAACTAACCCCATAGGTTGAAGAAAATCAATGACCGTGCCGACATTGATCGAAATCCAACTGTTGTGCCATAATCAAAACCCAAACGATGGGATGGTAATATTATCGGGTAAACATGAAGGTAAAAGCTAAGATTAATCATGCATTAGTAAGGGTATAACACGTTACTAATTACCCCCTTTCGACTTAAACCAAGATTAATCAAATATAATGATGCACCCCTTTTGGTTATAAAGTGTGCAGATTAGATTGCAGGATATCTAATGGCAATGTCTCATCAAAGAGAAATTGGACGGATGCACTTGACTTAATAAAGCACCTCGATATAAAGTTTGAAGGCTTGAGTACCATGGTCACAAAGATCTGACGGTTGCACTTGATCAAAAATTTGATCCAATGATGCACGTTCATCATGAATTATCAAGGATAAACAAGGCTTGAGGGTATGCACCCCCATTCATTAACGATCGAGCACATTGATCTAAATCTAAGGGTAGCGCTCCTTCCTTACTTAATCGCGGTGGCGCTTTAATGAGCCAATCGAAGGATAAGCCAACCAAGACAAAGGTAATATTTTAATTAAATAGATTAGCATGATATATCGAACTTATGGTTAATGTTAAAATATGCGCCCTTTGATTAATCAAGCAAATCCAATGGCAGTGCTCCATCAAAGTAAAATTGAACGGATGCGCTCTATTCAAAAAATCAAATTTATTGAATATCATATTCTAAGGTTGGGGTAAAAGCATAAGTATAAAGTTAAAAAACCTTGATTAAATGTTAAAATGCTTTACAAGATCACAGGGTAGCGATTAACTTAGGTTTTAATCAAATGGTCGCTTTTATTATGAGACTAATCCTACAGGATAAAAGAAATCGACAGCTGTGCTAATCCTCCTTAGGATCCGATGACAATGCACAAGTCAAAGGTCCAAGTAATGAAATGATCACGTATATCTTTTGACGAATCCAATGGATGCGCTCCCTCTCGAATTAATCCAACGACGATGATGCAACCATGAGATATAAAGGTTTGACTATGAAGGCTAATCGTAACTTTTAATCTAAAACATTCACAATTTTAATCATATCGACGAACGTGACATCCCCAGAAGACCAATTGACGGTACCGCGGGCTACAAGAGGGAAGACCGATAAAGAATTCCCACATGATTCCCAAAGTCAAAGTGATCGAACAGTTGCACTTGGTCGAACAACTGATCTGGCATTAAGTTACTGATGAGGTTTAAGAATACCAAAAGTAGCCATGATAGAACCTGTGATGATCACAAACCAGTAGAATCAATAGACTCATGTTTCAAAGAGAAGATTTGATAGTTTAGCTCCTAAGAAAAGGATGATCACTTCACAAAATGCCCAAAACAAATACCGAGGTAGAAAATAGGGATGTGACTCATTCACAACAAGGCACGTTGAAGGACGCTATGAAGATCAATAGCTGAGATGAAGCCAAATAAATTAGTACGCATAAGCACTGTAAATCCAGATGATACTCAAGGAAGGAAAGATTCGAGCAATCAAAATAAATCCCTTGGATAGTACCTAGATAAGGGTAATGTAGACTGATTAGAAGATAAATCCTGATGCTCAAGCATGAAATCAGATCATACATATCCACTGAAAATGATAGCATACTATGTGAAAGACTAAAATAATCTTGCTAAACATGCTCATGCCCGAAGCTCATGGCTTATAAATAGAGATAGTGAAAGAGAGCTGAAAGGCATCAATGAGAAAAACAATGGAGTACAAGAAGTATGAATGTATTCATTTTCTTTTCTACAAATACTTAAGGTGAAGAAAGCACATGAAGAATAAAATATGGTTTCGACTTATCGAAAGTCATTCAATCCATGCTTCGACGGAATATAGTTACAAGGGGAACACTCCGACGGAATATAGTTATGGTAGCAACTTATAGATGCTTCCAGATCTTGTTTTCCATTCCCACCTTCCTCCTACTTATCACTGCCTCCCTCTTTCTAGGCATTCTTCCTTGACCATCCTAACATTTTTCTTAACATTACGCCATCTCACCTCCATCCATCGTGTGAAGCCATCCCCTTTCCTCTCTTCTCCCTTCACTCTATCGCATGATCAGTGCCATTTCGACCAACTGCCACTGGCATGCCACCCCTTGTCTTCACCATCACGTCGGGTCCCCTTCCGTCCTTCATCAAAATTTCATAAAATCAGTCTGGTCAATCTTCACCGGTATATCAGAACGACCAGAATAAGCAAAAGAAAACAAGTTGCATGAAAGTGTAGATCCTTTGTTTAAATGAGCCAAAGGAGAAAGACAAAGTATGCCAACCCACTTTAATATAAAATCTCCCTTCAGACCAAGAGTGCACTACAATAGTCAATTCAAAGCCGCACCATCTGGATAGCATATAGAATAGATTCAATCAGGAATGACAAGTGTAAGGCTAGAACCGGCCAAGAATAATAGATTCAAGAACCAGCAGCTATAAAAGGAAGCAGACGGGTTCAAATTCATCATCAAGCAATTAGGGAATAACATTTTTTCTAAGAGGTATACTTGAGTGCCCTTTAGAGTTGTGTTGTTGTATCTCCTTTTTGTGTCTATTTTTCTCATTCATTCTTCTTTCTTCCCTTTATTGTGCAAGATTTTGATAGGAAAGTGCTCAAGAAGCTGAGATTATTTCCTGTCCTATTGAGCTTGAGATTCAGAGACTCTACTGTTACCATATTGGAACAAGGAGAGTAGGAGAGACTTGTTACATTATTTGAATAGAGTCTTCTTCATTGTATTGATATATTTCTTTGAGAAAAATAGAGTTAAAAGGCATCCTGCCTACTCTACATGTAATGATTTTATGAAATCAATACAATTCTGAGTTTCATTTCTATTATATCTTTATCTTAGTACTGTGTGTCATTGTGTAATGGATTACATTATTTGAATGCATTATATACGTTTCTTTCATTGGTCAAATTTTAGTTTTATTATGATATTTGAATAAGTCTAAGAGCACCAATTTTCTTTCCTCCCTTCTCTCTGTTCATGTCAAAATTGTTGTTAAATTGCTATAACAACCCAATGAATCTAGGCACCGGTCTACATAAGGCATAACAAATGGTTATTTTCTTGCTTGGTCATTTTAATACATATAGTGTTACATTAATCTGGAGCGTGTAATCAACGTTTTATCATATAATTAGTGATGGGGTTTCCTTACCCGTTCTGTAGTTTTCTTTTAGCAATATTCATGTTTATCAGAACAAAGAGGCAAGTTGACCAGAGCCTGTAATAGCTCGTTGGTTTCAAATGGATTTTTGCAGCGTGACAATCGAATCCTATGGATGCAAGAATCGGTTCCAATAGTTTTTTGGCGCCATTGTTGGGGAATGAACTTATATGTTAAATTCATATCTTTTTAATTTTGTTTCCCAACGACACATTTTAATCAACAGGTGGCCAATTAGAATAAAGAACCTATGTTTTGATTTTACATCTTTATTGTTCTTTATTTTCTTTCTTGCCCATAGCTTTCAATTTAATTTTGAGTGTTTTTTCTTGATTTTCTTGAATTATCCCAAGAACCGACTCTTGTGAGGATGAGTGTTAATATCAAGCATTCTTGATAAATTATACGTTGTTCTTTCTGCACCCGATGTTGGTGACTCTGTCTGAATGAACCTAGAAGATTAAAATAAAAAAGAAAGAGCAAAACATGCTGGCGAACACTAGGAGAAGTGGTAAGGAGCTATTCTCAGAACTCGAGAATCCAGAGGTATTTATACATAATCAAAAAACTCCACTTTTCAAGAATACTGTTTATAATAGTAGATCAAATTCTAGCGGTAAAAAGTATGTAAAGAAAAATAAGGATCATAATACTTTTACTGTTGATACCACTATAGATGAAAATTTGAATCCTGTTATAGAAGATACATCTGATTATTTTCATTGTCTGATTAATAGTAATACTAAGGTAGATAACCCCTTAGATTATATTCAGGCTACCCAGACCCATATCCCTGTAGGCATTGTTGCTACAAATCTAAATCCCATTATACCTACAATAATAATGGCCCAGGAAAATCAAAATCAACAAAATCAGGCTAATGTCCATTTATGGAGGACTAATAGGTATAGGCCTTTTGTGTTACCTATAAATTTAAATGCCTTACCTAGTAAAGCTCACAAATACCTTCCAAAATTCTTAGGAAATAGTGCAATAACTGGAGAAGATCATATCAAGAGTTTCTTGTATGCGATGGATAGTCTAGAGGTTGAACATGAAGATGTAGTATTGAGACTATTTTTATAGACTTTAGAAAAATATGCTAGAGAGTGGTTCAATTCCCTTCCTAACAATGATATCCCAAACTTCACCAAAATGGAAGTTGTGTTTCTAAAGAAATATGGTGAAAGAAAAAATGAACAATCTCTGTTAACTGAGTTAGCCACTATGAAGAAAAAAGAGAATGAGGTTGTTAGTGACTTTAATAGAAGATTTTCAAAGACCAGGAACAAAATCCCTACCAACCTTAGGCCTAGTGATATTCAGTCTATTTGTTTTTACAAAAATGCTTTTCAAGGAGAGTTTAACTATGAGCTGAGGCAAGAACAAGCCACTACCATTGATGGTTGTATGGAAAAGGCAATGGATATAGAAAGAAATATGCTTGACAGTGGTAAGATGAAGCCTTATTCTCTAGAAGTCAACCTACCTGATAGAAAACCTAAAAGAGTAGCATTTGATATACAAAGAAGAACTAAAATTGATCCATTGGAGAAATTGACTAGTCAAATGACTGAGATGCTCAATAACATGAACAACAGGATAGCAAGAATCGAAAGAAACAATGGTAATAATGGTGAATCTCCACAAACAGAGTGACCACATGTTGAAAATCATCCTCCTTTTAAGAAAAATTTCAATAGGAATTGGGGAAACAACAATGGTTCTAAGAAGGAAGTAGGAATAGGAATAATGGGAACAATAGCTAGAAAAATAGAGATTCTGACAGAGATCAGAATAGTGTTCCTAACCCCATACCATCTGCCAATGTAGTAGAAGGCTTTCCCTATTTTTTCTCTACTTGTGATGCACCTCATAACCCTGATGCATGTGGAATTCACCTAAGTGACCAACGCAATGTAGATTTACATGTTGAATCAGAAGAGGATATAAGAATCAATGCTTGTTGGTCTGTTGAAGATGAATCTAGAGAAAGGTTGTTTGAAGAAGATATGGATAAATATGCTTCAAATCATCATCCTCAAATCTTAGTAGCTGAAGGAACTAAAATCTTGCAGAAATCACATGAGTCAAGATATGACAAGATGAAGCAAGGGAAATTAATCCCCACTGCTCAAGAAGTTGAAGAATTAGAGGCTACCCATACTTTGAATTTAAGAAACATGACTGTCCCAGATAGGACAGAGAAAGCCTCTACAAGTGAAACAAGAAAACAAACTTTCACAAATAAGAATATCAGTAAAGAGAAAACTGATAGAATCCTCAAAAATATTACTCCTGAAGTAATAGAATCAGAGGAAGAGATTTCCAAAGAAGAAAGTAATAGACCACTGGATATAAAGAAAATAGAATTTGATGTTGGGTCAGAACTCAATAAACAAAAGGTTAACATCACATTTGGAGAACTTATGAAAGTTCAACAATACAGAGAACAAGTCTGCAGAGCATTTGGATTAGTGGAACAAAAAGAAGACCCAACTTGCCATGTTGCTAGACAAAATCAACATGATACAAGATCACCATCCTCTGTCAGACCCTTCTATGTATCATTGAGGTATAATTCAGATGAAGGGGAAAGGTATGTGATTCATAATTGCATGCTAGATAGTGGAGCCTCACACAATATCATGCCCAAACTAATAGCTGATCAAATGGGATTAATCTGTACTAGAGATTCTGCCCCTATTTTTGTAATGGATAGTAGACAAATTCCTTGTGTAGGGGTGATAACTGGATTGTTGGTTTTCTTAGATCAACACCCCAAAAAGGGCATAGTCATGGATGTTGTAGTAGTTGATGTTGACCCATTCTTCTCACTATTACTTAGTAGACATTGGGCAGAACAACTGGGAGGTTCAATTCAACTGGACTGGTCCTATGCTACAATCCCCATATCAGATAAGGAGAATATAATTTTATGAAGAGAACCATTTAACAAAAACTCCGTAGAGTTAATTCAAACTGATGAAACCATGATAAACTTAGTAAACTCTATGGAAGAAAAAGGGATGGGAGTTTACTCCATATGGCACAACCCATTCCTGGTGGAAGTACCAAAAGCAAAGAACATGGATCCAAAAGTTATGAAAATGGTAGATGCTGAATCAGATAGAGTATTAACCCAAGAAATGTGGACCATGTCTTTTGATGGAGCTAAATCCCAATCTGGAGCAGGTGCAGGTGTTAATTTGACTGATATAAAAGGAAATTACCTTGGTATTCCTTACAGACTGGAATTCCCTTGCACAAACAATGTAGCTGAGTATGAAGCTTTACTACTAGGGTTAAGAAAAGTGAAAATAATTAGGCATTAACTACTTGACTATAATAGGGGATGCAGAGCTTATTATACAGTAGATCAAAGGTAAATATCAGACCAAGCACCCTAGGCTTAAGCAATATAAAAATGCAGTATTGGAAGAAATTGATAAATTCTTAGCTTTCAATATCTCATATATTCCAAGAGAACAAAATCATGTTGCAGATATTTTAGCTGTAAATGCCTCAGGTCTAGATCACCCAGAGATAACTACAAAATATATGGATAGATTCCCAACTATTTCAGTCTATAAGCCTTCTGTGCCAGATAACATAGTCTATCTACAGGTCTTTCAAGATGATATAGATATTAAGGATTTTATGACTCTGCAAAATCAGTATGCAGATGTAATATGTGATGAAAAGGATGAAGACAAGCTAAAAGACCAAATAGGAGAGCCAGTAGAAGTAATCCAGTTGAAAACAAATAGAATACCCAAAGGATTGGTTTCTCTAGAGAGTCTATTCGATGATTTTGACAAAGCTTATAAGCCTTTAAGCAGAGAAGTAATATCTGAAGACATTAACATTGGTTCAATGAAAGAACCTAGAATAGTGAAAGTAGACATGGCCTTACCTACTAAAGAAAAAGTTGGATATATCAGTTTCTTGAAAAAGAACAAAGAACATTTTGCTTGGACTTATGAAGACCTTAAAACTTTCAAAACAGATGTAATGACACACATAATACCCCTGAAGGAAGATTCCAAACCATTTAGATAGAAATAGAGGAAGTACAACCCAACTCTGCACCCAATAATGCAAAAGGAGGTACAAAAATTGTTGGATTCCAAAATAATCAGAAAGGTAAGATTTTCTTCCTGGATATCCAATTTAGTACCAGTCAAAAAAAGAATGGGGATATTAGACTCTGTGTAGATTTTAGAAATTTAAACAAGAGTTCATTGAAAGACAATTACCCATTACCCAACATGGAACAATTATTGCAAGCAGTAGTTGGCTCAACTAGATTGTCTCTATTAGATGGATTTTTAGGGTACAATCAAATTCAGATAAATCCAGAAGATAGACATAAGACAACATTCACTACACCTTGGGGCACATTTGAATATTTAAGAATACCTTTTGGACTAATGAATGCAGGTGCTACTTTTCAGAGGGCAATGGATTTTGCCTTCAAAGGATTAATGTTCAAAATTGTAGTTGTATACCTAGATGATATCACAATATTTTCTAAAAATCCAGAAGATCATCTAGAACACTTAACTACAGTTTTTGCTTGGTGCAAGGAATTTGGAATTTCTTTAAATCCCAAGAAATGCATATTTGGGACTACACAAGGAAATTTGTTAGGGCATATAGTTTCAGAAAAAGGAATAAGCATTGACCCAGAAAGAATTGAAGCTATTTCCAAAATTCCCCCTCCCAGAAATTTAAAAGGTGTCAAGTCATTCTTTGGCAAGATAAATTTTATTAGAATATTTGTCCCAAATTTTGCAGAGATGACTAAACCCATAAATGACATGGTTAAGAAAACCGGAGAAATAAAATGGACAATAGAAAATATGGAAGCATTTAACCAGATCAAAGAAGCCATATCAACCACTCCAGCCCTAAGCTGCCTTGATTATGCAAAATATTTTAATATCTTCTCTTATGCATCTGAACACTCCATTGTTGTAGTTCTTTCATAGAAAGATGATGAAAATAATGAAAGGCCAATAGCCTTCATGAGTTCATGCCTAAAAGGAGCACATCTCAAATACACCTTGCTAGAAAAACATGCTTATGCAGTCATCCAATATTTAGAACATTTCAAAGGTATATTTGGCTCAAATAAGGTTTACTGTTGCATCCCTTTTATAGCAATAAAATATATTTTTTCTCAATCAGAGCCATTAGGAAGACCAACAAGATGGATGGTAAAGCTTCTGCAGTATGATGTTGAATTCAAAATAGTTAAAACTATCAAAGGACAAGGTTTGGCTAAACTATTGGCTAACAAAGAAGAAGAAGGATTTGAAAATGTTCTCACAATAGATGAGGCATATGATGTCAGAAGAATCAATAATACTGAATGCAAATGGTATGAAGAAATTTTGTCATACCTACAAACCCTTTCATTCCCTAAAGATATGTCAACAAACAGAATGAGGTCAGTCAAGCTTCAAGCCCAAAAATATTATATACAGGATGGTGTGTTGTACTGGAAACACCCTGACGGAGTATTATTAGTCTGTTTATATGAAAGTGAAATCCCAAAAATAATTAATGAATTTCATGATGGTTTCTATGGAGGACATTTTGCTCCAAGAGCCACAACTAATAAAATTATGAGAGCAGGATATTATTGGCCTTCCATTTTTAAGGATGTATATAAATATGTTATGTATATAAATATGTTAGGAATTGCCATAACTACTAGGTTTTTGTAGGAAAAAAGTAGCTAGCAACTATGCCCCTCAAGCCAGTAATCATTGAAGCACCATTCACCCAATGGGGCATTGATTTAATTGGAGAGATCAAGCCTAATTCATCTGGCCAACACAAGTGGATCATAACTGCAACAGATTACTTTACAAAGTGGGTAGAAGTTGCACCTTTGAGAACATCCACTTCTACCACTATCATCAAATTCTTGGAAGAAAACATTTTGACCAGGTTTGGAGTTCCTCAAAAATTGGTTACAGATAATGCATAGTATTTTGTTTCATATGAAATGGTAGAGTTTTATGTTGAATATGGAATTGAACTATCCCATTCTACTAATTATTACCCCCAAGGAAATGGTCTAGCTGAGTCATCAAATAAGAATGTAATAACTAGAATAAAAATGTCATTAGGTAAGAACAAAAGAGGGTGGGACAATGAACTTAAATTTGCTCTATGGGCTGATAGGTTGTCTGTAAAAAGAAACACAGGAAGAACCCCCTATGAGATGGTATATGGAGAGAAGGCCTTATTACCTTCAAGAATAGAAAAATTGGCACTTTCCCTCCTGTTGCAAGACCATGAAGACCCCAATCCCTTACAGAGAAGGCTTGACCAAATTGTCCTGTTAGAAGAGCAAAGAAGAGAGACCCTTAATAGAATGATGGAACAAACCCAGAAAACCATGAAATTGTTTAATAAGAAAGCCAAGGGTACTCCTTTTTTCTCAAGGAGATATAGTCATCTATTGGGATCCTAAAAATGATAAGCATGGTGAAAAGGGTAAATTTGAACCTAAATGGATTGGTCCATACCAGATAGCCCATGTTATAGGGCAGAATACTTACAAGTTGCAGACTTTGTAGGGAGAAATAATGGCTATCCCTATTAATGGCCAACACCTCAAAATGTACAATCCTTGTTGAAGGTGAAAAATAAATAAAAAATATATATAAAAAAAAGTGGAAAAATAAAAACCCCAAAAATAGAGTGATGTATTTTGTTATTTTGTGTACTAGATAAGCTTTTCTTTTGTTGTTAGCATAATTCTGAGTTTTCTGTACACATGATATTCTTAGTTTGATGAGTATACATTACTGTTGATTCCACCAAAAATAATAAGAAAAAAGGAGATTTATTTTAGACTCTGATGAGGTTTACAATTTTTCAAATATGAGTGTTTATGCAATAGTTATTTGATATGAGATAAAACAGGATGAAAACAAAGTTGATTGAAACATCATGTCAAAGCCTCACATTACAAATGATACTTAAGGTGACTTCAAAGGTCCAAAGAACCGAGTTATCTTTGAGAGGGTGGTTAAGCTAAAAATCATTACACTCATCCTTTTAGCCAAAAACTAATCCTCAACTCAGGCATACTCTTTGCACAATTTGCTTATATCAAATACTTCTCAAACGAGAAAGAAAAATTACAATAAAGTAAAATTGAGTCACTACCTGAGATATCTTGGAAAACCTCTACCGGGGCTATAGACGCTTGACTGGCAGTAGGGTAAAACCGGATGGGATTAGAAGCAACTCCACCGGGGCTATAGACGCTTGACTGGCAGTGGAGCCCTACAGAATGGTGAAAATTTTTAAGAGTGAAATCACATATTAGGCTTAACTATTTTTCTCAGATATGGCAAAGTTCTGAAAGACTTAGAAATCAAAATGAATGCACAAACACACACATGGGCCAAAGCATGATGGAACGAATAGCTTTGACAAATTTTGTGTAATCATATCCTATGACTTAGCTAAAACAAACATTACAATATATCTAAAAAACTCATCTGTTCCTAAAATTTTGACCCTAGTTTCCAAAGTGAATAAAAGGAATTACAGTTTTTCAATACTCTATTACTTTGATGTCCTATTGTTTGTACAATTTTTTAGTTTAAAAATTGTTATGTTTTGTTTTTCAAGCTTTGCTTAATCAGTCTTGATGATTTGAATTTTTGTCCAAAATTGCAATAAAACCAGGAGATTATGTGGTTCTCAAGTGCCTCATGTTTTCAACACATTGTCCCAGTCAGAGCCTATGTTGGAGCCAAATTTGACTCAAACTTTGAAACCCCCAAATTTAAATTTTTGGTTTCATCAAAATAAGCAAGCATTGCTGGTCTCTTTGCATCTTATTAGAGAAGTTGGTTTTCCATAAGTTTAACCTTAAACATTGCTATTATGTGCACCTTTAAAAAATTGTTATATCTTAAAAAGGTTGCCAAAGTCAATCCCTTTTAATAAAACCCGACCATTAAAAATACAAGGTTTAGTCTTCCAGATCAATAATCATATTTGGACCTAAGTCAATTTTTAAATCATTAAAGTCCTAAGGTATTAAAAGGATTTAATCAAGGGCCATGGTCTAAAAACCCAAAAATCTAAGCACAATATTAAAGTCCAAAACATAAGGTTTGAACAAAGGTCTTAATTAAAACCATGAGGGTATGCACCCCATTGTGTTAAAAATTGAGCACCTTAAAACAAATCTAAGGGTAGCGCTTCATCAAAGAAGAATCCAATGGATGTGCTTGATTTGATTAAATAACTCTTTAAAATATGTGGTCAAAGGAATTAGGAATATGTGCCCCCTTTAATTAAACATTGAGCTAATCAGGAAAATCCGATGATAGCGCTCGATCAAGATCTGATCGGACGACAGTGCTCTCATAAAAGGTGCATCAAAAAGGTAAAAGACCACAATATTAATTAAAACTATTAAATGAGATTAGAAAGGGTCTAACGCATCGGATAATCATCCCCCTTTCGGCTTAATCAAAGTTTAAAATCATGTGCCCCTTGGTAACTAACCTTGCAGATTGAAGAAAATCAATGGTCATGCCAATATTGATCGAGATCCAATGGTTGTGCCAAAATCAAAACCCAAATGATGAAATGGTAAGGATATCGGGTAAACATGAAGGTAAAAGCTAAGATTAATCATGCATTAGTAAGGGTATAATACATTACTAATTATCCCATTTTGGATTAAACTAAGATTAATCAAATATAATAATGCACCCCTTTCGGTTATCAAGTGTGCATATTGCAGGATATCTAACGACAGCGCCTCATCAAAGAGAAATCGGATGGATGTGCCTGACTTAATAAAGCACCCCGATATAAAGTTTGAAGGCTTGAGTACCATGGTCACAAGGATCTGATTGCTAGCTTGATCAAAAATTTGATCCAACGATGCGCGTTCATCATGAATTACCAAGGATAAACAAGGCTTGAGGGTATGCACCCTCATTCATTAATGGTCGAGCACATCTATCTAAATCTAAGGGTAGCACTCGTTCTTACTTAATCAGGTGGTGGCGCTTTAATGAGCCAATCGAAAGATAAGCCGACCAAGACAAAAATAATATTTTAATTGAAGATTAGATGAGATAACTTATGGTTAATGTTAAAACATGTCCCCTTTGATTAATCAAGAAGATCCAATGGCAGTGCTCCATCAAGGTAAAATTGAACGGATGTGCTCTATTTGGAAAATCAAATTTATTAAATATCATGTTCTAAGGTCGAGGTAAAAGCCTAAGTATAAAGTTAAAAAACCTTTATTAAATGTTAAAATGCTTTAAAAAATCATAGGGTAGCGATTAACTTAGGTTTTAATCAAATGGTTCCTTTTATTATGAGACTAATCCCGCAGGATAAAATAAATTGATGGTTGTGCTAATCCTCCTCAGGATCTGATGACATCGCACAAGTCAAAGGTCCAAGTAATGAAATGATCACGTATATCTTTTAACGAATCCAATGGATGCTCCCTCTCAAAATAATCCAATGATGACGATGCAACCATGAGACATAAAGGTTTGACTATGAAGGTTAATCATATCTTTTAATCTAAAGCATTCATAGGTTTAATCATATCAATGGATGCGACATCCCCAGAAGATGAATCAACGATGCCACAGGCCATAAGAGGGATGACCGATAAAGGATTCCCACATGATTCCCAAAGTCAAAGTGATCGAACAACTGCACTTGGTCGAACAACTGATCTAGCATTAAGCCACTGATGAGGTGGGGGTTTAAGAATACCAAAAGTAGCCATGATAGAACCTATGATGATCATAAACCAACAGAATCAGCAGACTCATGTTTCGAAGAGAATATTTGATAGTTTAGCTCCTAGGAAAAGGATGATCACTTCACAAAATACCCAAAACAAATATCGAGGTAGAAAATAGGGATGTGACTCATTCACAACAAGGCACGTTGAAGGGTGCTATGAAGATCAATAGCTGAGATGAAGCCAAATAGATTAGTACGCATAAGCACTGTAAATCCAGATGATACTCAAGGAAGGAAAGATTCGAGCAATCAGAATAAATCCCCTGGATAGTACCTAGATAAGGGTAATGTAGACTGATCAGAAGATAAATCCTGATGCTCAAGCGTGAAATCAGATCATACATATCCACTAAAAATGATAGCATACTGTGTGAAAGACTAAAATAATCTCGCTAAACATGCTCATGCCCGAAGCTCATGGCTTATAAATAGAGACACTGAAAGAGAGCTAAAAGGCATCAGTGAGAAAAATAATGGAGTACAAGAAGTATGAATGTATTCATTTTCTGTTCTACAAATACTTAAGGTGAAGAAAGCGCATGAAGAATAAAATATGGTTTCGACTTGCAGAAAGTCATTCAATCCACGCTTCGACGAAATATAGTTACAAGGGGAACACTCTAACGGAATATAGTTATGGTAGCAGCTTATAGATGCTTCCAGATCTTGTTTTCCATTCTCACCTTCCTCCTACTTATCACTGCCTCCCTCTTCCTAGGCATTCTTTCTTGACCATCCTAACATTTTTTCCAACATTACGCCATCTCACCTCCATCCATCATGTGAAGCCATCCCCTTTCCTCTCTTCTCCCTTCACTCTATCGCGTGATCAGTGCCATTTCATTTGATTTCCACTGGCATGCCACCCCTTGTCTTCACCATCATGTCGGGCCCCCTTCCGTCCTTCATCAAAATTTCATAAAATCAGTCTGGTCGATCTCCACCGATATATCAGAATGACCAGAATAAGTAGAAGAAAATAAGTTGCATGAAAGTGTAGATCCTTTGTTTAAATGAGCCAAAGGAGAAAGACAAAGTATGCCAACCCACTTCAGTATAAAATCTCCCTTCAAACCAAGAGTGCACTACAATAGTAAATTTAGAGCCATCCTAGTTGGACAACATATAGAATAGATCAAACCAGGGAATGACAAGTGTAAGGCTAGAACTGGCCAAGAATAACAGATTCAAGAACCAGAGGCTATAAAAGGAAGTAGCTAGGTTCAGAATCATCATCAAGCAATTAGGGAATAACATTTTTGCTAAGAGGTATACTTGAGTGCCCTTTAGAGTTGTGTTGTTGTATCTCCTTTTTGTGTCTATTTTTCTCATTCATTCTTCTTTCTTCCCTTTACTGTGCAGGATTTTGATAGGAAAGTGCTCAAGAAGCTGAGATTATTTCCTGTCCTATTGAGCCTGAGATTTAGAGACTCTACTATTACCAGATTGGAACAAGGAGAGTAGGAGAGACCTATTACATTATTTGAACAGAGTCTTCTTCATTGTATTGATGTATTTCTTTGAGAAAAATAGAGTTAAAAGGCATCCTGCCCACTCTGCATGTAATATTTTATGAAATCAATACAATTCTGAGTTTCATTTCTATTATATCTTTGTCTTGGTATTGTGTGTCATTGTGTAATGGATTACATTATTTGAATGCATTATATACATTTCTTTCGTTGGTCAAATTTTAGTTTTATTACGATATTCGAATAAGTCTAAGAGCGCCAATTTTCTTTTCCCCCTTCTCTCTGTTCATGTCAAAATTGTTGTTAAATTGCTATAACAACCCAATGAATCTAGGCACCGGTCTACATAAGGCATAACAAATGGTTATTTTCTTGCTTGGTCATTTTAATACATATAGTGTTATATTAATCTGGAGCGTGTAATCAACGTTTTATCACATAATTACCATTGGGGTTTCCTTACCCGTTCTGTAGTTTTCTTTTAGCAATATTCGTGTTTATCAGAACAAAGAGGCAGGTTGACCAGAGCCTGTAATAGCTCGTTGGTTTCAAATGGATTTTTTCAGTGTGACAATCGAATCCTATGGATGCAAGAATCAGTTCCAATAATCCCCTCCCATTTTTTGATATGACTTCAAACCAACTTGGCCATGTTCTACTGTTATCAATGATATTTTTGGTTTTACGACACATACGATTTGTAGTCCAAATGTCCAACGTCTCCAAATGATCGCCACCACTTCATTCAAATTTCTCCAGTGTTGTCATCAACATTACCAGCCTCTTTCATTTTCTTGATGCCAGCACGACTCATTTTGATGTCACACACAAGATCATTTTTGACGCTACTTGGCATACTAAACCACCATTTTCTATAGAATTCGGAGCTTCCTATCCATCGATTGACAACACTGTCAATGTTGCTTGTCTTACATAACATTTCTTCACTGCCTTCAACCAATTCCCTGACATATTACACCTTCCTGCGATACGCTTCAGCTTTTTGACACCCCATAGACTTTCGACGATGTGTATGCCCTCTTTTCTAAGGTTGCGAGGAAAATGAAAAACTTATCTGATGATGTTTTTTTGATAACGACTGCTTCCATGCCATTGCCACCATCGTCGCGTGTGCATATTCCAAAAATTTCTCAGAAAACTCTACCCTTATGACATTTTCACATTTTTAGGCATTGATCTATTCATTGGTAGCATAATTTCTGGCTCTCATATGATGTTCGACCGACATTGTAAACTTCTCGAATGGTATCTAATTGTTTTTCGGTGTATCAACTATATTTTTGCTACTACTATGATGTAGTCCACTTAGCTACAATCACTACAGTTTGCCAACGATATTCCACATATTTTAGGCAGCACTCACATGATGTGATCGCTATTTTTCAGCCACGTCTGCACTTACCGGTCCTTCCAATCAATTTTCATCTGCTCGACTTACTTCGGTGTGCCCAATTCCTATGTTTGCTCAGGCTTTCACTGCCTTCCTGACCAAACATTTTTCGATGAGATACAAAGTTTTCGATGGCGAGAAATTAAAAATATGCTAAGGTTTTGCCTCCTTTTTTAGCATGTCAAGCATTTCTAACAGCTTCATTTCAACATGGCGTCCAACATTCTGGCAGGTTTTCTAGTTTACGACAGTCACACTATTTGATTTTTGAAGTTGGTTTGTGGACATTCTCCCACATGCTTGGTATGATAGACGTCTTGGTTTTCAAATAGGCCATCGCACCATATTTGATGTAGCCAACAATAAACTCACCCTTGGTTATTTACATTCCTACCTTGGTTGTACATCGTTTCCTCCCTCCTTCCACCATGTCAACCCCTTTGCTTTTCCATCCATGGAATTTCATCCATATTCTATTCACATACCATTGCCTACATCCTTTCCCATGTGTCCATCATCTCCACCGCGTATTTTTCCATGTCTCTCCCTCCTCTGACATTTGTAGTCTTTATCCGCATCTTGTTCGAGTCCACAAGCTCATGTTGTCCACACCTGCATTCATCCGGTGTCAACCTTATCACCACACCTTTTGTGCAAGTCATACCATGCCCTGCCTTGGCCCACGTGTTAGTTGGATTCCTCCCTTTTATAGTCAGCATCACTCGATTGGTCAGCTTTCGACCTTGGTCCATGAGACCAGTATTTACACCAACATTTAATGGTGTTGCCCAAATTAAATTCAATTTTTATTTAATTTCATTTTGCTTCCTTTTTAAATAATGAAATTAAATTAAATTATATTCTATAATTTAATTTAATATTGCCTCCATCAATTCAATGCTTCGCGTCTCCTTTATTCAATGTCTAGCTTTGTCATTAAGGAGTGCATTCCAACATTTTAAAAATCACAAAAATTAATGCCAAAGAAATTCAAATTTTTAGCTTGGCATCTTTTGGCACATAGTTCAAGGTATTTTTTCTTCGACATTAGTTGTTGCATTCTTCTACCACTCAAGGGACCAATTTCAACCGTTCGTCGGTATAACAATGTTTATAGTCATCGAAGAACATTTTTCGAGCTCGACTCAGATTTAGTGCTAGATTTTGGTTTTGTGAAGACATGCAAAAGTTTATCATTTTGGTCTTCATATGTTTAACAAGAGTACATTTTCAGTTGTACCCGATACTCCTAGTTATTTTTCCTTCTTTCTCTTCCTCATTTGTACGCATTGGGAACCAATGTTTCTTCAGTGGGGAGGAATGATAGGGAATTAGGTGTGTGAATTAATAAATGTTAGTTGTTGTAAGGATTAAGGGCACCATTATCATTGAATGCATCCTTATTCGTTTCATGTCTTGTAATGCCTATTATAGGCATATTTTATCAATGGAATACAAGTTTTTGGATTGTCATATCTTGTATTTATCTATTGTAATTTGCTCCTATATCAATGTGTTCAACATCTATGCACCTAATGATGCTAATGAATGTTGTACACTTTGGCAATGGGAAGCACTCTCTCTCCTTGTTGTTTGGTTAACTTATGGGGACTTCAATATGATTGAATTCACGTATGACAAGGTGGGTATTATTCCCATGTGATGGGTTGTCGAGGAAAGAGAAGCATGGCTTTTCATGAAAGAAAAGTTGGGGCTCTCTAATCCTAATAGTTGCTTCTTACCCTCTTTGTTCCCTACAAATGTCTGGTTCACTTGGTCTATTAACTAGCAAGGTGAGAGTCGTGTGCTGAAAATATTGGACAAAGCCATACTCTCATATTATAATATTTTCTCCTTTGAGTAGCCCTCATCATCTTCCCTCTTTATCTTTGTCCATCCTAAGCTCTGTTTGTCTAACCATTCTTCTGTTTCCTTCTCCATCCTGGTTTCTCCCACCCCATCCTCTTTCTTAGTCATAATTCTACCTTAATACTTCTATTCTACACCACCCCATGTTGAGAGCCTATGTCATTAGAATTTGGAACCTAGTCCCTAGATCGAAAGGGGCCTCTGGTTGGATTTATTGGTGGAATACTTCTATCAAATGCACTACCAACTTCATGCGCTTTCTAGGGCATAAGATTACCAAGATTCATCATTGCTACAATGCTACTCTCAAGTGAGAGTTGGAGGTGGTCTCAACTCAGTTGCAATCCAAACCTTTCAATGAGGAGTTTTAGAGGCACCTCATGATTATCAAACACCATATTTTTATGGCAAAACTATGACGCTAGAGGGGCACAGATCAAGGTGAGGTTGCACTAGCTTAAAATTGGTGACAGGGTAACCAAGGAGTTCTTTTAATGCTTGCATCTTCACAATTAATTTTTAGGCATTAAAGCCCTTAAAATTAATGGAGAGCATGCTTTTGATCTTCCTCATATTCTCTTCACTTTTTAAGAACATTACCAGACTATATTTGCAGCTTAGTCCTGCTCCCCTCAATGTGACTAGGCTCTTAACTCCTACCTCTATGTTATCTCGGTGTAACTTTTTGAGTCTCAAAGAGTTACTTGTGAAAAGGCCCTCTCTTTGAAGTATCTAGAGGAAGATCTTTCCTATATGACCGATAATAAATCCCTTAGTATTTATGGCTTCTCTTGTGAGTTCTACAAGTCCCTTTGGGACACTATCGAGCTTGATCTTCTCAAATTTATTAGGAGGTCTTCTCTAGGGGTTCTTTAGGCCCTATTATTAATCAAGAGATTATTAAATTTATCCCTAAATATAGTGATCCAAAAATCATCAAAAATTGGAGGTTTATTACTCTCCTTAATATTTCCTATGAGATCATCGTCAAAGCCTTGGATTTGCATGTTAACCATCTCCTTCCCATCACAATGCACCTAGAGCAAACTGGCTTCATTTGGGGAAGGTTCATCCTTAACATCATTATTATTATCTAGGAAGGCATAGAGTGGGCTCGTAATTCTAACCAACGATCCCTATTCATAAAAATTAACTTTGAGAAAGCCTACGATAAGATCAATTGGTCATTCATTCTGGCCATGCTTAAAGCTCTTGGTTTTGGCCCCTCCTTCATTAGCTCTATGGAGATGTTGTTCACTAAGGCTTTGACTATTTTATCCATTAATAGGCATAAGTCCTTAGTCATTAGGATCTTTTTTTCCATTCGATAGGGATACCCTTTGGTGTCGTCCCTATATGTCCTCACCGATGAAGGGTTTGGCTATTTATAAACTCACCATATCACTCAAGGTTCTATTCAGGGAATTTATCTCCTGAAGGTGAGTCTCCATCGATCAACGATCATTTTTCTAATGATTATTTCCTCATGCTTATTGAGGATTAATGTGTTATTCAATAGGTATTTTTCTACTTGGATACTTTTTGTTTAGCTTCTGGTTCCTCCATTCAATGGAGAAAGACTCAATGTTACAAGCAATATCTTGACATAATGCCCCACTAGCTTAGTCAATGTTAGTGGAGGATCATCCAGGAAGGGAAATATTTCACTTTTTAGATATTCCTTTTTCCTTTAACATTTCAATGATAGGGCTATGGAAGTATGTCATTAACAGGGTGGAATAGAAACTTATCTATTGGTCCACCAAGAAGCTCTTCCTTGCTAGTAAATTCTAAATTTGCTCAAAAGTCCTTGTGACCACCCATGTTTATTATTCTTCCTACTAGGTCCCATCAAAAAACTCCTATAAGAAGCTTTATAAGCTTCTGCAAGGCTTTTTATGATCCTCTTACAATAGTGGTTTGGGATTCCATCATGTTTCTTGGGAGTATTATTGTATCCCCAGAAGCCATGGTGGGCTTGAATTTCTCAATACCTAGTGTCAAGGTTGGGCCCTTTGTGTTAAGTGGGTCATTAGAGCCCTTATGGCTAATGAGGCCTAAAATATTATCATCCCTCACTATATCTATGAAGATTCCCCTTTTTATTGTAAGATTTGGAGGGTTATGGGTTTCCCTTACCTCCTTGTTGCTCTTGTGTCTATCAAAGTGATAGGATCCTTCATCATCAGGAGCATTTGGAAAGCTTGGGAGAGTGTTAAGCCTTGGCTAAGATGGAATGGTTAGAAATTTTGGCATGGCTGCTCCATCAACCAAATGAATGTTTGGTGGTCACTTGTCATCACCTACCAAGGTTCTCCACTTGTGTAGGTTCCCTGGGTTCATGCACTTAGATTTTTTTGTAAAGGTGTGTGATGTATCACCAATTTATTTTCTCATCCTACCAGGATTGGATCCCTTGGGATGAATTTAGAGTCAAATTTGGGCTTATGCACTATGACAATGACATGTTTGAGGCCATCAAGGATGCTCTCCCTGACTCCATGTTTCATAATTTTTTTATGTTTTTGTAATGACCTTGGTGGAAAGAGTAGAAGTGGTATCCAAATACTCCTCTATGAAATTACAAGGCCCATTTAGGGTATAAATGGATCTATCATTGCATCCCCATGATTGATAAGCTCAATCAACGATGAAATGTCTCTTTCCCTTAGCCTGTTTGGATATGCAGGTTCCAGACTCAAGGGCTTCCTATTGGGGATCGTCTCCAATATTTAGGCATCCCTAATCATTCTTTCCATTTATATCTTCAATCTGAGGACTTTATCCATATTTTTTGGTTCTGTGCTCATGCTTATTCCCTTTGCGAGTGGTTTTTTTCCCTTTTTTAGACCCTATTCCTATTCCATGCTTGAGTGGAAGAATATCATTAATGAGAGACCCCCGACTCTTGTCGGTTATTTTCTTTGAAGAGTGACACTTGTTTCTTGTGGTAGTCATGTACAACATTTGGAAATCTAGAAATGATTATATCTTTGGTAAGTGTTCTTCCTCTCTTCACATCTCTGCTTTTGAGAAATCTAATATTATTTCATCTGTGTAGTTTCATATTGCGATTCACACCAGTAAGGTGACTATGGAGATCTCTTATCTTCAAGAGCTTATTGATCATTAGGGGAATGCTTTGTGCACAAGTGGTTGGGTTCCTCTTAAGCAATATTATCCTCAAAGTCGATCCAGGTCTAAACAACATTGTTGCTCGACCCCAAATCACACTCCTACCCCAACTCAATGTCACCCTCCTTATATATCTGGCCTTACTCCTCTCTCTCATATGGCTTCTCAGCTCAACACCTGGGTTAAGTCAGGTGCTCCAATTTTTGCTGCCAACGAGGACCTATTTACCATAACTAGGAATATGTTCCCAATACTTCTTCTTGGAAGGGATGGGGTTCAACCAAGTCTCATGATGATAATGCTAGGTGGGATTCAGTCCCAGTGGTGGCTAAACTCATATAATTATTCTTCATCATTGTGGGGATTCCCTTTTTTTTCTTTTGCTATTATGGTGTACACTCAATCATCATTTTCAGTATGTAATCATTTTGTTAGCTAGTTGATAGTGTTTGCCCACCAGTTTTATAAGGTAGTTTTGATTAACTGTTAGTTGGTTTCTTGGTTTTTCGTGTTGTTTTTACGGTAGTGGTTTTTTGGTTGATGGCATTGGCCATATGTCATGTTTATCCATCTATTTTTTTATTTATAAAAATATATTCTATTACTTCTTTAATATAATACTTTTTACATATATATGGATGGGAGAGGACTACTCAATCCTATACCCTATATATCTAAGGGTTTATTATACTACACAAATAATATATATATAAACACCTAAAACACGTCATGTTTAGGAGACTACTCATATGGGCACCTTTGCAGACCATATGAATGATCTTGGACCTTGCCAAGACTAAGTAGTGGTTTTAACCACTCATATAGGGTAGTCTAGTCCTATGCAACCCTAGCCGCTGATGAAATCGACAAATGCCTCTACATTTATTGATGATCAGAGCAACTACTGACGGTGATAACGACTATGGAAAACTTGCTTATAGTCATGCCTGTCGATAGCAGCTGAACCTATAATTGGTTTGAGCTACCAAAGCCAAGTGAAATATGTTGCGCCTAACAAATTCTTGAACGGTTGGGAGGCCTAAGCTTCTGGATGCATATTTCCAACTACATGAGCACAAGTACTTCTTGATATTGGCTTCCTTGATATTGGCTTTCTTGATATTTCTAAAAGATCTCAAAATTTGATTGCAAATCCAATTCAATTCATGTGCTAATCACATAGTGGAGCTCTACTGGATCGAGAAGCGAATCATCATCCCTTTGAGGTGTAGCGAAGCCTTATCCAATTGGAGAATGACATATGTTTACCTAGATTATGGGGGTCAGAAAATCGTAGAAATATAAGATTCATATTTTCATCAAAATTTTCACTTTTAATTTATAGTTACAGTTTACAGCCCGCAGGCTTACAATTTTTTTGTTGTAATCTTACAATACTAGCCCGCAGGCATAGTTTGCTATTTTCTAATGCAATCTCTAGCACACCACCACTCTCCTATTACATGCCTGGGTTTTTATAGAGGACCCGACCCTCTGAATCAAAAACTTCGATCTGATCTGCAGCTCTTCGGCTTTCACAGCTTTCTCACTCCACGGACCCTTGTGCAACTGCCTCACGTTTGACGAATCTGCTACATGCCTACGAATCCAAGCTTACTCTGTTCCTGGTGCAAACAACCTCACGTTTAGGGAATCTATCTACACTGCCTAGGAATTCAAGCTTTTTTGGAAGGAAGAACAACGCAGCAGGGCCAGAACGGCCCTTTGGTTATCGCATCTACAACCCTGCCTCTCGTCATTCTCCAACCCCTTGTGCATGCCTCGGCTTGCCCTTTTATAATTTCTATGCGATGATCTATCTTCCATTCATGGCCCTTCATTTCAGATTCTCGTGCCTCTTCGTCTGTCGTGACTCTTCATCTTCGTCCGCTTTCACTGCACCTTGGTGCCACGTGTTGTCTAGTGCTGCCACGTGTCGTTCAATGAACTCATTCTGCAACGGCCTCCCGAAAATGTTGCATGTCACGATATCATGATGTTTTGGCTGCCTTGCTCTCTCCTTTCTCTTTAGGTCATGAAATCGCGACGTGTCGTGACTTCGTGACACTTTTCCCTTTATCCGCTTCCTCTTCTCTTCTAGTCATGAAAATGCGACATGTCACGAAATCGCGACATCTTTTCCTCTCTGCTCTCTCTCGCTTCGTCGGGTCATGAAAATGTGACATGTCGTGAAATCGTGACATCTTTCTCCTCCGGCTCCTTCTCCTACCTCCTGGTCGTGAAAATGCGACATGTCACGAAATCGTGACATCTTCCCCCTCGGGTTCCTTCTTCACCTTCTAGTCATGAAAATGCGACATGTCGTGAAATTGCGACATCTTCCTCCACTGGCTTCTTCACTTGCCTTTTGGTCGCAAAAATGTGACATGTCGCGAAATCGTGACATTCTTCCCTTCAGGCTCCTTCTTCGCCTCCTGGTCGCGAAAATGCAACATGTCGTGAAATCACGACATCTTCCCCCCTCGGGCTCCTTCTTCGCCTTCTGGTCGCGAAAATGCGACATGTCATGAAATCGCGACATCTTTCTCCTTAGGCTGCTTCGTCGTTTTCTGGTCATGAAAATGTGACATGTCACAAAATCATGACATCTTCTCCACTGCACCTTCTCTCTCCTCTACAGGTCGCGAAACTGCGACATGTCACGAAATCATGACATCTCCTCGTCTATGCCATCTCTCTCCTTTCGGTGTCGCGATATCACGACACTTTTTTTGTCGCGATATCACGACAATTTTAATTCTCGTCGACTCTCATCTACGAGTCGCGATAACATGACATGTCGTGATATCGTGACATCTTTCGTCTGTTGCTTCTCTCTCTACTTTGTGTCACGATATCGTGACACTTTTTCTGTCGTGATATCGTGACAGTTTTCCTCCTCATCTCTCCCCTCTTTTGGTCACGATTTTGCGACATGTCGCGAAATCGCGACAGCTTCCTTCCTTAGCCAATTTTTCAAAAGTGGCCCTCCTGCCACTGGATGCTTCTGCATCAGGTGCTACTGGATGCTCCTGCATCAGACACCTGGGGTTGATGGAGAAGTGACCTTCACTTCTGTACTATTCTATCACCTTCTTCTACACAGGGACTCAAACTCTCATTAATCAACCCTCTATCTTCTCACCACTTTTCCATAGATCCTGGTGCAAGCTGCCTCACGTTCGGTGCTCTACTTACACGCTCAGAATATTCTAGCTCTGATACCACTTGATGGGGGTCAAAAAATCGTAGAAATTCTAAGATTCATATTTTCATCAAAATTTTCACTTTTAATTTACAGTTCAGTTTACAGCCCATAGGCTTACAATTTTTCTATTGTAATCTTACAATACTAGCCCGTAGGCATAGTTTGCTATTCTCTAATGCAATCTCTAGTGCACCACCACTCTCCTATTACACGCCTGGGTTTTTATAGAGGACCCAACCCTCTGAATCAAAAACTCTGATTTGATCTATAGCTCTTCGGCTTTCATAGCTTTCTCACTCCATGGACCTTGGTGCAACTGCCTCACGTTCGGCGAATCTGCTACACGCCTACGAATCCAAGCTTACTCTGTTCCTAGTGCAAACTGCCTCACGTTCGGTGAATCTATCTGCACTACCCAGGAACTCAAGCTTTTCTAGAAGGAAGAACAATGCAGCAGGGCCAAAACGGCCCTCTGGTTATCGCATCTGCAACCCTGCCTCTCATCATTCTCCAACCCCTTGTGCATGCCTCGAATTGCCCTTTTATAATTTTTATGCGATGATCTATCTTCCATTCATGGCCCTTCGTTTCAGATTCTCGTGCCTCTTCATCTACCGTGACTCTTCGTCTTCGTCCGCTTTCACTGCACCTTGGTGCCACGTGTTGTCTAGTGCTGCCACGTGTCATTCAATGAACTCATTCTGCAACGGCCTCCCAAAAATGTTGCATGTCACGATATCACGACGTTTCGGCTTCCTTGCTCTCTCCTTTCTCTTCGGTTCGTGAAATCACGACGTGTCGCAACTTCGTGACACTTTTCCCTTTATCCGCTTCCTCTTCTCTTCTAGTCACGAAAATGCGACATGTCACAAAATCACGACATATTTTCCTCTCTGCTCTCTCTCGCTTTGTCGGGTCATGAAAATGCGACATGTCACAAAATCGTGACATCTTTCTCCTCTGGCTCCTTCTCTCGCCTCCTGGTCGCAAAAATGCGACATGTCACGAAATCGTGACATCTTCCCCCTCGGGTTCCTTCTTCGCCTTCTGGTCACGAAAATGTGACATGTCATGAAATCACGACATCTTCCTCTGCTGGCTTCTTCACTTGCCTTCTGGTCACGAAAATGCGACATGTCACAAAATTGCGACATTCTTCCCTTCGGGCTCCTTCTTCGCCTCTTGGTCGTGAAAATGCGACATGTCACGAAATCGTGACATCTTCCCCCCTCGGGCTCCTTCTTCGCCTTCTGGTCATGAAAATGTGACATGTCATGAAATCACGACATCTTTCTCCTTCGGTTGCTTTGTCGTCTTCTGGTCATGAAAATGCGACATGTCGTGAAATCGTGACATCTTCTCCACTGCGCCTTCTCTCTCCTCTGCAGGTCACGAAACTGTGACATGTCATGAAATCGTGACATCTCCTCGTCTGCGCCATCTCTCTCCTTTTGGTGTCGCGATATCATGACACTTTTTTTGTCGCGATATCGCGACAGTTTTCATTCTCGCCGACTCTTTCATCTGCGGGTCGCAATAACGCGACATGTCGCGATATCGTGACATCTTTCATTCGCTACTTCTATCTCTACTTTGTGTCGCGATATCGCGACACTTTTTCTGTCGCTATATCACAACAGTTTTCCTCCTTCTCATCTCTCCCCTCTTTTGGTCACGATTTCGCGACATGTCGCGAAATCACGACGGCTTCCTTCCTTAGCCAATTTTTCAGAAGTGGCCCTTCTGCCACTGGATGCTTCTGCATCAGGTGCTACTGGATGCTCCTGCATCACTATAAATTGTGGATTACCTAGATTAAGAGTAACCTAGCTTGTTCCAGAGTCAAATAAAGATAGATTGACTCCAAATTCAATCGCAAAACCGCTTGCCAAGACACAAGCAACTTTTAAACATCAATTACATAGAATATTGAGCAATATCAAACTAATATTTAGAGAGAAAATACTTCATCCTGGTCCTTGTTTTTGATAGTAGACCACATGATTAGCCATCAAATTTGATAGCGACTAGTAGAGCCAGCTAATCTGGTTGAAAATGACTAGGGTCTAATTCAATATTTTTTGTACTTAGTCATTAGATTTATGTTTCCTTACACTTAATTCGCTTCATATGACATAGATTAGCTGTTTTAATTTAGTTTTTATACTTCATTTACAATATTTCAAGCATTTCATCTTATATTTCTGCATTTGTTTTCTTTCTTACATTTATCTTGAAACTAGCCTCATCTTGAGAGGCATCATGTGCTATTGATGTGTTTACTAGTTTCTTTGTGTGCAGGTGACAGGAACAATCAAGGATCCAAGAGCATCATTGAGATCATACTTCTTGACATCAAAGAAGGAGGCATCTAATAAGCCCTCATATAAGCAAAGTAGTGGAGGAGTGAAAATCATTGTAATGCATCTCTCCCTTTGAAAGGGCCACAACATTTTATAGTAATTGTATCAAATTGAGGGATTCCCTAAGAGGGAAGGATGTCATCAAGATTCATTATTATTAATAAAGAGCACCCCATATTTTATTCATTTTTATCTTGCAATGATAACATGTTTTCCTAGTTTTAATTTGTTATATGCTTACAAATAGATAGATGCATGATTTTTACATTTTACAAGTGGCGATCACGACTAGATCAGCCCTATTTTTGTGCTATTTACTAATGTTTATGTATTTTTCCTTAATGTAGGTACAACCACTCTAATTGATAGTGGCTATGTCACATCCCACCTTGGAAGACTATTTTTAAGTTGCTATATGTGTAATGGTAGCCGATTTCAATGCTTTAAATAGTTGCATTGTATTTGTCTAAAGAAAATGATGCTGCATTGCTTGATTGCAGGAACATTTATTTTTATAGGTGGAAGACTAACCACTAAAGGGAAATGATGACTATGACAACTCAACAGGTAAATCTCATAATCCTATCATCACTAGTTACCTCCCTGATGGCGGTGTTACTTGAGTATTACTCTAAAAAGTCCCGCACAATCAAAGGAAAAATGGTGATGGGGGATACTGAGCACATGCATTGAATGCTTGTATGCCATTTGTGTGATTTATATTTGATTTCTTGATTAAGTTGCATGAGATTAGTTTAAGAAAATTTTACTTGAAAATGCACATTAAATAATATTTTTGCATTTTTCAAATTACCTTAATATATATATATCATGCAATTTATCATGATTTAGTGAAATATTAATTTGAGCAATTTCTAAAGTAAAGGATTTGCTTTGTTGAGCATGCTTATTGAATCTAATTGATCCTATTTTAGATGGAAATTAGGTAGTTTGTTTTTATGAGCTTGTTCAATTTTAAATTGGATTAAACATGAAAAAAAAATTACCTTGTAGATTTAAATAATAAATCTTTCCTTCATATGGATACTTTGGGAAGGTTGAAATAGTGGATAAGATTCTGCTCTTATCTCTATGGATTTTCTTTTCATTAATATATATATATATATATATATATATATATATATATATATATATAATTAAATAGAAGCATATTTTTTGAAAGAAAGAAAGTAGAATAAATAAAAAATACATATATTTAAAAACATATTTCTTGCCTAAGAAGAAGAAGGTTATAAATTGCCATTGAAAAGGAATGGTATGTTATGTTATGCTGAACTCGAGAAGCTAGAGGGGAAGTGCAAATTCAATAGGAGTCACCACTTTGTTGGAGTACCAGGTGGGAGCTTTCCACTACACTTTATTTTTAAAAAAATAATCTATAAGTCTGTTTGGTATCTTATTCAATGACTTGTTTGAAACATGCTTTAGAATGTAAATATACATGTTGTAGTCCACCTTGGTTAATCTAGATATTATTTCCTTTATATTCACTTAAAATATTGGTTTGCATGTTTGGGAGAACATACCCTATTGGGAATTTAAGCTATGATTTTGTTTGAATCTGTTGTATATCAACCATTTAATTATCTGCAAATGGTGTTATTAATGCTAATTGAATAATATATCTTTATGGTGTGTATTCCTTCATTATAACTACACCATATGCATGGGAATTTAATGGATGACTTTAAAATGTTGTTCCCACCCTATTCAATCATTGCCTGCGCGTATGTTTAGGGCACTCCTCTATTTACATAATAATCAATGAATGAGCTTGCATGGGTATATTATAGATAGCCACGATAGATCCTGTACGATGAGTTCAGACCAAAGACATCAAACTTGTAGGCATTGATTGATGATGTAAAATCTTCTCGATTGTTGTTTAATCAATTACAAGTTCACCTGTAATTGCAAGGCTAATATTGTAATTGTAATGGTACCCATGTCTTTGTATTCATCAATACCAGCATTGTGCAATCAATATTTAATCACCCAAGCAGTCTATCCTTGATCAGTTGCTAATAGTGGGGCCTTATTCGGTCAGACATGTCAATTTTTGATGGAAAATTATTCCACTTTAATACCTCTTCTATATCAGGTTGTGTTGTATTCCAACGTATGTGCTATCCATGGAAGTTTTGCTATGAAAAAATCTCAGAGTGCTCTGAATCACTTAGTCACCACAACTATAGAGATTGAACAGTTAGATTTAGGTCACGTCAGACTTGACTCCTTTCTTTGATGATAGATTTTCATCGACTGGTTCTAAGCATGCACTAAATTTGATGTATTATGGCCACAACAAACGGGCGCATAACTGATGGAGTATTGGTTCGATGACATCATTTTTCCATGAAGGATGCCAGGAATAACTGAGCCTCCTACACTATCCAATGCCACCCCTGTGAAAGATTGAAACAACAACTTTTAATCCAATACCACCAATTAGAGTATTTGGTATTAAGGCATTCTAATTAGGGTCGAATAAATGGGCTTTAATGCATAAAATATCTGCCTATTACAGTATAACTTGGAATTCCAAGAAGACGTCGACCCCTCGGATATAAAAAATAAATCATCTCGAAAGACTTTCAAAAGCTTAAGATGCTTTGGATGTTTCTTATTAGTTGAGTTAAGGTATAACTTGTGAATTCTTAAATACCTTAGTGGTTGAATATAAAGGAGATTTATGTTATAAACTAAAAAATTAGATGTATGGTCAAAGAGGAATCACCAAATATTTATTTTCCTTGTACTTGATAATGTATGAAGACCTATGATATATTTTATATTTTCATAGGGAAAGATTACTAATACACAAAATCTAGGATAAAGTATTATTATAAAGTTAAGATGGATGGTTTTCAAACACTAGTTTGAACTGTATGAATGGAAAAAAAATATTAAATGAAGTCATAGATCTTGTATGTGACTATGGTAAAGAATAGTAGTGTGTAATAAACTACATTTTATTTTATTAAAATTTGAATGACTTTAAAACTAAAGCAATTTTCTTTATTTTTGGAATGAGTGGAAAATCAGATTGAAACCAATTAGATTTGTAAATATTGGTTTTGTTTTGGTAAAATTTGTAAATGGATATAACCATCTAGAAGAATGGAAAATATTCTAGTTTTGGAAGGATGGATTGGTGTCCATTCCTTGGGAAGAGGTATGGGACTCTTCCCTAAGTTTGGTGATATTCCAAACAAATGATGGTTGGAATTATGAATCAATCCTTATTTATGAAAATATTAAGGATGGATGAATCATCTACTCATGATTGGTGATTTCTTTGTATGTGATATACATTTGGAAAAGATGTGATGCATGATTGCATATAAAATGATGAATGAGATTAAGAATTAATCCTTGTTATGATGAATGAATTGTTTATTCATGCTTGGTGATTTTCTATGTTAAATGTGGGAAGTAAATGGAGGTAATGATTTTAGTGAAATTATAGATTTTGTATGTAAAATACATACTATGATTTATTATGAAATATTTAATGAATGGAATCCATTAGAAGAATGGATGATCTTGGTGTCCATCCAGGAAGAGGTATGGGACTCTTCCAAACATCCCTAACAATCAAAGGAATGGCATTTATGATTGGGATTAGAAAAGTAAATTATTTAGAGATGGACCGTGATGCTAGATGATTTATGGGAATTTATGGGGATTTCCTCTTTTGAGAGATTGATTGAATAGTATTAAAGCAAATATTGGAGGTAAATTTGGTATCGTTTGGAGATAAGAGAAATAATATTTGGATTGGATTTGATAACCAAATTAGCAAGATAATTAGAGATTATGTTGGATCAAATTTTGGGAAAATTTTGATAACAATTTACAAATGCATTCTTGAAAACTTTATGATAGAGGATGAAATAATTGAATGCATATTGGGATCCAGTGATGGAAATGAATTGATTTGAGAGCTAACCTTGGATTGAAATATAAAAATTGTGTAGGATATTTGATGCATTTTTAGCTCACATTTGGGAAGAGAATTGATAGGATTTGGAAAGTAATGAAATGAATCTTGGATCAAATTTAGGAAGCAAATTTGATAGCAATTGAGAATCAATTGAATAGATTAATATGTTGTATTCAATGGGGAATTAGACCCCTATTGGTTTGTATATAATCAAAGGAAATAGCTTTAGTATAATGAGCTTTATATTACCCATGCTAAACCTCTAAGGGTTTACTCTTATTAACCTAATATTAAGGAGAAATATGGTTGACATGGGTTGGTACAATAGGATATAATTATGAAATGATAGATAATTTAAGTTATTAGCTTGAATTATTAATTTAGGAAGAATGGTTTATTAATGAATTAATGGTATGGGACATTAATTCATGGATTGACTTTGTGTCAATTATGTAGAATGAATTTGGAATTCATTCTTGAGGGAACTTATATGGTTCTCTCTAACATCGATACGACTTCTCCAAAATAAGATTCCAATGATTATCATAAACATAAGAAAATTCTTAGGATGGCTTAGAGGAAGAAATCAATAGATTCCTTAATTGCATCATGAGTTTAAAGGGACAAATGAATTCCTTATTGGTATGGGAAATATCTTAATGATATAATGATGACTTAGAGAAAGGAATTAGGAAAATTCCTTAATTGCATCATGAGTTTAAAGGAATAAATGGATTCCTTATTGGTATGGGAAATACCTTAATGATATAATGATGACTTAGAGAAAGGAATTAGGAAAATTCCTTAATTGCATCATGAATTTGATAAGGAACGATTGTATTCCTTGCCATGTATAATTGATTGAAAGGGACCCATAGTGGCCCTTCTATATTTGTAATATTTGACATCCTGAGTTTATGAATATGAGGAAAGTACATATTTTGGAGGTTGGGTTTATTCCCCATGAGGGTTCCCAGGATAAACAATGTGTCACTCTATTTGTGGTTTGATGTGTTAATTCTTGTGCATGTTGCTTTTACTTCAAAATGAAAATGATTTAAGTGGATGAGATGGTTAAATGCTTGATGAAACAGTTATGCAATTCTTAGATTATGACAATGTGTACTATGATGCAAGGAATGTATGCTTAACTTTAATATGTTGATGATTTAATGATATTTGATTATGTCAATTATTTTCTAAAATGTATTGGGTAATTATGAATGATGTAGTTAGCTAGCTTTACCTTTCAACAACTAGCACTTGATGTATTCAATGGTTGTATGGATGCAAAAAGTAGAATGTAATGGAATGTAAATCTTGCTCAATTGATTAACTCATGTGTGCTACAATCTCAAGAATCATAATGTAATGGATTATATCCCTCAAGGATTAATTGAATTATGTCCACCTCATAAACATTCATGGTTGGTATAACCTAAATCATTATGATAACAAATTATGGATTAATCCGAGTGGAAACTCGGAGTGGGCACTCCCATGATGGAAAAATAATGTCCTTTTATAATGAACTTAATTGATTCATAACAAAAGGGTTGCCTAAATAAAAAGGGTGGACAAATAAGCCTTAAGAAGTATAAGGTAATATAATCATGGCATTCCAAGGATTATGTAATTTTAATCACGTGTAGTGATTTTGTTATCCCATCGAGAAGATGTGGGTAGGATCTAAGATCCATGAATAACCATTATTGAGGTTATTTCATTATGATGGTTTTCCATCTTCAAGGCATTCACCTATATACTGGTCTTAGCGGACAATATGGTTAAGGGTGATTTCCCTTTTAAGAGGGATGAAATTTAACGCTTGGCCAACGTTCCCATATCCGAGTGGTATGAGGGTATTGTAGAAGCTGATCACTTCTACTCAAGAGTGACTCTAATCAAGTCTTAATAACTCTTGATGCTATTTGCCTTGATAGCTTACAATCCAAATGGAATGATTCTATTTTAGTCCATGATTATGACCCTTGCCTCATGAAATATGAATGTTTATATATATAAAAAAAAATTATGGTAACAAATGGGGTTGTTACAGTTGGTATCAGAGCCCAGGCTAACTAATAGATTCTAGTTAGATCTAGGTTAGCAAAATATTTGGGCATGAAACAATAGCATGAGAGAAACTCAAAACATAAAATTCCACAACTCTAAACAATGCACTCTTGGTAAGGATAAGTCAATACTTGAGATTGTCGATGCTTGAGTTTCTCTTTCTCCCATGAATAGATCCATAGTTATTCGAAAGTGGAAGAGCTAAGCGAACCCTCCTTCCATGGGTTTTAAGCGATGTACCTTAGAATATTTTGGGAAACTACTCGACATCTATGTTTCTTGAATTACTCTTTATTTTCAAGTGCATATGAACAAGAGGGATCATAAGTTGGTTCAAATCCGCTAAAGAACCCCTTGAATTAAGGTTATCAAATTATTTTGGATAACTTGTTAATTGCTTAGGCCAATGGCTCAAAGTGGAACATTGTGGGAATAAGAATTAAGTGAGTTGAAATTTAGTCCCTAGAAATAGCCTAAAAGAAGATAAAAATCTTCGATATAGTCCAAAAAGTGTAGTCACAGAACTACCCATCATCGGACTATAGATGTTCTTGGATTAAAATTCTGGGTATATCTAAATTTGGCATACTGTAGTATACAAGACAAGATAAAAGAATGTTTTCTTTAATTAATTCTCATTACAATTTGACCTTTGGCCAAGAAGTTGAATATCTCAACCATGATGAATTCTGGTGGATTGTTATTTTGTTTAGCAACGGTTCACCCAGAGATAGCTACATCCTGAACCTTTACCATGGTTGAAGATATCATATTGCTTTGTTGTAAAGTAGTAGATGTGCTCTGCGCTATTTAAGCATTGAAATATGTCCTAAAACAATATGTTCTATGTGTTAGTAGACTAAACTTTGGAAGGTCGTAAATGTGTGTTTTTATATAAGAAGTGATGAACAAAGGTGACTTTTATCAATTAAAACATTAAATATAGGGGATAGAAGTTAGAATTACAACTTGAGGAAAGATTGTAATCTAACATTATTATTTATATATCAGGAAATGGCCCCTAAAGTAGAACGCAAAGAGGACACATTATCTCGTAAGATGAAGCAAACTAAAAGTCTTGGAGGAGAGTTGAAAATATCAAATGAAGTGGTGGAGGACCTTTTTGCGATGAATTTTGAGTTGAGAGAACAAGTAAATGATCTTAAGAAACAACTGGTCCAACAGGGCCAACTTCCAGATAACTTGGAAGCTCAAAAGTGCAAATTTGGAACATTGTGAGGCAAGTCCAATTCACAAGAAAAGAGGTCTATTTTCAACTATGCCATTTTGTTAGAACCCGAATGAAAAATTTTAAGGAAGAGAAAGAGTGTTGGTTTTATGAAGTGGGAGCAAGAACAAAATTGAAAAAAGAAGCAAGATCGCTTCAAGAAGGGACTCTAGAAAATCGAGACTAATGAGTTACAAGAATCATCTTCCATTGTGCAAGAAAAGGAAAAGAAACATGTAGGTCCTCTGGGGGGATGCTTTACATGTAAAGGAAAACATTATGCAAAAAGATGCCCACAATGTGCAAGAACAAGTAAAATTGTGATGAATCACAAAATCCACGTTGCCATCGAAAGTCCAAATTTGGAAGGGCAAGCTACTCTATCACTCACAAATGATGGTGAATCCCTTAGTCATTCCAATGAAATCAACTAAAATTCTAGAGTTTCACCCCAAGACTATGAGGAAGTGCAATATTTTGAAAAGACACTATCCTTATTTATTTAATGATGCTATGTAATAATATAGGCTGAACTATGGACCACTTATGCAAAGTGGAAACTATGCCAAAAACTATGTTTTATTTTTTGTTATGTAATAATGCAAGAAAATACAAAGGACTGTGTTTAATCTAAGGGGGGAGTATGTCACATCCCACCTTGGAAGACTATTTTTAAGTTGCTATTTGTGTAATGGTAGCCGGTTTCAATGCTTAAAATAGTTGCATTGTATTTGTCAAAATAAAATGATGTTGCATTGCTTGATTGCAAGAACATTTATTTTCATAGGTGGAAGACTGACCACCAAAGGAAAATGATGACTATGACAACTCAACAGGTAAAGGTCATAATCCTATCATCACTGGTTACCTCCCTGATGGCAATGTTACTTGAGTATTACTCTAAAAAATCCTGCAAATCAAAGGAAAAATGGTGATGGGGGATACTGAGCACATGCATTGAATGCTTGTATGCCATTTGTGTGATTTATATTTGATTTCCTAATTAAGTTGCATGAGATTAGTTTAATAAAATTTTACTTGAAAATGCACATTAAATAATATTTTGCATTTTTCAAATTACCTTTATATATATATATATATCATGCAATTTATCATGATTTAGTGAAATCTTAATTTGAGCAATTTCTAAAGTAAAGGATTTTCTTTGTTGAGCATGCTTATTAGATCTAATTGATCCTATTTTAGAAGGAAATTAGGTAGGTTTTTTTATGAGCTTGTTCAATTTTAAATTGGATTAAAACATGAAAAGAAAAAAAAATACTTTGTAGATTTAAATAATAAATATTTCCTTCATATGGCTACTTTGGGAAGGTTGAAATAGTGGACCTTGGGTGAGAAAAAGAAGATAAAATAAATAAAATATATATCTATAATTAGAAGCATCTTATATGAAAGAAAGAAAGTAGAATAAATAAAAATACATATATTTATAAACATATTTCTTGCCTAAGAAGAAAGAAGGTTATAAATTTCCATTGAAAAGGGATAGTATGTTATGTTATGTTGGACTGGAGAAGCTAGAGGGGAAGTGCAAATTCAATAGGAGTCACCAATCTACTAGAGTACCAGTTGGGAGCTTTACACTACACTTTATTTATAAAAAAAAAGATAATCTATATGTCTGTTTGGTGTCTTATTCAATGAATTGTTTGAAACATGCTTTAGAATGTAAATATACATGTTGTAGTCCACCTTGGTTAATCCAGATATTATTTCCTTTATAATCACTTAAAACCTTGGTCTGTGTGTTTGGGATAACATACCCTATTGTGAATTTAAGCTATGATTTTATTTGAATCAATTGTATATCAACCATTTAATTGTTTGCAAATGGTGCTCTTAATGCTGATTGAATAATATATCTTTATGGTGTGTATTCCTTCATTACAACTGCACCATACGTGTGGGAATTTAATGGACAACTTTAAAATGTTGTTCCCACCTTGTTCAATCATCGCCTGTGCGCATGTTTAGGGTATTCCTCTATTTACATAATACTCAATAAATAAGCTTGCATGGGTATATTATAGATGGCCATGATAGGTCCTGCACGATGATTTCAGACCAAAGACATCAAACTTGTAGGCATTGATTGATGGTGTAAAATCTTCTTGATTGTTATTTAATCAATTATGAGTTCACTTGTAATTGCAAGGCTAATATTGGAATCATAATGGTACCCCTATCTATTGCATTTATTAATACCAACACTATGTAGTTGGATATTTAATCACCTAAGCAGTCTATCCTCGATCATTTGCTAATAGTGGGGCCTTATCCTGCCAGACATGTCAATTTTTTTTGGAAAATAATTCCACTTTAATACCTCTTCTACCTTAGGTTTTATTGTATTCCAATGTCTATGCTATCCATGGAAGTTTTGCTATGAACAAATCTCAAAGTGCTCTGAATCACTTAGTCACCCAAACCATAGCGATTGAACAGTTATATTTGGGTTGCATTAGACTTGACTCCTTTCTCTGATGATATATTTTCATCATCTAGTTCTAAGCATGCACTGAATTCGATGCATTCTGGCCACAATAAACGAGTGTAGAACTAATGTCGTCTTGGTTCAATGGCATCATGGTTCCACGAAGGACTTCAGGAATGATTGAGCCTCCTACGTTGTCCAATATCACCCCTGTGAAAGATTGAAACAACAACTATTAATTCAATACCACCAATTAGAGTTTTTGGTATTAAGGCATCCAATTAGGGTCCTCGATTAAATGGGTTGTAATGCATAAAATCTCTTCCTATTACGGTATAAATTAGAATTCCAGGAAGACATCGACCGCTCAGATATAAACAATAAATCATATTGAAAGACTTTCAAAATCTTAAGATGCTAAAAATAACTTATGATCCCTCTTGTTCATACGCACTTGAAAATAAAGAGTAAGTAAGTCAAAAAGTGGAACATTGTGGAAATACGAATTAAGTGAGTTGAAATTTAGTCCCTAGAAATAGCCTAAAAGAAGATAAAAATCTTCGATATAGTCCAAAAAGTGTGGTCACAGAACTACCCATCATCAGACTATAGATGTTCTTGGATTAAAATTTTGGGTATATCTAAATTTGGCATATTGTAGTATACAGGATAAGATAAAAGAATGTTTTCTTAATTAATTCTCATTACAATTTGACCTTTGGCCAAGAAGTTGAATATCTCAACCATGACGAATTATAGTAGATTGCTATTTTGTTTAGCAATGGTTCACCCAGAGATAGCCGCAACTTGAACCTTTACCATGGTTGAAGATATCATCTTGCTTTATCGTAAATTAGTAGATGTGCTTTGCACTATTTAAGCATTGAAATATATCCTAAAGCAATATGTTCTATGTGTCAGTAGACTAAACTCTGGAAGGTCGTAAACATGTGTTTTTATATAAGAAGTGACTATTCCATGAGTAAGTTAGTTTTTTATGACCTTAATAGACTAGCAATAGTAGCGATGAACAAAGGTGACTTTTATCAATTAAAATATTAAAGATAGGGGATATAAGTTCTAATTACAACTTGAGGAAAGATTGTAATCTAACATTATTATTTATATATCAGGAAATGGCCCCTAAAGTAGAACGCGAAGAAGACACATTATCTTGCAAGATGAATCAAAATAAAATTCTTGGAGGAGAGTTGAAAATATCAAATGAAATAGTGGAGGACCTTTTTGCGATGAATTTTGAGTTGAGAGAACAAGTAAATGATCTTAAGAAACAACTGGTCCAACAAGGCCAACTGCTAGATAACTTGGAAGCTCAAAAGTGCAAATTTAGGACATTGCGAGGCAAGTCCAATTCATAGGAAAAGAGGCCTATTTTCAATTATGCCATTTTGTTAGAACCCGAAATTTTTTTTTAAGGAAGAGAAAGAGTGTTGGTTTTATGAAGTTGGAGCAAAAATAAAATCAAGAAAAGAAGCAAGATCGCTTCAAGAAGGAGCTCCAGAAAATCGAGACTGATAAGTTACAAAAATCATCTTCCATTGTGTAGAAAAAAGAAAAGAAACATGTAGGTCCTCTAGGGGGATGCTTTACATGTAAAGGATGACATTATGTAAAAATATACCTACAACATGCGGGAACAAGTAAAATTGTGATGAATCACAAAATCCACGTTGCCACCAAAAGTTCAAATTTGGAAGGGCAAGCTACTCTATCACTCACGAATGATGGTGAATACCTTATTCATTCCAATGAAATCAACTAAAATTTAAGAGTTTCACCCCAAGACTATGAGGAAGAACAATATTTTAAAAATACACTATACTTATTTATTTAATGATGCTATGTAATAATACAAGTTGAACTGTGGACCACTTATGCAAAGTAGAAACTATGCCAAAAACTATGTTTTGTTGTTTTTTATGTAATAATGTAGGAAAACATAGAGGACTATGTTTAATCTAAGGGGGGAGTATGTCACATCCCACCTTGTAAGACTATTTTTAAGTTGCTATTTGTGTAATGGTAGCCGGTTTCAATGTTTAAAATATTTACATTGTATTTATCAAAAGAAAATGATGTTGCATTGCTTGATTGCAAGAACATTTATTTCATGGATGGAAGATTGACCACCAAAGGGAAATGATGACTATGGCAACTCAAAAGGTAAAGATCATAATCCTATCATCACTAGTTACCTCCCTGATGGCAATGTTACTTGAGTATTACTCTAAAAAGTCCCGCAAATCAAAGGAAAAATGATGATGGGGGATACTGAGCACATGCATTGAATGCTTATATGTCATTTGTGTGATTTATATTTTATTTTCTAATTAAGTTGTATGAGATTAGTTTAATAAAATTTTACTTGAAAATGCACATTAAATGATATTTTGCATTTTTTGAATTACCTTATATATATATATATATATATATATATCATGCAATTTATCATGATTTAGTGAAATCTTAATTTGAGCAATTTCTAAAGTAAAGGATTTGCTTTGTTGAGCATGCTTATTGGATCTAGTTGATCCTATTTTAGAAGGAAATTAGGTAGTTTGTTTTTATGAGCTTGTTCAATTTTAAATTGGATTAAAACATGAAAAGAAAAAAAAACTACCTTGTAGATTTAAATAATAAATATTTCCTTCATATGGCTACTTTGGGAAGGTTGAAATAGTGGATAAGATTATGCTCTTATCTCTATGGATTTTCTTTTCATTAATATATATATATATATATATATATATATATATATATATATATATATATATATATATATATATATATATATATATATATATATATATATATTTATATTATATATTTTTTTTTATTATTATTATTATATATATATATATGAAACTTTAACTTGGGAGAGAAAAAGAAGATAAAATAAATAAAATATATATATCTATAATTAGAAGCATCTTATCTAAAAGAAAGAAAGCAGAATAAATAAAAAATACATATATTTAGAAACATATTTCTTGCCTAAGAAGAAAGAAGGTTATAAATTACCATTGAAAAGGGATGATATGTTATGTTATGCTGGACTGGAGAAGCTAGAGGGGAAGTGCAAATTCAATAGGAGTCACCACTCTATTGGAGTACTAGGTGGGAGCTTTCCACTACACTTTATTTAAAAAAAAAAGATAATCTATAAGTCTGTTTGGTATCTTATTCAATGAATTGTTTGAAACATGCTTTAGAATGTAAATATACATGTTGTAGTCCACCTTGGTTAATCCGGATATTATTTCCTTTATATTCATTTAAAACCTTGGTCTGCATGTTTGGGAGAACATACCTTATTGTGAATTTAAGCTATGATTTTGTTTTAATTTGTTGTATATCAACCATGTAATTATTTGCAAATAGTGTTCTTAATGCTGATCGGATAATATGTCTTTATGGTGTGTATTCCTTCATTACAACCACACCATACATGTAGGAATTTAATGGGCGACTTTAAAATGTTGTTCCCACCTTGTTCAATCATCGCCTGTGCACATGTTTAGGGCACTCCTCTATTTACATAATACTCAATGAATGAGTTTGCATGGGTATATTATAGATGGCCATGATAGGTCCTGTGCGATGAGTTCAGACCAAAGACAAAAAAAATGTAGGAATTGATTGATGGTGTAAAATCTTCTCTATTGTTGTTTAATCAATTATGAGTTCACCTGTAATTACAAGGATAATATTGAAATCGTAATGGTACCCTTGTCTATCGTATTTTTCAATACCAACACTATGCAGTCGATATTTAATTACCTGAGCAGTCTCTCCTCGATCCATTACTAATAGTGGGGCCTTATCCGATCGAACATGTCAAATTTTATTGGAAAATCGTTCCACTTTAATACCTCTTATACCTCAAGTTTTGTTGTATTTCAATATCTGTGCTATCCATCGAAGTTTTGCTATGAAAAACTCTCAAAGTGCTCTGAATCACTTAGTCACCCAAACCATAGCGACTTAATAGTTAGATTCAAGCCGTGTTAGACTTGACTCCTTTCTATGATGATAGATTTTCATCGTTAGGTTCTAAGCATGCACTGAATTTGACGCATTCTGGCCATAACAAATGAGCGCATAACTGATTACATCTTGGTTTGATGGCGTCGTGGTTTTACGAAGGACGTCCAGAATGACTGAGCCTCCTACGCCATCCAATACCACCCCTGTGAAATATTGAAACAACTATTAATCCAATACCACCAATTAGAGTTTTTGATATTAAGGAATTCCAATTAGGGTCCTCGAATAAATGGATTGTAATGCATAAACTCTTTGCCTATTACAGTATAACTTAGAATTCCAGGAAGACGTTGACCCCTCAAATATAAAAAATAAATCATCTCGAAAGACTTTCAAAAGCTTAAGATGCTTTGGATTATGATCATGTGTACTATGATGCAAGGAATGTATGCTTAACTTTAATATGTTGATGATTTAATGATATTCAATTATGTCAATTATTTTATGAAATGTATTGGGTAATTATGAATGATGTAGTTAGCTAGCTTTACCTTTCAACAACTAACACTTGATGTATTCAATGGTTGTATGGATGCAAAAATTAGAATGGAATGGAATGTAAATATTGCTCAGTTTATTAACTCATGTGTGCTACAATCTCAAGAATCATAATGTAATGGATTATATCCCTCAAGTATTAATCAAATTATGTCCACCTCATAAAAATTCATGGTTGGTATAATCTAAATCATTATGATAACAAATTATGGATTAATCCATGTGGAATCTCAGAGTGGGCACTCCCATGATGGAAAAATAATATCTTTTTATAATGAACTTAATTGATTCATACCAAAAGGGTTGCCTAAATAAACAGGGTGGAAAAATAAGCCTCAAGAAGCATAAGGTAATATAATCATGGCATTCCAAAGATTATGTATTTTTAATCACATGTAGTGATTTTGTTATCCCATTTGAGAAGATGTGGGTAGGATCTAAGATCCATGAATAACCATTATTGAGGTTATTTCATCTATGATGGTTTTCCATATGCAAGGCATTCACCTATATACTGGTCTTAGCGAATAGTATGGTTAAGGGTGATTTCCATTTTAAGAGGGATGTAATTTAATGCTTGGCCAATGTTCCCAATTCTGAGTGGTATGAGGGTATTGCAGAAGCTGATCACTTCTACTCAAGAGTGACTTTGATCAAGTCCTAATATCTCTTGATGCTATTTTACTTGATAGTTCACAATGCAAATGGAATGATTCTATTTTAGTCTGTGATTATGACCCTTGCCTCATGAAAGATGAATGTTTATATAAAAAAAATTGTGGTAAAAAATGGGGTTCTTACAGGCTAGTAGTCCCAACCACCATCAATGATAGTGGCTAACATCGCAATCGCTCTGATCGACAACGGCCAACAAAAAACATAGACAAAAATAGTTTACAACCTATTTCTTCATCAAATGTGGATTCATCTATAAGTGATACCACCTCATTCCTCTATTTATTGCTTCTTATGTGTTTCTAAAATGTAGTAAGGTTAGTTAAAATTAAAAGGGTTTAAAGGTAAATAAATTTTATTTTTCTATGCTTCTATTAGTTGTTGCTAAGAACATAGATTGGTTCTGCTAGCTATCCCAGAAGATAGTAACTAATATTTCTAGTTGCTACTATGTCTAGTGATCGAGACTATGCATCACTAAATATAGTAGCGACTACTGTTTAACTTGATTTGTAGGTGTGCTTTCTTGAAGCCGGTGCAAAGGCTATTCCATATTTTAATTTGCATTCTCTGAAATTTATTTTCATTCTACATTTTTTGAATATAAAATGTAAATTATATGCATGTAGATGAAAAGAGCATTGTATGCTAATTGATGTATTTATTTTTATGCAAATTTAAATAAACCAATCACACACCACGATCCAAGGATACACATTAGTGGTGTTGGGCTTTCACATCCAACCCACCGATCAAGACCAATGGTGGAAGTCATTACCACTCGATTGGCTTGTCTAACATTGTATCATTGTTATCTGTCCATGGCCAAGGCTGATTCAAGAACTGTTCTATCCATGAAAAATTGCATGCATTCCTCTTTGGAGGGGTGTATCGCTGACCACAGTGTGTTAGGTGAGAATCGGTAGTACCTATGCTCCCTGATTGGGCATGGATTTTATCTCTATATTTCGATGGGTAGGCAACTTGGATGTCATTATCGGGTTTGTTGCTATGAGTATATAGGTGAAATCTTTAAACAATATAAGAATTACATCAACTATTGAAAACATGATAAGAGTTCATATTGTATTCACACCAAATCAAAATGCACAAAACAAGTTTTAGGACACAAAGAAAACTTAAAAGAGATAATCGCCTTGTATACTTTATATGTTTCTTAAAACTTACACAAGAGATAATTCATAAAGCTTATGGTCACCACATGGGACCACCCTAGGTCCATGATCGAGGTAGTATCCAATGCACCAGAGGGACCAGATAACCCTAGAGGCAACACACATTCCCCTAACATACCTGAATGAAATTTAGGTAGCCTTAGAGGGGATAAATCCACACATGGGGTTCTCATCGAGAAATCCCAAGTAGAAGATAAAATCCATGTTCTTATTGTGACCCAAACGAGGGGGTTTCAAGACCCCAATATTCTCATGATGGTCATAGATCAAACCCGCCTAATTAGGGTCAACACAAAAGGGGTGCATCTAATCACATACCTGAAAGAGCACCAAATCACTTTGAATATGAAGGAGATTTAATAGATCTCCGTAGTGTCAGAGCAAATGGTACGCCTCCTAATCGATCATGAAGAGCGCACCAACCTGATCACCTAGAACAAAATCATGGTGGATCAACACATAGGGCTACCTCTATTGCTCATTCTCAGTATGAGAGTGTGCATAGTGAAGACATGGTGTGACATACTTATGCCTAGGACGAATGCTCCAAATGCCCACATAGCACAAATGCCCCATCCACATATGTGAGCATAGAATGAAGAGTCAATCATAATACCAATGCAACCTAAAGAGATAGAGGAAAGAGTGTGGTAGATTATTTCGTTAGAACTCATACTACCAAGACTCCTCGTACAAAGTTAAGAAGCCAAAGACCTAATACGATAGATCAAGCAAATCATATACATAGGCTTTGTGTTGATCAAAGATAACAAATGCTTCAAGATCAATTGGAGAATTTGCATGCTGAAGGTGAATATTTAGACAACTTAGAATAGGAAGAGGTAGAATGAAAAAAGTTGCTTCGTTAGTGTGTTAAGAGAGCAACACATCCTTGATCAAAAGAAGTGTGAAGAGCAATAAAAAATATTGGCTCAATATGACCTGTTACCAATGAGTGAATATAGAGAGCAACATAATGTAAGACATGCCACATCACACCCTGAGTGCCACACCAAAAAAGTAGAGCACCACTCTCATCATACTTTGCATCATGCATCTAGGAAAAAATAGTTCCAAGAACTAAATTTGCCTAATCATAATCAGTACCAAAGATCAGCGTCAGAGGATCATGATCAACAGTATCTTGAACCATCCTCAGTAGATGTGGCTGATGATTACAATCGACCACCTCAAGATCAAAAGAACCTACCCCCTCTTGCATCCTGAGCATCCCTTCAGGAGGAAGAGATCATCTCTTCTCAATCCTACAAAGTGCTTACAGAGGGAGTCAAAACTCTCAAGAAATAAGAGATGGCTTGTCAAAATCCCACTTTAAGCAAGATAAATAATCAACCCTTACGTCCATTAGTGCCAAGCCCTGATTATCTAAAACATTTTGAAATACCTAGATTGGATAAGTTCAAGGGAGATGAATATGCACAAGAGCATGTGACATGCTTCATTAATTCGTTTTTTCAATTACAAAATGACGATGCCTTGTTATTAAGAACTTTCATCATTACTCTCTTGGGTGCAGTCGTCGAATGGTATAATCAATTACCTATGCACAACATTACCAACTTTAAATAGTTGGTAAATGCTTTCCTTGAGACATTTTAATTTGGTGGTAAGAAGAAAACTAATCTACCTGATCTAGCTACCTTACGATAATATGATGATGAGCTGATCATAAATTATGGGAAAAGATGGAGAAAATTAATGGTAAAATTACCATTCTCTATTCCCATTGCATAACTCACCTGAATGTTCACAAAATGTTTTACCAAGCACATATCATTACTACTTCAACTACAATAATATACGACATTTAAGGAGGCTTTGGTGCAAGCCAAAGTAATTGAGGATATCAAACTACAAGAAGAAGACTTGAAGATTCGAACCAAGAAATAATGGAATAATAAGAACACACGTAATAAAAAATAATAGGCCAAGCCTGTACTTGTTAATAAAGTCATGTTGAATGTTCCTAAGGGGAATAAGAGTCAACAACAAAAAAATTATCATGCTCAACCACCACAAGAACAATATAATCAGTGCAATAGAAATTATGGCAAGGACAAACAACGTCACCTGCCTTGCCAATTTATGCCATTGTCTAAATCTTTGGTATCTATATTCAACCAGTTGTGTGAGGCTAAGGCTATTACAACACCAATATAGCTAGTCGGCTATATTTCCAATTGTCATTGATTTATTCTTATTTATAGATGTAGGTTGTTTTACATTTAATCATCTATCATCAATTATTATCCAATTGCATATTCGCAAGAGACTTAGCCCTCTCTAAGTGGTGAAGGACTTAGCCCTCCTTAAGTGGTAAGAAATATTTGTTTTACTCCATTCGATATGTTGAATTATTTTGCAAGTAGTTTCACTACAAGTGGTATCAAAGCCAAACTGATTTGCATCATCTTACAAATTGCCAAGAATTTTTTTTAGATAACTATCAAGCACTATGATATCCAAATACACCAAATTATGTAACTCTGACTGGTTTTTGTTTGACATCTTTAGGATTCATTCACTGTTGAGCTCCTTGTTTGAATGCTTCCTTGCATACGTAGATGTATAAGAACCAATCACAAGAAAAAACACTCATCCTCGATGTTCCTGAATTAATTATTCTCACTCGTGGTGCCTTTGAGCCAAAAGATTGTGTTTCACGATAGTATTTAGCAAAGTCACAAAATTATTCATGATGTGAAACAAAGGTTTACAATTTATAATTTTTCAAGGATACTATCCTAATTCAAAACCAAATAAGATATTACCACCTAGTGATTGGGTTGGGTTCATAGCATTCAATTTTTTTTGCATTATTCATCTTGCGTGTTGGAGTTTATTCAAATGATAGCAATTAGGGTTAAGAGTGTGAGAAAAAATTTAAATATTTTTCACCTAAAGTTGAAGCTTTCAACTTTCGAGTCCTTCCATGTATAAAAGTTTTATGAATGTTTCCAACAATTCGAAGAAGTGGTACGTCGTATCCAGGATATAAAGTTTAATAACTGTTGACAATTTTTTCACATTGCACAATGGGGTAGAAAGATCACATTTTTGTAAAGTATTTCTTTTAATTTCATGAATTTGTTCCCTTTATTTTTTAGAAACAACATTTTCAAGTGTTGCAACAATTTTGGCTTTCCTTGCTACCCCCTTGTACATAAAATAAAGAAGAAAGAGCTTTGCTGCCGAACAAGCTAAGGAAGATAGCTTCACCAAAGGAAATCACTAAGGATGGAATCTACTTCGGCCTCGAAGCACTTCAAGAAGCTAATTTGGGCAAAAGTTTTGCGAAGTGGCCTCGCCAAAGAAGAATTTAGAAAAAGAGCTTCACACCTGAAGCATTTCAAGAAGATACTTCAGGAAAAAGTTTTGCGAAGCGGCATTCAAGCGGCAGCTTCGTCGAAGGAAAATCGCTGTCCGAATTGGCTAAGGCAAGAAAACTACTTCGGCCCCGAAGTCCCTCAAACGATTACTTCGGGTGAAAGTTTTGCGAAGCGATGTTGCCTAAGCAAAATGCAAAGGAAGAAGGATGAAAACTACTTTGGGTTCGAAGCACTTCAAAATGATACTTCAGGCAAGAAACTTGTGAAGCGGAAATTGAAAAGGGCAAACATTGAAAATACTTCGCCAAAAAGCCGCCGAAGCACTCACTTCGGTCCTTCCTGCCAGCGAACCATTTCTACTTCGCCAAAAGTCATTGTGAAGCATCTAATTTGGCAAACCTTCATGTGAAGTACTTTCACCCGAAGTAGAAATAGTCGAAACATTTTGAAGGTAAGAATGAGCTTCGACCAAAATACCCCCGAACCGTAGTTTTGAAGAAGGATCACCACGAAGCATTTTTAAGCTCATCAGCAAAGTATCTACTTCAGGAGAAGGCCTCACCAAAGCAGTTTTGGCATAGCAAAGTAGCGAGAAGTGAAGACCCTATTTTGAGGAAGAAATCTACTTTGGCTCTCACCACCCTTGAAGCTGTTTAGCAAAGCTCCACCATGCGAAGTGCAAATCAAGGAGAATTTGCTTCGGCTCTAGTCCATTGCGAAGTGAAGTGCGAATGAAAATTCAGTGAAGCACTTCAAAAGGCACATGCTCCAAGCTAGGTATTTTCTCGAGGTGATCAAGTGCCTCATATATGTATTTTTTTGTGCCCGGTAAGCCCGCTGCTCATTTTTAGCAATTGGAAATGAAGTATCAGTCCATGATGAAGAACCCAACGAACATGGTGGCCACTCGAGCACTGCACCCAGAAGCCAAGGACGCTCAGACGACTCATTAATGCATGTTTCCATGGTTGACCCGATCACAGTTTCTATTTTTAGTAACAGATTTGAGAGCTCGATCACGAGAGCCGCAAGGAGCCGACTTCTCAGCTTTCGAGGATGTACTCCTCCATTTTGTATAATTATGGCTTAGAGGGTCGGGTCCTCTATAAAAACCCAGGCATTGTAATGTAATGGGGGGAAATTTCTGCTAGAAAGCTACTGTAACTTGCATTCCTGTGATTAATACTAAAGAGCTTTGGACTCTACTTCTCTCTTGTATGCTGCTTTTTGTGTTTATTTCTTTCATAATTATTCATTTGCATATTGTTACTCTGAATCTTGAATTTAGGTGTGCGATTGGGGACAGAACCCTGAAATTCGCTTGAAGGATACATAGGGGAGGAAAAATGCTATATTGGTTTTCTTTTATGCTTCCTGGTGGGTAGTGGTTTCTATTATATTTGCTTGTCCTAATCGTCGTTACTTTGAACCCTGAATTTTGACGAAAGGGAGAAGGAGAATCCTGGAACTCGCCCAAAGGATACATAAGAAGGTTAATGTTGTGTTTCTTTCATTTATTCTTGGTGTTCTTTGCTGCTGCTTCAAGTTATTAGTTAGTGATCGTGCTTCCTATTCTCTCCCACTTTAAATCATTGGTCTCCCTTCCCTTACTCCTTTTATTTCTTTCCTGCACCCTTACTCTTTTTATCTCTTTACTGCACCCTTATCTCAAAACACCAAAGTAGTTTAGCATAGGAGACAACATTTCTCTAGAGATTGGCATGAGGGGCATCTCTTCTATTCGGCCTTTCAATGTTGGTCTAAGTCTAGGGCGCATACACTTACCCAAATCCTTTCCTGGGAAGATTTGATGACCAACAGTTTCTAGCACGCCCAGTGGGACCTGGTCAGTCTCACCTTCTATGTGGTAGTGAGAACTGATGATCTCATTACCAAAAGACTCTTAGCATCTGGCGACTCTATTTAATCAAGAATATTTAAGTCGTAAATACCGGTACCAAAGTCTTTGTCTTCATGCAAAAAATATGGAGAGTTAGGAATAGAGGAGAGGAAACTAAGTTCTTTGAGCTAGATATTGATGCCTTTGGGGAACGATCTAGGTTAGTTATCCCTAAATCTCTGTTACATGGAACATCATCCCAAGAGGCCGCTATTGATGAACAAGGCCTAACTTCTAATAGCACAGCGGCTAGTTTTCCTCCTAATCCTCCCAATTCACCGAAGCATCCTAGTGCCTCAATTTCTATTGGTCGTCCTGTTAGCAATCAAGTAGGAGCTTCAGGAATTCTTGTTTCTCAAAATCCAAGTGTAAATATGGCACAACAGCAACATCAACAAATGCAACAGCAACCGTCGCCAAGATTATTCCTAGCATGGAATTCTTCGAGACCTCTAAATTTAGCGGGACAAGGGCAAGTGCCGCTTGCTGCTATAAAGAAGATCCCAATGTTCGATGGAACTGGGAAGACTGCTCTAGAGCATATCCAGGACATAGTTTCTCTGGCAGCGATTCATGACATCATAGAAGAATGAGTTATGGTAAAGCTTCTGGTTCTGTCTCTTAGAGGAAAACTCCTCTACTGGTATAGATCTTTACCACCCGGTACCATTACGGGATGGGACAAGTTAGTCAGACAACTGATGCGAAGTTTTAATGAGTCCACCGATCCAACCTCTCTCCTGCAGCAGTTCACAACGATCTAGAGACATCCATTAGAAGAGATCACAAATTTCAATGTTAGGTTCACTCGAACCTGGCAAAGAATACCAGTTGGACTTCAGCCAACCGATGAAGCTGTAGCATAATATTTTCTTTGGGCTTTCAATCTTGATATCAGTGTGATGGTAAGATATTCAAACATCAATACCTTCCCAGAATTATATGAGTTAGCCCAGAAAGTGGAGATGGATCTAATAGTTATGGGTAAGCTTCCCCAAAGGATGCCGATGCCCATACTTCCTGATTTCTATCAATCCCAGTATGCGAGTGCAGCCGCTTCATAGATCTTTGCAACCCCTGCACTCTCGATCTCATCTTGGAACCCGAATCCCATTTTATCCCAAATCACCGCTCCACAAATTTATTTTACCTTTTTTTTGACTTCGCAACCCACAGTCACTTCGGAATTCCCTGCACTACCAGAACCACTTCAACACCCCGCCCTACCTCCAATACCAACAATGGCTCCATCACCATCGATTCCCAAAGCCGATGATATGCAAGCCAAAGTACTGCAAGAAGTTTAGTCCTTGAACTCCACAGTGCAGACCCTGTCTAATGAAATGACCATTATGAAAAAGAAGCAAGTGCAACAAGAGTTTCTACAGAGAAGACCTTACCATACACCTGTGCTTACTAAAGATCAAGCAGCCCAGCAAGGAAGAGCTTCGGCAAGAAATGCTGCAATAGACGAAGCCCCGAGCACTTTTGATTATATACATTGGTGCTCTACGTGTAATGATCCTCACGAAGAGAATACCTGCACACTACACAAACACTATGTACAAATGCTGGTGAGCATTAGTCATGGCGGTCAAGTCAACATCATCAGGAAAATGAATCACAACCTGGTAATTGGTGAAGAAGAGCCAGTCACAATCCCTACCAGAGGAGGAAAGAAGTCGATAGAAGTGGATGCTACTCAAATGGCTCCCTTAAAGGTGCATGCTCACCACGAGAAGGCATAGAAACCTCCTCTGGCCCCGAACAAAGCTCTATATCCTACACCAGCCAAAGAGAAGGCCCAACAGGCCCTTGCAAATCCACCTCAAGTGGAAACCAAGAAACAGGCTAGGGAGAAGCTCAAGCTTCCTTCGCTGACCAAGCGACAAAGGGTCAAAGCCATGGAATATTATTGCACCAGATATGAGCCAAGAAAGGAAATTGAGGTGCCCAGTTCCCTGGAATATAACATTGTAGATGAGCTAAAGAATATTCTAGCTAAAATTAGTTTGTTCGATGCACTGCAACTACCTGGACAAGTGGACCTGTTGCAAGAATCATTGAAGATAACCAAAGCAAAAAAGGTAGCACTGCTTGCCCTAGTGCAGACCCTGTCCACATCCATTATAGGGAAGAATCGGCCATCATCGCTCTACATGTCTCTACAAATGGAAGGGTATGTTGTCCATAACTGTATGATTGAATCTGGAGCCGTGACGATAGTCATGCTGAAGGTAGTATGCGAAGATATAGGAATATAATACATACGAAGCAGTCATGGCATACTCCAGTTGGATGTGAAGAACATGAACTTATACTGAGAGGGGGGGTGAACAGTATAAGACTAAACCATTTAATAATTTTAATTTCGGATAGCAGTGGCATCAACATAACATTAAACAAGACAGAAAGCATTACACATAAAAGACCCATTTTAACGTGGTTCACCCAAGGTGGGTTACTCCACGGATAAAACTTTCCTCTAAAAATTATATCAAAACCTCCGGGAATCCTTCCCGATTACAAAGTTTATGAGCCTCAGCTCAAAGGAGACACCTTCCCCTAATTCTGCTTTGCTAGTGATCCTCTAGAAGACCTCTACCTCCTCTACCCTTAGCAAGTGGAATTCTGTCCACAGAAGACACTTGTCTTCCCTGCTCTGGCTGGAGATCTCTGTCCTCAACTCTGTTACTGCAAAGCTGGTCCTCTTTTCTGTACCAAACACAGTCCTTCGGTCTAGCACAATTGTCCTCTTCCTCTGTTCCTTTCTGCACTTGGTTGAAAACAACTTTTCACTGCCTGCGCAGCTACAGCAGCACAGTCTTCTCAAATTACAGCAGCACTTGATCACCGTTTGTCCTTCACAACTGTTCGCAATTACAGCAGCATCTACTTCGTGCACTTTGCTTTCTTTTACACAGACTGCGTGAACACAGTCGCAATCACAGCTGTCCTTAGATCAAATTCCACCCTTTTCATGATCTTCGCAAACACTGCAGCATTCGAACGCACAACAACTTATGCGCCTATGTACAACCACCACATCATACTTTTTGCACAGTCTTCTTATGAACAGCAGCACAATCTTTGATACTTAGAAGATTCAACGAAATCCACTCTAATGCTGTAGTCGAACTTCGCTCTCTGCTTTTTCGATGATCGAACCTCACTAGTCGCACTAACTTTGCGAACGCCTCACTACGAATGCACACTTCGATCGATGCCCAAAATTGCTCAAACAGTCTTCCTTTAATACTCACAATCTTAAGATGAAATCTTGTTCTTTAGTCAGTTGTTCAATCTCCAAACACGTCGGCTGTAAAACCTTACACTTCATCGACAAAGGTTAACTTCATCGGCTTTAACCGCCTCTGCTGTTCTGTAGCTGTTCTCACGCGAAACTCAAACATGTCACGATATCGCTATGCCTTTGACTTCCGTACACCTTCTTTGGTTTGTTGTCACGAAATCGTGACACTACAGCCTTTGCTGACGTCATCGTAAATCTTGTCGCGAAATCGCGACGCTCTAGACTTCAAAGCCTTCTTCTCCGTTGTTGTCACGAAATCGTGACACCTTTGCCTCTTGCTGACGTCATCATGATTCTTGTCATGAAATCGCGACGCTCTGGACTTCAAAGCCTTCTTCTCCGCTACTGTCATGAAATCGTGACACCTTTGCCTCTTGCTGACGTCATCATGATTCTTGTCGCGAAATCACGACGCTCTGGACTTCAAAGTCTTCTTCTCCGCTACTGTCATGAAATCGCGACACCTTTGCCTTTTGCTGACGTCATCAGCAACTCTATCGTGAAATCGTGACACCTCTTGCTTCTTCATCCTTTTCTTGGTTTGCACTAGCGAAAATGAAACATGTCACGAAATCGCTACGCTTTTGCTGCCTTAAGCTCTTTCTTGCCAACTACTCGTGAAACTGGAACATGTCACGAAATCGTGACGCTTTTGCCAACTGCATGCTGCCAACTCAACCTGTCATCGAAATCGTGACACTTTCTGCATCTGTACAATTTCTTCGAAACTTGTCATGAAATCGTGACACTTCACTCAGCAACTCAAACTTGTCAGAAATCAGAGTAATTTGCATCCGTACAACTTCTTCGAAACTTGTCGCGAAATCGTGACACTTTCTCCGTACAACTTCTTCAAAACTTGTCACGAAATCACGACGTTTCCTCCCTCCCTTCCGCATGTCACGTGAAATCATGACACTTTTCTTTGCCTCTGCCTTCCGCATGTCACGAAATCATGACAGTTTTGGCCAAACTTTCTCTCTCCTCAAACATGTCACGAAATCGCGACGAGTTTTCCAACGACATCGCAAACTTTTTCTAACTTATCTTTTTCTGGATTTTTGGCAACCTGGGCTACTCGATTTTCTTGGAGACTTACTGACCAGCTGAAACCTTCATCAAAACACATCCTTAGACATAAAAACAAATTGCTCCAAGAACTCCTTGACATCAAAAACAACAACTACCAATAGCTCCTTGACATCAATGACAACAATTAAACTTAGGCAAAGGCAATGTACTCAAGATACCCAAAATTGCCAACAATCTCCCCCTTTGTCATTGATGGCAACCCTTAATTAAAAACACAGCTTTCAAGAGCCAAAACTGAAATCAATCTCTTCAAGTTTTGCTCCCCCTGACTTGAAGCTTTCCTCTTCACTTGAAAACACTCCCCCTTACTTAAATCTCTCCCCCTTTGTCATCAATGGCAAAGGGTCTCCTTTGGGGCTTGGGACTAAGAATGAGCCTCTTAGCTTAGTCCCTCCCCCACCTCCTGATGAGGTGACTAACCTTGAGGTAAAAGTACAACTCCCAATTTCTCCCTTAGATACTCAAACGTATCTCTTGGAAGGGGTTTGGTGAAGATATCTGCAATTTGCTCTTTAGTAGGTACATATTCTAGCTTGACCTGCTTCTCTTGCACTTTTTCCCTTAAAAAATGATATTTGATAGAAATGTGCTTCGTCCTTGAGTGCATTACCAGATTTTTAGAAATACTTATGGCACTTGAATTATCACAAAGAATAGGGATAGGTTGTTCATGCTTGACTTTGAAATCCTCCGCAGTTGTTTTCATCCATAAAACCCGAGTGCACCCGACCACTCTGTTGCTATGTATTCAGCTTCTGCTGTAGATAAGGAAACTGAAGGTTGTTTCTTACTCAACCAAGAAACCAGACTCTTTCCTAGAAAGAATGCTCCACCACTAGTGCTTTTTCTATCATCAATATTGCCTGCCCAATCTGCATCTGTATAGGTTGTGAGGGTGAAATCATCGCCTTTGGGATACCAAAGCCCAAAATCCATAGTGCCCTTCAAATATCTGAATATCCTCTTGACTGCTATAACATGAGATTCTTTTGGAGCTGCCTGAAATCTTGCTACTAATCCAACGGCCTGCATGATATCCGGTCTGGTAGTTGTACTATATAGTAAACTGCCAATCATAGATCTGTACAATTTTTGATCTGCTGTTGGAGATTTATCATCCTTACTCAGATTGCACCCTGTAATCATTGGAGTACATACAGGTTTACTGTCCATCATCCCAAATTTTTTTAACATCTCTTTGATATACTTTTCCTGAGAGAGAAATATACCATTTTTTGATTGCGCAATCTGCAGTCCTAAAAAGAATGACAACTCTCCAATCATAGACATCTCGAATTCCTTTTGCATGGTGTTAGCAAAAACTTTGCACATCTGAGTATTATTTCCTCCGAAAATAATGTCATCGACATAAACAACTACGATAATTATATCATCACCTTTATTCTTAATGTACAAGTTGCAATCTGCCACGCCTTTCCTGAAACCTTGTTCATAAAGATACCCGTCAAGTCTTGAGTACCAAGCCCTGGGTGCTTGCTTTAACCCGTACAATGCCTTTTTCAATTTACACACATAGTCTGGCTGTTCTGAAAGAGACGCACCTTCTGGCTGTTCTATATAGACTTCTTCATCCAACACCCCATTTAGAAATGCAGACTTTACATCCATTTGAAACACTTTGAAAGATTTGAAACTAGACAGGGCCAAAAACATTCTGATTGCTTCAAGACGTGCAACAGGCGCAAACGTCTCTTCGAAATCAACACCTTCGACTTGAGCATATCCTTTACAGACTAACCTGGCTTTGTTCCTGACAATATTTCCATCCTCATTAAGTTTATTTCTGAAAACCCATTTTGTGCCAATGACATTTTTGTTCTTAGGTCTTGGAACCAAATCCCAGGTTTCACTTTTTTCTATTTGATTTAGCTCTTCATCCATTGCTTTTACCCAAAAATCATCTGTACATGCTTCACTAAAATTTTTTGGCTCAATCTGAGATAACAATGAAACATTAGCAGATTCATGTGAAGGAATGACTCTTCTTCTTGTTTGCCTGCTATTTGGATCACCAATGATCAAGTCTTTGGGATGATGTTTCTGAACATACCGTGAAGGAGTTTTGGGAAGCAGTTGTTGTCTTTCCTCTTCTTCATCTGACACTTCTCTGAATTCTTCTTGACAGATTTCATCACTGAGTTCCTTGACTGGTTCTCTTATCCCTGTCTTTTCATCTATTGTTACATTTATGCTTTCTACAATGGTATGAGTTCTTTTGTTGAAGCATCTGTAGGCCTTACTTTTGCTAGGAATATCCAAGAAAAATTCCCTCATCACATCTAGGATCAAACTTACCCAGATTTTGATCTTCCCTTCTGATGAAGCACTTACTCCCGAACACTTTGAAGTGTTTAATTGTAGCTGGTCTTCCTTTCCACAGCTCATAGGGAGTTTTATGATGATTGACTCTGAGTTGAGCCCTGGTAATGATGTGAACTGTTGTATTTACTGCTTCTCTCCAAAAACCATCTGAAAGATTTGACTCATTTAACATTGCTCTAGCCATATTTTCAACAGTTCTATTTTTTCTTTCAACTACTCCATTTTGTTGAGGAGTTCTTGCTGCTGAATATTCTCTTTTAATTCCGTGTTGTTCACAATATTCCACAAACTCATTTGAAGTGAACTCTCCTCCTCTATCTGATCTTAAGCATTTGATTCTTTTGTCAGTCTCATTTTCAATCATTTCTTTAAAAACTTTAAATTTTTCAAAAGCTTTAGATTTTTCTTTGAGAAAAGTAACCCAAGTCATTCTTGAGTAATCATCTATAAACAACATGAAATAGTTATCTCCCTGAATGCTCTGAGTTCTGGTGGGGCCACACAAATCAGTATGAATAAGATCCAAGGGTTTGGAAGATGTATACCCTTTCGATTTGAAACTGGTTCTGGTCTGTTTACCATGTTGACAAGGACCGCAAATGATGTTTTGGGGCCTTTTTATTCTGGGCAAGTCTCTAATCTGCTTCCTTGTTACTAATATTGACCAGATTATCAAAACTCAAATGTCCCAATATTTTATGCCACAACCAACTCTCATCTTCTTGAGTTAGAAAGCATTTTTCTCTTTTTATCTCACTCAACATGTAAAGATTGTTTGGAGTCCTTGTAGCCCTAGCAATAAGTTTTCCATTTAATTCTTTACTTATCTCACATCTATCTGAAAAGAAAGATACTATGTGCCCTTGATCACAAAGTTGACTCACACTAAGCAAATTATGTCTTAGCCCTTCTACATAAAGCACGTTTTCTGTTTTGGATTTCCCATCCAAACTAAGAGACCCTTTACCACAGATCTTTGCGGACCTGTTATCTCCAAAACTGACTGTTCCTCTGTTTGCTTCTTTTAAAGACAAATTTTTTTCTTTTTCTCCAGTCATATGTTTTGAACAGCCACTATCAAGATACCATTTTTCTACTTTGTCTTGAGCATGAAAAGCAGTTTGAACTATCATTGACTTAGATTTTATCTCATTCCTCCTTTTTGAGAACTCAAAACTAAATTTATCCAAACTGCACATCCTTGCTATATGCCCAAAATTCTTGCACTTGTAACACATGATATTTTTATTCATAAGAGGTGCAAATGAGTTAACATTTTCCTTACTACGACTCTTCAGAGATTTATTGCAATGCATAGCTATGTGACCAAATTTTTTACAGGAAAAACAATATCCATGGAAGGTATTATGTAACCTGTTTTGATGCCCTGGAAGTTTGTTCTTCTTGCGATCAACTGGAATCCATTGCTCTTCAGAATGAAGATTGTCTTTGCTTGAAGACCCTGTTTCATGTAAGGTGATGCCATCCTTCTTTTCACACGGAAAATTCTATCTGAGAGATGACTGTTCTAACTTCACTCTAAGAGACATAATCTCTCCTTCTAGTTTCTCACAATCAGCCACCTTTCCTTTTAGAACCTCTGTTAGAACTTGTTCAATCCTCTTCCCTTCTTCAGCTAGAATTTTGAAATCTATAACACATTGAGCCAATTCTGATCTTGCTATCTCTTTTTCTTGGTAATGCTGCTTAAGGACAGAATTCTCTTCCCTGAGTTTCTCAAGCTTTCGTAAGGCCAAGAAGAATTCATTCTTGAGATCGAATTCAACCTTTTCTGAATTTATATGTTCCTCCGTTAGATCCTTCTCCAAGCTGTTAGGCTTTTTCTGGAGAGACCTGCTCTGATACCAATTGAAGAACATGAACTTATACTGAGAGGGGGGGTGAACAGTATAAGACTAAACCATTTAATAATTTTAATTTCAGATAGCAGTGGCATCAACATAACATTAAACAAGACAGAAAGCATTACACATAAAAGACCCATTTTAACGTGGTTCACCCAAGGTGGGTTACTCCACGGATAAAACTTTCCTCTAAAAATTATATCAAAACCTCTGGGAATCCTTCCCGATTACAAAGTTTATGAGCCTCAGCTCAAAGGAGACACCTTCCCCTAATTCTGCTTTGCTAGTGATCCTCTAGAAGACCTCTACCTCCTTCGCCCTTAGCAAGTGGAATTCTGTCCACAGAAGACACCTGTCTTCCTTGCTCTGGTCGGAGATCTCTGTCCTCAACTCTGTTCTTGCAAAGCTGGTCCTCTTTTCTGTACCAAACACAGTCCTTCGGTCTAGCACAATTGTCCTCTTCCTCTGTTCCTTTCTGCACTTGGTTGAAAACAACTTTTCATTGCCTGCGCAGCTACAGCAGCACAGTCTTCTCAAATTACAGTAGCACTTGATCACCGTTTGTCCTTCACAACTGTTCGCAATTACAGCAGCATCTACTTCACGCACTTTGCTTTCTTTTACACAGACTGCGTGAACACAGTCGCAATCACAACTGTCCTTAGATCAAATTCCACCCTTTTCATGATCTTCGCAAACACTGCAGCATTCGAACGCATAGCAACTTATGCGCCTATGTACAACCACCACATCATACTTTTTGCACAGTCTTCTTATGAACAACAACACAGTCTTTGATACTTAGAAGATTCAACGAAATCCACTCTAATGCTGTAGTCGAACTTCGCTCTCTGCTTTTTCGATGATCGAACCTCACTAGTCGCACTAACTTTGCGAACGCCTCACTACGAATGCACACTTCGATCGATGCCCAAAATTGCTCAAACAGTCTTCCTTTAATACTCACAATCTTAAGATGAAATCTTGTTCTTTAGTCGACTGTTCAATCTCCAAACACGTCGGCTGTAAAACCTTACACTTCATCGACAAAGGTTAACTTCATCGGCTTTAACCGCCTCTGCTATTTTGTAGTTGTTCTCACGCGAAACTCAAACATGTCATGATATCGCTACGCCTTTGACTGCCGTACACCTTCTTTGGTTTGTTGTCATGAAATCGTGACACTACAGCCTTCTGACGTCATCGTAAATCTTGTCATGAAATCGTGACGCTCTAGACTTCAAAGCCTTCTTCTCTATTGTTGTCATGAAATCATGACACCTTTGCCTCTTTCTGACGTCATCATGATTCTTGTCATGAAATCATGATGCTCTGGACTTCAAAGCCTTCTTCTCCGCTATTGTCATGAAATCATGACACCTTTGCCTCTTGTTGACGTCATCATGATTCTTGTCACAAAATCATGATGCTCTGGACTTCAAAGTCTTCTTCTCTGCTACTATCGCAAAATCATGACACCTTTGCCTTTTGCTGACGTCATCAACAACTCTGTCATGAAATCGTGACACCTCTTGCTTCTTCATCCTTTTCTTGGTTTGCACTAGCGAAAATGAAACATGTCACAAAATCATGACGCTTTTGCTGCCTTAAGCTCTTTCTTGCCAACTGCTCGTGAAACTGGAACATGTCACGAAATCGTGACGCTTTTGCCAAACGCAAGCTGCCAACTCAACCTGTCATGCGAAATCGTGACACTTTCCGCATCCGTACAACTTCTTCGAAACTTGTCACGAAAATCGTGACACTTCCCAACTCAACACTCGCCAACTCAACTTGTCATCGAAATCGTCGACAGTTTTTGCATCCGTACAACTTCTTCGAAACTTGTCGCTAAATCGTGACACTTCATTCTTCAAAACTTGTCAGGAAATCGATGAGTGTTTGCCCGTTCTGCCTCTGCCTTCCTGCATGTCGCGAAATCGTGACACTTTTTCCTGCTTTGCCTCTGCCTTCCTGCATGTCACGAAATCATGACAGTTTTGGCCAAACTTTCTCTCTCCTCAAACATGTCGCGAAATCGCGACAGCTTTTTCCAACGACCTGCAAACTTTTTCTAACTTATCTTTTTCTGGATTTTTGGCAACTGGGCTACTCTGATTTTCTTGGAGACTTACTTGACCAGCTGAAACCTTCATCAAAACACATCCTTAGACATAAAAACAAATTGCTCCAAGAACTCCTTGACATCAAAAACAACAACTACCAATAGCTCCTTGACATCAATGACAACAATTAAACTTAGGCAAAGGCAATGTACTCAAGATACCCAAAATTGCCAACCGGATGGTACCCCTGTGAAGACTGTAGGAGTGATCAAGGACATTCCTATTCGACTACACAATATTCCTTAAATCATAGTTATACAAGAGGTGGTAGTCGTTGACCTTGAGCCCTACTTCAGTATGTGCTTGTCTAGAGAATTTACGATGAAGTTGGGCGGATATCTATCTATGGATTACTCGCACTTGGAGATTCCATTCAAAGGGAAGAAGATTAAAATTTACAATGAGAAACCTTCTACCTTCCTTGTGGAAAAGATGTCCGAAGGAGAAAGCAGCGATTCTGTGCATGCAATAGTGGAAGGAATAGAGCAAGTGGACCTAGTTGAGGAGTCTCTCGCACAGTTAAGTTGTGAAGATGAGTTTTCATTGGCAGAATTCAATGCCATGATAGAAATCGAGATGGGATGTTATGCCATCGCCAAGCTTGAGAAACACATTAAGTCAGAAAATAAGGTCTTCGCCAAAGGACTGTGGAAATTGTTCTTCGATGGTGCTCGATGCAAAAATGATGTCGGGGCAGGGATTCTTCTAGTATCACCTTTTGAAGAGCAGAAGGAATATTGTTACCGATTGGTGTGGAGTTGCACCAACAATGCAGCAGAATATGAAGCATTATGCCTAGGACTCAAGAAAGTAGAAAAGTTAAGCATAAAGCATCTCCAAATCTTTGGAGATTCCAAACTGGCATGAAATCAAGTCATGAACAAGTGCACTTCAAAGAAGCATTATCTCAAGTCATACCGAAATAGGGTATGGGACTTGCTCGACCAGTTCAAATCTCTCAACCTGTAATCTATTCCGAGAGAAAAGAATCAAGATGCCAATGTTCTAGCATCCATCGCAGCCAAGTATTCTCCAACAGAAGACATGGTACATAAGCCCAAAGCTGTGAGGATGATTTACAGGCCCTCTATCCTAGACAGAGATCTGCATTGGCAAGTTTTTGATAGTGACAAGCAGATTGTGAATTTCATGATTCAAGAAGTAACCATAGTTGAAAGCAGAAGCCCTGACAAAGAGGAATATGAAGGGCTAGTTCAATTGAAGAATAACCACATTTCCAAAGGGTTAATTACTCTTGAAATCCTCTTTGATCAGAATGATAGAGCAGTTTATCACAGGATCAAAATTAATGCAAAGCAGTATCAAGATTTAGAACTTGAATCTGGGAAAGCAATAAAAGTTGGAACAGATTGCACTTCGGAAGAACTAGAGCAGATTTGATCTCTGTGCAAAAAATATCTAGACATAGTAGCTTGGTCTTATCAAGATCTAAGGGGATACGATCGGCAACTGATACAGCATACGATTGAGTTGCAGGAAGGAATCAAGCCCTTCCGACAGAAGCAAAGGCCCATTAATCCAAAGATTGAAGTCTTGATGAAGGCCAAACTCCTAAAAATGCTCAAGGCAAAGATAATTTATCCCATCAAACATTCTTCTTGGGTAGAAAATCTAGTCCCATTCAGAAAGAAGAATGGAGATATAAGGTTATGCGTGAACTTTTGCAACCTAAACCAGGATTCTCTTAGAGATCACTACCCTCTCCCACAGATCGATCAGATCTTGCATTCGGTGGCTGGGGCTCAACGCTTCTCTCTACTCGATGGTTTCTCTAGATACAATCAAATTTGGGTCAGGGATGAAGACCAGCATAAAACCGCGTTCACAACCAAGTGGGGAACATTTTCTTACCAACGAATGCCATTCGGCCTTTCGAATGCGGGTGCCACTTTTTAGAGGGCAATGGATTTAGCTTTTGGTGAGCTCTTGAATAAGGTTATTGTTATCTATCTAGATGACATGACCATATTCTATCGAAGAAGGGAGGATCACCCATTACACTTGCAACATATTTTTGAAAAATGTCGAGAATTTGGCATTTCAATCAATCCGAAGAAGTCCATATTCGCAGTCGACGAAGGGAAGTTTCTGGAACATGCGATATCAGAGAAGGGTCTCACTATAGATTCAGACAGAGTTGAGGCTCTAATTAAGCTCCCAATCCCAGTAGACAAGAAAGAACTTCAATCCTTCTTCGGCCAGATTAACTTCTTGAGGAATTTTGTCCCAGATTTTGCCCAGGTCATTAAGCCGATGTCCAAACTTTTGAAGAAAGGCACAAAATTCATCTGGACGAAGGAAAGAAAAGAAGCATTCAAAGAAATAAAATCTTGAATTGCTCAAGCACCGGTCCTGACCAACCCTGAATACAATAGGGACTTCATCCTATATGCTATAGGAGAACCTGAGAGCTATGCTGCGGTCCTAACACAAAAATGGGAAGACGGCGAAGAGCGCCCCATCGCATTTCTGAGCCAAGTGATAAATCCTCAAGAAGAAAAATATAATTTCATAGAAAGGCAAGTGCATGCAGTAATGAAGTCTCTTAGGAAATTCAAGCAATTCATTTCCCAAATTTGGGTTACAGTCTTTGTCATCCACCCCGATGTGTGCAATTTCATCATCCAAGGAGAGTTAGGTAGTAAAAGAGCCGGTTGGGTCAGTAAAATACAAGAATTCAATATTGAGATCAAACCCATGAAACTGGTTTGTGGTCGAGCATTGTGTCAAGAACTGGCGAAGAGTGTATCGGCCGAAGCTACCGAATCTCAATGGGATGACTCAATAATAGAAGGATGCTTCACAAACTAGGAAGAGGATGAGAAAGACTGGGTGAGTGAAATAGTCAAATACTTCAACATCGGCAGATGTCCTTCACATCTAAATTATTCACAGCGAAGGCATTTCAGGATGCGGTCCTCCCGATATACTTTACGCCCCGAAGGCCTATTTTTCAGAAACATTGATGGCATCCTTCTTAAGTGCATAAAAGATGATGATAAAAGGAGAGTCCTGGGAGAATTTCATTCAGGATTATCTGGAGGCCACTTCGTAGGGAGAAAAATGGCGTTGAAGATCATCAAGGCAGGTTACTATTGGCCCACGCTCTTCGCTAATGCCTTCACAGTTTGTTGCAAATGTGAACAGTGTCAGAAGTTTGTTGGCCGAAGCAGAAATACTTCGATGCCTCTCCGACCGATACAAGTTGAATCACCCTTTCAACAATGGGGGTTGGATTTCATAGGGGTCATATCATCGAACTCCTCCATTGGGCATAAGTTTGTCCTAACCGTGACTGATTACTTTACCAGATGGGCCGAAGTAGTTCCCATAAAGCATGCTGATCAGGAGACTATCATAGCCTTCCTAGAAGGATTGATCACCCGGTTCGGCATTCCTAAAGTAGTCATAACAGATAATGGTCCTAGATTTGCAGGTGCCAAAATCAATGAATTCCTCTATAGATATGGGATATACCATAAAGTATCCTCCAATTACTATCCATAGGGCAATGACTTGGCAGAATCAACCAACAAGACTCTGTTGAAGGTGCTCAGAAAGCTCATAGAGATGAACAAAAGAACTTGGGACCTTCTCCTAGATCGGGAATTGTGGGCTGATCAAATTTTAGTCAAGAATTCAATCAAGACTTCATCGTATGCCCTGGTCTACGGTAATGAGGCCATCTTACCTACCCATATGGAGATCCCTGCATTGTAGTTGTTAGAAGAAAAATGAGTCAACCCTTTGGAAAATAGACTGGTTCAGCTGCTACGGCTAGAGGAAGATCACGAGAAGGCTTACCAGAGCTTCGCTAAACATGCTTAGGTCACCCGAGATTGGTTCAAGAAGAAATCATCCGATCGCACATTCAAAGTGGGAGATCTGGTATGGGAGTGGGACTCCTGGAAGGCCAAGTCTGGAAATCACGACAAGCTGGATGCATTCTGGGATGGACCGTTCGAAATCGTGAAGGCGAATTTGGCCAACTCTTTCATCCTCAAAGATGCAGATGGCCAGGTATTACCAATTTCTATTAATGGTCTTCATTTGAATACTTTTCACTGCTGAGGCGAAAAAAAAAAAAAAAAATTGTGTATGTACTCTTGTATATAATTTTTCCATTTGTGTATATACACCCCATTCCGAGATCGCAAAAGCTGAGTGTTAAACTCCAAAATCTCCTTCGGGGACTTTTGATGTGAAGTAATGGTTGTAAGAAGGTTTGCAGTGAAGTTCTTTACCCTCAAAATGGCCAAACCAAAGTTCAAACAAAGGCACAAAAAAAGCTTCGCACCCAAGAGGCGACTTCAGGCAAAAGTTTTGCGAAGTAGATTTTAAAAGGAGTCCTGGCGAAGCAGTTTTCAAAGCAAATTTTTGCGAAGCGATTTCCAAAGAAGGCAAGCTTCGGTAGGTGGTCTTCACAAAGCAAAGTGGCAGCACGGCGATGGGGAAGTACTTCGGGCTAGAAGCGTCGAAAAATAGCCCGTACCAAAGGTTTGCCGTGAAGCATTTTCAATGTTGATTTCAACTTCGCCTAACCAACAACACGTGAGGCGGAGAATTTAAAATATTCCTCGAGGAACATGTTGACAACAACCCTGAAAAGAATTCAAAGTGGATGAATTTAAGGCAAAGGTGGCGGAGCACATCCCGAGGTGATTCGGTTAAGAAAAAAGCCCGTGCCAAGGTACGAGGTGGCAGTAGTTTGCGTTTCATGATCACAAAAGCGCGTGGCCCTACGTACTACGCCGCTGCAGAACCAATCAAAGGGCACGACAACTTCCTCCATCTGAAGCGTTAATTTAATTATGGTAGGTGCCATAAATTGAGGTAGTTACCTTTTTAGGCTATAAAACGCGAAGCTCTAGCAAGGAGAAGGTTATTTATCCATCAGTTTGTGCAAGACTAAGAGCCTTCGGTTACTCTACAATTCTCCTACCCTTTGCATATAAGCCCTTCACATCGAAGCCCTCTTTATCAAGGACTCTGCCATAATTATTTTCAACATGGGGAAGAAAAACTCCAAAGAGAAGGGGAAGGAGCCTGAAGTTGCAGGCCCTGAAAAAACAAAGAAGGGCAAGGAAGAGATAAAGCATACTCCTAAGAAGATCATTCTCACCCCTCGCCCAAAAAAATAGCCAATGGAAGAAGGGGACGACTCTGAAGAGGAACAACTTATAGAGCCACCAATTGATGGGTGGGAGAAGATTAGAGACACAGAGCTCTCTAAAGGTGTGTCTGACCTCCGACGCACCATAGAATTTATGACGAGCAGACTCACCCCAGAAAATAAGAGAGCTACTGCATATTACTCTCAAATTTATTGGTATTTGACCCCGCCTGCTCACCACTGTCCCGAATTAATATATGCTATTGTGCAGAACTACCAGCCTACCTCCAGGCAAGTGTTGGATGCTTCGGGTCATAAATTGTTTTCAATTTTGAAGGAAGATGTGCAAGCCGCATTTGTGCCACAGAAAGGTCCACCCAAGGGTTATTTCGTTCACAACGCCATTTTGAGCGAACAAATGGAGAGGTTCACCTCCAATAGCTACATATTGAAATTTTTGCATGAGAACCTCAAAAGTGGCCTCCCTTCAGGCAAGCTACCCCAAATGCCTCTACCATTGGACGCATTTAAGAACATCGATATTTTTTCTATCATTGCATGGGTAGCGGGCTATTCGATAGATGCTTCGGTGCAACCCTGGCAGGTGTCTTTGGCCGAATGTATTTTGAGAGGGGAATTCTATGCCCCTGATGCTTCAAGTCCAAACACCAACCCAATTTTCTTTGATTGGGCAAAATGGGTGGCCCGAACCTTGCACACGAGGCTCACCAGCATGAAGAATTCAACGACGGGCCAGTATTTCTCACCCTGTTCTTTCCTGGTTTGGTTGTTTTTCTATCATGTTCATAAGCGATTCCCCCATATCACCATTTCCCCAAGCGGTGAGGATGGAAATCCTCTGCCTGTCTACTAGTGGACTCCCCTCCTATTGAGGACAGAGTCCTATTATTCTTTTAATCAATAGTTTTTGGGACCCGCCATGCATTTGTTGAAGGGCTCTTGCCCTCGGGTACCCCTCAGTTTGAGAGATAGAGTGGTGCAGGAGAAAAGGGGAGACATGTTTCAACTGATGTAGGGGCTCGTAATTCATATGTTCGACTTCATTGGGAAGCCCTTCCTGCTACCAGTCTACCCCTCCGAGTACCAGTTCGTGTTGGAGGTCGCTCGGCAGAGACACAACTAATGCCATCTACGGCCACGGTTGGAAATGGGCACATACCTGCGACTTCCCCTTTAGGATGGGGGTAATTGAAGTGTTTGCCCTAAAATAGAATGTTTTCCTGGAGGAAAAGCTTGCCAATTTTGGCTTGCTCCAGATTCCTCAACAATGGCTCTATGATCCCTTGGGAGTGATGAGGGATCACTTAAAATTCAAGAATTTTCATGTCTGCCCCCATCCCGAAATTGTGGAACAAAGAAATAATCCCAATGGGAAGGATCTAGAATGGCATTTAGAGAGGGTGAGGACATTGCCTCCCTGGCATGAGTTCTACCCCATGGAGGTCGAATATGACCCTAACCAGCACCCCCTCCCAACTCCAAGCTCCACGTTTTGGAGAAAAGCGAAGGATGATTTAAAGGAAGAAGTGAAGAATTGGAGCGAGGAAAAATTAAGGAAGTGGTGGGTAATGAGAGTCCATCACCAAAATATGAATTCCTACGGACTCTTGGCATCGGATAAGGACTTTGTAGTTGTTTATGAAGCCAATTTTGGGACTTGGAAGTCCATATCCTTCGCCGAATTTGTTCCTCCAGCTACCACAGGATCGGGAGAAATCCCAAGAGGAGCTGATGATGCCTCGGAGTAGAAAGAAGAGGAAGAAGCCGAAGTTGCACCGGAGGCACTACCACAGGACCCATTGGAAAGACATGATACAAGTGTCGAAGAGGCAAAGCAACTGTTGGAGAGGAAGAAAAGAAAGAGGAGAGAGAAAATTCAAGTGCCTCCGAGCCACCTAAAATGACCCCGCACTAAGCTCCCAAGTTCTCCTGTTGGACAACCTACATCAGGCTCGACTGAAGAAAATGTTGAAGATACGGTTCCACCAAGTGTCGAGACAGTCCTAGTTATAGATGTCATTGATGTGGAGGAACTCCTCCAACAAGAGGGAGGCCTTGAAGTAGAAGTTGTGGAACTTTGGAGTGCCGAAGCCCAAAAGGAGCAGGATCCAATCACACAAGAAGTCACCACGGCCGCTCTGCTAGGAGGGCACTCAGGTATGCACTCTCCACCCTTCACCCTAGTCTCTAAAACGTCCACTGTGGTCTCATATAAGAGTCCCCATCAATATCTCACTCCCCTACATGGTCAATCACCCACTCAAGTATTGCCCATTGCTATTCCAACTCTGCCTTGCCCCACTCCACCCCAATCATCCAGTCTGGACAAGCCTGTTGAAACTACTTCACCCACCCACGCCGCCATTCCTTTAGTACTTAGTCAAGGCAAAGGTAGTGCTCCAACACCGAGCCTCGTAGCCCATTCTACCATCGCACATAGCATAGTCCCGCTTGCCGAATATCCTGCTACACCCATCGTCGAACCTTCTAGTGAGGCATCCCCCATTGATTCTTTATATTTGTTTACCCCTTCGGTTGGAGATCCAACATTTTTTGAATCAGATCTATCCGTAATAAAGGAACGCCCCTTAGCCGAGAAGCTACTCCTAGCTCCAAAAAACATAGAAAAAATGCTGAAGGAGGCAAGGAAGAAAAGAGGGCGATCTTTGGCCCAGGTTGAAAAATGCGCCGTCTTTGACTTAAAGGGCGTAAAGCTACATAAAGTGAAGAAGGTCCCTAAGGTCCAGAAGCCTATAGATGAAATGACTCTGGCTGAATATGATTATCAGGAGAAGACCAAGGACCTGGAGCATTTAAATATAGATAATGAATCTGCATCCATGCACGTCGGAATCGAGACTTTTCGAGCACATGCGAATATTGCTAATCATCGCAGGTTTGAAGCAGAGAGCACCAACATCAAGTTGGAGGAAGAGCTGGCTAGAATCTGCTCCAAGCTGGAGGATTCAGAGGAGTAGTGTAAGCTAATGAAGAAAGAAACACATGACTTGAAACAACATATACTACAACTGTAGTATTTAGCTGAGCACCAAGCACAAAAATAGGCCAAAAATGAGCTAAAGGCCAAGGAGCTCGAAAGCAAAATCTTGCAGACTCAACAGTAGTTGTTCAAAAAAGTAAACCTGGAGCTGTTCGACAGAGGCAAAATCAAGGAAATTCGCTCACACTTGCTCAAAGGTTTCAGATCGTGGGCCTCCAGTGCCTTGTCAACTTTAATCTATGTCATCGAAGCTTAGTATGCCGCTACTAAGAAAGGGCCAATAGTAGATGAGGTCATCCAAAAAATCAAAAGGTGACTCAAGCTGGCTTTTGAGGTCCAAAGTATTAAATATCAGGACCTACAGGTTGTTGCTATGAGTCGAATGGCTAGGGATTGGTCTACTTCCCAAGCCACTATTCACGCCTTCTTCTCCAAGGTGAAGAAAGCACAGAAGGCGAAGGACCTCCTAGACATATTTGAGCAGGAGCAACGCACATCAATGGGTTACTTCGAAGATCTTTCTTCCTTAGGTTTCCCGAGTTTCACAAATGATGATGGGAACCTTCTCACCAGGGAAGAACTCAAGCCGACATGGCTCCATTTTGAAAGTGACGTCTCAAAAATAGATGGGTGGGAAGAGCCGATCACAGAAGGACAAGTCACCGACTTCATTCTGAGACACTGCAAAATAATGGCTTGCCTGAATGACCTAAGTGTAAGAGCCAGACATGTTGACATTGGGTAGATTGATCGGTTCCATGTTTTTGTCAAGGCACTTGAAGACCAAGAGCCATTTCAGAAAGGTGTCTGGGCTCACGTCCGCCGAACCATGAAGCGAATCCATGACCGCCTCGCCCCATCACTGCAATAGGAAGCCACGCCAAAGGAAGTAGAAGAAGAAGAAGAAGAAGAAGAAGACCAGGCTGTGGAAGCACCCTAGGAGATAGAAAAGGGAGAAGGGTCTGGAGGTAACTCTGGCCCAACGGATCAAGGCTAAAGGGTTCTCCCACCGAGATGAGCTCGTTGCCCCACGAGCCACCAAGAATGTTGACAATTTTGTCACATTGCACAATGGGGTAGAAAAATCAAATTTTTGTAAAGTATTTCTTTTAATTTCATGAATTTGTTCCCTTGCTTTTTTAGAAACAACATTTTCAAGTGTTGCAACAATTTTGGCTTTCCCTGCCACCCCCTTGTACATAAAATGCTTTCGAACAAGCTAAGGAAGATAGCTTCGCCGAAGGAAATCACTAAGGATGGAATCTACTTCGGCCCCGAAGCACTTCAAGAAGCTACTTCGGGCAAAAGTTTTGAGAAGTGGTGTCACCAAAGAAGAATTCAGAAAAAGAGCTTCACACCCGAAGCATTTCAAGAAGCTACTTCGGGCAAAAGTTTTGCGAAGCGACATTCAAGCGGCAACTTCGCCAAAGGAAAATCGTGGTCCGAATTGGCTAAGGCAAGAAAACTACTTCGGCTCCGAAGTCCCTCAAACAGTTACTTCAGGTGAAAGTTTTGCGAAGCGATGTTGTCGAAGCAAAATGCAAAGGAAGAAGGATGAAAACTACTTTGGGTCCGAAGCACTTCAAAATGATACTTTAGGCAAGAAACTTGCGAAGCGAAAATTGAAAAGGGAAAACATTGAAAATACTTCCCCAAAAAGCCGTCAAAGCACTCACTTCGGGCCTTCCTGCCAGCGAACCATTTCTACTTCATCAAAAGTCGTTGCAAAGAATCTACTTTGGCAAACCTTCGTGCGAAGTACTTTCACCCGAAGTAGAAACAGTCAAAACATTTTGAAGGCAAGAATGAGCTTCGGCCAAAATACCCTCAAATCGTAGTTTTGAAGAAGGATCATTGCGAAGCATTTTTAAGCTCATCAGCAAAGTATCTACTTCGGGCGAAGGTCTCACCGAAGTAGTTTTGGCATAGCAAAGTAGCGAGAAGTGAAGACCCCATTTTGAGGAAGAAATCTACTTCGGCTCTCACCACCCCCGAAGTTGTTTTGCGAAGCTCCACCATGCGAAGTGCAAATCAAGGAGAATCTGCTTTGGCTCGAGTCCATTGCGAAGTGAAGTGCGAATGAAAATTCAGTGAAGCACTTCAAAAGGCATGCACTCTAAGCTGGGCATTTTCCCGAGGTTATCAAGTACCTCATAAATGCATTTTTTCATGCCCGGTAAGCCCGCTGCTCATTTTTAGCAATTGAAAATGAAGTATCAGTCCATGATGAAGAACCCGATGAACATGGTGGCCACTCGAGCACTACACATAGAAGCCAAGGACGCTCAGACGACTCATTAATGCATGTTTCCATGGTTGACCCGGTCGTAGTTTCTATTTTTAGTAACGGATTTGAGAGCTCGATCACGAGAGCCACAAGGAGCCAACTTCTCAGCTTCCAAGGATGTACTCCTCTATTTTTTATAATTATGGCTTAGAGGTTCAGGTCCTCTATAAAAACCCAGGAATTGTAATATAATGGGGGGGGAAATTTTTCCTAGAAATCAGATGTAACTTGCATTCCTACGATTAATACTAAAGAGCTTTGGACTCTATTTCTCTCTTGTATGCTGCCTTCTATGTTTATTTCTTTCATCTTTCTTCATTTGCATACTGTTACTCTGAATCCTGAATTTCGGTGTGCGATTGGGGACAGAACCCTGAAATTCACCCGAAGGATACATAGGGGAGGAAAAAAACTATATTGGTTTTATTTTATGTTGCCTGGTGTGTAGTGATTTCTATTATATTCGCTTATCCTAATCGGCGTTACTCTGAACCCTGAATTTTGATGAAAGGGAGAAGGAGAATCCTGGAACTCGCCCAGAGGATACATAGGAAGGTTAATGTTGCGTTTCTTTTGTTTATTCTTGGTGTTCTTTGCTGCTTCTTAAAGTTATTAGTTAGTGATCGTGCTTCCTATTCTCTCCCACTTTAAATCATTGGTCTCTCTTCCCTTACTCCTTTTATTTCTTTCCTGCACCCTTACTCTTTTTATCTCTTTCTTGCACCCTTATCTCAAAACACCAAAGTAGTTTAGCATAGGAGCCAACATTTCTTTGGATATTGGCACGAGGGGCATCTCTTCTCTTCGGCATTTCAATGTTGGTCCAAGTCTAGGGCGCATACACTTAGCCAAATACTTTCTTGGGCAGATTTGATGACCGACAATAACCATTTAGATAATCACTGTGTGAAGCTAATATACGTTTTCATGAAGATTAAAACATACAAATAATTATTGGGTAAGCGCAACAAAGGGTGTCTCCAAGGGGTATGAAAGAATTCAAAATGAATTGCTTACACCTCATCACAATTATCAAGCACATATTTTAGAAATATTTCCTGGATAGTGAAGGTATTTTTTAATTTTAGAAATAATGCCAGCAAAAACATCACCAACAAAGCACCAAAAAACACGTTAATAAAAGTTAAAGCCATTAATCAAACAGACACGACAGGCACAACTCAGTCTAAGTTAAACAATTCCAGTGAATAATTTTTTTTAACTTCGAAGTTGTCCCACATTCATTGTAGGGTTTTCAATTAAAGGTTTATAATGAACCATTCACTATATGCTTATCATGACTTAGGTCACATGAGTCTTGGCCTTTGCACATAAACCTTTCATTTGTACAAGTGTCGATTGTCACTTAGTTAACTTACCCATTGTGTTAGCATCATCACATCTCATCCTATCATGTTGTCCTATCATGTCATTCATGTTCCAGTTGTTTGCATCATGTCATTTGTGGCTCATGTAATTCACGGGCTTGTGTTAGTGTCATATGGTTAACACTGTGTCATTCACAGTTTAGTTATCTGTGTCATCCAACATCAATAGGTTGCATCTTGTTAGTCAGCATCATGTCATTCCTGGTCTACTTTTTTGTGCGACGTATGGTAAGTGCTGTATCATTCATGGTCTAGTTGTTCGTGTCATCCAACGTCAGTGGGTTGTATCTTGTCAGTAAATGCTACAAATCGTTCATTATACCAATATCACCGAATTACAGTAGTCGTTGGAATACCGAAAGTAAAAAAAAACTATAGAATTATTTGTTGACAATAAGACAAGTAGCCATTGGTTAATCAAATTCAAAAATATAACAGTTGGATACAATAATTCAAATTAAAATTTTGCAATTGGAGTGAAATATAGTTGAAAAACAACAAATTTTTATTAAATATTTGTTGAAATTGATTCTTTCATCCATAGGATTTCAATTGTCACACTACAAGAATCCATTTGAAACCAACGAGATATTACAAGCTCTAGTTAACCTGCCTCATTGTTCTGCTAAACACAAATATTGCTAAAGAAAACTACAGAATGGGTAAGGAAACCCCAAAAGTAATTCTATGACTAAAACTCTAATTAAACACTCCAGATTTATATTATATTGTATATATTAAAATGACCAAGCATGAAAACAACCATTTTTTATGTCTTATGTAGACCGATGCCTAGATTCATTGGGTTGTTATAGCAATTTAACAACAATTCTATCATGAAATAGAAAGAAGGGGAGGAGAAAAATTGGTGTCTTAATATTATTCGAATATCGCAATAAAACCAAGAGTTAACCAATGAGATAAACGTATATAATGCGTTCAAATAATGTAACCCATTGCACAGTGACACACAGAGCTAAGAAAAAAGATATAATAGAAAAGAGATTCAAAATTGTATTGATTTCATAAAATTTACATGTAGAGTGGGCAGAATGCCTTTTAACTCTATTTTTCTCAAAGAAAATATATCAATACAATGAAAATATCCTGTTCAAATAATGTAATAGGTCTCTCCTACTATCCTTGTTCCAATATGGTAACAACAGAGTCTCTAAATCTCAGGCTCAAAAAGGTACGAAATGATCTCAGCTTCTTGAAAACTTTCCTATCACTATCCTGCAAAGCAAAGGGAACAATAAGAAATGATAAAGAAAAAATAGACACAAAAGGGGATACAACAACACAACTAACTGGGCACTCAAGAATACCTCTTAGAAAAAATGCTATTCTCTAATTGCTTGATGCAAAATCTATCCACAACTGCTTCTTATAGCCTCTGGTTCTTGATTCTATTATTTCTGGTTTATTTCTGGCCTTACACTTGTCTTCATCTGATTTGATCTCCAAAACTGGTACAGTTGGCTTGCACTGTATTTCCCTACTTGAAATGAACTCTTTTCTTTGATATTTTCAAACAGTAGTTTATTTTAACCAGTGATGGTGGTCTTGGGAGAACCCATTTCCTCTTGTACCACCTCCTTCACAACTGTTCCCAATGTTTCTTTTTGGACTATCTCTTTAACTGCTTCAGAGAATTTTTTTGTTAGCTCAGGCTTTTGTTGTGATGAACCTGTTTTCATATGCTGACCGAGAGTTATAATTTCCTTCCCTTTTTGGAATTTTTACAACTTTTCTATTTGCTCAATCATCAATATCCATACCTCTGTGTCAAATATGGTTGCAATCCTCAACATATTCATTTTCTACAAAATTCTATTCTTATGTATGGTAATATTGGGTGCGTTCCTTTCATACTGAAAGAGTAACATATCTACAGTGTTTACCATGAGCGTTGTTTGTCTAATCATTTCTGCTTCATCACCTGGTTCACACTTGAACCTTTCAATGATGCTTTTGAACACTTCTATATTTGTGGCCACTAAGCACTGGTCTAAGGATAAACCAATGTCTGCCAATCTGTCTGTTACATATTTTATCAAATCATCCATTTCATTCACAACATTGACCCATTTTTCCCGATTTGCTCCAAATATGGCTGCTTTAAAGAACTCAAAATTGATCTAGATTTTGCTGCCATTATTTGTTATTATTTCTTGTCCCTACAACTCTTAAAAATGATCTCCTATAAAATCCAGGGTAGTGTGAATGATTCCAAAATCTTCTTATCTTTCTTGCATCAAGGTGAGAATTTCTTGAGCAGTTATTTGAATCACCCTTATTTGTTTGAACATTTCAGTAAAGCCCTGGGCATGAGCTCTTATCTTCATTGACATATTTTTCTTCATTTTATTAAGATAATAAGCATGATCTTAAATTTTTACCATCTAAGAGGGCTAGGTACTAGAGGCATATCTTCGGTTTAATTATTTTTGTTGATTATTTATTAATACCTTTAGCAATGCCTTTTCCTTTCTCTCTTTCTCCAATTGTTTCCTTAGCTCTGTAATTGTTCCCATGAATTTAACTATGGCTTGATTTTGCATTGCTTTGACAACTTTGGCCACTTCACCTTCTTTCCCTAGTATCGATGAGCCCCCTATTTCTTCATTGACTCTGAAGACTAGTGGGTCTTGTAGCGCAGGAAGATGTATTTCTGTTATATCTGATGCAGCTACTTTTGATTGTGATCCTTCTATAAACTGCTCTCCTATATTTCCCATCCCTTCTACTAACTGTAACTCTTGTTCTTCTACAATAGTGAAAGTAGACTGCTCATATGTTCTTTCCAAAACAACCTTTGTAGAGGGTAGAGATAATCTAGGCTTCTTCTTTTCTATAGGAGTTATCTCTATTTGATTTCTTACTAGATGACTTCTGAATAGACCAAAAATTGCACCAGTTCTCCTGCTATTCATTTATATTGCTGATGGGATTATTAACCTCCTATCCTTTTATTTTTATAGTGGTAGGGACAACCATGGGTGCCAATTTATTTACACTTGTTATGGCTAGAACTCTGTTAGAAATAAGAAATATGACTTGTTCTGGGAGGGAAGACTCTTGAGTAGATATTGTCACAATCTCCTTCCCTTTTCTTGTACTCTAGTTTTTGGAAACTTCCTGGGAAGTGCTTGACTTCGCTTCTATTCTAAGGTGAGCACTTTCAGAAGGCCTATCCTGTTGCTCTACTATATCTACAATTTTAATGGTGACTTCCATTAGATCAATACCCTGTTATTCTATCAACTCCAACAGGGGGTCTTCTTTGACCGCTTGGCCTGCTCCTAGTATAATAGGTGCCACAACATCTATCGAACCTTCTTGAAGCCTCCTTAGTTCTGTAGGATAATCATAGGCTTCATAAACCTGCGTGTTACCTCTTTTTACTAGAGGAAATTTCTCCCATACTACCTACAAATCTAATCCTTTATCCATAGCTTCTAACAAGATTTATTCAAAAGCATCTTCCCGGTGTTGTATTCGAGCATATTCTCTCTTTTCCATCATTTTGTTGTATGTTCCTTTTGGGTCATAGAATCTCCAAGTTATTTCATCGAATCCCATGTTATCTAATTTGAACATTCCTTTGAGTAGGGAAGGATATCCAACAAATACAAAATCCCCAAAATGGTAGGGAACATCAAGCCAGGGGACCTTACCATGCTTCTTTACCAGTCTCATCTTAGCCTCTTCTGTCACCTGCCTACATAATTCCAAAGCTGCTAGGGATAACGGGTAGTACTACGATAAAATATTAGGAGGGATTTTAGCCCCATATAATCTGATATAAGTAAAACCTTCTGTAAATAAGAAGTCCCCAATTTCCTTTTCTTTAATAAAGGCTTTTACCCCTAGCCCTAATCTCTTAGGAACTAGCCCAGTTAAAGCCCAATGAGTTTCTACCATGAAATGATCGTAGAACCAGCCCATGTGAGTTCATCCTTCGTGTATTCTCCAGAAGCTACTATAAACATAGGGGTTATCGATGGCCCATACTTTTTTATGGGCTTCTTCTCCTAATTTTCCTACTATCATATGGATAAAAATTGAGTATTGTGAAAAATGGGGCATCTCTTGCCTTTGTTCGAAAACTACCTTCCTTAATTCTATCATTTCTTTATGCATCTAGGTACTTAATTCTAATTCCCAGGCATAAATTGGGGTGTTGTGTGCCCTATTACATTATGCAGCTAAATACAAAACCCTTTTAGTTATCCTACTGAGATCCTATACTCCCAAAACTATGTTTATCATATCGCAGAAATCTTGGACCCATGGCTTAAGAGCATTTTTGTTGATTGGGAATTCCTTGTCTATTCTTGCATGCGTATCAAACAAAGTTTTAAAAACTTCCATACTTGTAAACATTCAAGATTGGTGTTCGATTACCTTGTCTACCAGAAAGGTGGTATAATCTGTCAATTTGAAAACTTCCTGGATATGCTCGACTTTGATGCTAAATACCGATCGATTCTTATTGTCTCGAAAGGTCCTCGTTCCTTCATCATACACTACTGCTAGCCATGCCATAAAATTTAAGAAGTGTACTTTTGAACATACCAGCTTCCCAAGGTTACTGTTCCATCTATTATTTCTAGGGAAACCCCTTTACTGTAACCTATGATCTTTAAGTCAGCCATTATCCATGGGGTTCTGTTATCGCTTTCCATCACTCGAACGAAACTCATGATACAAGCATTGTCGATCTCATACCATTGGGCTAAGTTTGGTATTTTATCCGCCCCACATTTATGAGAAAATTCATACATGGTGCTACTGGGAATAGGAAGATCAGAGATTGCAGAGTATGGTGACCTATCTATGATGAATTTTATGGATTTCCTGGTGTCTTCGGGTATGAAAACATATCCCCATGATGCCATTGATCTCAAGGTAGTAGGTAGGGTTCTTCTATGACTACAAAGCTTGAAAATCATCTTCTCTCTGTATGTTATGTGTATCAACTTCTGTTCTTAGCTCGCAATGGTAGTGGCATTGATTATTTTTGTGAGCTCATATACAGAGTGACGAAATGGGTTTGATAATCTTGCACATTTTTTCATCAACACGATGCCACAAATTGATGTTTAAAATTTGCCAAAGAAATCATGCCAATGCATCCTTTTTTGGGGTTTAGCATTTATGATAGGTAACGTCCTTCATCCTACGTGACCTGGGACCTTTTGATTTATGTGCCTGTAATCATTAAAACCTCCGGTATTCATTGCTGGAACCTTTCTAAGCTGGCATGGAACTTAGATGTGTAATGGGGGTGGAACTTTGAAGAAATGACCTTCAATGTAATACTCAAATTACCCATCTTTCGTAAAATTAGAATTTTTATGAAGAGGGTAATTTTAGGCTCAACAATGGAAATTTGTGAAATGCCATAAAACATAACTCCTCCAATGAAATTGGAATTTTCATGAAGGGAATGTCATCATTGGCTCATGAGTGAAAAACAGAACTGAAAAAATGAAATTTGACCTTAAAATGGAAATTTTCTATTTTCGGATTTTTAAAATCTGTAATAAAACATCAACTTCGATGAATTTTTAAAAATACTAAACAACTTCGAAAATGAAATTTCAAGGTGCGTATTGAAATTCTGAAGTATAACCTACGCAATGGTGAAATTATTTTTGGATTTTGAAAATTTTTAAATGTTTATTTTAATGCCTGAAAATTAAAAAAAGTTAAAATTTATGGAAAAATAAAATGCAGAAAAATGAAAATAAAATGCAGAAAATGAAACACATGATACATTCAGTTTGATGCTATCCTATTCCGTAAAAACCGAAGATGTGAGGTTTTCATGCATGCAACCTAACCTATTGGACTTGCAAAACAAGCACAATCTGGATAAGCTAAGTGCTGGCTCCTAGGGTTTTAAATGAGGTTTTCAGATTTAAGCATTTGCATGAAGCAACCAAGAAACTTGCATAAACTCCATTTACAAGCCTAAAATCTGAAAAGGGAAAAAAATAAACATTCAATCTTGCATGCAGAAAATGACTCCTCCTTTCTTGCCCATAAAATGCAACTTTATGAAATTTTCTGTATTAAACATTTGTCATTTTACAATAACAAAATTTTTTGGTTTTCCCAAACCAGTCCATGGAAGAAAAACAGCCCAAAAAGGTCTAGAATGGTCCTCTTGCCTTCAAATCTGCAACTCTGCTTGCAGCAATTTCCAACCTTTGTACAAGCCTTCATTTGGGTTTTTAAAAATTTTCAACAACTTTTCCTCTTTGCCTTTTTGTTTCATTTCCAAAGCTTTTCATCTTCCCTTGGATGGTTTCAAATGACTTCTTTTGCATGAGCCATGCATTACTTTCAGTAACGCTTCTCCAATATCAAACGCCTCAAAATATCCTTCATCCCACGAAAAGCTACATGTGGTTTTGAAATATGGTTAAGACCCACGTACGACATATCATTGGCTTAGGGCATTTACTTTATTTAAAATTTGGCTTTACTTTGTACCCACTCTCTTTTGGCCATATGTGAATGAGAAAAAATACGTCAATCACTAATAGGCTTATTCATGCCACGCGTATGCAAACTCCATACTCCACAAGACATCGAATCAGGCTTGATGAGACAATACATTTCTTGTTGACTCTTTGGTAAAACGAGCAACATGAAATGAATTAGTCCGTGGCTCATATCCTTAAATTTATTATCTTTGAAAGCACTATTTTTTTGTTCTTCAATCAATGTGATCGTCGACCTGCATCATCTCCATGCAGCATTCAACCATCCATCTACACAACTATGAGCTCATAGTCTACGTTAGTCACCTAGCCAACATTCAAACCCCGGTGGCTACACTGTGAAAAATATCCAACAAATGAAGATTTTGTGGCCACACATCTGTTACAACTATGATGAATGAACTCCACATTCACCCCATCGAAGCGCTTATTGGACCCATGATTCAAATTATTTGGCTATTTGACTGTACTATTGGTCCAGTGCGACTATTATCACCACTTTTAAGAAATTTTAGTATCTCCTCACTGTCCACTGTGTATCCCCATTCGACCTGTTAATGGATAGCCATCCTCGTCCTTATTTCATTTACAAAGGATTAAATGACATCCATGCCTATGGCTTGAAACTTGATGTGCACGCATTGTTCGATGTTGAATCGCAGTGAAATCCCTACTCCAGGTGACCAATGCCCATGTTGAATTTCTCTGACATCTACACCAATTGTTATACATATGTTTGCCTTCTCGAGTGTGAAATTTTATCATCATGGATGCTGTGGAAACCGCTTCTCTGACTGCCTTACTACCGCTCTATGAAAATCTATTTTTTTTGACCCTGAAAGCTGCCATGCTCAAGTGCACTTTTTTGACATATTATCCGTTATCGTCGTGAAAGCCCTAAACTTGCGCAACTCATTAATTAGTTTTCATCTGCATTCTATCTTTTCTTATTTTGTTATGGCTCGTGGTAATAATGGCGAAGGCTTCTACTTCCATAATTCCTCCCATTTGCGTGCGTATAGACCTACGCATCCATTTTATAAGCAGATAAAACTATTGTCTTATCTATTCCTCTTGCCACATCGCCCTTCTGTCCAATGTGGTATGTACTGTGAACAAACTGCCACGGTGAATTCCTTGGTATCACCTCACTGAATCCATCGTTGCACTCGACGACCTCCTCTTCATCCCAGTGCTTTCTTTCTGCTTGCCATGGGCTTTCATCTGCTCGCCTTCCATAATCATGTCATATGCGAAGGCTCCCATGTGGTCATCGTCTAATCACCTTGGCTCTCGATGCTCTCATCCTCCTCAAAAACCTTGACCTCCTCATTTATTTCTCTACATACCTTGCTTCTAAACGTGGACTCCGAGTAACCGGTGTTCAATTGTTCTGGAAAAGTCATCAAACCGGAGTGTAGCTGGCATTCCTCCAATGTCCATGTCACCCATTGTTGTGACCCAAGAGTTGCCAGTTCAACATGCTATCCATAAACAATCGCGGTCTTTACGTGTCCGTCTAGTGTGCTGCCAAACCTTGTCATGGTTACTTGCTAATTTTTCCAACTTATCCCGTTGCATTCACTTGCCATGAAGACCAATCCACCATGGCTACATGGGCCCCACTCTTTCCATGCAGCATTCATCCAATTCCAAAATTTTTTCATCTTACGACCATCCCTCGTCTGTGTTTAGCCTTCGAAAATGCCTGCACATAAAAAAAAAACAATTAAATTAGAATTAGCTTTATAAAACCCTTTTATTTTTTATTTATTATTATATATTTATTTTTTTATTTTTTATATTTTTTATTATTTTTATTTTTTATTTTGAGTAATACTTCTTATACACATCCACCATGGAGATTGAACCCGGGTCACATTACCGATATGTTTGTTTTACTTTGTATAGATGCATATTAAAGAGGTATTAAGGTGGAATGAAGTTTTAACATAAAACCTGCTTTATATATAGAACACAAGCTCATTATACATGAATGATAAAAACAAGAAATTTAACCATCACAATGTTAACAACAAAATATTAGCAATAACATTGCTAACACAACATTGACGATAAAAATCAGTCGACAACAAAATGACATTAAAAATCAGTCAACAACAATTTGACAATAAAATATCATCGACAAGAAAATATTATTGACAACAAATATAATGACAAAAACTATGATAAGCAAATTCAAAACAAAACGAAGCATTAGACACTCAAAACCAACATGCAAACACCCAAATACCAAAAATAAAAAGGTGGGTCCCCAATTTTGGGGTACGTTGTGGAGCAGCCACAACAAATGGCGACTCTGCTAGGAAATGCTCCTGAGCATTTCGGTGAGAACCCAACCTGAAAACCTTCAAAACTCAAACACAAGCGTCAACAAATATCCAAAGAATGAAACTAGATGAGAAATACATGAAGCATTAGAATTATTCAGCATCGACTCAATGTGTGCGGTGTGATTCATTCCTTATCATTTGAAATTGATCAACATTCCATCATCTGTTTCACTTATGATTCGTGCATATGAGAAGTTATGGATGATTTCTGTAGGATTTAATGTATGGTGAAGATGCTAGAGATATAACAACCTGCTTTGCAAAGGCTCAAACTTTCTAGTACCATGAACAAACATATTAAAGCTGTCAAACCCTCTTAGGACCAAATATGTGTATATTGAATTAATTTACTAGATCCCAAAGTTGGTTATGTGTCACTACCATCTTGAACCCATGTGCAAGTGTAAGTGAAATCAGAGCTTTGGGGAATAGGATTCCCAACCTAAGCGAGATGGGAATTTAACCCTATCCTTACTACATTACCTCATCTTGAACAAAATGATTTAACCTGTTATGGATGAAACTGTCAGGCTAGCTCTGTCCGTTTGAGCAGTCAGTGGTCTTGCTTTTAGACAAGACATGTTGCCACACATGAGCATACTCCACTGCCAGTCAGGCGTCTATAGCCCCGGTGGAGATTAACCCCATAATCCAGGATTTGGCTTTACTTTTGATTTCTTGAACCTTGGGGATGACTACCCATCCTTGCAAGGGACATGTAGTACGATCCTTCCAATCCAATATTAATGATGAAATGAAAGTAGAATGAAAAATATTTGCTTTGGAATTTCAAGTTCTTGAGTGTAGATCGCGCTTTTAATTTCTTAAAGCGTGATGGAGGCAAAATAGAAGCTTTGGGGAATCGGATTCTCAACCTAAGCGAGATGAGAATTAGACCCTATCCTTACTACTCCATGAAGGTCAAATCAGAGCTTTGGGGAGTTGGATCCTCAACCTAAGTTCGATGGGGATTTAACCCTATCCTTACTACTCCGATTTTAGGCTTTAAGCACTATGGGAGTGGTAAAAACCACTGTTTTAAGGATTATGTTGCATGATAGGACAGACACGAAATACTCCTTTCGCCTCACCTTTTCTTCCAAGTATGGTTTTGACCATTTTGCTCAAGATCCTCTTTAATATGTGTAGAACGTGTTTGGTTCAAGATAGTTCGGGCATCGGTTCCCAACCTTAGGATCCTTTTAATATATGTTATGTAATAACCCTAAGAGGATTCGACACCTTTTCAATGATTGTATTTGAAATGTAGATGCATCTGAGATGAAATGTATATGCAATGTGGAATGTAACATGAGATATGGATGAATGCATTGCTCTTTTTGAAATGCGGATGGAGTATACCACCTACTTTGCCATAATTTGTAAAACTGACAACTTCATGCATCACAAGTTCCAAACGATATTCTTTAATGTGTTTGCGATACTCGTGGAGCTTTCTGCAATACAATTCCGATGTTTCATATTCTCTTAGTCTTAGTCAACATTCATAAGGACATAAGTTGACATCTCGCTTTTTTTTTCTTTTTTTTTTTTTCAAGACAAACCAAAAGTGTCCAAAGGACCAACACACAAAACTTAAAACCAAAATGAGATCCAAATCCAAAACCAAAACACGAAAACCAAGAGTATATACAAATGTACAATATAATACAAGATGGTGCAAAGTTTGGATTATCATTTTCCCGAATCCCAAACCTGATTAGAGCATTCCTTAAAAGACATATGACGTGATACGCATGCCAAGTGTTGAAGGAATCAAACAAAAACAAGACTAGACCAAACAATGCAACCAACTTCAACTTTCCTCTCTCACCCCACCAATTAGATTTAGTTCCATTAGTATTCTCATAGGTGAGATTCAAATTACCAAATTGATTAGACAATGGTTGATTTTCAATTCTTTCTTGTCTATTCTTTAAGGTGTAAATTTCATAATTCCATTCATGATTTAGAACTAGGCTTTCTTTATTCAAAATGAAATTTTGTAAGCAAGAGCCTATTTCTAAAAATTTCAAAGCTAATTCATTTTCCATGTTCTTAGGCCAATCAAAATTGTGCAACAATTTACAAGCATCTAGGATATTTACTAAATGGGGATCATTAGAAGTTTTTATCCTAGGTTCAAGAATTAATTGTTGATGAATTTGATTTAGCAATTTAAGTGCATCAAGCTCCTTTTCATTCATTAAAGTAATGTTATCAAAGGTGTGGTTAGAAATTAATCCTTGTTCTTCATTCACCTTCAATGGCATTTCATCATAAACATCATCCAAATTCAAAACATGGTCATGCAACTCTTCACCTATAGCTTGGATACTTGAACACAAAAGGTTAGATTCTACCTTTTGCACATTTTCATTTACCAAAACTTGGTGAGAAATCACAATTTCTTCATTTATTACCTGTTCATCAAGCATACCAAAATATGGCACCCAATTGAAAACATGTTCATCTTTCTCAATCCTCAAATTTTGTTGGTCGAAGTATATGTCACGTAATCTGTCTTGATGATCACTCATTTGAGTTGCTTCCAATTGATCAATCTCTTTGTCATTTGTTTCCAATTCCTTATTCACCATCCATGGCATCTCCTCATGTGAGATAGAAGTTTCAATATCTTGTATATCCAGTGAAATAGGATTTTCATCAATAGGGGTGTGAGAAAACAATACATCATCATATCTCCCCCAACCATTGTAAAAATTGTCATCCAGATTCGTGGAATGAAACTCCATGGTATTTGTGACATGATCTTTTGATTCATTCATCAATTCACTTTCTTCTTTGTCCTTGGTAGTAGGATCATTATAATCTTCCAAAATTTGATGAGATTTGAAACCCTCTTCCAAAACATCCTCAAATTGTACAGGAGTTGTAATATCTTCCTTTGAGTAGGCGATTATGTTGTCCTGTATATCAATTGTCACACAAGCTTCATTAGCGGTTTTGGAGTGAGTGTAGTCTTCCCACTTCTTCCAAGCATCATAATAATCATCTTCCAAAGTCAAGTGGTGACGTTCAACTACTTCTTCAACATCTTCCAATTCATCAATGTGTTTCTCATCAAATTCACCTTCACCTTCTTTAGATGGTTCAATAACTTTCAAAAGTGGGTTATTTCTTGAATTCAAATTTGTAAGACTATCATCGTCCAAATTAGTAACCCATGATTCGATTTTATCACAATTTGGAGGGTGAAGAATTTTTTGATCATTAGTTCCAAGCTTCTCATCGAGAGTGTCTTCCAAGAACAAGTGGTGAAATTCTATCATATCTTCAAATTCATTTATTGATTTTCTTCCAATTTCACTTTCAACCACTTCATTCAATTCTATGGTAGTTTCTGTCCTATCACCTATCTCAAACCTTGTTGAATTTAGGACCCCTTTATCCGAATAATCATGTATCTCTATGAATGAGATCATTTCTGCATAATCCTCACTTGGTGGATGTTGGCTTAGCAATTTGCACCTCCTCTTGGACTACATCTAAGGTGGTTGTAACATTTGGACCTTCAAATTCATCCCCTTGATCATTTACCTTAGGTATCATTGGAGTGGAGGGTGCTATATTTAATGGTTGGTGTCGGTTGGCATCACTAACTCCAAAAGAACAATCTCTCATGTGAACATGTTGTGCCTTTTCTTCTTCAAAAACTTGTTCTACCTTTTCCAAGATCTCATAGATTGTCTCTAGAGACAGGTCATCCAAGTTTTTCTTTAAATATGTAGCAAGTTTGGGGTGTATGGCTCCCATGTATACTTGAATAGCTTCCTCTTCTGATGTGTTAAAATTTTCCCACATTTGGGAGTGCAACTCACGAAATCTTCCATTGAATTGACTCAAGGATTCATTAGGCTCATTACGTATGGAGGTAAACTGATTTTTCAACATCTCTAAGTCAACTTGATTACCAAAATGATAAAGATAGGTTGCTTCTAGTTGTATCCAAGAAGTCCTAACCTCCATGGGTAGTTGGCCATACCAAAAGAATGGTCTATCATCCAAAATGTATGCAAATAACTTACAAGCCACCTCCTCATAGAAAATTTGGAATTGACATAATGTATTCTTGTAGACATACAATTTTTGCAAGTATCCTAGTGGCACCTCTTGATTAAAACATCGTAGAAACTCCAATAACATTTTAGGAATTTGATAGGGTATCCCATGCATAGACAAACCCTTATAATGATCCTCCATCGTAGATACCATTCTTTCTCTTAGAGATGCTACTTCAGCTCTTATATCGTATGTCGTCATTAGTAAAACTCAAAATATAACTTTAGAACCAAATCTGTTAGTCAAAATAAAAGAAGGAACCAGGACAAAGCAATATTCTAAAAATGTAATTTAGTTTCTGATTCACCAGATCGCATATGCGCAAGTGAAGAGCATACTCCTAGTGTTGTAGGCTTTCTGATTCACAAGATCGCATTACACGCAAGTGAAGAGCATAATACCGACAACAAATACATTTTAGACAAAATAATTCCTTACAAATAAGCATGAAATGACTAGCAAATATCAAACATGTAACGTATGAATAATCATGTTAGCATCAACCAAGAGATGTATCCATTAAAATCAAATGAAAGTAATTGCATGGAGACAACCTCGTTAGTCAAGACCAAAATTTTTCAAAATCAAATCAAAACACATTATTCCTGTATGAACAATCAAAAGCGTTAGAACAATGCATAGCAATTCATGTCCTCCTTTTAACACTACAAGGTTGTATTGTTAAAAGAGGGCTAAAGATAATAATCAATAGGGCATGAAATATTCAAAATTTAAATCCCTATAGCATTTAAATCACACTGAAATAAACCAATTCAGGCCCTCCTTCTAGCGCCAATATGTTGAGTGGTATTTTCACCCAATTGTGAAAGTACACTCTCCCTTAGGATTTGGGTTCCAAATCCCCTCTTGCAAAGAAGTTAAACAAACAACTTCTCCAAGGTCTCCGCTATATTTAGCATTTGCATATGTGTATTAGTAATCTCAAATAAAGATATTCAATTTAAATGCTTGGAACACCTTAGTGATTGCAAGTAACTGTAAACAAGGGGCAATGTTGGTTTATTTTACCATGAAACTTTAGTGATTGTTCATTGAACCAAAATAAAGCAAATGTGAGTTGGCCCTCATATGACCACGATGTAGTGCCTTAATTCCTTTTATCTTGAGGGTTTTAAAATAGATTTTATCTTCTTTATTAAGTCCAAATATGGCTTCTTATCATGAAGATGAAGATAGCTTTCAATGTGATCGATAAACTATCCCTCTTTGGTGAAATAGGTTTTCACAAAGAGGCAATAATTTATGGCCTTAAAGTAAGGGCTTTAAATGTCACTTTAACTTATCCCTCTTAAATGAAATCAAATTTTCATTAAGATGAACAATTAAGTGCTTTGAAGAAATGACCTTCAATGTAATACTCAAATTACCCCTCTTTCGTAAAATTAGAATTTTTATGAAGAGAGGGCAATTTTAGGCTCCAAAAATGGAAATTTGTGAAATGCCATAAAACATAAATCCTTCAATGAAATTGGAATTTTCATGAAGGGAATGTCATCATAGGCTCATGAATGAAACATGAAACTGAAAAAATGAAATTTGACCTTAAAATGGAAATTTTCTATTTTCGGATTTTTAAAATCTGTAATAAAACAACAACTTCGATGAATTTTTAAAAATACTAAACAACTCCGAAAATGAAATTTCAAAGTGCGTATTGGAAGTATGAAGTATAACCTACGCAATGGTGAAATTATTTTTGGATTTTGAAATTTTTTAAATGTTTATTTTAATGCCTGAAAATTAAAAAAAATTAAAATTTCTGGAAAAATAAAATGCAGAAAAATGAAAATTGAAATGCAGAAAATGAAACACATGATACATTCAGTTTGATGCTATCCTATTCCGACAAAACCGAAGATGTGAGGTTTTCATGCATGCAACCTAACCTATTGGACTTGCAAAACAAGCACAATCCGGATAAGCTAAGTGTTGGCTTCTAGGGTTTTAAATGAGGTTTTCAGATTTAAGCATTCACATGAAGCAACCAAGAAACTTGCATAAACTCCATTTACAAGCCTAAAATCTGAAAAAGGGAAAAAAAATAAACATTTAATCTTGCATGCAGAAAATGACTCCTCCTTTCTTGCCCATAAGATGCAACTTTCTGAAATTTTCTGCATTAAAAATGTGTCATTTTACAATAGCAGAATTTTTGGTTTTCCCAAACCAGTCCATGGAAGAAAAACAGCCCAAACAAGCCCAGAATAGCCCTCTTGCCTTCAAATCTGCAACTTTGCTTGCAGCAGTTTCCAACCTCTGTACAAGCCTTCATTTGGGTTTTTAAAATTTTTCAACAACCTTTCCTCTTTGCCTTTTTGTTTCATTTCCAAAGCTTTTCATCTTCCCTTGGATGGCTTCAAAATGACTTCTTTTGCATGAGCCATGCATTACTTTCAGTAACACTTCTCCAATATCAAACGCCTCCAAATATCCTTCATCCCACGAAAAGCTACATGTGGTTTTGAAATATGGTTAAGACCCGCATACGACATATCATTGGCTTAGGGCATTTACTTTATTTAAAATTTGGCCTTACTTTGTACCCACTCTCTTTTGGCCATATGTGAATGAGAAACAATACGTCAATCACTAATAGTCTTATTCATGCCACGCGTATGCAAACTCCATACCCCATAAGACGTCGAATCAGGCTCGATGAGACAATACATTTCTTGTTGACTCTTTGGTAAAACGAGCAACATGAAATGAATTAGTCCGTGGCTCATATCCTTAAATATATTCTCTTTGAAAGCACTATTTTTGTTGTTCTTCGATCAACGTGATCGTCGGCCCGCATCGTCTCCATGCAGCGTTCAACCATCCATCTACACAACTATGAGCTCATAGTCTACGTTAGTCACCTAGCCAACATTCAAACCCCGATGGCTACACTACGTAAAAGATCCAACAAATGAAGATTTTATGGCCACACATCTGTTACGACTATGATGAATGAAATCCACATTCACCCCATCGAAGTGCTTATTGGACCCATGATTCAAATGATTTGGCTATCTGACTGTACTATCGGTCCAGTGCGACTATTATCACCACTTTTAAGAAATTTTAGTATCTCCTCACTATCGACTGTGTATCCCCATTCGACCCGTCAATGGATAGCCATCCTCGTCCTTATTTCATTCACGAAGGATTAAATGACATCCATGCCTATGGCTTGAAACTTGACGTCCACGCATTGTTCGATGTTGAATTGTAGTGAAATCCCTACTCCAGGTGACCAATGCCCATGTTGAATTTCTCTGACATCTACACCAATTGTTATACATATTTGCATTCTCGAGTGTGAAATTTTATCAACATGGATGCTGTGGAAACCGCTTCTCTGACTGCCTTTCTACCGCTCTGTGAAAATCTAATTTTTTTGACCCTGACAACTGCCATGCTCAAGTGCACCTTTTTGGCATATTATCCATTACCGTCATGAAAGCCCCAAACTTGCATAGCTCGTTAATTAGTTTTCTTCTACATTCTATCTTTTCTTATTTTTTTATGGCTCGTGGTAATAATGGCGAAGGCTTCTACTTCCATAATTCCTCCCCTTTGCATGCGTATAGACTTACACAACCATTTTATAAGCAGATAAAACTGTTGTCTTATCTATTCCTCTTGCCACATCGCCCTTCCGTCCAACATGGTGCATACTGTGAACAAACTGCCACGGTGAATTCCTTAGTATCACCTCACCGAATCTGTCGTTGCACTCGACGACATCCTCTTCATCCCAGTGCTTTCTTTCTACTTGCCATGGGATTTCATCTGCTTGCCTTCCATAATCTTGTCATATGCGAAGGCTCCCATGTGGTCATCGTCTAATCGCCTCGGCTCTCGATGCTCTCATCCTCCTCAAAAACCTTGACCTCCTCATTCATTTCTCTACATACCTTGCTTCTAAACGTGGACTTCGAGTAACCGATGTTCAATTGTTCTGGTGAAGTCGTCAAATCGGAGTGTAGCTGGAATTCCTCCAATGTCCACATCACCCATTGTTGCGACCCAAGAGTTTCCAGTTCAGCATGCTATCCACAAACGGTAGTGGTCTCTACGTGTCCGTCTAGTGTGCTGCCAAACCCTGTCATGGTTACTTACTAATTTTTCCAACTCATCCCATTGCATTCACTTGCCGTGAAGACGGCTCCACCGTTTCTACACGGGCCCCACTCTTTCCATGCAACCTTCATCCAATGCCAAATGTTTTATGTCTTACGACCATCCCTCGTCTGTGTTTAGCCTTCGAAAATGCCTGCATGTAAAAAAAAAACAATTAAATTAGAATTAGATTTATAAAGCCCTTTTATTTTTTATTTATTATTATTATTTATTTTTTAATTTTTTTATTATTATTTTTTTTTATATTGGGTAAATACTTCTTATACACATCCACCATGGAGATTGAACCCGGGTCACATTACCGACATGTTTTGCTTTACTTTGTGTAGATGTATATTAAAGAGGTATTAAGGTGGAATGAAGCTTTAACATAAAACCTGCTTTATATATAGCACACGAGATCATTATACATTAATGAAAAAAATAATAAATTTAACCGTTACAATGCTAATAACAAAATATTAGCAATAACATTGCTAACACAACATTGACGATAAAAATGGTCGACAACAAAATGACATTAAACATCGTCGACAACAATTTGATGATAAAAATTGTCGACAAGAAATTGACAACAATTTGACAAAAACTACAAACCCAAAACACAACGAAAGCATTGGACACTTAAAACAAACTGCAAATACCCAAATACCCAAAACAAAAAGGTGGGTCCCCAATTTTGGGGTACGTTGTGGAGTAGCCACAAAAAATGGCGACTCTACTGGGAAATGCTCCTGAGCATTTCGATGAGAACCCAACCTGAAAACCTTCAAAACTCAAACACAAGCGTAAGAAAATATCCAAAGAATGAAACTAGACGAGAAATACATGAAGCATTAGAATTATTCAGCGTCATCTCAATGTGTGCGGTGTGATTCATTCCTTATCGTTTGAAATTGATCAACATTCCATCATCTGTTTCACTTATGATTCATGCATATGAGAAGTTATGGATGATTCCTGTAGGATTTAATGTATGGTGAAGATGCTAGAGATATAACAACTTGCTTTGCAAAGGCTCAAATTTTCTAGTATCATGAACAAACATATTAAAGCCGTCAAACCCTCTTAGGACCAAATATATGTATACTAAATTAATTTACTAGATCTCAAAGTTGGTTATGTTCCACTACCATCTTGAACCCATGTGCAAGTGTAAGTGAAATCAGATCTTTGGGTAATAGGATTCCCAACCTAAGCGAGATGGGAATTTAAACCTATCCTTACTACTCTGATCTGGAGTTCATTACCTCATCTTGAACAAAATGATTTAACCTGTGATGGATGAAATTGTCAGGATAGCCTATCTGTTTGAGCAGTCAGTGGTCTTGCTTTTAGACAAGACATGATGACACACATGAGCATACTCCACTTGCCCGATCAAGCGTCTATAGCCCCGATGGAGATTAACCCCATAATCCAGGATTTGGCTTTACTTTTGATTTCTTGAACCTTGGGGATGACTACCCATCCTTGCAAGGGACATGTAGTACGATCCTTCCAATAAAATGAAATGAAAGTAGAATGAAAAAATTTGCTTTGGAATTTCAAGCTCTTGAGTGTATATCACGCTTTTAATTTCGTAAAGCATGATGGAGGTAAAATAGAAGCTTTGGGGAATCAGATTCTCAACCTAAGCGAGATGATAATTAGACCCTATCCTTACTACTCCATGAAGGTCAAATCAGAGCTTTGGGGAGTTGGATCCTCAATCTAAGTTCGATGGGGATTTAACCCTATCCTTACTACTCTGATTTTAGGCTTTAAGCACCATGGGAGTGGTAAAAACCACTGTTTTAAGGATTATGTTGCATGATAGGACGAAAACGAAATATTCCTTTCGCCTTACCTTTTATTCCTAGTATGGTTTTGACCATTTTGCTCAAGATCCTCTTTAATATGTGTAGAACGTGCTTCGTTCAAGATAGTTCGGGCATTAGTTCCCAACCTTAGGATCCTTTTAATATATGTTATGTAATAACCCTAAGAGTATTCAACACCTTTTCAATGATTGTATTTGAAATGTAGATGCAACTGAGATGAAATGTATATGCAATGTGGAATGTAACATGAGATATGTATGAATGCATTGCTCTTTTTGAAATGCGGATGAAGTATACCACCTACTTTGCCATAATTTGTAAAACTGACAACTTCATGCATCACCAGTTCCAAAAAATATTCTTTAATGTGTTTGCGATACTCGTGGAGATTTCTGCAATACAATCCTGATGTTTCATATTCTGATGTTTCATATTCTGATGTTTCATATTCTCTTAGTCTTAGTCAACATTCATAAGGACATAAGTTGACATCTCGTTTTTTTTTTTCAAGACAAACCAAAAGTGTCCAAAGGACCAACACACAAAACATAAAACCAAAATGAGATCCAATCCAAAACCCAAACTCGAAAACCAACAGTATATACAAATGTATTATATAATACAAGATGGTACAAGGTTTTGATTATCATTTTCTCGGATCCCAAACCTGATTAGAATTATTTAAAAGACATATGACTTGATACACATACCAAGTTTTGTAGGAATCCAACAAAAATAAGACTAGACCAAACAATGCAACCAACTTTAACTTTCCTCTCTCACCCCAAACAATGGTGTAAAGTTTAGATTCTACCTTTTGCACATTTTCATTTACCAAAACTTGGTGAGAAATCACAATTTATTCATTTATTACCTGCTCATCAAGCATACCAAAATATGGCACCCAATTGAAAACATGTTCATATTTCTCAATCCTCAAATTTTGTTGGTCGAAGTATATGTCACGTAATCTGTCTTTATGATCACTCATTTGAGTTGCTTCCAATTGATCAATCTCTTTGTCATTTGTTTCCAATTCCTTATTCACCATCCATGGCATCTCCTCATGTGAGATAGAAGTTTGAATATCTTGTATATCCAGTGAAATAGGATTTTCATCAATAGGGGTGTGAGAAAACAATACATCATCATATCTCCCCCAACCATTGTAAAAATTGTCATCCAGATTCGTGGAACGAAACTCCATGGTATTTATGACATGATCTTTTGATTCATTCATCAATTCAATTTCTTCTTTGTCCTTGGTAGTAGGATCATTATAATCTTCCAAAATTTGATGATATTTGAAACCCTCTTCCAAAACATCCTCAAATTGTACAGGAGTTGTAATATCTTCCTTTGAGTAGGAGATTATGTTGTCCTGTATATCAATTGTCACACAAGCTTCATTATCAATTTTGGAGTGAGTGTATTCTTCCCACTTCTTCCAAGCATCATAATAATCATCTTCCAAAGTCAAGTGGTGACGTTCAACTACTTCTTCAACATATTCCAATTCATCAGCGTGTTTCTCATCAAATTCACCTTCACCTTATTTAGATGGTTCAATAAATTTCAAAAGTGGGTTATTTCTTGAATTCAAATTTGTAAGACTATCATCGTCCAAATTAGTAACCCATGATTCAATTTTTTCACAATTTGGAGGGTGAAGAATTTTTTGATCATTAGTTCCAAGCTTCTCATCGAGAGCGTCTTCCAAGAACAAGTGGTGAAATTCTATCATATCTTCAAATTTATTTATTGATTTTCTTCCAATTTCACTTTCAACCACTTCATTCAATTCTATGGCAGTTTCTATCCTATCACCTATCTCAAACCTTGTTGAATTTAGGACCCCTTTATTCGAATAATCATGTATCTCTATGAATGAGATCATTTTTGCATAATCCTCACTGGTGGATGTTGGCTTAGCAATTTGCACCTCCTCTTGGACTACATCTAAGGTGGTTGTAACATTTGGACCTTCAAATTTATCCCCTTGATCATTTACCTTAGGTATCATTGGAGTGGAGGGTGCTATATTTAATGGTTGGTGTCGGTTGGCATCACTAACTCCAAAATAACAATCTCTCATGTGAACATGTTGTGCCTTTTCTTCTTCAAAAACTTGTTCTACCTTTTCCAAGATCTCATAGATTGTCTGTAGAGACAGGTCATCCAAGTTTTTCTTTAATGATGTAGCAAGTTTGGGGTGTATGGCTCCCATGTATACTTGAATAACTTCTTCTTATGATGTGTTAAAATTTTCCCACATTTGGGAGTGCAACTCATGAAATATTCCGTTGAATTGACTCAAGGATTCATTAGGCTCATTACATATGGAGGTAAACTGATTTTTCAACATCTCTAAGTCAACCTGATTATCAAAATGATAACGATAGGTTGCTTCTAGTTGTATCCAAGAAGTCCTAACCTCCATGGGTAGTTGGCCATAACAAAAGAATGGTCTATCATCCAAAATGTATGCAAATAACTTACAAGCCACCTCCTCATAGAAAATTTGGAATTGACATAATGTATTCTTGTAGACATACAATTTTTGCAAGTATCCTAGTGGCACCTCTTGATTAAAACATCGTAGAAACTCCCATAACATTTTTGGAATTTGATAGGGTATCCCATGCATAGACAAACCCTTATAATGATCCTCCATCGTAGATACCATTATTTCTCTTAGAGATGCTACTTCAGCTCTTATATCATATGTCGTCATTAGTAAAACTCAAAATATACCTTTAGAACCAAATCTGTTAGTCATGAATAAAATAAGGAACCATGACAAAGCAATATTCTAAAAAAGTAAAATAGTTTTTGATTCACCAGATCGCATATGTGCAAGTGAAGAGCATACTCCTAGTGTTGTAGGCTTTCTGATTCACAAGATCGCATTACACGCAAGTGAAGAGCATAATACCGACAACAAATATATTTTAGACAAAATAATTCCTTACAAATAAGCATGAAATGACTAGCAAATATCAAACATGTAACGTATGAATAATCATGTTAGCATCAACCAAGAGATGTATCCATTAAAATCAAATGAAAGTAATAGCATGGAGACAACCTCGTTAGTCAAGACCAAAATTTTTCAAAATCAAATCAAAACACATTATTCCTGTATGAACAATCAAAAGCGTTAGAAAAATGCATAGCGATTCATGTCCTCCTTTTAACACTACAAGGTTGTATTGTTAAAAGAGGGCTAAAGATAATAATCAATAGGGCGTGAAATATTCAAAATTTAAATCTCTATAGCATTTAAATCAAACTGAAATAAACCCATTCAAGCCCTCCTTCTAGCGCCAATCTGTTGAGTGGTATTTTCACCCAATTGTGAAAGTACACTCTCCCTTAGGATTTGGGTTCCAAATCCCCTCTTGCAAAGAAGTTAAACAAACAACTTCTCCAAGGTCTCCGCTATATTAGCATTTGCATATGTGTATTAGTAATCTCAAATAAATATATTCAATTTAAATGCTTGGAACACCTTAGTGATTGCAAGTAATTGTAAACAAGGGGCAATGTTGGTTTATTTTACCATGAAACTTTAGTGATTGTTCATTGAACCAAAATAAAGCAAATGTGAGTTGGCCCTCATATGACCACGATGTAGTGCCTTAATTCATTTTATCTTGAGAATTTTAAGGTAGATTTTATCTTCTTTATTAAGTCCAAATATGGCTTCTTATCATGAAGATGAAGATAGCTTCCAATGTGATCGATAAACTATCCCTCTTTGGTGAAATAGGTTTTCACAAAGAGGCAATAATTTATGGCCTTAAATTTAGGGCTTTAAATGTCACTTTAGCTTTTCCCTCTTAGATGAAATCAAATTTTCATTAAGATGAACAATTAAGTGCTTTGAAGAAATGACCTTCAATGTAATACTCAAATTACCCCTCTTTCGTAAAATTAGAATTTTTATGAAGAGGGTAATTTTAGGCTCAACAATGGAAATTTGTGAAATGCCATAAACAATAACTCCTTCAATGAAATTGGAATTTTCATGAAGGGAATGTCATCATAGGCTCATGAGTGCAAAAAAGAACTGAAAAAATGAAACTTGAACTTAAAATAGAAATTTTCTATTTTCGGATTTTTAAAATCTCTAATAAAACAACAACTTCGATGAATTTTTAAAAATACTAAACAACTCCGAAAATGAAATTTCAAAGTGCGTATTGGAAGTCTGAAGTATAACCTACGCAATGGTGAAATTATTTTTGGATTTTGAAAATTTTTAAATGTTTATTTTAATGCTTGAAAATTAAAAAAAGTTAAAATTTATGGAAAAATAAAATGCAGAAAAATGAAAATGAAATGCAGAAAATGAAACACATGATACATTCAGTTTGATGCTATCCTATTCCGGAAAAATCGAAGATGTGAGGTTTTCATGCATGCAACCTAACCTATTGGACTTGCAAAACAAGCACAATCCGGATAAGCTAAGTGCTGGCTCCTAGGGTTTTAAATGAGGTTTTCAGATTTAAGCATTCGCATGAAGCAACCAAGAAACTTGCATAAACTCCATTTACAAGCCTAAAATCTGAAAGGAGAAAAAAATAAACATTCAATATTGCATGCAGAAAATGACTCCTCCTTTCTTGCCCATAAAATGCAACTTTCTGAAATTTTCTGTATTAAACATTTGTCATTTTACAATAACAGAAATTTCTGGTTTTCCCAAACCAGTCCATGGAAGAAAAACAACCCAAAAAGGTCTAGAATGGTCCTCTTGCCTTCAAATCTGCAACTTTGCTTGCAGCAATTTCCAACCTCTGTACAAGCCTTCATTTGGGTTTTTAAAATTTTTCAACAACCTTTCCTCTTTGCCTTTTCGTTTCATTTCCAAAGCTTTTCGTCTTCCCTTGGATGGCTTCAAAATGACTTCTTTTGCATGAGCCATGCATTACTTTCAGTAACGCTTCTCCAATATCAAACGCCTCCAAATATCCTTCATCCCACGAAAAGCTACATGTGGTTTTGAAATATGGTTAAGACCCGACGACATATCATTGGCTTAGGGCATTTAATTTATTTAAAATTTGGCCTTACTTTATACCCACTCTCTTTTGGCCATATGTGAATGAGAAACAAAACATCAATCACTAATAGACTTATTCATACCTCGTGTATGCAAACTCCATACCCCACAAGACGCCAAATCAGGCTCGATGAGACAATACGTTTCTTGTTGACTCTTTGGTAAAATTAGCAACAAGAAATGAATTAGTCCGTGGCTCATATCCTTAAATCTATTCTCTTTGAAAGCACTATTTTTGTTGTTCTTCGATCAACGTGATCGTCGGTCCGCATCATCTCCATGCATTGTTCAACTATCCATCTACACAACTATGAGCTCATAGTCTACGTTAGTCACCTAGCCAACATTCAAACCCCGGTGGCTACACTGCGCAAAAGATCCAAATGAAGATTTTATGGCCACACATCTGTTATGACTATGATGAATGAACTCCACATTCACCCCATCAAAGTGCTTATTGGACCCATGATGCAAATGATTTTGCTATCTAACTGTACTATCGGTCCAGTGTGACTATTATCACCACTTTTAAGAAATTTTAGTATCTCCTCACTGTCGACTGTGTATCCCCATTCAACCCGTTAATGGATAGCCATCCTCGTGCTTATTTCATTTGTGAAGGATTAAATGACATCCATGCCTATGGCTTGAAACTTGACGTCCACGCATTGTTCGATTTTGAATCATAGTGAAATCCCTACTCCAGGTGACCAATGCCCATGTTGAATTTCTCTGAAATATACACCAAATGTTATATATATGTTTGCCTTCTCGAGTATGAAATTTTATGATCATGGATGCTATGGAAACATTTTCTCTGACTGCTTTACTATCGCTCTGCGAAAATCTATTTTTTTGACCCTGACAGCTGCCATGCTCAAGTGCACCTTTATGACATTATCCGTTATCGCTATGAAAGCCCTAAACTTGCGTAGCTTGTTAATTAGTTTTCATCTGCATTCTATCTTTTCTTATTTTGTTATGGCTCATGGTAATAATGGCGAAGGCTTCTACTTCCATAATTCCTCCCCTTTGCGTGCATATAGACCTACGCATCCATTTTATAAGTGTATAAAATTGTTGTCTTATCTATTCCTCTTGCCACATCACCCTTCTATCCAACATGGTGCGTACTGTGAAAAAAATTCCACGATGAATTCCTTGGTATCACCTCACTGAATCCATCGTTGCACTCGATGACCTCCTCTTCATCCCAATGCTTTCTTTCTGCTTGCCATGGGCTTTCATCTGCTCACCTTCCATAATCATGTCATATGCGAAGGCTCCCACGTGGTCATCGTATAATTGCCTCGGCTCTCGATGCTCTCATACTCCTCAAAAACCTTGACCTCCTCATTCATTTCTCTGCATACCTCGCTTCTAAACGTGGACTTTGAGTAACCGATGTTCAATTATTTTGGCGAAGTCATCAAATCGAAGTGTAGGTGGCGTTCCTCCAATGTCCACGTCACCCATTACTACGACCCAAGAGTTGCCAGTTCAGCATGCTATCCACAAATGGTCATGGTCTCTACGTGTCCGTCTGGTGTGCTGCCAAACCCTGTCATGGTTACTTGCTAATTTTTCCAACTCATCCCGTTGCATTCACTTGCCATGAAGACCGCTCCACCGTGTCTATGCGGGCCCCAATATTTCCATGCAGCATTCGTCCAATGCCAAACTTTTTCCGTATTACGACCATCCCTCGTCTGTGTTTAGCCTTCGAAAATGCCTGCACATAAAAAAAAAACAATTAAATTAGAATTAGCTTTATAAAGCCCTTTTATTTTCTATTTATTATTATTATTTATTTATTTATTTTTTAATTTTTTTATTATTATTATTTTTATATTGGGTAAATACTTCTTATACACATCCACCATGGAGATTGAACCCGGGTCACATTACCGACATGTTTTGCTTTACTTTGTGTAGATGTATATTAAAGAGGTATTAAGGTGGAATGAAGCTTTAACATAAAACCCGCTTTATATATAGCACACAAGCTCATTATACATGAATAACAAAAACAAGAAATTTAACCGTTACAATGCTAATAACAAAATATCAGCAATAACATTGCTAACACAACATTGACGATAAAAATCATCGACAACAAAATGATATTAAACATCGTCGACAACAATTTGACGATAAAAATTGTCGACAAGAAATTGATAACAATTTGACAAAAACTATAAACCCAAAACACAATGAAAGCATTGGACACTTAAAACAAATTGCAAACACCCAAATACCCAAAACAAAAAGGTGGGTCCCCAATTTTGGGGTACATTGTGGAGCATCCACAACAAATGGCGACTTTGCTAGGAAATGCTCCTGAGCATTTCGATGAGAACCCAACCTGAAAACCTTCAAAACTCAAACACAAGCGTCAGCAAATATCCAAAGAATGAAACTAGACGAGAAATACATGAAGCATTAGAATTATTCAGCATCAGCTCAATGTGTGCGATGTGATTCATTCCTTATCGTTTGAAATTGATCAACATTCCATCATCTGTTTCACTTATGATTCGTGCATATGAGAAGTTATGGATGATTCCTGTAGGATTTAATGTATGGTGAAGATGCTAGAGATATAACAACTTGCTTTGCAAAGGCTCAAATTTTCTAGTATCATGAACAAACATATTAAAACTGTCAAACCCTCTTAGGACCAAATATATGTATACTAAATTAATTTACTAGATCTCAAAGTTGGTTATGTTCCACTACCATCTTGAACCCATGTGCAAGTGTAAGTGAAATCAGAGCTTTGGGTAATAGGATTCCCAACCTAAGCGAGATGGGAATTTAAACCTATCCTTACTACTCTGATCTGGAGTTCATTACCTCATCTTGAACAAAATGATTTAACCTGTGATGGATGAAATTGTCAGGATAGCCTATCTGTTTGAGCAGTCAGTGGTCTTGCTTTTAGACAAGACATGATGACACACATGAGCATACTCCACTGCCAGTCAGGCGTCTATAGCCCCGATGGAGATTAACCCCATAATCCAGGATTTGGCTTTACTTTTGATTTCTTGAACCTTGGGGATGACTACCCATCCTTGCAAGGGACATGTAGTACGATCCTTCCAATCCAATGAAATGAAAGTAGAATGAAAAATATTTGCTTTGGAATTTCAAGCTCTTGAGTGTATATCACGCTTTTAATTTCTTAAAGCATGATGGAGGTAAAATAGAAGCTTTGGGGAATCAGATTCTCAACCTAAGCGAGATGATAATTAGACCCTATCCTTACTACTCCATGAAGGTCAAATCAGAGCTTTGGGGAGTTGGATCCTCAATATAAGTTCGATGGGGATTTAACCCTATCCTTACTACTCTGATTTTAAGCTTTAAGCACCATGGGAGTGGTAAAAACCACTATTTTAAGGATTATGTTGCATGATAGGACAAACACGAAAAACTCCTTTCGCATCACCTTTTCTTCCCAGTATGGTTTTAACCATTTTGCTCAAGATCCTCTTTAATATGTGTAGAACGTGCTTGGTTCAAGATAGTTCGGGCATCAGTTCCCAACCTTAGGATCCTTTTAATATATGTTATGTAATAACCCTAAGAGGATTCGACACCTTTTCAATGATTGTATTTGAAATGTAGATGCAACTGAGATGAAATGTATATGCAATGTGGAATGTAACATGAGATATGTATGAATGCATTTCTTTTTTTGCCATAATTTGTAAAACTGACAACTTCATGCATCACAAGTTCCAAACGATATTCTTTAATGTGTTTGCGATACTCGTGGAGCTTTCTGCAATACAATCCCGATGTTTCATATTCTCTTAGTCTTAGTCAACATTCATAAGGACATAAGTTGACATATCGCTTTTTTTTTTTCAAGACAAACCAAAAGTGTCCAAAGGACCAACACACAAAACTTAAAACCAAAATGAGATCCAATCCAAAGCCAAAACACGAAAACCAATAGTATATACAAATGTACAATATAATACAAGATGGTGCAAAGTTTGGATTATCATTTTCTCGGATCCCAAACCTGATTAGAATTATTTAAAAGACATGACATGATACGCATACCAAGTTTTGTAGGAATCCAACAAAAACAAGACTAGACCAAACAATGCAACCAACTTTAACTTTCCTCTCTCACCCCACCAATTAGATTTAGTTCCACTAGTATTCTCATAGGTGAGATTCAAATTACCAAATTGATTAGACAATGGTTGATTTTCAATTCTTTCTTGTCTATTCTTTAAGGTGTAAATTTCATAATTCCATTCATGATTTAGAACTAGGCTTTCTTTATTCAAAATGAAATTTTGTAAGCAAGATCCTATTTCTAAAATTTTTAAAGCTAATTCATTTTCCATGTTTTTAGGCCAATCAAAATTGTGCAACAATTTACAAGTGTCTAGGATATTTACTAAATGGGGATCATTAGAAGTTTTTATCCTAGGTTCAAGAATTAATTGTTGATGAATTTGATTTAGCAATTTAAGTGCATCAAGCTCCTTTTAATTCATTAAAGTAATGTTATCAAAGGTGTGGTTAGCAATTAATATTTGTTCTTCATTCACCTTTAATGGCATTTCATCATAAACATCATCCAAATTCAAAACGTGGTCATGCAACTCTTCACCTATAGCTTTGATACTTGAACACAAAAGGTTAGATTCTACCTTTTGCACATTTTCATTTACCAAAACTTGGTGAGAAATCACAATTTATTCATTTATTACCTGCTCATCAAGCATACCAAAATATGGCACCCAATTGAAAACATGTTCATCTTTATCAATCCTCAAATTTTGTTGGTCAAAGTATATGTCACGTAATCTGTCTTGATGATCACTCATTTGAGTTGCTTCCAATTGATCAATCTCTTTTTCATTTGTTTCCAATTCCTTATTCACCATCCATGGCATCTCCTCATGTGAGATAGAAGTTTGAATATCTTGTATATCCAGTGAAATAGGATTTTCATCAATAGGGGTGTGAGAAAACAATACATCATCATATCTCCCCCAACCATTGTAAAAATTGTCATCCAGATTCATGGAACGAAACTCCATGGTATTTATGACATGATATTTTGATTCATTCATCAATTCACTTTCTTCTTTGTCCTTGGTAGTAGGATCATTATAATCTTCCAAAATTTGATGAGATTTGAAACCCTCTTTCAAAACAGCCTCAAATTGTATAGGAGTTGTAATATCTTCCTTTGAGTAGGCGATTATGTTGTCCTATATATCACTTGTCACACAAGCTTCATTAGCGGTTTTGGAGTGAGTGTAGTCTTCCCACTTCTTCCAAGCATCATAATAATCATCTTCCAAAGTCAAGTGGTGACGTTCAACTACTTCTTCAACATCTTCCAATTCATCAGGGCGTTTCTCATCAAATTCACCTTCACCTTATTTAGATGGTTCAATAACTTTCAAAAGTGGGTTATTTATTGAATTCAAATTTGTAAGACTATCATCGTCCAAATTAGTAACCCATGATTTGATTTTATCACAATTTTGAGGGTGAAGAATTTTTTGATCATTAGTTCCAAGCTTCTCATCGAGAGCGTCTTCCAAGAACAAGTGGTGAAATTCTATCATATCTTCAAATTTATTTATTGATTTTCTTCCAATTTCACTTTCAACCACTTCATTCAATTCTATGGCAGTTTCTGTCCTATCACCTATCTCAAACCTTGTTGAATTTAGGACCCCTTTATTCGAATAATCATGTATCTATATGAATGAGATCATTTCTGCATAATCCTCACTGGTGGATGTTGGCTTAGCAATTTGCACCTCCTCTTGGACTACATCTAAGGTGGTTGTAACATTTGGACCTTCAAATTTATCCCCTTGATCATTTACCTTAGGCATCATTGGAGTGGAGGGTGCTATATTTAATGGTTGGTGTCAGTTGGCATCACTAACTCCAAAAGAACAATCTCTCATGTGAACATGTTGTGCCTTTTCTTCTTCAAAAAATTGTTCTACCTTTTCCAAGATCTCATAGATTGTCTCTAGAGAGAGGTCATCCAAGTTTTTCTTTAATGATGTAGCAAGTTTGGGGTGTATGGCTCCCATGTATACTTGAATAACTTCCTCTTATGATGTGTTAAAATTTTCCCACATTTGGGAGTGCAACTCATGAAATCTTCCGTTGAATTGACTCAAGGATTCATTAGGCTCATTACATATGGAGGTAAATTGATTTTTCAACATCTCTAAGTCAACCTGATTATCAAAATGATAAAGATAGGTTGCTTCTAGTTGTATCCAAGAAGTCCTAACCTCCATGGGTAGTTGGCCATACCAAAAGAATGGTCTATCATCCAAAATGTATGCAAATAACTTACAAGCCACCTCCTCATAGAAAATTTGGAATTGACATAATGTATTCTTGTAGACATACAATTTATGCAAGTATCCTAGTGGCACCTCTTGATTAAAACATCGTAGAAACTCCCATAAAATTTTTGAAATTTGATAGGGTATCCCATGCATAGACAAACCCTTATAATGATCATCCATCGTAGATACCATTATTTCTCTTAGAGATGCTACTTCAACTCTTATATCATATGTCGTCATTAGTAAAACTCAAAATATACCTTTAGAACCAAATATGTTAGTCATGAATAAAATAAGGAACCATGACAAAGCAATATTCTAAAAAAGTAAATTAGTTTCTGATTCACCAGATCACATATGCGCAAGTGAAGAGCATACTCCTAGTGTTGTAGGCTTTCTGATTCACAAGATCGCATTACACGCAAGTGAAGAGCATAATACCGACAAAAAATACATTTTAGACAAAATAATTCCTTACAAATAAGCATGAAATGACTAGCAAATATCAAACATGTAACTTATGAATAATCATGTTAGCATCAACCAAGAGATGTATCCATTAAAATCAAATGAAAGTAATTGCATGGAGACAACCTCGTTAGTCAAGACCAAAATTTTTCAAAATCAAATCAAAACACATTATTCTTGTATGAACAATCAAAAGCGTTAGAACAATGCATAACGATTCATGTCCTCCTTTTAACACTACAAGGTTGTCTTGTTAGAAGAGGGCTAAAGATAATAATCAATAGGGCATGAAATATTCAAAATTTAAATCTCTATAGCATTTAAATCAAACTGAAATAAACCCATTCAAGCCCTCCTAGCACCAATCTATTGAGTGGTATTTTCACCCAATTGTGAAAGTACACTCTCCCTTAGTGATGAGGCCTAGATAAGCCTCATTTATAGCATGTTTTAAATAGTTAAAACTGCCTAAAACTCTTGTGAATTATCTTATATGCTAGTTAAGTTGATTTAATATGCTCTGTATTAACTGTTTGCATGATTGCAATGTTAAGGACATTATATTCTGATTTTTAACAGTTCTTGTATAGTTTTATGTTATATTTTCATGCTTAGGTTGACAGCAGCATTTTAGTAGTCTTATTTTGATGATCATTAAGCATTAGTTTCTCTAAATTTAGCAAATAGTACAAAGACTTATTACTGTGCAGCAAAAAACTGGTTTTTCCATATAAATTCCAGCAAGCTACCAATGAATGGCAAGGCATGGAATTCACATCCAAGGAAGAATGAATACTATTGCAATCTGATCCTGAGGTCTAATACACCTAAGAAATGCAGCCAAAACCATTTGGAGTCAACACAGTTGGTCATTCTAAAGATCTTCGAAATGAACACAGTGTCTTCGGAATGAACAGATATCTTCGGAATGAGAAAAACATAGTGTCTTCGGAATGAGAATTGCAGTATCTTCGAAATGAGCGGATCTTCGAAATGAGAATTATAGTATCTTCGAAATGAGCGGATCTTCGGAATGAGAATTGCAGTATCTTCGAAATGAGCGGATCTTCAGAATGAGAATTGCAGTATCTTCGAAATGAGCCACTTATCTTCGGAATGAAAATAAAATGTACTTTTTGACTTGTTGACTGACTTTTGGCGGTGGAAAAGGGGATAATAAGGTTGAGAAAGTTAAGGGAAAATATCTCCCATATAACTTTGCCATCCTTGCCATCCAAAGCCACCAATTATGGATAAGATCAAATTTGATCTTCTTCTAGGATAAACCCAAGAAATTCTGCAGGATATCAGGAACAACATATTTTGTGTTTGTAATTAGATTTTAGGCATATATAAAAGATAGCTCCCGTACGGGTTGAGCTATTATTAAGAATATTAGATATTAGAAATATTATATTAGATATTAGACATATTAGAGATAATAGAGCTATAACAGATTGCAGATCTGTAACAGATTTCAGCAGAATTGTAATTATGTTTCTGAAGCAATAAAAGTGCAGTTTTCATTTCATTTATTTTGTTATGTCTGAGTGTGAGTAAGACTTAGAGAAGAAATTATACCTTCTTCTGGAAAATGAGGCCGACCACTTTCAAATCTAGGAGAAGGACTAACAGACAGGTTTTCAGTCCTGATTTTGCTGCAGCAGAATAAGTAGTGGAACTTGTCAAATTCAGCATTTTGTGGTATTTGATTTCTATTTTAGTTTTTATCCATCTATTTCACATTTGTGATGTAATCAGCAATAGATATAATCAGTTTCTTTATTTTTTAGTAATTTTCCAATTCCCTGCAATTTACATTTCCAGCAATTTACAAGTTTTCTATAATTTCTTGCATTCTTGTTTTTGCTGTCAAACACTGCACAGAAGATTGACGACCTTCTGTTTCATAGTATTGATAGAAGTTGATTACTTGTTTTATCTCATCATTGCAAAAGTAAATAGGTTTCTCATTTAGCAACTGTAATTAGGATTTTCCTTCTGCAAATCAATTAAGTCTCAATTTAGCAATTATAATTAGGACTTTATTTCTATAGACAACAATTAGTTTTTCATTCTTGCAAATAGATTAAAGTTAAATTTATGCAATTTAGGGGTAGAAGTGACACAAAACCCCCACACAATCAATTCCACCAATAAGACCTGCTGCTTCCAAATGAACTGAACTACAACCCTGCTTGAACTTTCTATTGTAGACAGCCTTGGACACCACCTCGGATTGATAAGATCTTTGAGATTTAATGATGGTATAACGACTACTCATCATTTTGGTGCCGTTGTCGGGGAACATGGTGTTGTTAGAAGGTGAAAAGCAGTCCAATAATTATTAAATATGCTAAGTTGTGAATTTTAGAGTAAAATCTGAATGTAATGACTGGTATAAGTAATTATTATTGGTAAATTGTATTTCAGTCCATTTAGGAAATAAGCAAGAAACCACAAGAAGAAAAATTTCACAAGAGGTTGAAATTATGTCAAAAATGTCTAAAGTTTTTATTTCCAAAAATGTTGGAATTTTCAAAGAATCTCAATCATCCACTTCCAGCACCCTGCAAGATCCTTTGAGAAATCATTACAAGGAGGAAAATTAAGTAGTTCAACACCATTTTCTCTTGACAAATCCATACAATCAGAAAAATTTGACAAGATTTATAATTGTTTTTGGGAACCTACAATGGAAGGCTCACAAGAGAATCAAGGTAGAGCCAAAAATATGCTCCACCCTACTGCAACTAGTGCACCTGCCAGAAATTTTCAAAATCCCATCCAACTAGATCTTAATCAAAATGCTCCCATGAAGGTCATTTCACCTGCAGTATTACCAACTTTCAAGGGAATTACATCCGAAGATCCTGATATGTTTTTGTTTGAGTTTAAAATTGTATGTCAATCTCATGATTACACTAATGACAATCAAAAGCTTAAACTATTTCCTTCCACTCTTAAAGAGTTAGCTCTACGATGGTTTATCACCTTAGCACCTGACTCAATTAGAACTTGGGATGAGATGGAAAACATATTCTTGGAGAGATACCAAGAATATTGTCAATTTAAGAATCAAAATGATGAAATTCTTACAATGAAACAAGAGGAAAATGAAATCTTAGAAGATTATATAGACATATTTTCTTTTGTTCATAAGAGATGTGGAAGTGTTGAACCTGAAATTTGCAAAGTCATATTCTTAAGGGGACTACAAGATGAATCTAGGGATGCATTGGATATCTTGGGAAGAGGAGATACAAATGCACTTGAAATTCAGGAAATTATTAAACTCTGTAAAAATTACTCTCATTCAAGGCATAGAAAACACAAAATTGGTAATGAAAAACATGATTTGAAAGAATGCATGAAAGAGGTTGATATTTTAGTACATGATAGAACATTAGATAAAAAAATTGAATCTACTGAATCTTCAACCATCTATTGTTCAGAATGTAAAAAGCAACACTCTCTTCATGATTGTCCTTTGAACAAAATATTTATACCTGCTACATGTAGCATTTTTCAATTAGGACACCCCACAGATCAGTGTAGTTTATTGCCAAAACTTAAAAGTGTATTTGAAAAACAGTCTCAACCTATGAAAAAAACCAATTTTGTAGGACAAGGACAAGGGAATAATTTTCATAAATTTCCATATCAGAATGCTTCTCAATTTCCTGCACATTGGGGAAATAATCCTTGGTATATGCCATGGTCTGCTTCAGGTCCACTTCTACAATGTTGTAGTCAACCACCATGGGCATACTCCCAAGCATGGTCTCAACATGGATGGATGCAACAACAATGGAATCAACAACATCCACCATGGTTGCAGCCAAATTTACAGGGATATCAATGGGTACAACATCAAAATCTATACAAAGGGCAGCAACATTGTCAAAAACAAAAATCAAATTTGTTGCCTAATCATATCCATAATTTCTATCATGGACAACAACAACAAAAATTAAAACAACCTATGTTTTCAACTCAACCTGTGGTTAGTCCAAATCATGTTAAACAGGTAACCCCTGTCTCTGTGGTTGAATCAGAAAATACAACCCAAATAAATGTTAGTGATCGTGTTAAAACTCAGTTGTGTTCAGGTGAACCACTGCTTGAACCTATTCCACTTATCAATGTAGAAAGGGAAGTTAAAAATAATGAACATGAAAACAAATCCACACTAAAACAACATCAAGAAGAACAAGATACCTCATCAAATAAAGTATCATATTTTGAACAGTCTGGGATATCAAAAACAACATCTTCACAATCAGATTTGATAAAGGAATTAGAACATTTAACTATTACAATCCCTTTACCTCAAGTTGTACCAATCATTAATAGGATTGTTCAAGAAATGTGTTTTAGAAAACCAAGAAAAAAGAAGAAAGTATATCCTAAAACCATACAAAAAGGTGGAAAATTAGTTAACTTGCTTTCAGGTAAACTTATTACACCTAAGTATGATTGTACAGAAAGCCCACAGTTTCTTAGAACACATAAGGAAAATGAAAATAATGCTTTAGTTTTGGCCTCCATTGGTGTAAATAAAAATGTTTCTCCAAGAACCAATTCAAATAAGCTTGGTACAAAAAAAACTGAAACACAGCCAAAACAACCTTTGAACAACAATAGTTGGTTGACTAAAAACCAAGGAGAAAATTTGTTTGATATATTGGTGCAACATCCTAATGCTTTACTAACATTTTATGCATCTTTAGCAGTTGGCATTAAGTTGTTGTAGGTACAGAAAAAACAAATTTTGCAGTTGAATGCATTTGATGAACTTTGGTTGGAAGCACTTCACCAAATAGAGTTCACTCAACAAAAATGGAAAATGTAGCATGATGATCACATTAAGAGCAGTAAGGATGAACTAGGGGAGTCTGAGAATGAAGTTGTTCAACTTTCTTTAGTTTATGATGTAAGGAGGATATTAGTGGTGAATGGACATAATTTACAGTTGTACCATAAACCACTAACAAAGGTGGAATTTTCTCGGTATTTCACATAGTTACATTTGACAGAAGAGGCTTCTTCTTCTGATGAATATTCCAAATGATCATATCTTTGAATCTTAAAAGAAAAAAAAAAAAATTAGAAAAAAATAGAAAACAAAAAGATGAATAAATTCTGGCTGTGAATTCCTTCATATTGGCAATGTTGGATTTAACTTCATCACTTAGGATTTGGGTTCCAAATCCCCTCTTGGCTCCTTATAAAAAGATATGGAACTCATCACTTAGGATTTGGGTTCCAAATCCCCTCTTGCAAAGAAGTTAAACAAACAACTTCTCCAAGGTCTCCGCTATATTAGCATTTGCATATGTGTATTAGTAATCTCAAATAAAGATATTCAATTTAAATTCTTGGAACACCTTAGTGATTGCAAGTAATTGTAAACAAGGGGCAATGTTGGTTTATTTTACCATGAAACTTTAGTGATTGTTCATTGAACCAAAATAAAGCAAATGTGAGTTGGCCCTCATATGACCACGATGTAGTGCCTTAATTCCTTTTATATTGAGAGTTTTAAGGTAGATTTTATCTTCTTTATTAAGTCCAAATATGGCTTCTTATCATGAAGATGAAGATAGCTTTCAATGTGATCGATAAACTATCCCTCTTTGGTGAAATAGGTTTTCACAAAGAGGCAATAATTTATGGCCTTAAATTAAGGGCTTTAAATGTCACTTTAGCTTATCCCTCTTAGATGAAATCAAATTTTCATTAAGATGAATAATTAAGTGCTTTGAAGAAATGACCTTCAATGTAATACTCAAATTACCCCTCTTTCGTAAAATTAGAATTTTTATGAAGAGAGGGTAATTTTAGGCTCAACAATGGAAAATTGTGAAATGCCATAAAACATAACTCCTTCAATGAAATTGGATTTTTCATGAAGGGAATGTCATCATAGGCTCATGAGTGCAAAACAGAACTGAAAAAATGAAATTTGACCTTAAAATAAAAATTTTCTATTTTCGGATTTTTAAAATCTGTAATAAAATAGCAACTTCGATGAATTTTTAAAAATACTAAACAACTTAAAAAATGAAATTTCAAAGTGCGTATTGGAATTCTGAAGTATAACCTACGCAATGGTGAAATTATTTTTGGATTTTGAAAAATTTTAAATGTTTATTTTAATGCCTGAAAATTAAAAAAAATTAAAATTTATGGAAAAATAAAATGCAGAAAAATGAAAATGAAATGCAGAAAATGAAACACATGATACATTCAGTTTGATGCTATCCTATTCCGGAAAAACCGAATATGTGAGGTTTTCATGCATGCAACCTAACCTATTGGACTTGCAAAACAAGCACAATCTGGATAAGCTAAGTGCTGGCTCCTAGGGTTTTAAATGAGGTTTTCAGATTTAAGCATTCACATGAAGCAACCAAGAAAATTGCGTAAACTCCATTTACAAGCCTAAAATCTGAAAAGGGAAAAAAATAAACATTCAATATTGCATGCAGAAAATGACTCCTCCTTTCTTGCCCATAAAATGCAACTTTCTGAAATTTTCTGTATTAAACATTTGTCATTTTACAATAATATAAATTTTTGGTTTTCCCAAACCAGTCCATGGAAGAAAAACTGCCCAAACAGGTCTAGAATCGTCCTCTTGCCTTCAAATCTGCAACTCTTCTTGCAACAATTTCCAACCTCTGTACAAGCCTTCATTTGGGTTTTTAAAAATTTTCAACAACCTTTCCTCTTTGCCTTTTTGTTTCATTTCCAAAGCTTTTCGTCTTCCCTTGGATGGCTTCAAAATGACTTATTTTGCATGAGCCATGCATTACTTTCAGTAAAGCTTCTCCAATATCAAACGCCTCCAAATATCCTTCATCCCACGAAAAGCTACATGTGGTTTTGAAATATGGTTAAGACCCGCGTACGACATATCATTGGCTTAGGGCATTTACTTTATTTAAAATTTGGCCTTACTTTGTACCCACTCTCTTTTGGCCATATGTGAATGAGAAACAATATGTCAATCACTAATAGGCTTATTCATGCCACGCGTATGCAAACTCCATACCCCACAAGACGTCGAATCAGGCTCGATGAGACAATACATTTCTTGTTGACTCTTTGGTAAAACGAGAAACACGAAATGAATTAGTCTGTGGCTCATATCCTTAAATCTATTCTCTTTGAAAGCACTATTTTTGTTGTTCTTTGATCAACGTGATCGTCGGCCCGCATCATCTCCATGCAACGTTCAACCATCCATCTACACAACTATGAGCTCATAGTCTACGTTAGTCACCTAGCCAACATTCAAACCCCGGTGGCTACACTACGCAAAAGATCCAACAAATGAAGATTTTATGGCCACACATCTGTTACGACTATGATGAATGAACTCCACATTCACCCCATCGAAGCGCTTATTAGACCCATGATTCAAATGATTTGGCTATCTAACTGTACTATCGGTCTAGTGCGACTATTATCACCACTTTTAAGAAATTTTAGTATCTCCTCATTGTCGACTATGTATCCCCATTCGACCCATCAATGGATAGCCATCCTCATCCTTATTTCATTCATGAAGGATTAAATGACATCCATGCCTATGGCTTGAAACTTGACGTCCACGCATTGTTTGATGTTGAATCGCAGTGAAATCCCTACTCCAGGTGACCAATGCCCATGTTGAATTTCTCTGACATCTACACCAATTGTTATACATATGTTTGCCTTCTCGAGTGTGAAATTTTATCATCATGGATGCTGTGGAAACCGCTTCTCTGACTGCCTTACTACCGCTCTACGAAAATCTATTTTTTTGACCCTGATAGCTGCCATGCTCAAGTGCACCTTTCTGACATATTATCCGTTACCGCCGTGAAAGCCCTAAACTTGCGTAGCTCGTTAATTAGTTTTCATCTGCATTCTATATTTTCTTATTTTGTTATGGCTCGTGGTAATAATGGCGAAGGCTTCTACTTCCATAATTCCTCCCCTTTGCGTGCGTATAGACCTACGCATCCATTTTATAAGCAGATAAAACTATTGTCTTATCTATTCCTCTTGCCACATCGCCCTTCTGTCCAACATGGTATGTACTGTGAACAAACTGCCATGGTGAATTCCTTGGTATCACCTCACCGAATCCGTCGTTGCACTCGACGACCTCGTCTTCATCCCAGTGCTTTCTTTCTGCTTGCCATGGGATTTCATCTGCTCGCCTTCCATAATCATGTCATATGTGAAGGCTCCCACGTGGTCATCGTCTAATCACCTCGACTCTTGATGCTCTCATCCTCCTCGAAAACCTTGACCTCCTCATTCATTTCTCTGCATACCTCACTTCTAAACGTGGACTCCGAGTAACCGATGTTCAATTTTTCTAGTGAAGTCGTCAAACCCGAGTGTAGCTGGCGTTCCTCCAATGTCCATGTCACCTATTGTTGTGACCCAAGAGTTTCCTGTTCAGCATGCTATCCACAAACGATCGCGGTCTCTACGTGTCCGTCTGGTGTGTTGCCAAACCCTATCATGGTTACTTGCTAATTTTTCCAACTCATCCCGTTGCATTCACTTGCCGTGAAGACCGCTCCACCGTGTCTACGTGGGCCCCACTCTTTCCATGTAGCCTTCATTCGATGCCAAACGTTTGCCGTCTTACGACCATCCCTCGTCTGTGTTTAGCCTTCAAAAATACCTGCACGTAAAAAAAAAACAATTAAATTAGAATTAGATTTATAAAGCCCTTTTATTTTTTATTTATTATTATTATTTATGTTTTTATTTTTTTATTATTTTTTTTTATATTGGGTAAATACTTCTTATACACATCCACCATGGAGATTGAACCCGGGTCACATTACCGACACATTTTGCTTTACTTTGTGTAGGTGTATATTAAAGAGGTATTAAGGTGGAATGAAGCTTTAACATAAAACCTGCTTTATATATAGCACACAAGCTCATTATACATGAATGACAAAAACAAGAAATTTAACCGTTACAATGCTAATAACAAAATATTAGCAATAACATTGCTAACACAACATTGACGATAAAAATCGTCGACAACAAAATGACATTAAACATCGTCGACAACAATTTGACGATAAAAATTGTCGACAAGAAATTGACAACAATTTGACAAAAACTACAAACCCAAAACACAACGAAAGCATTGGACACTTAAAACAAACTGCAAACACCCAAATACCCAAAACAAAAAGGTGGGTCCCCAATTTTGGGGTACGTTGTGGAGCATCCACAACAGGATGGTAATTAATAATGGGTTTAAAGCTTTGTTAAATGTGTTTTAAGATTTTAATTAATCAAGTGTTAATTTAAGCCCACCTTTTGATTTACCTTTGGTTTGCATGCTACCATTGGATCTGAGTGGAGGTGAGCGCATCCATTAGATAAGTCGAAGATGCTCATTCATTTAGCCCGTTTGTATTCTTTTGTCTTGACTCTGACTCATTCACGACCGTCAGATCTTCTTGCTCCCGATGAAGCGCTACCATTGATGTCCTGGAACCTGCATGATAGTTAGTATACCTATTCACATATAAACCTTTGAAATAACATGGCTTATTAATCCTTATTTAATCATGATTATCCAATGTTTATCCCCGTGATTTTTGACCTTAACAACTCGTATTAAGCGAAGGTATCATATAATACGTTCACTTCCTTTTGCGATCACCGTTAGATCATACCATGGTGGAGACGCGACCATTGGATTTTTCGACCATGTGCTAGGTTTAACATAAGATAGAAGGGGCAGATTATAAAGTATTTAATTAACCAAAAGAAAACCTTTAGATTAAACTTTGATCACTTTCATCGATGCGCTACCATTGGATTAGGGTGAAGATGTGCACTATCGTCGGATCTCTTCGATCTTTCATTGGGGTTGTTTTATCGTGGTTGAGCGCATCCGTCCGATCTCATTTTAAATAGGGCACAACCGTCGGATCTCCTGTACCTGCATACTTTAATAACCAGGGGGGTGCATCTTTTATATTTGATTAATCTTGATTAAGCCGAAAGGGGGAGATTAGCCAATGTGTTAGACCCTTACTAAAACATAATTAATTTTGTCTTTACCTTCACCTTTCTCGATATACTACCATTCACCTTTTTAGATTTAGATTTTGGCATGACCGTTAGATCTTCGATAGCTATTGGCACGGTCGTAGATCTTAATCAACCTACAGGTTAGTTTACAAGGGGTACATAATATTAACCTTGATTAATCCAAAAGGGGGAGGTTTAGCAACGTGCTTAGACCCTTGTTAATCCTATTTAAAATTTGAATTAATCACATGGGGGTTTTTACTTTTTAGAAGCATCTTTGTAAGGGCACTGTTGTTGGATTAGGTCTAGATCAAGCGTTGTCATTCGATCCATCCAAATTGCTCGATGATTATTTCAAAGGGGGTGCGTATTCTTAATTCCTTATTGGACCATAGCATTTTAATGCGTGATTTAATTAAATTAAGCGCAACCATTGATCTTGAGTTCACTTGAGCGCTATCGTCCGATCTGTTGGAGTTGCTCACTTTTTAACTGGCAGCTTTGACCTATGATGACTTCATTTTAAAGCTTTGACTCTTTGGAGATTGCGCAGCCATTGGATTTGGCTTGGATCAAGCGCATCCATCCAGATCATCGGAGTTGCATGGATTTAAATCATTACTAACCTTAGGTTATAATATTGTTTTCACTTTTACTTAACCTTTACTTGATTCCTCAAAGCGCAACCATCCGATTAAACCTGGATCTAGCACGGCCCTTGGATTAGATTTTAGGTGCTCGTATTTTAATTAAAGAGGTGCATGCCCATGAGATTTAATCAAATTTTTTGACTTTAATTATGCTTTTTCGTTTTAGACCAAGGTTTTGACTTATTCCCCTAACTTTAGCACACCTTAGGACTGAAAGAGTTATCGTTTGATTTTTAAGTCTAAGGGAAATTTTTCTATGAGGTTCGGAGCTAGGCTTTTAAACATTTGATTAATAATATCTTGCCATATCCTTTATTGAAGACCATGGAGCTTTATTAAAGGGACACACATTATTAACAACCAAGGTTAGACTTCATCAAAACAACCAATGAAAAATTAAGAGACTCACACCAATTTGAAGAAGCGACCAACATTATTATCATTTTGATTGAAACCAAAAATTTAAATTTGGGGGTTTCAAAGTTTGAGTCAAATTTGGCTCCAACATAGGCTCTGACTGGGACAATGTGTTGAAAACATGAGGCACTTGAGAACCACAGAATCTCTTGGTTTTATTTGCAAAAGAAATTGAACAAAAATTAAAACTTTTTGACTGCTAAGTAAAGCTTGAAATACATAAAAGAAACTTTTTCTTCCTCTTTTCTTTTTTTTTTTTTTTATATATACTGAAAAATTGTATGAACAACATGATATCAAAGTAAATAGAGTATGAAAAACTGTAGATCCCTTTTCATTCAATTTGGAAACAAGGGTTAGAATTTTAGAAACAGATGAGTTTTTTGATATATTGTAATGCTTGTTTTAGCTAAGTCATAAGATATGATTACACAAATTTTGTCACAGCCGTTTGCTTCATCATATTTTTGCCCATGTGTGTGTTTGTGCATTCTTTTTTGGATTTCTAAATCTTTCAGAACTTTACCATATCTGAGCAAAATAGTCAAGCCTAATATGTGATTTCACTCTTTAAAAATTTTCACCATTCTATAGGGCTCCACTGCTAGTCAAGCGTCTATAGCCCCGGTGGAGTTGCTTCTAATCCCATATTAGTTTTACCCTACTTCCAGTCAAGCGTCTATAGCTCCGATAGAGGTTTTCCAAGATATCTCAGGCAGTGACTCAGTTTTACTTTATTTTTTATTTTTCTTTCTCGTGAGAGAAGTATTTGGATATATAAGCAAATTGTGCAATAAGTATGCCTGAGTTGAGGATTAGTTTCTGGCTATAAAAGATGAGTGTAATGATTTTTGGCTCAACTACCCTCTCAAAGATAACTCGGTTCTTCGGACCTTTGAAGTCACCTTAAGTATCATTTGTAATGTGAGGCTTGACATGATGTTTCAATCAGCTTTGTTTTCTTTCTGTTTTATCTCATATCAAACAACTATTGCATAAACACTCATATTTGAAAAAATTGTAAACCTCATCAAAATCTAAAATAAATCCCCTTTTTTCTTATTGTTTTTGGTGGAATAAACAGTTAGATATACTCATCAAACTAAGATATCATGTGTACAGTAAACTCAGAATTATTCAAGAACAAAAGAGAAGCTTAACTAATACACAAAATAACAAAATACACCACTCTGTTTTTGGATTTTTGTTTTTCTATTTTTTTTTTTTTATAGTACACCTTCAATAGGGATTGTACATTTTGAGGTGTTGGCCATTAATAGGGATAGCCATTATTTCTCCCTGCAAAGTCTGTAGCTTGTATGTATTCTGACTGATAACATGGGCAATTTGATATGGGCCAATCCATTTAGGTTCAAATTTACCTTTTTCACCATGCTTATCATTTTTAGGATCCCAATAGATGACTATATCTCCTTGAGAAAAAGGAGTACCCTTAGCTTTCTTATTAAACAATTCCATGGTTTTCTTGGTTTGTTCCATCATTCTATTAAGGGTCTCTCTTCTTTGCTCTTCTAATAGGACAATTTGATCAAGCCTTCTCTGTATGGGATTGGGGTCTTCATGGTCTTGCAATAGGAGGGAAAGTGCCAATTTTTCTATTCTTGGGGGTAATAGGGCCTTCTCTCCATATACCATCTCATAAGGGGTTCTCCCTGTGTTTCTTTTGATAGAACAACCTATCAGCCCATAAAGCAAATTTCAGTTCATTATCCCATCCTCTTTTATTCTTCCCTAATGACCTTTTCATTCTTGTTATTATATTTTTATTTGATGACTCAGCTAGGCCATTTCCTTGGGGGTAATAATTAGTAGAATGAGATAATTCAATTCCATATTCAGCACAAAATTCTACCATTTCATATGAAACAAAATATTATGCATTATCTGTAACTAGTTTTTGAGGAACCCCAAACCTGGTCAAGATGTTTTCTTCTAAGAACTTGATGATAGTGGTAGTAGTAGATGTCCTCAGGGGTGCAACTTCTACCCACTTTGTGAAGTAATCTGTTGCAGTTATGATCCACTTGTGTTGTCCGGATGAATTAGGTTTGATCTCTCCAATCAAATCAATGCCCCATTGGGTGAATGGTGCTTCAATGATTACTGGCTTGAGAGGCATGGCTGCCAGATGCTTCTTTCCTACAAAAACTTGGCAGTTATGACAATTCCTAACATATTTATATACATATTTAAAAATGGAAGGCCAATAATATCCTGCTCTCATAATTTTATTAGCTGTAGCTCTTGGAGAAAAATGTCCCCCATAAAAACCATCATGGAATTCATTGATTATTTTTGGGACTTCATTTTCATATAAATAGACTAATAATACTCCATCAGGGTGTTTCCAATATAGCACACCATTCTGTATATAATATTTTTGAGCTTGAAGCTTGACTGACCTTATTCTGTTTATTGACATGTCTTTAGGGAATGACAGGGTTTGTAAGTATGACAAAATTTCTTCATACCATTTGCACTCAGTATTATTGATTCTTCTAAGATCATATGCCTCATCTATGGTGAGAACATTTTCAAACCCTTCTCTTTCTTTGTTTGCCAACAATTTAGCTAAACCTTGTCCTTTGATAGTTTTTACTATTTTGAATTCAGCATCATACTGCAGAAGTTTTACCATCCATCTTGTTGGTCTTCCTAATGGTTCTGATTGAGAAAAAATATCTTTTATTGCTATAAAAGGGATGCAACAATAAACCTTATTTGAACCAAATATACCTTTGAAGTGTTCTAAAGATTGTATGACTGCATAAGCATGTTTTTCTAGCAAAGTATATTTGAGATGTGCTCCTTTTAATCCTGAACTCATGAAGGCTATTGGCCTTTCATTATTTTCATTATCTTTCTATGAAAGAACTACAGCAATAGAGTGTTCAGATGCATATGAATAGATATTAAAATCTTTTGCATAATCAGGGCAACTTAAAGCTGGAGTGGTTGATATGGCTTCTTTGATCTTGTTAAATGCTTCCATATTTTCTACTGTCCATTTTATTTCTCCAGTTTTCTTAACCATGTCATTTATGGGTTTGGTCATTTCAGCAAAATTTGGGACAAATATTCTGATGAAATTTATCTTGCCAAAAAATGACCTGACTCCTTTTAAATTTCTAGGCGGGGGAATTTTGGAAATGGCTTCAATTCTGTCTGGATCAATACTTATTCCTTTTTCTGAAACTATATGTCCTAGCAACTTTCCTTGTGTAGTCCCAAATATGCATTTCTTGGGATTTAAAGAAATTCCAAATTCCTTGCACCGAGCAAAAACTGCAGTTAAATGTTCTAGATGATCTTCTGGATTTTTAGAAAATACTGTGATATCATCTAAGTATACAACTACAATTTTGAACATTAATCCTTTAAAGGCGAAGTCCATTGCTCTTTGAAAAGTAGCACCGACATTCATTAGTCCAAAAGGTATCCTTAAATATTCAAATGTGCCCCAGGGTGTAGTGAATGTTGCCTTATGTCTATCTTCTGGATTTATCTGAATTTGATTGTACCCTAAAAATCCATCTAACAGAGACAATCTTGTTGAACCAACTACTGCTTGCAATAATTGTTCCATGTTGGGTAAGGGGTAATTGTCTTTTAATGAACTCTTGTTTAAATTTCTAAAATCTACACAGAGTCTAATATCCCCATTCTTTTTTCTAACTGGTACTAAATTGGATATCCATGAAGAAAATCTTACCTTTCTGATTATTTTGGAATCCAGTAACTTTTGTACCTCCTTTTGCATTATTGGGTGCAGAGTTGGATTGTATTTCCTTTGTTTCTGTCTGAATGGCTTGGAATCTTCCTTCAAAGGTATTATGTGAGTCATTACATCTGTCTTGAAGGTTTTGAGGTCTTCATAAGTCCAAGAAAAATGTTCTTTGTTCTTTTTCAAGAAACTGATATATCCAGCCTTTTCTTTAGCAAGTAAAGCCATGTCTACTTTCACTATTCTGGGTTCTTTCATTGAACCAATATTAATATCCTCAGATATCACTTCTCTTCGTAAAGGTTTATAGGCTTTGTCAAAATCATCAAATAGACTCTCTAGAGAAACTAATCCTTTGGGTATCTTATTAGTTTTCAACTGGATTACTTCTACTGGCTCTCCTATTTGATCTTTTAGCTTTTCTTCATCTTTTTCATCACAGATTACATCTGCATACTAATTTTGCAGAGTCATAAAATCTTTAATATCTATATCATCTTGAAAGACCTATAGATAGACTATGTTATCTAGCACAAAAGGTTTATAGACTGAGATAGTTGGAAATCTATCCATATATTCTGTAGTTATCTCTGGGTGATCTAGACCTGAGGCATTCACAACTAAAATATCTGCAACATGATTTTGTTCTCTAGGAATATATGATATATTGAAAGCTAAAAATTTATCAATTTCTTCCAATACTACATTTCTATATTGCTTAAGCCTAGGATGCTTAGTCTGATATTTACCTTTGATCTATAGTATAATAAGCTCTGCATCCCCTATTACAGTCAAGTAGTTAATACCTAGCTCTTTTGCTTTCCTTAGCCCTAGTAGTAAGGCTTCGTACTCAGCTACATTGTTTGTGCAAGGAAATTGCAATCTGTAAGGAATACTAAGGTAGTTTCCTTTAATATCAGTCAAATTTACACCTGCACCTGCTCCAGATTGGGATTTAGCTCCATCAAAAGACATGGTCCACATTTCTTGAGTCAAAACTCTATCTGATTCGGCATCTACTATTTTTATATCTTCTGGATCCATGTTCTTTGCATCTGGTACTTCCACCAGGAATGGGTTGTGCCATATTGAATAAACTCCCATCCCTTTTTCTTCCATAGAGTTAACTAAGTTAATCATGGTTTCATCTATTTGAATTAACTCTATGGAAATGTTTGTTGAATGGTTCCCTTCTCAAAATTATATTCTCCTTATCTGATATTGGGATTGTAGCATAGGACCAATCCAATTGAATTGAACCTCCTAGTTGTTCTGCCCAATGTCTACTGAGTAATAATGAGAAAAATGGGTCAACGTCAACTACTACAACATCCATGACAATGCCCTTTTTGGGGTGTTGATCTAGGAAAACTAATAATCCAGTTATCACCCCTACACAAGGAATTTGCCTACTATCCATTATAGAAATAGGGGCAGAATCTCTAGTACAGATTAATCCCATTTGGTCAACTATTAACTTAGGCATGATATTATGTGAAGCTCCACTATCTAGCATGCAATTATGAATCACATATCTTTCCCCTTCATCTGAATTATATCTTAATGACACATAGAAGGGTCTGACAGAGGATGGTGATCTTGTATCATGTTGATTTTGTCTAGCAGCATGGCAAGTTGGGTCTTCTTTTTGTTCTACTAATCCAAATGCTCTGCAGACTTGTTCTCTGTACTGTTGAACTTTCATAAGTTCTCCAAATGTGATATTAACCTTTTGCTTACTGAGTTCTGACCCAACATCAAATTCTATCTTCTTTATATCCAATGGTTTATTACTTTCTTCTTTGGGAATCTCTTCCTCCGATTCTATTACTTCAGGAGTAATCTTTTTAGGGTTCCTATCAGTTTTCTCTTTACTGATATTTTTATTGGTGAAAGTTTGTTTTCTTGTTTCACTTGTAGAGGCTTTCTCTATCCTTTCAGGGACTGTTCTATTCCTTAAATTCAGAACATGGGTTGCCTCTAATTCCTCAACCTCTTGAGTAGTGGGGATTAATTTCCCTTGCTTCATCTTATCATATCTTGACTCATGTGATTTCTACAAGATTTTAGTTCCTTCAGTTACTAAAATTTGAGGATGATGATTTGAAGCATATTTATCCATGTCTTCTTCAAACAACCTTTCTCTGGATTCATCTTCAATGGACCAACATGCATTGATTCTTATATCCTCTTCTGATTCTGCATGCATATCTACATTACGTTGATCACTTAGGTGAATTCCACATGCATCAGGGTTATGAGGTGCATCACAAGTAGAGCAAAAATAAGGAAAACCTTCTGCTACATTGGCATATGGCATAGGGTTAGGGACATTGTTCTGATCCCTGTCAGAATCTCTATTTTTCTAGCTATTATTCCCATTACCTCTATTCCTATTTCCTTCTTCAAAACCATTGTTATTTCCCCAATTCTTATTGTAATTTTTCTTAAAGGGGGGATGGTTGTCAATATGTGGTCACTCTGTTTGTGAAGATTCACCATTATTTCCATTTCTTTCAATTCTTGCTAACCTGTTACTCATGTTGTTGAACATTTCTATCATCTGACTAGTCAACTTCTCCATAGGATCAATTTCAGTTCTTCTTTGTATATCAAAAGCCACTCTCTTAGGTTTTCTCTCAGGCATGTTAACTTCTAAAGAATAAGGCTTCATCTTACCACTGTCAAGCATATTTCTTTCTATATCCATTGCTTTTTCCATACAACCATCAATGGTAGTGGCTTGTTCTTGCCTTAATTCATAGTTAAACTCTCCTTGAAAAGCATTCTTATAAAAACAAATAGACTGAATATCACTAGGCCTGAGGTTGGCAGGGATTTTGTTCCTAGTCTTTGAAAATCTTGTGTTAAAATCACTAACAACTTCATTTTCTTTCTTCTTCATAGTGGCTAGCTCAGTTAACAATGATTGTTCATTTTTCCTTTCACCATACTTCTTTAGGAACACCTCTTCCATTTTGGTGAAGTCCGGGATATCATTGTTAGGAAGGGAATTAAACCATTCTCTAGCATATTTTTCTAAAGTCCGTAGAAACAGTCTTAATACTACATCTTCATGTTCAACTTCCAGACTATCCATTGCATATAAGAAACTTTTGATATGATCCTCTCCAATTACTGCACTATTTCCTAAAAACTTAGGGAGGTATTTGTGAGCTTTACTGGGTAAGGCATTTAAATTTATTGGTAATGCAAAAGGCCTATATCTATTAGTTCTCCATAAATGAACATTAACCTGGGCCATTGCTACTGTAGAATTCAATTTCACAATTGTAGTACCTACAATGGTATGGGTCTAGGCAACTTGAATGTAAACTGATGGATTATCTACCTTTGAATTATTATTACGTGTATCTTATACAAAAAAAATTCAAATTTCTATCTATACAAAAATTTAAATCATCTTCTACAGTGATATCAGTAGTAATAGTATTCTAAATTTTCTTTACGTACCTTTTACCACTAGAATTTAATCTACTACTATAAACAATATTCTTAAAAAGTGGAGTTTTCTGGGTATGTATAAATACCTCTGGATTCTCGAGTTCTAGAAATAGCTCCTTACCACTTCTCCTGGTGTTAGCCAACACGTTCTGTTCTCTCCTTTTTATTTTTTTCTTCTGGGTTCATCTAGTAGAGTCACCAACATTGGGGTGCAGAAAGAACAACGTACGCTTTTATCAAGAATACTTGATATTATCACTCATCCTCACAGGAGTCGGTTCTTGGGATAAATCAAGAAAATCAAGAAACCAAAATTTCAAGAAGATCAAGAAAAATAAAATTCAAGAAGATCAAGAAATGTAAAGAAAATAAGATTGAAAAACACGGGTAAAATAAAGAACGTAGAAAATGTAAAAATTAAGACAAACGTTCTCTATTCCAACTGGCCACCCATTGATTTAAAGATAATGTCATTCGGAGAAAAACTTTTAAGAAGGTCATTAACTCTTTCTATCAAGTCCTCCTCGACAATGGTGCCAAAAAACTATTGGAACCGATTCTTGCATCCGTAGGATTTTGATTGTCATGCTACAAGAATCCGTTTGAAACCAACGAGCTATTACAGGCTCTGGTCAACCTACCTCATTGTTCTGCTAAACACAAATATTGCTAAAGAAAACTACAGAATGGGTAAGGAAACCCCAACGGTAATTCTATGACTAAAACTCTAATTACACGCTCCAGATTTATATTATATTATATGTATTAAAATGACCAAGCATGAAAACAACCATTTGTTATGCCTTATGTAGACCGGTGCCTAGATTCATTGGGTTGTTATAGCAATTTAACAACAATTTTAATATGAAACAGAAAGAAGGGGAGAAGAAAAATTGGCGTTCTTAATCTCATTCGAATATCACAATAAAATCAAGAGTTAACCAATGAAAGAAACGTATATAATGTGTTCAAATAATGTAACCCATTACACAGTGACACACAGAGCTAAGACAAAAGATATGATAGAAATAAAATTCAGAATTGTATTGATTTCATAAAATATTACATGCAGAGTGGGTAGAATGCCTTTTAACTCTATTTTTCTCAAAGAAATATATCAATACAATGAAGAGGACTCTGTTCAAATAATGTAACATGTCTCTCCTACTCTCCTTGTTCCAATCTGGTAATAGTAGAGTCTCTAAATCTCAGGCTCAAAAAGGTAGGAAATGATCTCAGCTTCTTGAGCACTTTCCTATCACAATCCTACAAAGCAAAGGGAAGAATAAGAAATGAGAAAGGAAAATAGACATAGAAGGGGATACAACAACACAACTAACAGGGCACTCAAGTATACCTCTTAGAAAAAATGCTATTCTCTAATTGCTTGATGTAGAATCTATCCACAACTACTTCTTCTTATAGCCTCTGGTTCTTGATTCTATTATTTTTGGTTTATTTCTGGCCTTACACTTGTCTTCATCTGATTTGATCTCCAAAATTGGTACAACTGGCTTCCACTATCTTTCCCTGCTTGAAATGAACTCTTTTCTTTGACCTTTTCAAATAGTAGTTTATTTTAACCAGTGATGGTGGTTTTGGGAGAACCTGTTTCTTCTTGTACTACCTCCCTCACAATTGTTCCCCAACTGTTTCTTTTTGGACTATCTCTTTAACTACTTTAGAGATTTTTTCTGTTAGCTCAGGTTTTTGTTGTGATGAACCTGTTTCCAGATGTTGACCAAGAGTTCTAATTTCCTTCCCTTTTTGGACTTTTTGCAGCTTTTCTATTTGCTCATTCATCAATCTCCATACCTCTGTGTCAAATGTGGCTGCAATCCTCAACATATTCATTTCCTACAAAATTCTATTCTTTTGTACGGTAATATTGGGTGTGTTCCTTTCATATTGAAAGAGTAACATCTCTACAATGTTTACCATGAGTGTTGTTTGTCTAATCATTTCTGCTTCATCACTTGGTTCACACTCAAACCTTTCCATGATGCTTTTGAAAACTTCTTCTATATCTATGGCTACTAAGCATTGGTCTAAGGATAAACCAATGTCTGCCAATCTGTCTATTGCATCTTTTATCAAATCATCCATTTCATTCACAACATTGAGCCATATTTCCCAGTTTGCTCCAAATAGGGCTGCTTTAAAGAACTCAAAATTGAGCTGGATTTTGCTACCATCATTTGTTATTATTTCTTGTCCTTGTAACTCTTCAAAATGATCTCCTATAAAATCCAAGGTAGGGTGAATGATTCCAAAATCTTCTTCTCTTTCTTGCATCAAGGTGAGAATTTCTTGAGCAGTTATTTGAATCACCCTTATTTGTCTGAACATTTCAGTAAAGCCCTTGGCATGAGCTCTTATCTTCATTGACATATTTTTCTTCATTGTATTAAGATAATAAGCATGATCTTGAATTTTTACCATCGAAGGGGGCTGGGTACTTGAGGCATCTCTTCGGTTTAATTCTTCCTATTGCTTATTTATTAATGCCTTTAGCTCTGCCTTTTCCTTCCCCTCTTTCTCCAATTGTTTCCTTAGCTCTGTAATTGTTCCCATGAATTGATCTATGGCTTGATTTTGCATTGCTTTGACAACTTTGGCCACTTCACCTTCTTTCCCTAGTATCGATGAGCCCCCTATTTCTTCATTGACTCTGAAGACTAGTGGGTCTTGTAGAGCAGGAAGATGTATTTCTGCTATATCTGATGCAGTTGCTTCTGATTGTGACCCTTCTGTAAACTGCTCTCCTATATTTCCCATCCCTACTACTAACTGTAACTCTTGTTCATCTACAGCAGTGAAAGTAGACTGCTCATCTGTTCTTTCCAAAACAACCTTTGTAGAGGGTAGAGATAATCTGGGCTTCTTCTTTTCTACAGGAGTTATCTCTATTTTATTTCTCACTAGATGACTTCTGAATAGACCAGCAAGTCCACCAGTTCTCCTGCTATTCATTTGTATTATAGATGGGATTATAATCTCCTATCCTTTTATTTTTATAGTGGTAGGGATAGCCATGGGTGCCAATTTCTTTACACTTGTTATGACTAGAACTCTATCAAAAATAGGAACTATGGCTTGTTATAGGAGGGAAGACTCTTGAGTAGGTATTGTCACAATCTCCTTCCCTTTTTCTGTACTCTAGTTTTTGGAAGCTTCCTGGGAAGTGCTTGGCGTCGCTTCTATTCTGAGGTGAGCACTTTTAGAAGGCCTAACCTGTTGCTCTACTATATCTATAGTTTTGACAGTGACTTCCATTAGATCAATACCCTGTTCTTCTATCAACTCCAACAGGGGGTCTTCTTTGACCGCTTGGCCTGCTCTTGGTATAATAGGTGCCACAACATCTACTGAACCTTCTCGAAGCCTCCTTAGTTCTATAGGGTAATCATAGGCTTCATAAACCTGCATGCTACCTCTTTTTCCTAGAGGAAATTTCTTCCATACTCCCTGCAAATATAATCCTTTCTCCATAGCTTCTAACAAGCTTTCTTCAAAAGCATCTTCTCGATGTCGTATTCGAGCATATTCTCTCTTTTCCATCATTTTGTTGTATGTTCCTTTTGGGTCATAGAATCTCCAAGTTATTTCATCGAATCCCATGTTATCTAATTCAAACATTCCTTTGAGCAGGGAAGGATATCCAACAAATACAAAATCCCCAAAACAGTAGGGAACATCGAGCCAGGGGACCTTACCATGCTTCTTTACCAACCTCATCTTAGCCTCTTCGGCCACCTGCCTGCATAATTCCAAAGTTGCTAGGGATAATGGGTAGTACTTTGGTAACATCTTAGGAGGGATTTTAGCCCCATATAATCTGATATAAGTAAAACCTTCTGTGAAGAAGAAATCCCCAATTTCCTTCTCTTTGATAAAGGCTTTTACCCCTGGCCCTAATCTCTCAGGAACTAGTCCAGTTAAAGCCCAATGAATTTCTACCATGAAATGATCATAGAACCAGCCCATGTGAGTTCGTCCTTCGTGTATTCTCTAGAAGCTACTCTGAACATAGGGGTTGTCAATGGCTCTTACTCTTTTACGGGCTTCTTCTCCTAATTGACCCGCTATTAGATGGATAAAAATTGAATATTGTGAAAAATGGGGCATCTCTTGCCTTTGTTCAAAAATTGCCTTCCTTAATTCTATCATTTCTTTATGCATCTGGGTACTTAATTCTAATTCCTAGGCATAAATTGGGGTGTTATATGCCCTATTGCATTGTGCAACTAAATATAAAACCCTTTTAGTTATTCTACTGAGATCCTGTACTCCCAAAACTATGTTTATCATATCATAAAAATCTTGGACCCATGGCTTAAAGGCATTTTTCTTAATTGGGAATTCCTTGTCTATTCTCTCATGTGTATCAAACAAAGTTTTAAAAACTTCCATATCTGTAAACATTCGAGATTGGTGTTCGATTACCTTGTCCACCAGAAAGGTGGTATAATCTATCAATTTGAAAACTTCCTGGATATGCTCGACTTTGATGTTGAACACCGACCGATTCTTATTGTCTCGAAAGGTCCTCGTTCTTTCGTCATATGCTACTACTAGCCATGCCATCAAATCTGAGGAGAAGTGTACTTTCGGACATACCAGCTTCCCAAGGTTACTGTTCCATCTATTATTTCTAGGGAAACCCCTGTACTGTAACCTATGAGCTTTATGAAATAATTCGGCCATTATCCATGGGGTTCTGTTATCGCTTTCCATCACTCGGGCAAAACTCTTGATACAAGCATTGTCGATCTCGTACTGTTGGGCTGAGTTTGGTCTTTTATCTGCCCCACATTTTTGAGCAAATTCATACATGGTGCTACTAGGAATAGGCGGTCTAGAGATCACAGAGTATGGTGACCTATCTGTGATGAATTTTATGGCCTCCCTAGTGTCTTCGGGTATGAAAACATCTCCCCATGATGCCATTTGATCTTAAGGTAGTAGGTAGGGTCTTTCTATGACTACTATAGGCTTAAAATTTTTGCACTCCTTTCCTCTAGGCTAATGGATCCGCACCTCAGAGGGGAATGGGAAAATGGTAAAGCTACACCTCGAACGAGAGACACTTGAGTCGTGTCCTCTTTGGTGATTTGTCGATGGATGGTGGGTTCACTAGGAAGCGTTTTGCGACAGCTTTCGAGCCTAGGTTGAAGATGTGTTTGATGAATTCATTTTAATTTCAATCACCTAGGTTGGCCAAAATGTGACTACACTATTCTATATGCAAATTTTGATTTATATGCAAACAACAGATGGAAATGAATCCTAAATACATCTAAATGTAGGATATTAAATAAATGGAAATATCTCACCCGATTTTGGGTGTCTGATGCAGATTTTAGAGCCTACTTCAGTCTAGATCATCTTAGATTTGCTGAAATCACTTGTAATTGAATAGGATCACCTGCAATTTTGTAGGTTCATCTGTAATTGCATAGAATCATCTGAAATCGGATGATATCGTCTACAATCAAACGAAATCATCTGAGACGATTTCATCAAAAACCTGCAACTGAACAGATGGATGCCAAAACAGAGGGAATATAGTGCAAAATATGATAAAATGAATATAATAACTTTGATTGAATGCTTAATTGGTCTTAGAAATTGAATTTGATCTAAATTGATCTAAATGCCCTTATGTGCTAAAATTAAATTGATCATAAAATGCAAACTATCGCTAACATGAGGTGAACACCAGATGCATTACAAAATATAAATTAAACTAATGCAATTTGAATAAACAAAGCAGTAGAAAATGTAAACTGTGGATCTTGATTGCCCCCAAGAGGAGTGCAGTCAAGATCATCTGGAATCGTACAAGATCATCTCGGATCTATACGAGATCATCTCTGATTGAAACAGGATCGCCTGAGGTGATCCGAGCTTCCTCCGACTGATGCACAATGAAAAACCTGCAAATTGATCTGAAGAAATCATGCAAAGGAATGAAATTCAGGGTATTCTAATAGGATATGTAGCTTGGATTGCAGGAATTCGATCAGCTAGGATGGTTCAATAGGAAAACTAGATTTAAATAGGACTAAGGGGAGGTTAGAAGGTTGGGATCCATCCCAATCTAGGAGATCTCCAATGGGATGATAGCCAATAGTGCAAACGCGCTTATGCCCAGGTAAGCTAGGAGGTTGGAACTAATTTGATTGCGCTTCTATTCTTGCAAATTTTTGTTTTAGATGAAATCGTCTGGATGTTCGACTCTAGACGATTTCATTCAATTAGGGACGATATTGTCAAATTGACGACGATATCGTCCAACGGTCAAAACAAAGCCTATTTGTGGCATGCAAATCGAGGCAAGTTGTTTAAAATACGATTTTGGGGTAAATTTTGGATTTTTAACCTTATGATAAATTAGGTGCATCAAATTTACGGTGTTACATTTTGCCCCCTCTTTAGCGAATTTTTTGAGGAAAATGCGTTAAAGAAGAGATCATCACGCTTTACGAAAAAGCAAAAAATTTATTCCGATTTTTAGGCAACGATTCTAAGTCGAATCGTGCAACTGATTACTGTGGTGCCCCCTCGAGTTTTTACACCAAATTCTACGTTTGGTGGAAAACTCAAATTTTGATCTTCTTTGTTTTATGTGACTTTGTGTGATTTGATTGGATGATTCATTACATTTGCTTATGATGGTTGTGTTACATAATTTCTTGTAATCATGCTTTGATTTTTAAATATAATTTTGATCATGCTTAAATAAATGATTTTGAATAATGTGTTGAATGATAGAAAGACAATAAATGTTGTTGTGATGTTTTGTAAAATAAGATTTTGATAAACTTAGCAATGAACCTCTAAAGGAAGTTGTGTTGTGATGTGACCATTGTGGAGATCGTTGCTCGCTAGGTCGAAAAGCACATCCTGTTGTGAGGGAGTTTTTGTATTGCTAATACCAAAATATTGTGTGCTTAAGAATAATCTTAAGGCTTTATGATGAGAAAGAAATGTTTGATGTTGTTTTGGGATAGGATGTTTGAGAGATTCTAGCAATAAACCTCAAAGGATGTTGTGTTGTTATGAGACTGTTGTGGAGATCGTTGCTCGCTAAGTCTCGAAGCTAATCCTGTTTGTGAGGAATATTTTTGATATTGCTAAGAATGGTTGTATGCTTAAGAATAATCTTAAGGCTTTTGTGGTAATAGGAATATGTGTGATGTTTGTGAAATATATTGAGTAAAGCATGAAAAATTTGAAGGATGATTTACGCTAAGCATAGAATTCCTAAGTGTGAAATTATATGAAATAATTACTTAGGAATTATACCATCATCGCGAAAGTAAAAATGAATTGCATGATAATATGAAATTATTTGTTCTTTTTAAAATGCAAAGTAATGTAAGATAAATCATTGTGTCACATGTTCCAAAAATATTATGTAGTTTTTATGAAAATATATGGACTAATTTTGGGCATGAAAAATTAGAAAGATGTTATGCGCTAGGTATAGAATTCCTAGTGTGAAAATTGAGCAGAATAATTCCTAGGAATTATACCATCATTGCGAAGTCATGAATGCTATGTATGATAAGTGATTTTGAACTACATGTTATTTTTGCAATAAGTTGTTTTTGAGATTTTTTGAAATTTTGGAAATATCTATGTAATGTGTTAATATGAAAGTGATGATAAACTAATGTTGTCCGACAAATTTCAAAGAAATATTTTAACTTATTTCTAAGACAAATTCAAATTTATCAAGAACCAATGTGTGATAAGTGAGTTCATTATCCATCTTGATTTGACACAATGATACAAAATCTCTCAGGGATCAAATGTGTGTGCTTTGTAATGTTCATTTACCAATTTTGAGTAAGGTAGTGATGCAAGCGAACTTGAATGAACCAATGTGTGTGCAAGTGAAGGGTTCATTAACCATGATTTTTGTGCATGAAACCGTACCAAACTACTATGTAAGTCAAGTCATCAAAAGCTAGCTAATCCACAAGAGGACATAGGTCTGTACAAAATAAGGTCGCTAATGTGACAGACATGTCACCACGTGAAAAGGAATTACCCAATGTCAAGCAAGTTGGGCACAAATCACCTGTTATGGGGCTTACCTCATGATTTTCGAATAATTGAGAATTCCAGGGATTCAAGCTCATTCACCCTTCTTTTCTTTCAAAGGGTAGGGGGGAAATTTTATTGCTTTTCTTGTTCTCTTTTCTTTCTCTTTTTTATTCTTCTCTTTCTAATTTTTCTTGAATTTTTCTATGATCTTTTGATTTTTTTGGATTTCTGCATTTTCTTGGATTTTGAACATTTCTCTTTTCTTTCTTTTCATGCTTTTTCTGATTTTCTTCTTTTCTTCCTAGTCTAGGGATACTTGCTCAGCTTAGATGTGGAGCAAGGGATTTTTATTCCGGGTAGGGGTGAGCTTGTCCTTTTGCCAATTCTCAAAAAATTCTAGACCATGCGCATGATAGGATAGCAGGGGAAACTTTTCGCTCAAGAGACTAAGACTACTATGTAGTATCATTTTTCGAATTTGCAACAAATCATTTTAATGTGTAAAAGTGTACTTGGTTCAAGAAGTAGCAAGATCATTTCCCAAAACTCAAAATATTATTTAGTGAAATAGTGATCTTCGATACAAGAGAGATTTATAATCATAGTGATAAAATCAAAATAATTAATTTGTGAAATTAAGTGTATGGTTCAAGATAATTTTTGAATTAATCCGAAATAAAGGAAAATATAGCTTCAAAATTTTGAAATACAACAATGAATAACAATGCAGAATAATTTGAAATATTTTTGAGATTTTGATACTTTTTGATTTTTTTAGTTGTTTTATTTGATTTTTATTTTTTATTTGATTTTTTACTTTTAATGATGGAATTGGTGGTATATACAAGATGATCTATATACACTATACAAGGTGATTTGAGTATATCATGTCTAAGGTTGCTTCAAAATCAAAGGAGGTTTTGAAGGATAATTTGGTTGTGGTGGAGGTAAGAACAAAAGGTGATGAATAAAAGGTAGCGATAACAAAAGCTTTGTTATAATGTAGAATAATGTAGCAAAATATTTGACTTTTATATGTGTAAAATTGATCATGTTACAAAACAAAATGTCAGAAGGATAAGAAGGTTCTTCATTCTTATCACTATCTTCCAAGTCTTGATAAGATGGAGAGAGCATATGTGATAGATATGCATGGGTGTTATTTGGTAAACAAGGATGATCAGATATGGATAAAGAAAAGTGATTGATAGGATGTAATTGTGATAATGGAGAATGTATAGAACTTGATGTTTCAACCGTTAAATATTCTTCAAATAATGTTGGGTCACCATGTATGGTAACAATTTTATTTGCAAGTTTAAACTTCAAACATTGATGAAGAGTGGAAGGGACAACCCTCATCGTATGAATTCGAGGACTTCTGAGAAGTAGGTTGTAAGGTGAAGGGCAAGATGTTACATAAAATAAAGTATCCAGGATCTTGGGTCCATTCTTAAGGGGAAGAATTATAGTGCCTGGAGTTTCTTGAACTTCATTGTTAAAATATTTTATAATAACATTTGATTCATTGAGATCTTCTTCTTTTAATTCGAGTTTTTGGAGTAATTGATAAGTGCATAAATTAAGAGAGGAGCCATTATCTACCATGATAGTTTTAATAGATGTTTCTTTAATAACTCCTATAATGTAAAGAGAGGATTCTTCTGGTGGAGTAGAGGAAGGAATTTCCTCATCATAGAATGAAATATGATTAACCTCAAGAGGGCTTACATCATTAATTGTGTTCTTAGGGAAAATATTATGAGGAACAAATTGTTGGCTAGGTATCTTGAACAAAGTTTCCCTATGAGAACTTTGTAATACTTCTAAAAGAGATATCTTTGCTTGAGGATTAATCACTTGTTGTTGGCTATCGAAGTGGATTTCAGATTGAGATTTTGATGTCTAAATATGGGCTTTCTATGCTTACATTCCATTTTGGATCATTCTCTAGAGCCAAAGATAGTTTTGAAGGTTGGTCAAATGAGGAATCCATCTCTTGAATATCAAATTGAGTTGATTGAACCTGAGGTTGCTCATTTGTAGTTTCTATTACAATATTAGTGATATCATTGTGATGGGACATATTAAGATGCAATATTTGATTGGTTTCCTATTGTTGATAATTGAATGGGGGTTCTTGGGAGATCCCCATGTCTTGATTGATTATGGATATTTGTTGTGCAGGAGTTTGATTGTTTATTGGAGATTTATAATCAGTTGTAGATTGTAATTCCTTTATAGTAAAAAGACCCTCATCAATCAAATATTGAATTGCACATCTTAAATCTCTACATTTTTGTGTCATATGTCCATCCACTCTATGATATTCACAATGTAGCTCAGGTTTATACCAATCTGTTGTGGTATCAGGTTGTCTTATGGGAGGGAGCTCAATCCTATTTGTATCAAGTAAATGCTTGAGAATTATATCCATTGGTTGATTGAGCTTAGTAAATTTACGTGATGAAGGTTTTCGAGAGGTTTTTGATAATTGCCTTAGGAATTCAGTCATAAAAGGACCTAATGGTTTCTTACCTCTTTTTTCTTTATTATGGGTAGAATGATGATAGGAAGATTGTGAAGTATGATGTGAGTGCATGGTAGGATTGGAAGAATAAGTATCTTCTTGTTGAAATGGATGTGTTGTGTTGAAAGAAGAATATTGAAATGGTGGAGAAGGATTGTATGTGGATCGATAGGCATAATATGGATATATGGGAGAATAGATAATATCATTATGAAGAGGATTGGAAAAGGGATTGTCTTGTTGGGGTAAGGATGAAAAATGAGAAAAGTGTGATAAAGGTGATGTTGAATATGGATGAGGTTGGTCATAATCAACAAATGCATTTGGCTGAATTTTCCCAACATTACTGATGGGCTCATATTGATTTGAGTTAAAATTCATGGTTTCTTTAGTACTTCTAAAAGTAATATTTGGTATCTACTATTTAGAAAAACATACAAATTTGAAATGATGATTTTTTTGTTGTTTTTCTTGTATATATATATATGTATATTTTGTTTGTTTTTGAAATCAAAAGAAATGCCTATGTAGTTCATGTCGGGTTCACCAAAGAATGTAGGCTTAAAATTTTTGCACTCCTTTCCTCTAGGCTAATGGATCCATGCCTCAGAGGGGAATGGGAAAATGGTAAAGCTACACCTCGAACGAGAGACACTTGAGTCGTGTCCTCTTTGGCGATTTGTCGATGGATGGTGGGTTCACCAGGAAGCATTTTGCAGCAGCTTTCGAGCCTAGGTTGAAGATGTGTTTGATGAATTCATTTTAATTTCAATCACCTAGGTTGGCCAAAATGTGACTACGCTATTCTATATGCAAATTTTGATTTATATGCAAACAACAGATGGAAATGAATCCTAAATACATCTAAATGCAGGATATTAAATAAATGGAAAGATCTCACCCGATTCCGGGTGTCTGATGCAGATTTTAGAGCCTACTTCAGTCCAGATCATCTTAGATTTGTTGAAATCACCTGTAATTGAACAGGATCACCTGCAATTTTGTAGGTTCATCTGTAATTGCATAGAATCATCCGAAATTAGACGATATCATCTGCAATCAAACAAAATCATCTGAGATGATTTCGTCAAAAACCTACAACTGAACATATGGATGCCAAAATAGAGGGAATATAGTGCAAAATATGATAAAATGAATATAATAACTCTGATTGAATGCTTAATTGGTCTTAGAAATTGAATTTGATCTAAATTGATCTAAATGCCCTTATGTGCTAAAACGAAATTGATCATAAAATGCAAACTATCGCTAACATGAGGTGAACACCAGATGCATTACAAAATATAAATTAAACTAATGCAATTTGAATAAACAAAGTAGTAGAAAATGCAAACTATGGATCTTGATTGCCCCCAAGAGGAGTGCAGTCAAGATCATCTAGAATCATACAAGATCATCTCGGATCTGTACGAGATCATCTCTGATTGAAACAGGATCGCCTGAGGCGATCCGAGCTTCCTCCGACTGATGCACAATGAAAAACCTACAAATTGATCTGAAGAAATCATGCAAAGGAATGAAATTCAGGGTATTCTAATAGGATATGCAGCTTGGATTGCAGGAATTCGATCAGCCAGGATGGTTCAATAGGAAAACTAGATTTAAATAGGACTAAGGGGAGGTTAGAAGGTTGGGATCCATCCCAATCTGGGAGATCTCCAGTGGGATGATAGCCAACAACGCAAACGCGCTTATGCCCAGGTAAGCCAGGAGGTTGGAACTAATTTGATTGTGCTTCTATTCTTGCAAATTTTTGTTTTAGATGAAATCATCTGGACGTTCGGCTCCAGATGATTTCATTCAATTAGGGATGATATCATCAAATCGACGATGATATCATCCAACGATCAAAACAAAGCCTATTTGTGGTGCAAAAATCGAGGCAAGTTGTTTAAAATGTGGTTTTGGGGTAAATTTTGGATTTTTAACCTTATGATAAATTAGGTGCATCAAATTTACAGTGTTACAACTACGAAGCTTGAAAATCCTCTTCTCTCTGTATTTTTTGTGTATCAACTTCTATTCTTAGCTCGCCAGGGTAGTGACATTGACTATTTTTGTGAGCTCATATACAGGGTGGCAGAATGGGTTCAATAATCTTGCATGTTTTTTCATCAACACGATGCCACCAAATGCTATTTAAAATTGGCCAAAGAAATCATTCCAATGCATCCTTTTCTAGGGTTTAATGTTTTGTCCTTCATCCTACATGCCCTGAGACCTTTCGATTTATGTGCTTGTAATCATTAAAACCTCTGTTATTCATCACTGGAACCTTTCTAAGCTGGCGTGGAACTGAGATATGTAATGGGAGTGGTTTCTATTTTGAACCTCATGCCACCTCAGACCCGAACCATAACTAAATATTTGGGATTAATTATACTTTGCTTCAGGTAGTAATCACCCTCGAGATCTTCACAAGATTCAGTATTTGGTGTGAGTGCCTACTGTTATTATCTCGGATACCCTTAGCTCTTTTGAGTCAACCATGATTAAGCGTTATCGTCAGATGTGCTTCTTTTCTATCATAACCATGGATCTCTTTAAAACCTTCAGGTTAGTTATTCGAAAGAAAAATATGCTCTGAAACTTTTTAATTTTGACCAATAAGGATGGCAATTAATAATGGGTTTAAAGATTTGTTTTTAAGATTTAATTAATCAAGTATTAATTTAAGCCCACTTTTTGATTTACCTTTGGTTCATGTGCTATGGTTGGATCTGAATGGAGGTGAGCGCATCTATTAGATCCATCGAAGATGCTTGTTCATTTTGCCTATTTGTATTCTTTTGTCTTGACTCTGACTCATTTGTGACTGTCAGATCTTCTTGCTCCTGATGAAGTGCTACTATTGATGTCCTGGAACCTGCATGATAGTTAGTGTACCTATTCGCATATAAATATTTGAAATAATGCGGCTTATTAATATTTATTTAATCATGATTATCCAATGTTTATCCGCATGATTTTTGACCTTAACAAATCATTTTAAGCGAAGGTATCATATAATACATTCACTTAATTTTCCGATCACCATTAGATCATACCATGGTGGAGGCACGATCATTGGATTTTTTGACTACATGATAGGTTTAACATAATATAGAAGGGGCAGATTAAAGATATTTTAATTAACCAAAAGAAAAAAATTAGATTAAACTTCGATCACTTTCATCGATGCGCTGCCATTGGATTAAGGCGAAGATGTGCGTTGTCATCAGATCTCTTCGATCTTTCATTGGGTTTGTTTTATCATGGTTGAGCACATCCGTTCGATCTCATTTTAAATAGGGCACAACTGTTGGATCTCCTATACCTGCATACTTTAATAACCAGGGGGTGCATATTTTATATTTGATTAATATTGATTAAGCCAAAAGGGGGAGATTAGCCAACGTGTTAGACCCTTACTAAAACATAATTAATTTTATCTTTACCTTTGCCTTTCTTGATATACTACCGTTCACCTTTTCAGATTTAGATTTTGGCATGACCGTTAGATCTTCGATAGCTATTGGCGTGGCCATAGATCTTAATCAACCTGCAGGTTAGTTTACAAGGGGTACATAATATTAACCTTGATTAATCCAAAAGGGGGGAGGTTTAGCAACGTGCTCAGACCCTTGTTAATCTTGTTTAAAATTTGAATTAATCACATGGGGGTTTTTACTTTTTAGAAGCATCTTTGTAAGGGCACTATTGTCGGATTAGGTCTAGATCAAATGCTATCGTTCGATCTGTTAGAGTTGCTCACTTTTTAACTGGAAGCTTTGACCTATGATGACTTTGTTTTAAAGATTTGACTCTTTGGAGATTGCACAACCATTGGATTTGGCTTGGATCAAGTGCATCCGTCTAGATCATCGGAGTTGCATGGATTTAAATCATTACTAACCTTAGGTTATAATATTATTTTCACTTTTACTTAACCTTTACTTGATTCCTCGGAGCGCAACCATCCGATTAAACCTGGATCTAGCGTGACCCTCGAATTAGATTTTAGGTGCTCGTATTTTAATTTAAGAGGTGCATGCCCATGAGATTTAATCAAATTTTTTGACTTTAATTATGCTTTTTTGGGTTTAGACCAAGGTTTTGACTTATTCCCCTAACTTTAGCACACCTTAGGACTGAAAGAGTTATCGTTTGATTTTTAAGTCTAAGGGAAATTTTTCTATGAGGTTCGGAGCTAGGCTTTTAAAAATTTGATTAATAATATCCTTCCATATCTTTTATTGAAGACCATGGATATTTATTAAAGGGATGCACATTATTAAAAACCAAGGTTAGAATTCATCAAAACAACCAACAAAAAATTAAGAGATTCACACCAATTTGAAGAAGCGACCAACATTATTATCAATTTTGATTGAAACCAAAATTTAAATTTGGGGGTTTCAAAGTTGAGTCAAATTTGGCTCCAACAATCTTGTAAAATATTTTTGGGGTAAAACAAGTGCATGAGTGACAAGTGGAATAGAGGACCAAATGAAATATTATACAACACCACTAATCCAAGCGAAGGATCACTAAATTCACCAAGAAGACATCCACAAAATAAAGGTACACAACATAATTCTCCTTTGCACATTAAAAATTTTAAACCAAACCACTTTGCTATTAACTCCATGGCTCCTTCCAACTCATCCCAAGAGAATATCCAACATGATGAATTTTTAATACCTTCTTCTTGATCCCAAGAATTACAATATTTTCTGTCCAAAATGACTAATAATATGAAAAAAATATCAAGAATTCTCAAAAAACTAGTACACAATCAAAAATTGAACCTCCTCCTTCTCCAACTAATTCCCATAGACAAAATGATACTATGGATCAGGATCCTCCCCTAGGTCACAATGATCATAACTCAGATATGGATGAAGTTGCTCAATTTTTGAAATGACCTCTAGGTGTTACCGTTTTGCGTATTGATATACCCATCTTTGAGGGTGGGCATCCACATGGTTAATTAGCTAAAATGGATGGTATGCTCCACTTATATCATGTTATTGAAGTCAAAAAAGTTTCTTATGACTCTTCCAAATTGGGTACAGAAGCTTACCAATGGTTTATTTGGCAGCAACGTCAACATAATCGTCCCATATTATGGCCATAATTTAAAGATCTTTTCCTCAAAATATTTGATGAAGGTGTTTCTTCCTCTTACATCTTTCACCTATTAGAGATCAAACAAGCTGGTTCTATGCAAGATTATATTTCATAGTTCACAAGTCTTCTTGCATATACGTAAGATGTAAAAGCTTCTGTGGTGGTTTCTGCCTTTCATCATGGTTTGAAGGAAAATATTCAACTCGAAGTGGACCTACATGATCCCTACACTTTAGATGCTATCATGAGGATTGCTAAGATTGCTGAACGAAAGTTTTAAAATTGGACATCTTCTTGATGAGACTCTATTTTTCATCCTTAGTATCGCAAAAAATCTCTATAAAAATGAACAATCATAAATATATTTCTACTTTAAGTGTTAAAATTATCATCCCAGAGACCAAGCATGTGTACCACATCAAACCTTTCAAATAGAATACAAAAATAAGGATGAAGAAGAAGTAGCAAAATATATCACTCAGTAAGAGTTGCCCACATATACAGAATAAATCTCAGCAGATAATAATGAAGCAACACCATAAGATGACACTATGGCTATTTCAATACATGCTCTTATGGGGATAACAACTCATCATACAATTAGAGTACCGGGATTTATTAGGCATAACCATATTAATGTGTTGATTGATTTAGGTAGTACACATAAATTTTGAAATGACCAAAATATAGCATTTGATCTAACAATATATTAATAACACATTCTATTCAGGAAAATATAATTTTATTCATGTAAAGAGTGCATAGGATACAATGGGGGCAAATTCCCCTTTATCCTTTCTTTTCATAAATATTACAATAGTCCTGATGCCTTATTTTTGTGTCCCTCAGTGTAGATGGGCTTGCGTACCACCGCGGGGTTATAGTTTGTAGTTGTTTCCCTCCTTGGTTCTAGGCTAAACCTACAAAAATGGGTTAGTTCATTGGGGGGCTTGCCTTAGTCAGGCCCCATATTAAGAAAGACAAATAGATGGTAAAAACATGATAAAAACTAAAATAAATTGTGCAGAAGGTCATGAAATTGCAAAATGAATCTTACATCTAAAATTTGAGCTGATTTGGGACCTGTAGAACCAATTCACCACTCGGGGGGGTGAACTGGTGCTGGATTCATGGGGCGGGGGGTGAATCAAACTCTTAGTGTTGTTCTATAGAAAACCTTTGGTGGAGATGTTCCTTTACTGTTGTATTTTCGATGTGTAGGTTCAGATCTGCTTTGCTATACTTCAGTATGTATTTTGACAGAGTTTCTATACTTTGGACATAAGATGGAGAGAGAGATAAATGAGGGTTTGGGCCCACTATTTATAAGAAAACCCAAGGTGTAGGGGGGTAGTTAGGATAACTAAGCCCTAGGGTCATATCCTATGAAGGTTAGGTTAGGGTTTGTGAGGTGGCTTCCTCACATTCCCTCTAGGAAATATCTCATCCTCACACATGTGTGAGGAGAGATTAGGGTTAAATATGGTTAGTCAACTCTAGGTTAGATGTGGGGTTAGGTTAGGGTTTCCTACGAAATATCCTAACTAACCTAGTGCACACACATGTGGGAGGGAGTAATTAGGGATAATTAGGGATTAAGGACCTAGTTAACCTTTTTAGCCCTAAAAATGACCTTTAAGTGAAGTCAACTTAAAATTATATTTATAAATTAACTTAATAATTACTTTTGCCAATTAATAGCCCATGGGGGCCTCAATTAAGTGTAATAAGACTCTGTATCACCTTGGGAAGATGATGGAAGGTATACCAATGCATGGGAAATGTTTGTGATGTGATTCTACTAACTTATTAGGGTTTTGGACCTAAAAACTAGCAAAGTAGCATGTGGAAGTCTATGCAATGCTATGATAATCTATGGTGATCTACGCATGACTACGCATGAATACGACCGTCTATGCATGACTACACATGACTACAACAATATACACATATCTAGGATGACCTACAATAGTCTATGTTGGTCTACGATAGCCTAGGGGTATCTAGGATTGCCTATGTAAACCTATAAGTGTCCAAAAGGATCTACAAGTATGTAGGTATAACAATGTGCGAATTTTAGGTGTTTACATTTTGTCCCTTTTGTACTATATTGTGTGGGACATATTTTAATACAAAAAATGTGAAGGATTTGTGTGAAGGAAAAGGGATAGAAGGGAAAATAATGGAATCTAATCAAAGGTATATAGTTGCTCGAAGCATGACCATTCAACATTGATCGATATCCAAGAAGGGGGAAGGAGAAGAAGAGAAGAGGAAAGAGATAAAATGAAATTAAACAATACTGATAAATGGAAGTGGATTATTGTGGATGCAACACGGTGGTTTTACTGAGCCTGTATGACATTTTTGATGTCATACTAGTTGCTTGGGGTAAGCAATTTTTTACTGCTTTGATTTTACAACCAGTTCAACATGGTCGAATAGTATGAATAGAACAAATATCTATTCAAATATTTACTATTGATTTATTGATGATTGCATGGCGACAAGTGTCAAACCATTTGAGTTAGTTAACATTTGGATTATTCAAATGTGCTATTCATTGTGTACCATGAATGCCAGAATGAAGTCCTCCAAATGTTGCATTGAATTAATCAACCGTGTCATTCATTGTGTACCATGAATGCCAAAGTGACCTCTCTATTATTATGCACAACTCTCTTGATTTAACAAATATCTGGTTGGGATTGAGATTATAATCGTAAGATAATCTTCAGCAAAAAAAATTGTAGACAAATGCGATATCCGTGCTTTTGGATTTTTGGTTTGTTGGTTGCATGCAAAGCTGACTTTGGATATGAATACCCCCTCAAACGAGGAATCAGAAATGAGGTAAATGGAATGTAGTTTATTGGTGATGCATCGATTGATAGAATACCAATGCATGATGAAAAATGGTAAAAAAATAGATGAGAGGACATTTTAGGAGGTTTCCTAGGATTTTGGAAGAAAGTTGCATGATTTCCTAGGGTTTTGAAATGAATTTGATTGGATTTGGGGGTCATATGCTCAATTCGTGAGGCGGGGGGCGAATTGGGTCCTGATTCATGAGGCGGGGGGTGAATTGGGCCTAAATTGCAAGGTAGGGGATGAATTAGGGTTTTAGGTATTTTTAAGGCAATTTGGAGTTGGGAGGGGCTCATTTTGATGACGATGAGCTGTGGAGAGCACGTGGGAGGCATATACAACGACGTGTGGATGAGGAAATTGATGAGTTTAAATGCGAAGATGGTGAGAGGATGACTTGGAGCTGGTAACAAGCATGGGGACCCATCGGTAAGTGCTCTTACTTACCTCATTTTTTCTATTTTAATTTTCTAGAGAAAAGTGAATTAGGGGGGAAGTTTTTGTCTCATTTTGAATTTTTTTGCAATTTTTAATTGAAATTTGAACACATAGTGTAAAACTAGCCAAATGGGTACCCAAAAATGTAATTGGTTGTTAGGTTTGACTTGTTTTGGTGCCAGTTTGATGGGGTAACGAGTAGAGTAGGCGTAGAGTTTGACCGTCCATTTTTGGAGCAATGGTGTACTATTTTTGGAATGTTATTGAATTTTATCTGTAAAAGTAGGAAATGGGTATCCAGTTGTGCGACTGTTCTATTTTTTTGCCTTCGTTTGGTGTGTTTTTGGAATGTGTTGTTTTTTGTGTAAGTGGGTAAACTTTGATTGTTAAGTTTTCCACCGTAGGTACATTATTTTTAGAAATGGATGATAGTTTCACCATAGAAGGGCAAAATGGGTATCCAAAAATGTTATTTGTTTTTGTGGATGATTTCATTTGGCTTGTGTTTGATTTGCGTGCCAAGATGTAGGTAGTGTTAAATTTAAAATTAGTTGTTGGGAGCCCGATTTACATTGTTTTCAACATCTGTTTGAACTTTCACCATGAAGTGGTCAAATGGGTGTTAAAAAATGTGACTATTATTGTGATGTTGTGTGTATTGGTATATGTTCCATTTGGATATTTTAGTGGTGCAATTAACCTTGAACTTCGTGCTAATTGGTATACTATTTTTGAATTTTTTCGATATTTTTATTGCTAAGTCGGCAAATGGGTATTCAAAAATGTATTTTATTTTTGTATTTCTGATAGGTTGACTTAGTTTTGAATTTCGTGCCATAGTAGGTATGTGGGTAATTTTATTTTTGACTTTTGGAAGCCAAATATGTACAATTTTTTGCATATGTTCAAACTTTTGCCATGAAATGTCAAAATGGGTATCCAAATATGTGACTGTTTTGTTGATATGTTTTGGTATGTGAATTATGCACTGTTTATATCTCGAAGTGCGTGTCAAATTAAATATTTTAATTTGTAAATTTGATTCGTGGATATTTATTGGATTGCATCATTGCATTGATGACTAATGTATTTTCTATTGTGTTTGTTTGTTGATGAACAGGTGAAGATGCTCGAGTCCCGTCATCGTGTTCAAAAGATGAAGGGTGACTTTGACAAGTTAATGAACAATGTCGATGATCTCAAGTGGTTGGATGATATATGGTTTAGAGGAGTATGGGAATGTAAGAGTATACATGCCAACCGAGCATATATATCCATGTTGTGTGAGTAGTGGGACGCGGATATGAATACCTTTCATTTTCCTACTGGGGAAATGACAATCATGTTGGAGGATGTCTATCAGATTTATAAGTTATCGATTGAGGGTGTTTCGGTCAGGGCAAAATCAGATACCAGTAAGGATGCTATGCTGGAGTGATTATTTGGTGAGGGTTGGAGGAAGATCGATGTCTTGAAGATAGATTATGAGTGGTTGTAGCTGAAGAATAAGATATCTAATTGTTAGTATGTAGTTATGATGATGATATCTATGTATGTATTGCCTAACACTTCCAAGATATTGTTCACCTAGAACATGTTGGATATGGTGAGTGACATGGTGGAGCATAGGGTTGTGTTTGCATGGGCACCTGCACTATTGACCCAGGTGTATAGAGAGTTGCATGATGTTATGCGTGTTGGGCAGAAAGGTTGAGTTGGACTCCTTTGTTATAGGTATGGGAATGGGAGCACATATCTATTGAGTGACCGTAATTATTGCCTCACCCTACCCATGTTGATGGTAAGGAGTATTTACCCTATGCTTTTATATGGCAATCAGATGAGGAGAAGGGCATCAAGAGGCCTCATGAGGGTGATCCTTTATTTTGGAGGGTCAAGTTTGGAGACTTGACACCTAATGACATTAAGTGGAGGCCTTGGTTGGGTGGGGTGACCTAGGAGGAGGACGGTGAGCAGTTATGGGCCATTCATCAAGGTAGGTGGCTAGTTGGTAGATATACTTGGTAGATCAAGTATTTTTTAGTTTGATCGGGTGAGGCATCAGTTTGGATTACAATAGGATATTTCATGAGCTCCTATTGTATATTATAGGTGATGGGGTGATAGAGGAGAGTGTCCTATGGTGCTACCTTGGCTTGCTAAGAGTGACCCACTTGTGGTTATCCCGGATGTGGATAATGTTGGGACTACACCAGAGCTTGAGGTCTGGTGGTCTATGAAGAGTTGGGAGCCTGATAGAGGTTTTTTTGGTCAATGGGTGCTACTTGATGGTGGGGTACCTCCACCAAAGAGGAGATAATGTAGAGGGACTCGAGCTAGGTTAGAGGAGGTAGCTGGTGGGGAAAGAGAGGTTCCTCTATGCCATTCTCGATGATGCTTGGATGGTGCCCCGAGTACACAAGAACTGGGAGAGGTTCCAGTGATCATTGAGACTGATCCTATGGAGGGTGGGGTGGCCATGGGAGAGGTAGTTGGGGCAGTGGAGGAGGGAGGTGGATTTGATGCTATGGGTAGTGTGGATGACATAATTTATATTGGTGTTTTTGTAGGTATGGAGGAGATTCCATTTGAGGTCCAGGAGAGGCAGGATGCGGAGGAGGAGGCTCGAGGACTATGATATAGAGTTTGGTAGTTAGAGAATGAGCTTCAAATGTAGGAGGAGAGGCATAGGGTAGAGTTAGAGCAGACATAGGATGAGTCTTCATGGGCTATTGAGTGATTGACTGATCTATTGGTTGTGGAGTTTGCTAAGAAGTCCTTTTGTGAGGCTACCCTGACGATGCATGGGATCATATTTCTTGATTATAGCTAGGTGGTGTCTTAAGATGAGTCAAGATTATGAGTACGGTGCCTTCTCATCATATCCAGTGTAGTGCTACTTCGATGGAGCAGGTGAGTGCTAGGGTTGAGGTTCGAGATCCACCCGCTATGGTTTAGGCTTCAGGGGCTAGGGCGAAGTCGAGCAGAGCTACAGAGATACAGGTGAGTCACGAGGGACGTGGGGAGACTCCTGGTGGTAGTTAGGTTTATTGATGATTGTAGCTTGCAGGCCTTTTAGATGATGGATGATGGGAATTTTTTATGGATGATATATATATATATATATGCATACATTTTTATTTCGGTTGTTATATATACATGTGTTATGGTTTTGAAATTGACTATTCTTTTTATGTTTGCATAGATATCATAACATAATTCGTAGGTATTTGTAATGAATGGATATTCATCTGTATTGTGGTTTAGATCTATTATCACTCTATAGTGTGAATATGATGTAGAGTAGACTTACATGATTGTATTTCGAATGCAATGCGAAGTAATATAATTCGAAATGTCATTTGTAGTGAGTGCATGTAATGTAAATGCAATAATGGAGTGTGAGATAGTGTATGTAGGATAAATACTTTGATTTAGTGTTTGATATGAAAAATGTAATGTAAATGCAATGATGTGATGCATGTAATATTTGTAATAAATCTGTGTAACATATATGCATGTATGCATGTATGGGAGTGCTAAAATACATAGAGGAAGCACTTGTATTGTTACATGTACCTATGTGGATGTTATCCATTCTGTTATCTCAGAGATTTAGGATGGTATATGGGACATGAAAAACATATGGATATGTGCAATGGGTGTAATGTAAATGATGCAAGTGGATAAATGTAATATCTACATGTTGGACATTTTGAGTCCTTAAGTCAAAGTTATCATTGATGTCACCAGATGAAGTCATCATTAATGTCAAGGACTTTGTCAAGAAACAAAGTTGTCAAGGTTGTCAATTGATATCCAGGAAGAAGCTTCAAATAATGCCAAAGGTCAAGAGAATCAGTGCAGAGGTTAAAGGCAAAAGGGCTCCATAATATTTCAATATTATATGGAAGCATAAGTTAAAAGGTTTTTCATAAAAACCCAAGGAGGCTTATTGCAAAGTTAAAAGGAGGTCTAATATTTTATAAAATATTTAAATTCAATGTGAATTTAAATTTTATAAATAAATGTTATTTATACCAAGTTATGCAATGATAAGGACTTAATAAGCCCAAAGGTTTCTAAGAGAATTAATTTATAATATTTAAATTCAAAATAATTTCAATAAATTATAAATTAATAAAGTCTAAAGTGCCCATTTTCTATATTTGGAAGAAATTCGAAGCGCCGACATCACGTGGTTTAAAGAAAATTCGAAGCGCCGACATATTCAAACAAAGGTGGAAATTATTATATAAACCATACCCAAGGGACACTAACTTTTCACAATTGCTCGAACAAAAAGTTGCATGTGAATTGGAGCTTGTGAAAAACACTATGAAATCCGTGTTTGTGTATGCCAACGAAAAGAAATAAAAGAAAATGCGCAGATCAGTTGGAAGTCATCCAGGAAAAATGGCCTAATGGCAAGAGGGCAGTGGCAAGAGTGCTTGGACGCAAGGAGACTAGCGTTCGAAACGTGACGACTGTGCTTGGAAGTTGTGTTGGGTTGAAGGTGCCAAAGGTGAGGCACACATTTTGCAAAATGCAAGGCGGGGATACTTTTGAAGCACGTGGTGCTTCCCACACTCCAAGCGAGTGCTTAGCTCACATGACATTTGGAGCCACGACTAAGGTATTGGTGGTGGGCTGCGTTGATGGTTTGAATCCCTCCAAAAGAAAGGTAATTAAATATTAATTATTTTTAATATTTCCTAAAGTTGGGAGTTAAAAGGGGTTGCTAGTTGGAAATAATTGAAAGGGTTGCTAGTTGAAAATTGGAATTTGTTGGAAATTGTTTTTAATAAAATTTGGAGTTATAAGGAAGTTGGATTTTATTTTTAAATAAAGTCTTAATTATTATATTTGCATATTGGAGGAGTAAGACTTTAAGAGTGTTGATTTTATTTGTAAAGGGATTTTTTCCATAGAGATTATTATGGTGTTGGATGTTATTTTAAAGTTGGAGTGATAAGGTGTATTTTATTTGATATCATTTTGTATTGTGATTCATTGAGAAAATTATTATATTCTAACCTTTCTTTGAGATTGGCAAAGAAGTGATTGTGAGTGTGACAGATTTGTGTGATCTACTCCTTGTCAAGCAAAAGGTATGGGTAAATTCTTCCTTGGTTAAGTTGATTGGTTGGTTTTCTGAAAATAAGTTTGGAGTGAAAAGAATTTTATTAGGGTTTCCTTTTCCAGAGTGTTTGAGTTAATGCTTTAAGGTTTTCTGGAATATAGAGTTGTTATTGAAACCTTTTAGCATTATTGTTGAAGCTATTGATGGTGTAAATAACTTGAAATAGGGTTTGAGTATCATTGTTATGTGAGGATTGAGTTATAAGCATTGTTGTTGAAGTGAGTTATTGTGCAAAGAACTTGAACTAGGATTTGAAAAGAACATGAGTATCATTATTATGTGAGGATTGAGTTATAGGCATTGATGTTGAAGTGAGTTTTTGTGCAAAGAACTTGAACTAGGATTTGAAAATAACATGAGTATCATTGTTATGTGATATTTTTTTTTACCATTGTTGGAAACATTTTGAGTTGATGTTTACATGCTTGGAATAGGGTTTGTGAGCAAGGGTTGTTTCTTGAGTAATTGGTTGAGTAGAGTTGGTTGAGCCTAGTCAAGTGGGGGTGTGAAGTGATTGTTCAAGTTCCATAAAACATACTATCCTATATTTTGACTTGAGTTGAGCATTGAGTTGAAACATATTGGGTCTCTAACAATTATCTTTATGTTTCTATGAGATTGGTTAAGTTCTGTGTGAGCTTATTGAGTAGATTTGAGCAAGTTCTGAGTGGACTTGTTGAGCAGATTGAGAAAGTTATGAGTGGACTTGTTGAACGGATTTGAGCAAGTTTTGAGTGGACTTGTTGAGAATATTGAGCAAGTTCTAAGTGGACTTGTTGAGCAGATTTGAGCAAGTTCTAAGTGGACTTGTTGAGCATATTTGAGTAAGTTCTAAGTGGACTTGTTGAGCAGATTTGAGCAAGTTCTAAGTGGACTTGTTGAGAATATTTGAGCAAGTTTTGAGTGGACTTGTTGAGCAGATTTGAGCAAGTTCTGAGTGGACTTGTTGAGTAGATTGAGCAAGTTATTAGTGGACTTGTTGAGTAGATTTGAGCAAGTTTTGAGTGGACTTATTGATCAGATTGAGAAAGTTCTAAGTGGACTTATGGAGTAGATTTTGGTGCATATTTGAGGATAAGTTTGTGCCAGACCAAAGACAAATATTGAGAAAATTTGTGCTAGACCGAAGGACTATGTTTAGTGCAAATTTGAGATAGAGCTTTGGAGGTGACAGAGCAAAGAGGACAAAGGTCTCCAATGGATAGAGATCCATCAGATAGGGTAATGAGGATAGGTATTCTGAGTGGGGACAAGTGTCTTCAGTGGAGATATATCCACAAGCTAGTGTAGTGGAGGCAGTAGTCTTCTAGAGGATCACCAGCCAAAGCATAGGAGAATGAGTTCTTCTGTGGATAGAGATCCACAAACTTGATTTAGGGGATTGGCATCTCCTTTGGACAGAGGTCTATAAATATTGTAATTGGAAAGGATTCCCAAGAGATTTATTAAGAAAATTTTAGTGAAGATTTTCTCCATGGAGTAGCCCACATTGGGTGAACCATGTAAATTGTGTTGTCTCTATTGTGTATGGTGTCTTGTGCATTTCTTTGATTACTGTTGTTGATATTGCTATATATACATTGCATAATATTGATTGGGAAAGAAAAGTAAAAAGTGATCTTATACTATTCACCCCACCCTCTCAGTATAAGCTTGTTTTCTTCACTACAAGAGTAAACTCATGACGTGTAGGAGTTTGGAAAACTTATTTACAGATGAGTATGGTGTATCATAATGATCAAAAAATGTGATGCTATGATAATGGTTGCCCCAATGTGTGGTGTGTGTGTAGTAAGTTCAAAATTATGATATGTTGGATGCCTGCAGTGATGTTGAAAAGAGGAAAGGAATGAAGGTGGAATGTACAAGTAGAAGAAAATAGAAGTAGTCTTTGGAAATTAGAAAGATAAAGGGGATTACCAAAGTCAAAATAAGATAAAATAAAAATGGGGTAGATCAGTGTAGGTATGTAACCACTCAAAGCATGACCATACAACTACTCAAATAATTAGGAATAAGAATAAGAAAGAAATAAGGAGAGAACGAGAACTACTGATGGGTGAAGTGGCATGGGTCAGGTCGAGAAAGAGATGGTAAAGTGATGGTACGACTTGGAATTTGGTGGGTGGTGTAATTAGAGATATTGTGAATGTAGAAATTTGGTGCTATCAATGTTTCATGTGGTGGAAAAGTTCTAGGTGCAATGCGATGTGGAGGACTCAAAAGTCGACTAAATGGGATGGAACATTCAGGTGATGGAGTTCGATCGCCATGCAACATGTTGTAGACTAGGTTCTCAAATGATCAATATTCTTCAATGTCATGACTTTGTTGGTGATTATAGATACAAAATTGGTTGTCATGGTAGTTACACAACTTAGGATGCGAAGGGTCTATGGGTCAAATATCAGGTAAGTCAATAAGGTCCTGATGCATGAGGTAATAAAATGTTTTTGATAATGGAGTGAATGGAATAGGCATGGGGTAAATGTAAGATTCCATTGGAGGTGAATGGGGGGTGGATGAAGGGTGGTCCGATAGTGGAGGTGTAGATTAAGAGTCTAATGTGGGTCAAATATAAGATCAAGGGATGGATTTGCATGGAGGCGATGATACACAAGCCATGGAAGACTGGCGTGGATGAACATGATAATGACAATTGATCATATGTAGCTCAATAGCCTCGATATAGGAAAGGATATGTTGTATGGCATAGTGTGGAGGTGACAATATCAGGGAAGGTGGTGATCAGGACTCCAATATGTATGGACTGGCCTGGTATGCACGGGAGAATGGATGAGGTTGTGATGATGAGGGGGAGGAGTGGAATGACCTTGGGGATTGGGAAGCTTGCTGGAAAGGTAAGCCTCATAGTGGTGAAGGTGGCATATTAATAATATGTGGCATAGGAGATGGCTCTAGATGGTGATGCGTATGTGATGGGGGCATGTGTGTGCGACCAGCTTGAGCAGCTTGAGCCATGTGGGTTTGCAAGGCTAGGGTGTAAGAAGATTCCCATTGGGGAGTGGAGCCGGTAGACATGAAGGACGAGCCAGATGGGGGGTGTATCCTCTGTTAGGAGGGCAGTAGTCTCGTAGAGGGTGGTGGGGGAAATTAGTTGGTGAATAAGGATTCCTAGTATCTTTAGGAATATGAGAAGGGGACGCTTGTGTTCGAGGAGGTGATGTTTCCTCATTTTCATAAAAAGAGGATAGGGTGACCTGGTTGTCTCCCAAATGGGGTGAGTAAGATGAACCTCGATGGCAAGGTAAAATGCATCGGGGTGGAGTGTTATGGTCTGAATGGGAGGAATAGGAAGACTACCTAGTATGATGAGTGACTGGTGGTCGAGATAGTTCAGCCAGTGTGATCAGTATAGTTTGTGGTGGTGGAGGGTCCTGCATGATGATGTATGTAGATCTTGTCATATCTCGTTGCTGACAGTATAACTGTAAATTATGTAGATCCTGCAAGAAGAAAATTAGATACCAGCAAAATAAAAATGATATAAAGGGGAAAGTACATGCAAAATATGTAAAGGAAAAATAAAAAGACATATGTTTATCATGATGTGCTTAGTAAGTGATGTGTTTGTGTATAGCAATGTGTACCACTTGTGATAATGAACGCCTATGTGTGTTAGGCATTAAATGCACAAACATGTAAAATTTTAATAGTATCAGGGTTATCGATGCCTTCAAATATAGCCAAACAATAGGCACCTAAACCATATTTGTGTGTGAAAATGAATGGTCCTAGCTAGTTTTGGGTAAAATTATCTCTCTATTGACGAGGCTGACTTGTGATCTATTGGTTTTCTTTGAGAACCAAATTTTTGATTCAGAATTCATGTTGATGTACCTTACTGTTGTAGGCATGGTGAAGGTGATCTTGGTAAGATTATGTGTGCTCAATGGCATGGATGCAAATTTCATCAAGGAGTTCAAGCTGATCTAAGCAGGCTTGACAAGCAGTGTTATCATCAATGACCTCTTTCATGGATACCCTTAGGGAAGGTATCTCAAGTGCAAGGGGCATGATGGCTTCTACCCTATATAAAAGTGAAAATGGTGTTACCCCAGTGGGGGTATGAATGTTGGTACAGTATGCCCACAAGGCTAGGGGTGTTTGGTTATGCCAATCACGGTGTGATTCTACTACTATTTTGTGTAGGATAGAACAAATCGTTTTGTTTGTGGCTTCTACTTGGCCATTTCCATACGGGTAGTATGGGGTAGAGAAACTATGTTGAATGTTGAATTTTTTGCAAAGAGATTGGATGGTTTTCTTTTTAAAGGATTTTCCATTGTCAAAAATAATTTGGGAAGGAATTCTGAAGCGACATATGATATGGTCTATTATGAAGACTGCTATCTTTTCTCTTGTGGCTTGGAAAAGTGGGATAGCTTTGACCCACTTTGTAAAGTATTCTGTAGCAGTGATGATGAAATTATGATTACTTGAGGAAGTAGGTGTAATTTGTCCAATAAAATCTAGGCCCCATTGGGAGAAAATCCACATGGATTGAAATCGTTGGAGTGCTTGAGATGGAATATGTGCGAGGTTTACGTGTTGTTGGTACTTGATACAACATTTCACATACTCACAACATTCATCTTCCATTTTTGACCAATAGTATTCCATGTGAAGGATGCATTTTGTGATTGCCATACCACTGAAGTGGCCACCACAAGTACCATCATGAGTTTCTTGTACAACCCATTGAGATTCATGTAGTTCTAAGTAATGCAAGAGCATGCCATCATAGCTGCGATGATAGAGAATGTCTCCCAACAATGTGTAGAGGATTTCTCTTTGTTTAAATGCTTGAAAATGAGCATGGGGTAATTCATATGGTAGAAATCCTAATTTAGTATAATATTTAATCTGTGCAAACCATGGGTCATATGATTCGGTATCGACCATATGAATGCCACCATCATCTTTAGGAGACGTGGGTGATATGGCAGATTGAGTGAGTGTATGAATTGTTATGGATGTCATTGTTGATGTTGGATTTTGTGGGATTAATGATCCTAAGGATGCCATTGTATCAATAAAATAGTTGGAGTATCATGGCGCAGATATGATGTCGTACCATTCAAATCAGTAAAGGAGTTGTGCAATGTGCTTGTATTGTTGGAGGATTGGGAAATTGCATTGCCATATCTATTGCACTTGGTTGATGATTAAAAGGGAATCACCTATGATATGAAGGCATTTGATGTGCATGGAATGTGCTTGTTTCAATCCAAGGATTAGGGCTTCATATTTTACGTTGTTTTTCGTACAAGGGAAATCCAACTTGAATGAAAATGGGAGTGGTTTACCTTTGGGTGTGAAGAATACAATGCCTACACATCTAGCATGCATGCATTGGGAGACATCAAAGAATAGTGTCAAGTTGGCTGTCATTTATGGTTCCACATATTATTTGTCTTTTGTTATGTGAAATATGGAGTCATCCAGGAGCTGAATGAGAAGAGGTTGGTCATCGGATAAGGGAGCTTCTGCAAGTTGGTCCGCTATGACTTACCCTTTTATGGACTTTTATGAAATAAATTCGAGGTCGGATTCGATTAGAAACATGATCCACTTAGTTGTACGTGAATTATGGTAGCTTTTTTTCATCACGTAACATAGGGGGTTGTCTTGGGTGATAACAAAGATTGTATGGTTGAGCATGTAGTGGCATAAATTTTGGGTGGCGAATACTACAGCTAGGCATAGTTTCTCCATGTATCCGTATCAAGCTTCGTAGCTAACTAGCATGCAAATTATGTAGTAAATGGCTTGCTCTTTATCGAGCGTATTATTTTGGGCTAGAAGTGTACCTAGTGCAAAATATGTAGTAGAAATGTACAAGATGAGTGGTAGCTATGGATGTGGGGGTGACATAACTGGTGATGAAATAAGATAAGTTTTTATGTCATCAAAATATTATTGGCAGTTATCATATCATTTGAATTTTACTCCCTTTTGTAAGAGATGGTTGAAGGGTTTGCACTTGTTTGATAGTTGTGCTATAAATCAATGAATATAAGTGATTTTTCCCTAGAGACTGTGCAACTATTTTAGGGTAGTAGGTGGAGGCATCTTGGTGATGGATTTTACTTTGTTAGGTTCGACTTCAATGCCTCATTGGGTGATAATGAATCCTAGGATTTTGCTTGAGGTAACACCAAAGACACACATTTTTTGATTGAGGCAAACGTTATGTTCTAACAAGCGATCAAAGATCCAATGGAGACCCTCAAGATATTCTGAGCATTTCTTGGACTTAGCAATGAGGTCGTCTACATAGTCTTCCATAATTTTGTGCATGTAATCATAGAAAATGTAGGTCATTGCATGCTGGTAAGTTTACCCAATTTTTTTAAGGCCAAATGGCATGAATTTGTAGTAGAAGGTCCCCTAGGGGATTGTGAATGATGTCTTGTGTTGATAAGTAGGATTGATTTTTATTTGGTTGTAACCTGAGAATCCATCCATGAGGGATATCATCTCATGGTCTGTGATGGAATTGATGAGGGAGCTGATGTTAGGTAAGGGAAAGTTGTCTTTGGGATAAGCTTTGTTTAAATCGTGAAAGTCTGTGTAGACATGAACTTAACCTGATGGCTTCGATATAGGGACCATGTTAGAGACCCATTCAGGATAGTCTATAGGTACTATAAATTCTACATCCAAAAGCTTTTAGAGCTCATTTTTTAATAGTAATGCAACGGTTGGGTGCATGCAGCATAAATTTTGCCTTACTAATTTGGCATTTTGATCTAGTATAAGGTTATGGACTACTAGAGCGGGATAGAGTCTTAGCATTTCCTTGTATGACCATGTGAAGACTCGGATATACTTGCAAAGGAAGTTTGTGAATAGGATGCACTCTTTGGATGAGAGGCTAACATATAATTTAATTATGTGAGGAGTTTCAGGATCGTCACCTATGTCAACATCAATGGTTTCCTCAATGAGCATGTGGGAACCATCACACAGTTGATATAGAATTAGAATAATATGGAGGTCATCAGTAGCCTAGGTAAGTTCATATTCATCATCTAAGTAAATGAATGTATGGTGCACCTATGGTATCTGAGGTGGTATGGATGATTAAGGGGTATTCATAGCACGTACGATGTGTGGTGAGAGTAGGAAATATCAGGGTACTGGTATGGGTGAGATGTGGGTGAGATCGATGAATTTTGGGTTTGGTGTATCATCTTATGTCCACTGGTGTGTGTATTGTAGTGGAGAGAAGAGATCCACTTTGACCATATTAATTTATGCTATGGGGGATGTAGGTGGTGAAGATTCTGGTGATGATAACTCGACAACCTATGAGTTTCCAAAAAGGCTTAAAGGAGGATGCAGGGTGATTTGTGGAGATCATGGTCGAGTGACAACTCATTGAAATTGCTAATGTATAGGTAGGAACAAAGCTAAGTATGTTTATGATGGTAGTGGGGATGCCCTATTGTGCTCTGGGTAATGCGTGTGTAAGCATAGTGCAATGATTTGGTTTATCAACTCATCAATACAACATGATGATGTGGTATCAGATATGTAGGGCTCTTGAAAGAAATTGTGGGGGAATGTAATGGTGGAGTTAGGTGAGGAGGTATCCTCTAGAATTTCCATATCAATATATTCTTCCAAGGTGTGTGTCAAAAGTGGGGGAGGATGCAGGGATAAATATTGGAGCTCATCTTCTAACATATGGATGATGGTTGGGTGATAACCTAAGCCAGATTTTTTGATAGGTGATTGGACATGAGGGTTAATGAGTGCACATAACCCTTGATCATATCAGCCTAGCCCAAAACCATGCCAATGGAAGCATTGAAGGTAGCATGAGAAAAATTAGGTATTAGCCAAGAGATCAATTGTACTACACAAGTCAGATTGTTGTGGTGGAGATACTATAGGTGGGAGTGATGAATCAAATCTAGCATAGACAAAGTTGGTATGATTCTTAGGGGATCCTAATTGTACGACTATTCTGATAGTCAAGATTGAAGCTGAAGGGCAACCAAGTCTTAGGCAGATTGGATGATAGGTGGGCGTACGTGGGTGTCACACACATTGTAATCCTTCGGACCTGAGTTTGTCATAAAAATAGATATGCATGGTATCATGTGTTCTAGTGCATAAGGTGGAAAATTCGAATCATATGACAAAGGTGAGATCTAAGAGTCTCTAATGGTAGTAGTAGAAGGATGTAGTAGTTGGTCATCTAAGCGAGATGCTCATTATTCCCATTCATGGAATTCAGTTGTGGTAGCTGGTATGGGATGGTTGGCTTGTGGGAATTGCAAAGGCAATAGAGTGGATGTTGGACAATGTGGGGAAGTGAATGACCTAGTCCATGGATGAAAAGGTAGAGGAGGTGTACATGGTGTGGGGAGGATAGGTGCTTCTGTCAAGGAGGATTATTGGGATGGAGTGATAGGGCATGATATGGGTGGTGACTGCGATGGCGGTATCAAAGATGATTTGATAGAGGATGAAGGTAGGGATGGTGGTGGTGGCCAAAAAATGGGAGGTGAGAATGGTATGGTAGGAGGAATAGGTACTACTAATTATGGTGCTAAAGGTGCTAACACTGAAGTGTGTGTTCTTGATGAGGATTGGGGTAACGAGGTAGATGTAGGAGTAGATGTCGATGCTTCGACTGATTGATGAGAAGAGACAAAGAATAGTTGCATGGATGAGAAGGAAGGTGAAAGAGAGAGGTATGTAATGTTGTAGAACTTAAAGGGGTCTTCGTCAGCTGGGATGCAATGGACTAGTCCATTGTGGACATATTTTAGGCAATGGTGTAGCATGGAAGGGATGCATTGCAAATCCCTGATCCATGGGTAACCAAGGAGGATGTTGTATTGCATCTCACCTTAGATAATATGGAATAGGATGGAAATGGTGTGAACACCTACTCATATGGGCAAGACTATGGATCCTATGATAGGTCTCATAGAATCGTTGAATGCTCATAGATCGAGGTAAGGTGTGGCAAAATGGGTTGGAGGTATATGTAAATGGTGTAGGGCCATTGTGGATATGATGCTAATGGATGAGCCTATGTCAACAAGGACCCATTTGTAGGTGATGTCATTGATAGTGGCTTGTATGTGGAGAGGGGGATCCGCTCCTTCTCCTACAAGTTATGTTATCTCATGGTCGTAGAAACTAATAAGTGGTTGGAGGCATCATGGGTTATTTCCTATAAATTTTACAAATGTATTTGTATCATGCATTTCTAAATATATATACCGTAAAATGTCATTCAATGCCTCACTGTGAGGTTGAGATTGTTGTAAAAGATCGAAGATAGATAATCGCACATGAACATTACGTAATTTGTGGGTGAGGCTACCATGGATGGTAATCACATTTTGGGATGGAGGTTGTATAGCGCTAGGAGTTTGGGAAACCTATGGTGATGTAATTTGGGTAGGTGGGGAGACAATAGGTGTGGTTTGGGGTGACGAGTATTGTTGGTTTCGCATGGTAAGGTTTATCATGCCTACTACTCCACATGATGGAGGATCATGTTGGACACTATTCACTTGGTGAGGTGGTCCTGACAGATTGGTTAGAGGTCTTTAGGGATTGGTTCCTTTGTGGTCCTATGGAGGATTCTAGAAGATCCCTAGGTTTTGGTTTTGCGAGGCTAAAGGATTCGATACCTGAATGGTACCCCTATTGATTAGATCTTGTACTTGAGCCTAGAATGAGTGACATGACTTGATGTCATGGTCACACTATCTATGGTATGGATAATAGAGTTTCTCATTGTATCCACGAGACTTAGATATGTTTGGATATAATGGTCAAATTTAGGGTAGAAGCAGATGTCCACCATCTTGTAACCTATGAAAGAGGGCTGGTAAGGGTTTGGATAGTGGTGTAAGGTTGCATTGTGGACCCTGTGGGCATATCAATGGGACTGTTAAGGCCTAGGTGGGGGAGGCACATTGGTTTGGAACACTTGTTGTTGAGGAATATATGGTGGTGGGCTTGGTGTTGGTGCTAAGGTAGTAGCTACCACTTGGTTGGTTTGTGGAGGTTGAGGATACGGTTGATTGGGTGTATTCCTATTAAAATGGAAGTTGGAATTGTAGTTAGGCTTTGATCTTAACTTAATTTTACCGGATTGGACTTTAATATATTTGATAACCTTTGCCTGTGAAATGGCTTCCTTGAAGGTGTGGCTTTGGTGAAGCTATAGAGAGGTAGAAATGTGTTTATGGTAACTCTTGGAAAAGAGTGTTACTAGCTCTGTGGTAGGAAGGCTATGGGCAAGGTCATGGATGATCTCTCTCCATCTAGATACAAGCTCAATGATAGGTTCGTCATCAACTTGTCATAAGGCATAAATGTATGAAAAGGTTATCTTCTTCTTGATATTAATTGTGAGGTATTCTAAGAAGGTGTTTACTATTTGCTCAAAGGTATAAATACTATGCCATGGTAGCATATTATACCAATCTAAATCTTGTCTTGCAAGGAAAAGGGAGAAGGTACACAACATAAGGGGGTTTCTACTATGAAACTGGTAGCAAGTTGAGTGATAATTACTAACATGATCTCTAGGGTCCTCCTTACCTTTATACTTATCAAACTTTAGGATCTCAAAGCGGTAGGAGTAATATGGGATAGAGATGGATGGATGAATTGTCTCATTACAGAGTTCATCGTAGGACATTTTTTATGGCCCGTAGCTTGCGGTGCATAGGTTTAACATCTTGACTTCATCTCATAGAAGTTGAATTTTAGGTGTTAAAGGTGTAGGCAATTGAGCTAGGGTTGGCTGAGCCTGGGAATGTGGTAGATAGTGAGGTTGTTTCTATTCTTCCCCATATTATGAAGGGAATTGTTCTAGCTGGTCTTGGTATGTTGGATATTAGGTGGCATACGATGTAGGAGCTAATGGGATACTAGGCTACAAAATAGATATTTTTTGGGGATAATAATACTGTGATTAGGATGTGTGTTGTTGTGGCATGGGTTCCTGTTGGGTAGGAGCCTACTGTAATGGCTGGGTCATAGGAGGTGATGAGAATGAAGGAGGAGGTGTAAAAAATGTAATGCTAGTATGTGAGAGTGGAGGTATTGACGCTATTGGTGCTAGGGGTGTTTGAGGTAAGGTGTAAAAATATGGGACCTACCTCTATCTTAAAGGATAAGTGGTAGTGAAGCTAAAATATGTGGAATAGCCTAGGTAAGTGGGCGTGTAAGCTATGGGTTTTTATTCATAGGTAGGAAGAGGATTAGCAAGCGGTGCTTGGAAAGGAGGAGGTATCCTGATCGGTGATGGTGAAGGTGGAGTGCCATTTTGGGCATTATGCCTTCTAGGGACCTGAGACATAGGTGGGAATGCAATGGAAAAAGAGAGATAAGCTTCCAAATTAGGATCTTGGGAATAGGAGGTGGTGCATGTGTCCCCTCATAAAATAATTTGGGTTGTTGGTTGTCATTTTTGACATTGGGTGGTTTGGGTTTGGAGATGTTCTTGTGATAGGTCCTCAAGCATTATGAAAAATGGCTTCTAAGATGGTGATGGTTGGGACTCTTAGGAAGAGGATGGGTATGATGTTTGAGGTGGTGTTTTTTTTTCCTATAGAGGAGGTTTCTATTGTATATTTTGGAATGCTAGCCTCTGAACACGTGGTGGAAGAGGAAGGGTCAAAAATCATTCCTATGATAGGGATGAATGATGTTACCTCTGGGTGAGTGCAGTTCAAGAGAGAGGTGTCATTCTCAAAAAGGTATTGAGATAGACTCTAGAAAAAGGGGTGTACAAAGGTAGGGGAAGTATGTATGACTTCCTCATCTATGGTAAAGAATGGATGAGGCTATCCTGGTGTTGTGTAGATCACATGATCACAGAACGTGGTCGAGGGATTAGGCAAGGATGGGGATGAAAGAAGTGGATAATCCTCTACAAGTGAAGTAGCAAGAGCTTCACTCAAAGTTGACATCTCATCCTGAGGCGTCGTGTCTGTGAACTGTAGGTTAGATCCTATGAGTAAATTGAATGTGTCTATGGTCTTCCCCTTAATTATAGAAGGAGTAGGAGAAGACTGACTAGAAGAAGTGGTAGGTGCTTCCTCTATAAGGCGTGCTTACTCACGTTATCGACTGTGAGTGACAACAAACATGAAAACATGTGCAGTGTCATGAGGGTTTAAAACCATGGATGAATTAAATCCTATAATTCTTTGTGTACTATATGAAAAGGTTTAGGAATAACCCTATATGGTGTAGACTCGACTGTGCCTAATATAAGCGTAACGAAATACAGTGATGTGTATAGCTAAATAGTATGTGGTGTAGTGTGCTAAAACCAGTATGTGATCATGCAAACAATGGTAGACTGGAATTAGTTCTAAATGATGAAAATAAGTGTTTTATTCATTTATGTGTCTTTCGATGTTGATAATTCCTAGGTAGTATCATAGGTAGTGGAGTGATTACTCTAGTAAATTAGGAATGTCATTGGTATCAAACCTCCTACAACACCAAAATATGCATAGAATAGAACAATATCACAACGTGCAAGTGGTGAATTATATGGAAGGCATGTTAAAATGATATCCTAAAGGGGTGGAACCAACTATGTTGAAGTGAGTTCACTATATCCTCTTACGAGAAGAGGTGGCACTGTCTGAGACCTGATACTAGCATACCCATGCTTTTGCTTCACCCTCAGATGGGCTTAGTCAATAATGACAGTTGTCGTGTCCACTAATTATGTTAGTGTACCTATATAAAAAGCATACACCTAAACTAATACATTAATTGAAATCAATCATTAAAGCATGAAATGGAAGACAAGATTGCATATGACAAGAAAATAAATGTTTCTTTTATTAATATTGAATCAAATCTCGATTACAATCATGCCCATCTTAGGGTCACCTAAATGTTGAAACAATTAACACAATTTGAAAGCCCCAACAGGGTAGTTGCAATACACATACTCTCTAAATGGACACAAACTACTCCAAGGTGTCGATGACCTTCTTCTCCATGATTAGAGGCATTTTTTGTCTTGCATCTAAAAACCCTGTTAATCCTACGTGCAATAAACAACAAGAAGCAATTAGCAACAAAAGGGGCCTCTCTTGATGAGGCTTTTAGGAGGTATCTGCATAAAAGCTAGTATAACTAGCATGAAATCAAGAAAGCACAAGAAATGTGCTAAAATTATGTTAAACCTAAAAAATATTGCTACAAAAATATAAACAAAAGTAGATCTAGCTATCTATTGGCTTAATTACGAAATTAAAAGCATGGAAGCATGAAAAAAACCATTAGTGCCATAATTGTAAAAGTGAAGGAAAATGACTAAAAACTCTAATTACATTGGTCAAAGTTTCTACTAAAGTATATTAACATGATATATGTCTAATATAATACAATTAAAAAAATCCTACGACTAGAAAACAAGGAAATTGAAGATGACAACCTGATCACGGATCTAAGGCATGGTGAGCACTATTAGCCATGGCTGATAACCGTGATTGAGCTTGAAATGTTCTTGCCCTCCTAATTTGGTCTCCAATATTCAATTCTACTTGAGGAATTGACGATCAAGGGTCACCACTGTATCCTCTGATAGATTTGGTAGTTGAATTGCTCAGTTGGTGTATGGATTGCATGAATTCACATTTCTTGGATCTCCTAGCCTCCTAGAACCTCCATGGCATGTGATCTCCAATTGGTCAGACAAAATTTTCCTCTCGATGCATGTGAGTATGCAATTCGATAGGGCTTCGCTGCATTTCAACTCGAGACTTGTCTATCTCTTTCTCCTATTTGGAGGGGGGATTTTATAGCATTTGCCAAGGGCTAGGGGTGGCTTCATGAGGAATCCAAGAAAAATATTGGGTATTTGAGATTGTTGGATGGAAGGATCTAGAACATTCCTCGCTCAAAATGCTCCAATATACAACCAATTAGCCATTGCAACTAATTTTGAATCGGATGAAGGCCAACTAATTTTTAGTCCTAACTACAGCTAACAAGTATGGTTAGCTCTATTAACCGCGAGTGTCAGCAATGGCTAATACTGACTAGGAAAAGGTACCCAAATGAGTGGTAAAAACCATTGCTATACCTTGGAATATGTCCAAGATATTCCATATGGTCTTCTAGCATGTCCCATATGAGTAGTTGCCTTGACATGATGCATTTTATGTGTCTACAGATAACCCTTTTGAGATGCATTGTGAGATCGAACAATGCTGAGAAAAAATAGACCTCCTAAAATGATGTCATAGGTTGTATGATGATCATTGGTCTGATGAATATTAGATGCCCGAGTCCTGCAAAGAAGATGTGCATCCTAGAATCATTGCTTCCAACTAGATGGAAGGCTTAAATTTGAAAAATCTTTGGCAAGCTCCAGCATCGATCGGTCAGCTTAAGGCTACTATAGGCTTCCACACCATATAGATTCCAAAAGCAGGAGAGCTACTAAATTACTGTCATATTTGCTTTTTTCCCCAGTATAGGGTAAGCTTATGATAGTCATTGGCAATGATTCATAAGACGAATACAATTTGACAAGATCTAGGGATCTACAATCAAGGGATCTTTTGTTGACTTTGATTATGATTTGATATTATGACTACCCCCTCAAGCGATGAGTCAATGAGGGTAATGACAATTAAATGAAGCGATGAGTCACTTGACCACTATAAATGACTTTGAAAAAATTAAGATTTATTATTTTAATACTTGGCAAACCCAAATTAGCTATGATTACAACTTTTAATAATAATTATATATTTCTATCCCATGGATCAGTCTAGCCATGAAGGCCTTATTAGGGAATCAAAATAGTAACAATGTCAATTATGCTTGTGTTGAATCATATTGTCAATGATTTTTTGAAAATGTCATAGGGGAATTGTGATGAATATCTCATTCCCTTGGAGCAGTCTGGTCGTCTGGGCCTTCATAGGGATTGAAATGAAGCATACAATTCAACGATGACTAATTTGTCCCAAATGTCCTTATGGTAATTTACTCATCTTTTCAATTTGCATGGAGTGCAAGTCATTGCAACTACCAAGTGTATAGGGTAAATAACTAGATACAAGGCACATTTGGCTTTTGGATTATTTGATTTTTTTGTTAATTTTGAAAAATTTTAAATTTTCTGATCCGGTTGGTACTTAGAAGTTATCATTTTGGAACTCCACACGGTGGGATTTAAGAGCATTTATTACATCTTGCTAACCACGTTTGACAATGATAGCTAAAAATATCAAATTTCTTAACCACGGGTGGAAAATCCTAATTCTGGGACCGCGGTTGTCAGGTGTGATCAGGACTGAAATTAAAAATATTTAAACATTTTGCGCAATTTAAATTTTTTTATTATTTCCTGTTGCAATTTGAAAATCTAAGAGCTCTGAGAGGTAAAATGTAAAATTTGACACGGAACGCTGCTAAAAAACTGATCTGCTTACCTCATCTCCCATCCTGATGGTAGACTAGCCGCAAGCCTCTACCAGTGGAGGAGCCGATGTTGCAAAGGTAACACGTAAATTGAGACCACACTTTCATTACCAGTTTAAAAATTAACCACATTAATTAATGAGGCAAATTAACTTCACTAAAATGCTGGTAAATAACCTCACCCTAGTTAGGTTTAGCTTAGGTTAGTGAAAAGGATTGAAAATCCAACTAACTTCATATTATTTACAAACTCATTATATAGGCTCTAATGGCCCAAAATACATAACCAAACCCATCAAATCATGGATTTGATCCAATATGCTTAACCATAAGCTACAAAAGTGCAAAGGAGAATGCACGTAACTTCTAAGTTAAGAAGAAAGGAATAATGCTAACTATAAGATCCATTTTAGCTATCTTGAAGTACACACTTCCTACTTTGAGTTCACACTTCCTAACTAACACTCCTAAATGACAACTAGAAGATAACTAGTGCCCACAAGTGCATGTGAGAAGGAGACTCACTTACAATATTAATTTGCAAGAAATAAACTATGCAAACCTAGCTAGGAACTACTAGAGGGGTCATATGAGTGATCAAACATCAATCCTCATCATGCCTCCCCACAATAGAAGCATTGGCCTCCAATGCTTTCAGAAGAGTAGGAAAGTCATGGGACATCTGATGAAAAGAAATCCAACGAGCCTGATGCGGCAGCTGTCCTCGTCGAGCCACAAGATATGAGGTGGTAGACCCCTGGCGAGTCTGTCGAGTCTTCGTGTCATAGATCTGATCGAAATCCAATGGTAACTGAGAATCAGGAACCACGTCCACAGGATGACTGATAGTTGGTGCGGTCTCCAATGTAGAGTCAAAGTACAACTTCAAAAGATCTACATTGACGACGTCATGAATTCCCAAGTGTGCGGGAAGATCAAGGCGAAAAGCATTCTCGGACACCTGTTGAAGAATAGTATAAGGCCCATAGCGAATCGGTTTGATTTTACTATGAGTCTTATCAGTAAAACGCCGCTTGTCAAGATGCAACCAAACTTTGTCACCAACCTGAAATGGATGAGGAATGCGATGTCGATCCATGGCCTTTTTCTGCTGCTGCTGTGTCTTTTGCAAAATCTCAATCACCTTTGATTGAAGATTGTGCAAGTGCTGAATAAATGAGTGTGCCTTGTCTTGCTCCTTCTGAAGATGTGAAGTGACAGGAGAAGGCAAAGACAAAGGTAACTCATAAGGTGCCAAGGGCTGAAATCCCATACAAACCTCAAAAGGTGAGTGACCCTGTAGAAGAATGTAGGGCCCTATTGTAGGCATGTTCAATATGAGTGAGACTCAAGTCCCACTTTGCTGGTGAAGCGTGATGATAGATTCGTAAACTTTGCACAAGGGTACGGTTTACCACTTCAGTCTGCCCATCCGATCTGCGGATGATAGGCGATGGAAAAGTTAAGGGAAACTCCCAAAATTTTCCACAAAGAACGCCAAAAGTGACCCACAAAGCGTGAATCACGATCCGATATAATGCTGGTAGGTAGACCAAAGGAACGCCAAATGCTGTCAAAGAACAATTGGGCTAAGTCTGTTGCAGAACTTGTCTTGCGACATGGAATAAACTTAGCCATCTTACTGAATCTGTCAACCACCACGAACACACAATCATGTTGTCGCATTGTCATGGGAAAACCACTAACCAAATCCATGGAAATGCTTTCCCAAGGATGGGAAGGAATGGGCAAAGGCATGCCTAAGCCAAACTTCCTGTTAGCTGGTTTTGAGCGACAACAAACTGCACACTGTTTGAGAAATCTCAACACATCCCTCTGCATTTTAGGCCAGTAGAAAAATATTTGCAAGTGATGAAGTGTTTTGTGCTTCCCAAAGTGACCACCATAAAGTGTAGAATGAGCTTCCTTAAGAAGTGACACTCTAGGCTCACAAGGAACACAAACCTTGTCCAATTTGTAAAGAAGTCCTTCTTTGATGTAGAAATCTTGGAAAGGACGCAAATTGGAAGAGGAAGGCTTACTCACTTGCTCAAATATTTTCCCAAAATCGGGATCCTGTGAATACTGATTAGGCCAAGTCTGAAATCCCAAGTGTGAAGTGGACATAACTGTTAAGGCAAGAGCGGCAGGAGGCCTACTCAAACAATCAACAATAATATTACTCTTCCCCTTTTTGTACTTGATCACCAAGTGAAATTGTTGGAGGTAAGAGGCCCACTTCATATGTCTTGATTCTTCAATTTTACTTTGAGATTGTAAAAACTTGAGAGGCATATGATCAGTGTGTACTACTGTATATTTTCCCAAAATATAATGTCTCAAGTACTTGATAGCTTGAACTAATGCATACAACTCCTTGTCATATGTAGAATAGTTCAACTTAGCAGCAGAAAAAGTTTTTGAATGATAAGCAACTGGATGACCATTCTGTTTGAGCACAGACTCCTAAGGCAACTTTAGAGGCATCCGTTTCAATCTCAAAAGGTTGAGAGAGGTCAGGTAAAGTTAACACAGGTGTTGTACAAAGTTTCTTTTTGAGTTTCTCAAAGGCAATATCTTGGCTTTTCTCCCAATGAAATGGAACTTTAGACTTAGTGAGATAATGCAATGGAGCTGCAAGAGTGGAATATTGAGGAATGAACTTGCGATAAAAATTTGCAAGTCCTAGGAAACTCCTTAACTCGGTGAGAGTTGAAGGAGGGGACCACTTAAGTAAAACATCAACTTTTGTGGGATCTACCTGAATTCCACTTTCACTAATCACATAACCAAGGTAAGAAACTGAAGTATTGCCAAAAGAACACTTGGAAGAATTGGCATATAATTGATTCTTCGCAAGAAGATCAAGTGTATGATGGATATGCCCAAGGTGTTCCTCCCAAGTTTTTGAGAATATCAATATATCATCAAGATATATTATTACAAATTTGTCAAGTACATCACGAAATACATCATTCATCAACCTCATGAAGGTTGCAGGAGCATTAGTAAGACCGAAGGGCATGACCAACCATTCAAAGAGGCCCATATTCGTTTTAAAAGTTGTCTTCCATGTATCCTCGGCTTGGATACGCACTTGATGATATCCACTTTTGAGATCTATTTTTGAAAAGAACTTAGCTCCTTGGAGCTGATCTAATAAATCATCAATGCGTGGTAGTGGATATCTATTCTTTACAGAAATTTTGTTCAAAGCACGAAAATCAATGCACAATCTCCAAGTGCCATCTTTTTTAAGAACCAACAAAATAGGTGAGGCACAAGCATAAGTACTTTCCTTAATGAAACCCTTAGACAACAAATCTTCTATTTGCCTTTTTATTTCTTCATTTTGCAAAATAGATTGTCTATACATGGGAGCATTAGGTAGTGAAGAACCGGGAATGATTTCAATGTTGTGATTAATTGTGCGAATTGGAGGAAGAGACTTTGGCTCCTGAAATATGTGTGAGTAATTTTGCAATATTTTATCCATTGAAGAGTGTTGCTTTGGAATGGATGTGGATGTAGGAGTGTTTTGAGAGCGAATGAAAATTAGAGCAACGTCACCACCTTTTTTAATTACTCTTTTTGTTTGCTTGGAATTTAGAATGATGTTAGGAGTGTTGGTGCTTTTAATGAGAAAGACCTGACCATATTTTTGAAGTGTGTAGGTTCTTTTGAAAGCATCATAAACAGCTCTCCTATCATACTGAAAAGGTTGTCCAAGAAAAATCCCACAACAATCCATAGGAGTCACATCACAAGTGACTTGATCTATGAAATGTGGGCCAAGTGCAAATTTTAATGTGCAAGTGTGAGTGATTTCTGAGCCCCTTCCACTATCCTTCCAACCCAAAGAATAAGGTTGAGGATGAGGCTCCATAGGTAACTTCAATCGCTCGACAATGGACCTCGCAATTAGATTTTTCTCCGAGCCATTATCCACTATACAATCTGTTGCAAAATTATGGAGCAAATGAGCTCGAGTGATGAACAAAGCATCACGAGCGCCCCTTGATGAACTTACATTTACCAAGGTAACCTCATTGAGCTTACCTCGTAATTTCATGTATACTCTACTTTCTCCTACTGACTCAAGGGGACCTTTGGAAGCATCCTCCTCTTGAGTAGTGATGACTAAACTCTTCTTCTTAAGCTTAAAACAATCAGCTTTTTCATGACCTTTTTTCTTACAATAGTTACAAAAATTTTTAGAAGAAGAAGGTTTGGAAGAAGAAGAAGAAGAAGGAGGAACGGAAGGAGAAGGAGAAGAAGGAGATGGAGAAGAAGACATTCTTCTTTTGAGCAAAATTCTTCTTTTGTGAGAAAGAACTATTCCCTTTTGATGAGTTTGCAACCACTTGAGTAGCAGGTGCGCGGAATGCCTGCGAATGCGCTTTGAACTTGTCCTCCGCAAGTTGCGCCTGGTTGAAAACTGAATCCAATGTTTCCATAGAAACAAACATAATTTCCCTGTACAAATGTTCCAACAAACCACTTTGAAATTTGAGAATCAAAGCTTTAATATCTTCCTCCACATTCAAAAGTATCTTGTACCTGTTGAATTGAAAGATATATTCCTGCACAGTCATATTAGTACCTTGTCAAAATCGAAACCACTTAATGACCAATTCCTTAGAATAATTGGAAGGATAAAAATTGGTCTTAAGACAGTCTACAAGCTCATCCCATGAGGTGAGTTCATCATGACCTCTTTTTCTTTCAACAAGTACTTTAGCTAAACCAGAAAGTTTTAGCTTAGCATATGGAACCATATCCTCATCTGAAAGCTGAGTGTAAGAAAACCAAGAACTCATGTCAAGAATCCAACTATTCAAGACTTCAGGGTTTCGGGATCCATCATAAAGTGGTACTTCACAACGAACTCTCAGGCGAGAATCATGAGCAGAAGTTGAAGCATTGTGGACAGAAATATCATTTACCTTCATTGCAAGGTTACCGAGGACTTCTGCCATGGTAGTATCATTAGCTTTATCTGCTAAAGCATTTACAACATGTGCAAGTTCTGCCACTTGGGCAGCCAAGTCAGAAGCCATGTGAAACCGGGTATAAGCCAGGAGTAAAAGGAAAAAGCACTAAAAATCAAGGTAAAAATTGGAGATTCCTTGTTACAATGTTGTGCCCTGAATTGAAAAATACTCCTAAGGCTCAAAATTTAAAAATTTAAACTAACCTAAGGTTTAAAATTTATATTTTATTAATTTAAAAATAACTTAATTAAAAATTAAATTTTAATTAATCAAAGATTAATTAATTTAATTAAGTTATTAAAAATTAAATTAATAAAAAAATAAAAATTACATGCAAAACCTTAGAATAGTAAAATTAAAAAATTACAATAAGTTTTACCCTTGCTTGCCGAAGTGGATTAGCCTGTCAACTGCACATCACTTGCTTGCATGAAATTCTGAACTACAGTGGCACGTTTCCCGAGGCACCAATTTCAAGGCCAATGAAAACAAAATGTCCGTGCAAAAATTTTTGTGCCTGGTGAGCAGTAGCCCTAATGAGGCTAACTTTTGCAGCCTCATGGCTGTGTGCAGGCTATAGTCTGCCCGACCAATCAACCACCGGCAGAGAGCTGACGCCTGTCAGATTTTGGCAGGCATGAAAGTGCCTGTCGGTTGGTGGCCTATGACGTGGTACAACATACGAAAGTCGACTATGTGGCGCGTCGACGTTCGCACCTGCAGTTCTTGCAGGCGGACGAACAGTGCCACCGACCTATCAACGACGACAGGCAGGACAATGCCTGTCAGCCTGACAGCGTCAGTAGGCCTGGCGCATCGATGTCTGTGCCTACAGTTCTTGTAGGCGGATGGACAACACCATCGGCCTGTCAGTGACGTAACATAGCCGACGTCCCGTCGGCTGTGTTGAACGTCGATCGACGTCCGTCGATTGTCGACAGGCGATGTCTGTCGATCGACGGACGTCCAGTGGCCGACGTCAGTAGGTGACAATGCTGAGTCAGCCGAGCCACCCGAATATTGGCCCTCGGCTCCTGCTGAGATTGGGCCAAGGGGCCAAAAATCAATTTTTTTTTTTATAATTAAAATTTTAATTAATATATAAAGAAAATAATATATTAATTAAAATTTAAGTTTTCTAAATAAAAACAATGAAATTTTTAAATTAACCAGGAGGGTTAATTTAAAAACATTGAAAACTTAAACTGTTACAAATATTAGCAATTTTTGAAGGTAAATTACCTTCAAATTTTCTTAACAAATTGCTAATTTTCTTGCATATCACCAAGACCCCTTCAGTAGCTCTCCTTTCAAGATCCAGTCGACACACGACCAGCGTTTGAAAGGCAACCAGACCCAAGTCGACACACGACCTGGTATAGATGCTCCTCAGTCTTCAAGACTCCTCAATGGCAGAAACATCAGGAACAAAAGGCTCCCTAATTCGCATTTCACCGTAGGAGAAATCCAAACCTGCCAAGGGATTTTTGTAAGACAGAAATCGGGGTAAACTTCTCCTATACTCCTTGAGCATACGGAGAAAGTTGGAACGAGGATTTTGACGCCGAAGAAACTTTCTTCTACGCGAATGGTCTTCAAGCTCCCCTTGAGCTTGAACCGAGTCCTCAATGAGAAAGAATTTCTCATAAAAAATAATCTATCTCCTACCCTCTCACCTCACAAGCCCTAGTGCAAACATAAACTAGGCTCTGATACCAATGAAAAGGATTGAAAATCCAACTAACTTCATATTATTTACAAACTCATTATATAGGCTCTAATGGCCCAAAATACATAACCAAACCCATCAAATCATGGATTTGATCCAATATGCTTAACCATAAGCTACAAAAGTGCAAAGGAGAATGCACGTAACTTCTAAGTTAAGAAGAAAGGAATAATGCTAACTATAAGATCCATTTTAGCTATCTTGAAGTACACACTTCCTACTTTGAGTTCACACTTCCTAACTAACACTCCTAAATGACAACTAGAAGATAACTAGTGCCCACAAGTGCATGTGAGAAGGAGACTCACTTACAATATTAATTTGCAAGAAATAAACTATGCAAACCTAGCTAGGAACTACTAGAGGGGTCATATGAGTGATCAAACATCAATCCTCATTAGTTAGCTTAGAGGGGAGGTCTTTAATTTTTGGTGTGCCCCAGGATAAGGAATGACCCTGAAAAGGTCATCCTTGCTAGTTGTGGCTAGTAGGTGCAGTCCCCAATTGGCAAATTGGGGGTCATGGCTATCAGACGCAATAGGATTTAAAATCCAATGGTCAAAATTTTTACCGCCATATCGACTGCGGGTCTGAACCATGATTCGACCAATTTAGGAAAAAGTTTTGATTTTTCAATTTTCTTTGATTTTTGACAATATTAATTGATTTTATTTTTATTTTTGAAGGGTTGTTTTTCATTTTTTAATGCTTTTGAGATTTTGACTTTGTTTTTCATTTTGATTTTAAAAAAAAAAATTTTGCTCATTTTTTATTGTCTTATATTAATTTTGGCCTCATTTTGCTTTATGTTAGACCCTGACTGCGAGGGTGAGGGAGTCTAAGATCCTTTGCAACCTGCACGATGCCTTCAATCCAGTTGATCAGACTTGGTTTGACACTATGGGGTTTGGCTACGTTTTGTGCCTCCCCACCATCAGGGTCGACCAAGCCTATATGATTGTCTTGGCCCGACGCTGGGATGCATGGACCATCACCTTTCACCTACCCATAGGTGAGATGATAGTGAAACTAGAGGATGTCTACCGCATATTCCACATTTCTCTAGATGGTGAGACCATCACATATTTGTTGACCGAGGTGAAGAAGGCCGTATTTGCACAAATTTTGGGTTGATGCAATGCAAAGGCAGAGCACGACTGAGACCACATAAGGATCCACATTGAGTACTAGTACACGATGAGGGTCTTTAGTGAGCAAGCCATCATATTCATGCACTTGATCATGCATGTCATCCTACCTGACTCTTCTGATGTGAGGTTGCCTTGGAACCTCTTGGATAGGACTCTAGACATCCTCATGAGTCCTATAGATCATTCCCTGATCCTGTCCTGAGGGAGTTCATTATTGGTGCAGCTTGATCTATTGTAGAAGCTTACATTTAATTTTATCAATCTGAGGGAAATAAAGGTTATATTTAAAAAGTAGCAATCCAGTATAGATATGATCGTAGGAAATAATGCTTAAGTCTAGTTCAATTTCCAGTTCAGAAATCATGCATACATGTGTACAAAAAGAAATATTAAAATATACAGTATGAATTATGCAAAAAATTGTAAATAAATGCAATTTATTATGAATTCTAACTATTAGGATCCTTATGCAATTTCTAAATTTTATAAATTTTATAATGCATATCTAACTAATTCTAATCTAATGCAGGGGGTGAAAGAGCTTAGGGATTGTCGATTAGGAGTGGGTCCTGCCTCCTAAGTGGCAATGTAAGTTCTTTTCCCCTAAACTACTCTATCAGTAACTAAATATTATGATTTATACTAATGTTTATTCATTATTCATGAATGCAAGTTACAGTATTTACAGATTCAAAATAGAGAAGAAACAAATGCTGGAAATAATACAAGTTACCATAATTGAAGAAATGTTATTTTATTGATGAAGGCTCAAATGTACAAGCTCTGTAACATGATTGAAATGTAACAATAATGCAACAGAAGGAACGAAAGAGACATACATTCCTCTATTTTTTGATGTATATTTATACTAAGACTAATACAATGTACAATATTTTCCACGTATTTATCTTTCTTAAAATGTGGAGTGATGACTGTACGTGCATCATAAGATATCCTAAAGATAAATATATTTTATTTGACTGACTTGGACCTAAAAATATTTCTATGGGTCCAAGTGGCATTACATGGAATATTTTCTATCTAACTGACTCATAATAGGGCTGTATAAGACTTTTCAATTCCTTTAATGTAGGAAGTCTTAACACCTTTGACATTTGACAAATAATAACATTACAAATCCTTTTCATAAAGTTTTATAAGCTGGAGAGAATCTCGTAACCAAAATGGAAAGGCAAGATATATTTGAAGATATTTTAATTGCCATAATTTGGTTATGTCGTCCATATTATGCTGCCATCCATGGTCAATAATCTGGAGGTAAGTCTTCAGAAGTGACTTTTTGTCCTTATGTAATTACTGTCAGTAATTACTTCCAGTAACTGTCTTCCATAAACTAAGATCATCCGCTAAATTCTTTCAAATACTAATGGTTTTTCTTCATATCTAAGGTACAAGCTTGTAATTTATTCACTTATTACTTACATTTAACTCAGAACTCAGGAAAATTGGATGTAAGTTAACTATAAATATCAAATTACAAATTTTAATCATTTTCATCAATAATTCATATTAAACTGATGATAACATGTAAAAATATATTAAATATTCCAGTAAAATGAATAAATCTGATACAAAAATTAGTAGTAAATAACCTCTCATCATTACCCCAGACTAAAGCTTATGCATGTCCTCATACATACATAAAAAATAAATATAAAAGAAATAACAGATTTATGCATGCACAGTTCCAGAAGAAATGTTCCAGTATTAAGAGTTATAAAAAATTTATAAAATGTACTTATTTTTGTATAAAAAAAAATATAGGAATTCATCATGCAAGAATTCTGATGCAGAAATAATATAGGAATAATACAAAATTTAAAGATCAGCTACATCAAAAATTTTGTCATCTTTTGCATGAAAATCAAAATACAGTAATCTGATAATAATCTCCAAAAAAAATTTAAATATTAGAAATTATGTTATCTTTTACACAGTATCCTGATGATAATCTCCAAAAAATAATAAGGATTTGCAGCAGATAAACTTTTAAAATACATGCAATAAAATAGACTTTAAAAACATATGCAGTAGACAGATAAGCACATGCAGTAGAAAGATCTTAAAAACACATTCATTAGATAGATTTAAAAACACATGCAATAGACGAATTTATATATAAAGAAAATATTTTTAAACAACATATACAAATACTAACTATCCATCCATACATATACAAATATACGAATAAAACTGTTTTTCAAACCACATATAAATATATAAGTCTTTGATAAATATTAAAAAGTTTTTAATGATCACTAATCATTGAATGAGATTCTGGAAGCTCTTCCTCTTGTCCTAGGTGTTTTTTGTTCCTTCTTAACTTGTTGCACCCGTTTCTTAGTTTTCCTGTCTACAACTACTGCTATAACTAGTGTTTCTACAGTTACAGTCTTAATATGTTCAACTTCCTGGTCACTTTATTTCTCTTTCAGTTTTGCAACCTTAGCCTAAGAAGAAGGGAGATCTTTATCAGAGTCTTTAGACCCTTTAATAGCTGACACAATTGGTTAAGAGATATTCTTAGTTTTTTGAGAAATATCTTCATCGAGAACTTTTGAAAAGTCAATGATTTTATGAGTGGATAAAAACTTACCAACGTTTACCAACTTTTTAGGCTTTCTTCTGACTGTAGACAGTTTTGGCGGGGAAGTTTCAACAGGTGGTGACCGACTGGTAGGATTTGCAGGACCTGCAACCTTATCATCTCTAAGTTGTTTGATTAATTTAAACTACACAGAAAGAGCTTGTTGAACAATTTTATGTTGTTCTGCTAAATCCATACTTAATTTATCATTTTTTTTTTAAGGGATTCATTTTGTGCTCTGAGATAAGATAGGGTTTCTTCAACAGATTCATCTATAGGTAATTATAGGTCTTGGTCTTCTTCAGAACTTTCTATTATTTTTGTTTCTTTCTTGGATTGTATTCTGAATTTAGTGTTTTTTTATTTTTTCTTTGAACTTCTAGGTTTTTCAACATGGTCATCGGAGTCACTTTCCTCTTCTGTAGATTGTGCATCTTCAAATTCAGAGCTCTCCAAGATTTCAGGTGCATTAGACTCTTCAACAATTCGACTCCATGATGCTTTTACTTCATGGGCCTTTTTTAGAATTATGAGTTTAATCAGACCATGATGAGAAATTAGATGTAATTTAGGTTGTCCTTCAGAATTTTTTGGCTTGACTCTCATAACTGTAGATTTTAATTATTGACACAAGAAGTATGGAAGATTGATAACACATTCTTCTTTGTCAGGGTATTTTAGGTTAATAATCATTTGAATATGATAGGCATCTAGGATAGACATGCGACCTTTGATAGTGAAGAAATTAATGATGAGGACAACTGCCTCTTTCCAAAGAAGAGGAAGTGTAGAGGTTGTTATTCCTCTAATTGCACCTTCTTTGTTTTTTATAAGTGAATATTTTTCATCGAATCGTTTTCCTAGTTGGGTGACACTTTTAGTGTTTTTGTAAAAGTGTACCAACCTCAGGCAGGTTTAGGATCTCAGAAATAAAACTTGGGGTTATCTTGATTTTTAGATTCCCTACATGAGTGACCATAGTGTTAGGATTGTAATTCAGGATAAATTGTTGTGCTACCCCTACATCGTGTCCCTTAAATTTGGTAAGCGCGTCCCACCAGTGAGCATTTTCAAATATCTCAATCACAGAGTCACTTGGAATTTGTGTTTCAATGGAAGATGGTTCGCTGCGCTTTTGGAAAATGGACTTGGGCATTTTGATTACAAATATCCTACAATATTGGAAGACACAAGAGTAGTTTTAGAGGCTAGAAATGCTTAGTAAAACATCTTTTTTTAAATGTTTATATAGTTTTATGTTGGTTTTGTTGCCCTTTTTTTTATATATTGAAAGTATACAGGTACAGGAAATGTAAACCATACATCAGAGGCATAATTTGCACAAAAATAAAATTTCAAAAGCAAATACGTATATTATAAATAAACTTAAAAAAAAAATGCGTATTTTGTACAAAAACAAATACACTTAGGGGATATGTAAATTGTACAGAAACAAAAACTTTAGAAAATACGTATTCTGTACAGACTAAAAAAATATGTATTCTGTACAAACTCAGAAGCTTAGAAAAATACGTATTCTATACAAAAACAAGAACTCAAAAAATACAGAAGCAAATACGTACAAACAGATCAGATAAGAACTCAGAATTCAAAAAATAAGTTTATAAGAAAACTAAAATATATTTTAACTATACAAACTCTTATTAAAACAAAAATTTTGATGTAGATTCGAAACCTCTTATATTAATACAAAAACCTCTTGTATTAATATATTTGTACAAACTGTATAACCTTTTATCAGAATTTTAACTGTACAAACTAAAATAATAAAAAATATATATATTTTAACTGTACCAACATAAAGGTTTAATCAAAATTTAAATCAAATTTTGCCAAAAATTCAAATTCCTTTCGAAAAAATTGAGAATACTTTTGAAAAATTAAAAATTCCCTTAAAAAAATTATAGGGTTTGCATCAATTTCAAGATTCGAAACCCAGAATTTTAGGGTTTTTCTTATAACTCTGCAAAATATTAGGAATTTATAAATTAGGGCTTTTAAAATTTAGGGGTTTTATAAAATTTTACAATTTCAGAAATTTAGGATTAGGGTTTCAAATTTATACATACAGAACAAACAATTACAGAATAAAAATTTTCTTTTTAAAAGCAGTACAAATTGATAAATTTTTGATACCCGAAAATGAATTACGTAAAAAATAATTAGGGTTTTAATTCCATAAATTCTAGAGTTTATAAAATTAGGGCTTTTTCCAAATATAGAGTAAAAAAAATTAGGGCTTTTACGAATTCATTGAAATTTGGAAAAATTACATCCAGAATTTAAAATTTTATCCTAAATGTTAATATTTACACCATAATATCGATTATTTTAAACTAATCTATGAGGAATTTGAATTAAAAACAGAGAAAAGTACCTTTCTGATAATAAGGACGACAAAAAGGCAATAAAATTTTTGAAAGGGAATATATGTCTCGTGTCTATTAATAGATTAGAGTATGTGTCTCGTGTTTCGTGTCTATTAATAGGTTAGTTTATATATTAGGTTTATGAAATTTGGTCGGGTCTAATAGATATTTTATAGTTTATAATTTTTTCGGATTTAATAAGTTAGGTTAAGACTTTAGATAATATAATGGCCATCCTAATATTAAAAATAAAAATTAAAAAATATCCGAAAATATTTATATTATTAATAATTATTTATTAGTATATTATTTACATAGTTATATTATTTATATTTTCATTATTATATTGTTAGATAGTTATATTAACATTATAATATATATATATATATATATATATATATATATATATATATATATATATATATATATATATATATATATATATTACTTATAATATATGAATGGATTATACATATATATATTATAATTAAATATTATAATATATATAAAAAAAATTCAAAATTTTATTAAAAGTTTTATTTATTTACAATATTTTAATTTTATTTATTTACAAAAGTTTTATTATCATAACTATTTATGGATAGTATTTACGAAAGGTATTTATACATACTATTAAGAAAAAATTTCCTCTATTTTATTATTATTTCTTCACTCAAGCTATATACACTTCCAAATTATATTATACACCTATATATTTGTATTTATCCCCTCCCCCAGACTTTAATTTTGGCTATATAGCCAAAACAAAGGAAAGATAGTAGTAATTGTAATAGAATGAGTGGATATAATTTTTTTGGAGATTATGCTTCCTGTATGTCATTAAGAAGTTGCTATTGTCAGTCATTAGAAAACATGGATAAATGAGAAGGAAAAGTAAGTATAGGCCATGTTTTTAGAGAGAATTTTGAAATGATAGTACTTGTGAATTATAATGGATTACTAGGAATTGCATAGGATGTTTCTAGGCGAATTCTTCAAGGTCATCAAACAACAGTCTAAGCATACTGAAAGAAACTTCACTTACTTCTATTACAAATCAAATTAGTGTTATGGTTATTCTAATATGTTCAAGCTTTCTTTCAAAACCAACTGTGTGTGCAGTGAAGATTCATTCCCCATTATGAGTAAAGGTTAAAGAACAACAAGGATTATATATGCCAAAAGCTAGCTGATATTATAAGCATCTAGAGGTCTTGTCCAGACTTATTGCTAATATGTACAGATACCTTTGAGAAAGAATGTCCCATGGTATGTGAAATACTAAGAATTCCAGGGATTCAAGCTCTTTTTGCCTTTTTTTTTTTTTAGACTTTTGTCTGGGATGCTTGCTTAGCAAGGGATTTTATAATGTTTTTTGGGCTTCATGCTTATTTAGAGGAGAAGCAAGAGTTTTATATTTTGCTTTTTGAGCTTTTGAATTCTTGTTTATTTATAGAGAACAAGAATTTGAGGGGAATACTTGCTCGATTAGATGAGGAGCAAGGGAATATTTATCTCTCTTTTTTTCTTATTTTTTTATTTTTTTTCACTCTTTTTTTCTTCTCTCTTCTTCTTTTTCAAGGGATAGGGCAAGCTTGTCCTTTTTCCAATTCATTAGTAATATAGACCATGTGTATAAATGGATGAGCAAGGAAACTTTTTCACTTATGGCACACATAACACAAGAGTTAATTTTCTAAAACATCACAATGTTATTTAAATGTATGTGTATGTGGTTAAAAGAGAAAACTTAATCATCTTAGAAGTTACTCAAAACATTTCAAAATATTTGCTCTATTTTCAATGAGAATTTCTCTAATATACTAGATAGAATTTGAGTATTTGAAGAAAATACCTAGATTTCATCTAGAAACAAAGTACTATCCATCGTGTGGTCATCTTTCTCTACAGGGTTAAATATAAAGAATTTGCTTTGAAAAACCTCTTGAGGACTGAAAAATAGAAGGGAATATAGAAACTTCATGATGAAATAAAGGAAGCAAGATCATTTTTTTGTTTTTAATATAATATTTACATTATTATGTATATATATGTATATGTATAAGTATGTATATGTATAAATATGTACATAATATATATTTTTTCTTTTAAAAAAGAAAGTCTATTGAATAGTGGTTGATTGTCATTCAGAAATACATTGTAAATCATTTTGTTTTCTAAACTGATGTATGAATTCTTCTTTAGATAATGGCTTCTTATAAAGTTTAATCCTATGGCCATTTACTAATAGTTTTCTTGTTGAATCATCTATAGGCTTAAGTTTAACTGTACCGTTTCCAAATATTTCCTCGATTTCATAGGGTTCTAGCCATCTGGTTCTTAATTTACCTTGAAAATCTTGGTAACGGGAGTCAAATAACAAGGCCCAATATCCTGATTGAAATGTACATGGTACAATATGTTTATCATTGCATTTATTTCATTTTTTTTATTCTATGCAAGTCTTATAGTCTCTTTTCATCTAAAATATGTAGTTTTTCCAACCTTTCTTTTTGTGCATTATCCAAATCCATGTCAAGTTGAACTATTGTGCGTAATGTTTCAATTTCAAATTAAATGGGTAAAATGGATTGTTTCCCATAAACCATTTCATAATATGATAAACTTGTGGTAGTTTTCCAAGTTGTATTATATGCCCATACAACTTCTTTTAATATTTCATTCCAATCACCCCTATTGATAGTTACAGTTTTTGTGATATTTTTTTCAAGTTCTCTATTTGTAACTTCTACTTGTCCATTAGCCTGTAGGTGGTATGGTGAAGTTTTTTTATATTTTATTTTATAGATATGGAAAAAACATTCAATCACTTTGGAGGTAAATTGAGGTCCATGATCAGAAACCAATTCTCTAGGTGCACCAAAGCATTGCATTATGTTTTCATAAAGAAAATCAGCTACTAATTCAACTTTAGCTCATGGAAGTGCTTTAACTTCTACCCATTTGGTAACGTAATATGTACATACTAATATGTGTTTATTACCATCACTTAGAGGTTCTATAGGTCTTACAAAATCAATTCCCCATTTTTCAAATGGTTCAAATGCTATGTGTGGAACCAAAGGCATTTCCATAGAAGGAGTAGGCTTACTAGCTCTTTGACAAGCATCACATTTATCAATAAATCTATGAGCATATTTATTCATTGTAGGCCAATAATATCCAGTTTTATATATTTTTCTGATTGTTATTTGGGTTGCATAATGACCTCCACAAGGTTCTTCATGTGCTGCCCTAATAATATCATATACATCATTTTCTTGTACACATCTTCTAATTATTTGATCTGGACATCGTTTGAATAAAATTCTATGAATCCAAGTAAAAGAAATACTTTGATGTATTAGTTTATTTTTTTTCATAAGGTGTAAAATGTTGAGTTATTTTTCTTGTTACTAAATAATTTGCAATATCAGCATACCAAGGAGTAAAAATAGAAAGGGCAAATAAATGTTCATCTGGAAAATTATCCTGTATCAATTCATTGTCATCAAAAATTTGTATTCGGGACAAATGATCAACAATAACATTATATTTACCTACTTTATCTATAATTGTAACATTGAATTTTTGTAATAAAATAAGCCATATAATCACTCTAGCACCAACTGTTGCTTTATTTGTTAAGTATCTAATGGCGGAATGATCAGTGTGAATAAAAACTTCATACCCTGTAATGTAATGTTTAAATTTGTTAAGAGCATGAACTACAACTAAAAATTCCTTTTCTGTAATAGTGTAATTGAGTTCAGCTCCATGCAATTTTTTTCTTATATAATAAATAGCATAGGGTATTCTATTTTCTATTTGTTGTAATATTGCTCCTATTGCATAACTTGAAGCATCACAATGTATATGGAATGGTAATTCCCAATTTGATCCTCTTAATATTGGAGTAGTGGTTAATATTTCTTTTATTTCATCAAAGGCTTTTTGAAATGCATTTGTCCAATTGAATTCACTGTCTGTCATTAAGATATTAAGCATAGGAGTAGCAACTTTATTGAAATATTTAATGAATCTACAATAATATCCTGCGTGTCCCAAAAAAATTCTTACTTCAGTTTGTGTTTTTGGGGGTTGAAGAGTTTGAATAAATTGAATTTTTGCAGAGTCTACTTTAACACCATATTGTGATATATAATGACCTAGAACAATACCACCCCTCATCATCATGAAACATTTTTCATGACTGAGAGAAATATTTTGCTCTTGACATCTTATTAAAATGTTTTGCAATCCAGATAAATTTTCTTCAAAAGTAGTACCATATATTGTAAAGTCATCCATATAAACTTCTATGCATTCATTTATTAAATCAACAAAGATAGCCAATACAACTCTTTGAAAATTTGCAGGTGCATTACATAATCCAAAAGGTAGAACATTAAAGGCATAGGTTCCGATAGGACATGTGAAAGTTGTTTTTTCCTGATCTTCTTTAGCTATGGAAATTTGATTATACCCACTAAAACCATCTAGAAAACAAAAATATTTCTTTCCAGCCAATGTATCCAAGACTTGATCAATAAATGGTAAGGGAAAATAGTATTTCTTAGTTACTTTATTTAATTCCCTATAATCAACACAAATTATCCATTTACCATTCTTTTTAGGGACTATCACCAAAGGTGATACCCATTGGCTATTTGAAATTGGGTATATAAAACCTACATTTAAAAGTTTAATGATTTCTTCTTTACTATTTCTTTCATAGCTGGATTTAATATTCTTTGTGGTTCTCTTATAGGACTACAACCTTCTTGGATAAATATATGATGGGTGCAAACACTTGGATGGATACCCTTCATGTCTTCATAGTTCCATGCAAATGTAGATTGATGCTTTTTAAGCATATCTACCAATTGTGACTCTTGTATGCTTGTGAGTTCATTACTGATGTTAAGAGTTCTTCCAGGTATAATATCTATTTGTTTACATTTTTCCATATTTGCATCTATTCCATTTATTTCATATTCAAACATATTCAAGTCATAAGCATATGTTTCCATTTGAGATTGACTTGTGCTTGCTTCATTATTGGAAAATTGAGGCAAATTGCTAATGTCTTGGTCTTGATTTTCTTGTTTAATTTCTAACAACAATGGTAAATGTCCCTCAACTTCTTGTTCGAGTTCTTCAATTAGAACATTAACTGATAAAGTTTGGATATCATCATATTCCCGAGGAAAATCATACCACAATTGTTTTTCTTCTATTTGTAATTCAGGAAATAAATTAAGATCTTTTGTATCTTTACCATTAGAAATAGTCATGTTTCCTGATCTACAACTAATGTAGGCATCAACTGTTGCAAGCCATGGTCTTCCTAGAATTAAGGGATGTCCCCCTAATTTATTTTTGGGTTGTAAGACTATAAAGTCTACTGGATATTCCCATGAACTTACTGAGACCATAATATCTTCTAATTTTCCTTCTGTCCTAATAGTAGATCTATCAGCGAGTTGAATCACAATAGAAGTTAATTGTAATTTCTGTATTCCTAGGGAATCTGCTGTTTCTTTGGTCATAACATTAATAGGAACTCCTAAGTCAACCAAATTTTTTTGAAAGGTTATATTTCCAATATGCACAGTGAGTATAGGTATTCCAGGATCTGTATATTTAGGTACCATCTTATCTCCTATCATCATATCAGATAATTGTCCAATAACTTGAATAGTTTGAAATTCATTCTTCTTTTTACTTTTTGAGCATATATTTTTTAGAAGTTTAGAATAGATGGGTATATCCTTGATAGCTTGTAATAAAGGAATTTTTATAGTAACACCTTCTATTTATTGAAGAAAATTAAAAGCTGGCTTGGATGGTTCTTTTGGTATTGCCAGTCTTTGAGGAAATGGTGCTTCTATTTCCTTACTTGTTTGAATTTCTTATTGTTTGGTTGCAATGTTCTCCTATTGAATTTATGTTTCCTTCTTGTTGTCATTTTCATTTTCAACCAAGTTTTCAATTGGATCATCAAAAATATTGACTTTATTTTCTAACACCTTTCTTGATCTTAATTGTATTTGTTGACAAGGTGCTATAGATATAGAACATGTTTCATTTTTTTCATAGACTTATTGGACATTTTTATTGTTGTTAGGGTTAGGAACTGGTTGATTTGGAAGAGGTAACTGCTTAGGAGGATTATTATTATTATTTATTGGTGGAAGAAGTCTATTTTGAGGTATATTTTGAGTATTTTGTTTCCTAAATTGGTTTTGAGAATTCTGTTGTTGCATTGTATTTGGAGACCAATTAGTGCCACCTTGATTATTATTCCAACTAGGCATATTATGATTTTGTGTCCCTTGATTCCATGGGAATTTTCCTCCATAAGTATTAGCCATAAATTGAGCCCATGGGGGTCTATTACAATTTTGATTGTAAGAATTCCAATTTGTCCAGTTTGGTATATTGGACCATTGGTTAGGTCTTTGTTGGTTGGGATAACTAGGGTTTGACCAATTTGATGGGCCATTAAATGGACCATTTCATATTTGAGCAAAAAAATAAACATCCTCTACTTCTTCTACTTCAGGTTCTTTTATGTCAGCCTTAACAATGGAGATATATTTACATTTTTTAGTTTTATGATCTTTATCACAAAATTGGCAACAAGCAGAGATATTGGAGATATTTGTTATGTTGAGAGGGCATTCTCTTGAATTGTGTTTCTTCCTACATCTATGGCAGTAAATTTATTCACTGTACTTTATTTTTTTATCCATTAAATCCAAATATGAGGTGAAATTACTCAATAAATTAGTTTTTAAACCTTCCAACATATTTCTAATTTCAGCTCTTGTTACTCCTGCTCCTGTAGATGTATATTTATTACTTCTCAAGGGTTTGTTTCTTGAATAGTTTCTACAAATATTTACAATCCCTTCAAAATATATAGAATGAATATCTCATTTTTCCATAAGATTTATTGAATTTTTATAGTAACACCTTCTATTTATTGAAGAAAATTAAAAGCTGGCTTGGATGGTTCTTTTGGTATTACCAGTCTTTGAGGAAATGGTGCTTCTATTTCCTTACTTGTTTGAATTTCTTATTGTTTGGTTGCAATGTTCTCCTCTTGAATTTATGTTTCCTTCTTGTTGTCATTTTCATTTTCAACCAAGTTTTCAATTGGATCATCAAAAATATTAAATTTATTTTCTAACACCTTTCTTGATCTTAATTGTATTTGTTGACAAGGTGCTATAGATATAGAATATTTTTCATTTTTTTCATAGACTTATTGGACATTTTTATTGTTGTTAGGGTTAGGAACTGGTTGAGATGGAAGAGGTAACTGCTTAGGAGGATTATTATTATTATTTATTGGTGGAAGAAGTCTATTTTGAGGTAGATTTTGAGTATTTTGTCCCCTAAATTGGTTTTGAGAATTTTGTTGTTGCATTGAATTTGGAGACCAATTAGTGCCACCTTGATTATTATTCCAACTAGGCATATTCTGATTTTGTGTCCCTTGATTCCATGGGAATTTTCCTCCATAAGTATTAGCCATAAATTGAGCCCATGAGGGTATATTACAATTTTGATTGTAAGAATTCCAATTTGTCCAGTTTGGTATATTGGACCATTGGTTAGGTCTTTGTTGGTTGGGATAACTAGGGTTTGACCAATTTGATGGGCCATTAAATGGACCATTTCATCTTTGAGCAACAAAATAAACATCCTCTACTTCTTCTACTTCATGTTCTTTTATGTCAGCCTTAACAACGAAGATATATTTACATTTTTTAGTTTTATGATCTTTATCACAAAATTGGCAACAAGCAGAGATATTGGAGATATTTGTTATGTTGAGAGGGCATTCTCTTGAATTGTGTTTCTTCCTACATCTATGGCAGTAAATTTATTCACTGTACTTTATTTTTTTATCCATTAAATCCAAATATGAGGTGAAATTACTCAATAAATTAGTTTTTAAACCTTCCAACATATTTCTAATTTCAGTTCTTGTTACTCCTACTCCTGTAGATGTATATTTATTACTTCTCAAGGGTTTGTTTCTTGAATAGTTTCTACAAATATTTACAATCCCTTCAAAAGATATAGAATGAATATCTCATTTTGCCATAAGATTTATTGAATTTTTATAGTAACACCTTCTATTTATTGAAGAAAATTAAAAGCTGGCTTGGATGGTTCTTTTGGTATTGCCAGTCTTTGAGGAAATGGTGCTTCTATTTCCTTACTTGTTTGAATTTCTTGTTGTTTGGTTGCAATGTTCTCCTATTGAATTTATGTTTCCTTCTTGTTGTCATTTTCATTTTCAACCAAGTTTTCAATTGGATCATCAAAAATATTGACTTTATTTTCTAACATCTTTCTTGATCTTAATTGTATTTGTTGACAAGGTGCTATAGATATAGAACATGTTTCATTTTTTTATAGACTTATTGGACATTTTTATTGTTGTCAGGGTTAGGAACTGGTTGAGATGGAAGAGGTAACTGCTTAGGAGGATTATTATTATTATTTATTGGTGGAAGAAGTCTATTTTGAGGTAGATTTTGAGCATTTTGTCCCCTAAATTGGTTTTGAGAATTTTGTTGTTGCATTGTATTTGGAGACCAATTAGTGCCACCTTGATTATTATTACAACTAGGCATATTCTGATTTTGTGTCCCTTGATTCCATGGGAATTTTCCTCCATAAGTATTAGCCATAAATTGAGCCCATGAGGGTATATTACAATTTTGATTGTAAGAATTCCAATTTGTCCAGTTTGGTATATTGGACCATTGGTTAGGTCTTTGTTGGTTGGGATAACTAGGGTTTGACCAATTTGATGGGCCATTAAATGGACCATTTCATCTTTGAGCAACAAAATAAACATCCTCTACTTCTTCTACTTTATGTTCTTTTATGTCAGCCTTAACAACGGAGATATATTTACATTTTTTAGTTTTATGATATTTATCACAAAATTGGCAACAAGCAAAGATATTGGAGATATTTTTTATGTTGAGAGGGCATTCTCTTGAATTGTGTTTCTTCCTACATCTATGGCAGTAAATTTCTTCACTGTACTTTATTTTTTTATCCATTAAATCCAAATATGAGGTGAAATTACTCAATAAATTAGTTTTTAAACCTTCCAACATATTTCTAATTTCAGCTCTTGTTACTCCTGCTCATGTAGATGTATATTTATTACTTCTCAAGGGTTTGTTTCTTGAATAGTTTCTACAAATATTTACAATCCCTTCAAAATATATAGAATGAATATCTCATTTTGCCATAAGATTTATTGAATTTTTATAGTAACACCTTCTATTTAGTGAAGAAAATTAAAAGCTGGCTTGGATGGTTCTTTTGGTATTGCCAGTCTTTGAGGAAATGGTGCTTCTATTTCCTTACTTGTTTGAATTTCTTATTGTTTGGTTGCAATGTTCTCCTCTTGAATTTATGTTTCCTTCTTGTTGTCATTTTCATTTTCAACCAAGTTTTCAATTGGATCATCAAAAATATTGACTTTATTTTCTAACACCTTTCTTGATCTTAATTGTATTTGTTGACAAGGTGCTATAGATATAGAACATTTTCATTTTTTTAATAGAATTATTGGACATTTTTATTGTTGTTAGGGTTAGGAACTGGTTGAGCTGGAAGAGGTAACTGCTTAGGAGGATTATTATTATTATTTATTAGTGGAAGAAGTCTATTTGGAGGTAGATTTTGAGTATTTTGTCCCCTAAATTGGTTTTGAGAATTCTGTTGTTGCATTGTATTTGGAGACCAATTAGTGCCACCTTGATTATTATTCCAACTAGGCATATTCTGATTTTGTGTCCCTTAATTCCATGGGAATTTTCCTCCATAAGTATTAGCCATAAATTGAGCCCATGAGGGTATATTACAATTTTGATTGTAAGAATTCCAATTTGTCCAGTTTGGTATATTGGACCATTGGTTAGGTCTTTGTTGGTTGGAATAACTAGGTTTTGACCAATTTGATGGGCCATTAAATGGACCATTTCATCTTTGAGCAACAAAATAAACATCCTCTACTTCTACTTCAGGTTCTTTTATGCCAGCCTTAACAACGAAGATATATTTACATTTTTTAGTTTTATGATCTTTATCACAAAATTGGCAACAAGCAGAGATATTGGAGATATTTGTTATGTTGAGAGGGCATTCTCTTGAATTGTGTTTCTTCCTACATCTATGGCAGTAAATTTCTTCACTGTACTTTATTTTTTTATCCATTAAATCCAAATATGAGGTGAAATTACTCAATAAATTAGTTTTTAAACCTTCCAACATATTTCTAATTTCAGCTCTTGTTACTCCTGCTCCTATAGATGTGTATTTATTACTTCTCAAGGGTTTGTTTATTGAATAGTTTCTACAAATATTTACAATCCCTTCAAAATATATAGAATGAATATCTCATTTTGCCATAAGATTTATTGAATTTTTATAGTAACACCTTCTATTTATTGAATAAAATTAAAAGCTGGCTTGGATGGTTCTTTTGGTATTGCCAGTCTTTGAGGAAATGGTGCTTCTATTTCCTTACTTGTTTAAATTTCTTCTTGTTTGGTTGCAATGTTCTCGTCTTGAATTTATGTTTCCTTCTTGTTGTCATTTCCATTTTCAACCAAGTTTTCAATTGGATCATCAAAAATATTGACTTTATTTTTTAACATCTTTCTTGATCTTAATTGTATTTGTTGACAAGGTGCTATAGATATAGAACATGTTTCATTTTTTTCATAGACTTATTGGACATTTTTATTGTTGTTAGGGTTAGGAACTGGTTGAGATGGAAGAGGTAACTGCTTAGGAGGATTATTATTATTATTTATTGGTGGAAGAAGTCTATTTTGAGGTAGATTTTGAGTATTTTGTCCCCTAAATTGGTTTTGAGAATTCTGTTCTTGCATTGTATTTGGAGACCAATTAGTGCCACCTTGATTATTATTACAACTAGGCATATTCTGATTTTGTGTCCCTTGATTCCATGGGAATTTTCCTCCATAAGTATTAGCCATAAATTGAGCCCATGGGAGTATATTACAATTTTGATTGTAAGAATTCCAATTTGTCCAGTTTGGTATATTGGACCATTGGTTAGGTCTTTGTTGGTTGGGATAACTAGGGTTTGACCAATTTGATGGGCCATTAAATGGACCATTTCATATTTGAGCAACAAAATAAACATCCTCTACTTCTTCTACTTCAGGTTCTTTTATGTCAGCCTTAACAACGGAGATATATTTACATTTTTTAGTTTTATGATCTTTATCACAAAATTGGCAACAAGCAGAGATATTGGAGATATTTGTTATGTTGAGAGGGCATTCTCTTGAATTGTGTTTCTTCCTACATCTATGGCAGTAAATTTATTCACTGTACTTTATTTTTTTATCCATTAAATGCAAATATGAGGTGAAATTACTCAATAAATTAGTTTTTAAACCTTCCAACATATTTCTAATTTCAGGTCTTGTTACTCCTGCTCTTGTAGATGTATATTTATTACTTCTCAAGGGTTTGTTTCTTGAATAGTTTCTACAAATATTTACAATCCCTTCAAAATATATAGAATGAATATCTCATTTTGCCATAAGATTTATTGAATTTTTATAGTAACACCTTCTATTTATTGAAGAAAATTAAAAGCTGGCTTGGATGGTTCTTTTGGTATTGCCAGTCTTTGAGGAAATGGTGCTTCTATTTCCTTACTTGTTTGAATTTCTTGTTGTTTGGTTGCAATGTTCTCCTCTTGAATTTATGTTTCCTTCTTGTTGTCATTTTCATTTTCAACCAAGTTTTCAATTGGATCATCAAAAATATTGACTTTATTTTCTAACACCTTTCTTGATCTTAATTGTATTTGTTGACAAGGTGCTATAGATATAGAACATGTTTCATTTTTTTCATAGACTTATTGGACATTTTTATTGTTGTTAGGGTTAGGAACTGGTTGAGCTAGAAGAGGTAACTGCTTAGGAGGATTATTATTATTATTTATTAGTGGAAGAAGTCTATTTTGAGGTAGATTTTGAGTATTTTGTCCCCTAAATTGGTTTTGAGAATTCTGTTGTTGCATTGTATTTGGAGACCAATTAGTGCCACCTTGATTATTATTCCAACTAGGCATATTCTGATTTTGTGTCCCTTGATTCCATGGGAATTTTTCTCCATAAGTATTAGCCATAAATTGAGCCCATGAGGGTATATTACAATTTTGATTGTAAGAATTCCAATTTGTCCAGTTTGGTATATTGGACCATTGGTTAGGTCTTTGTTGGTTGGGATAACTAGGGTTTGACCAATTTTATGGGCCATTAAATGGACCATTTCATATTTGAGCAACAAAATAAACATCCTCTACTTCTTCTACTTCAGGTTCTTTAATGTCAGCCTTAACAACGGAGATATATTTACATTTTTTAGTTTTATGATATTTATCACAAAATTGGCAACAAGCAGAGATATTGGAGATATTTGTTATGTTGAGAGGGCATTCTCTTGAATTGTGTTTCTTCCTACATCTATGGCAATAAATTTCTTCACTGTACTTTATTTTTTTATCCATTAAATCCAAATATGAGGTGAAATTACTCAATAAATTAGTTTTTAAACCTTCCAACATATTTCTAATTTCAGCTCTTGTTACTCCTGCTCCTGTAGATGTATATTTATTACTTCTCAAGGGTTTGTTTCTTGAATAGTTTCTACAAAGATTTACAATCCCTTCAAAAGATATAGAATGAATATCTCATTTTGCCATAAGATTTAGGATTTCAAGAACATCTTCCTTTAATCCTTTCAAAAAAAAGTTCTTTTAAGATTTCTTCTTCAAGCTCTATGTTTACTCTAGATCCTACAAATATAAATCTTTCAAGATAATCTTCCAAAGATTAATCTTCCTTTTGATTCATTCGGAAAAGTTCATCTTTCTTGTCCCTAACTCTACAATAGTCTTGATATCTCTCAAGGAATAATTATTTTAATCCATTTTCACCATCCCAACGATTACAAACTCCTTCTCCTAAACCCATAAACCATCTCATAGTGGCATATTTAAGAGTAGAAGGAAATAATATTAACTTTTTCTCATTTGTAGTGTAGAAATAAGATTGACATACAACTTCAAATTCAAAGAGAAAGGAATTAGGATATTCATGTGGTTTTCCATGGAAGGTAGGTAATACAGAAAGAGAGATTGATTTACGATCTCTTGTGGTTCCATCTGTATGTAAAATTGGAAAAGCAAATGTTTTTCTTTTTCTATTTTCTACGTAATCTCTTTCTTGCCTTGGTATTTCTTGTATTTGTTCCCTATTTCCACGATTTTCTTCTCCTACTTCACTTTCAGCGTCTTCCATACTTGAATATAGGAATTGAAGAATTGGATCAGGTATAGGATCAGTGAATATTGAAGAATCTATATGATCGTTAAACTCAGGACTTGGTAATAAGTATGTGTTGGGATCTTGTTCTAGGATTTCAGCTTGATTTGATGATGTGGCTCTAGTGTTTTCTAATTTAAAAAACCGAGGCTGTCTAAATTTTCTTGGGGATTTTTCTATTTTATCTGTTTTCATAAATATTCCTTTAGAGTCTCTCAGTATTTTCATGTATATTCTAAATTTATATTTTTATATATATTTTATATATTATTATTTTTTATTTATTTTTTCGAATATAACACCTAGTCTTCTATAAATAACTTATGTATATCGTTGATTGGATCAAGTTGATCTGGTGTCATAAAATGTTCTTCCTCAAAATTAAAATGATCTACCAAAAGTTGAATCAGCTAACAAAGATAAGCATTAATTGCTATAGAATTAGGAATTCCAAACTGTAGCTTGAAACATAAACCTTTGCATAATTCTCTAAAATGTACAACTCTAAGAATTCTAAAATACCTTTTGTTGTATTGCAGGATTAACTCTCTTTTCTCTATTTCTGCAAGAAAATTGTGAAAAATGAGGGAATCCTCAAGGTACTGGTTCCAAGGATAAATTGATGGATTTACTATAGTTCGTCTATCCCAAAGCCAATTTTCACAACTTACTCCCAGATTATCATAAGGTGTAGGATGATTTACCCTTAAAGTTTTTGCAATATTAATCCTTTTTATCTTTTTAAGTTCTTCTGATCTCTCATTGATAGAATCAATTATTATACACAGTGCTTCCCATTCTGACTTGGTTGTTATAAATTTTTGATCAACTAGAAGATTAACCTCTTATTGAATCAGAAATTTCCTGAGATCTATGAATTCAATCTGACTACTTTCAACCATTTGTTTTTTTTTTCTTTTTGAAAATGTTTTGTTTTTTTTTAGGTTTTGATTTTGTTTTATGTTTTGATCTACTATTTATTAAAACATAAAATTCAAAAAATTCAAAAAACTTTATCAGATAATAAATATGTATAATTTTAACAATCCTAATGTTATTAAAACTAGGATGCGATCCATGGTAAACGTAATATGTACAGCCTAATTTTAACAATATTAGGGAAATTCCTAATGCTACTAAATTCAAGTGTGATTTGCTGTAAACGTAATGCATACAGTCAAACTTAATATCATTAGAAACAAGTATACAACCTAGTATTACTATAATTGGGTATGATCCACAGTAAACGTAATCCATGTAACCAATTTAGTAATAGTTCGGTGGAAATGAAATAACAGTACTGAAATAATAGGTAACTTCTTATTTTTTATTTGACTAGGGGGGCTTTCATCACAATCGTGTCACTCACTGTAGACTAATTCCTACTCCCAAGACAAAGGAGTTATTTTTAGCTACTACCTTCGCCTACTTCTTGAACTTGCCCATAGGACCCTACATCACGTAGACAATAATAATTACCCAAAGCAGGAAATTGCAGGAAAAAAAATTTAATCTAGGAAAGCAATTAAAACATGAAATATTTATGAAAAAAAACCTACCAACGTTGTAAGGCAGGGCTTGTTGTTAGCTACCCACAATAGGGAGGGTTATTGCATCCCATCTATGTCGATAACCACTCTGACTCGTATACACACCAGGGGCTCATGTGCCCACAAGATCTCATGTGTACAAGAAAGTCCTCTTGCTTTGCACTGCCAACAACTTCTCTGATCAACTACTACGATGCTATTTTCCCCGAAAACGATGCCAAAATGATCATCTGTAGAAGCTTACATTTAATTTTATCAATCTGAGGGAAATTAAAGTTAGATTTAAAAAGTAGCAATCCAGTATAGATATGATCATAGGAATTAATGCTTAAGTCTAGTTCAATTTCCAGTTCAGAAATCATGCATACATGTTTACAAAAAGAAATATAAAAATATGCAGTATGAATTATGCAAAAAAAGGTAAATAAATGCAATTTATTATGAATTTTAACTATTAGGATCCTTATGCAATTTCTAAATTTTATATATTATATAATGCAGATCTAACTAATTATAATCTAATGCAGGGGGCGAAAGAGCTCAGGGACTATCGATTAGGAGTGGGCCCTGCCTCCGAAGTGGTGGTGTAAGTTCTTTTCCCCTAAACTACTCTATTAGTAACTAAATATTATGATTTATACTAATGTTTATTCATTATTCATGAATGCAGGTTACAGTATTTACAAATTCAAAACAAAGAAGAAACAAATGCTAGAAATGATACAAGTTACCATAATTGAAGAAATGTTATTTTATTGATGAAGGCTCAAATGTACAAGCTCTGTAACATGATTGAAATGTAACAATAATGCAACAGAAGGAATGAAAGAGACAAACGTTCCTCTATTTTTTGATGTATATTTATACTAAGACTAATACAATGTACAATATTTTCCATGTATGTATCTTGCTGAAAATGTGGAGTGATGATTGTACGTGCATCATAAGATATCCTAAAGCTAAATATATTTTATTTGACTTGGACCTAAAAATATTCCTATTGGTCCAAGTGGCATTACATGGAATATTTTCTATCTAACTGACTCATAATAGGGATGTATAAGACTTTTCAATTCCTTTAATGTAGGAAGTCTTAACAGCTTTGACATTTGACAAATAATAACATTACAAATCCTTTTCATAAAGTTTTATCCGCTGGAGAGAATCTCCTAACCAAAATAGAAAAGCAAGATATATTTGAAGATATTTTAATTACTGTCTTTTGGTTTTGTCATCCATATTATGCTGTAGTCCATATTATGCTGTCATCCATGGTCAATAATTTGGAGGTAAGTCTTCAAAAGTGACCTTTTGTCCTTACATAATTACTATCAGTAATTACTTCCAGTAACTGTATTCCGTAAACTAAGATCATCCGCTGAATTCTTCCAACTACTAATGGTTGTTCTTCATATCTGAGGTACATGCTTGTAATTTATTCACTTATTAACTGCATTTAACTCAAAACTCAAGAAAATTAGACGTAAGTTAACTATAAATATCAAATTACCATTTGTAATAATTTTCATCAATAATTCATATTAAACTGATGATAACATGTAAAAATATATTAAATATTCCAGTAAAATGAATCAATTTGATACAAAAATTAGTTGTAAATAACCTCTCATCACATCTCTATAATGAGTTGTATCAGATCACCTGCAGGAGAAGAGTTGGCATTGGGTGCAGCTTGCTGCTACAGATCTGGGGTGGCAGCACATTAAGATCGAGCACCCCACGAGCCTACCATTGGAGATTGGCACTATTGAGGAGCGACACCAGTGTTATGCTGCATGTTGGCCTCGAGATCAGGAGGGCTTCTAGAGTAGGTCTCATGTAGGGGACCTAACTCACTATATTGTACGGTTCGTGGGGCTATAGGCCGATCAGATTGAGTGGCACCCCTACTTAGACTACCCTCCATGGATGGAGGCTGCTGATAGGCTACGTCGAGCATGCAGGGATAGATGGCTCCTCGAACATAAGTTTGAGGTATGAGAGTTCTTCTACTACTCTCGCATCCTGAGATAGTTTGACATTCGATAGGAGATTCCAGAGATGTCGACCATCTACCACCACCTCCATCTAGAGAGGGACCTGACTTGGCCTAGGATTACTCCACTGGGTGATGAGGATGATGACTTCTAGGAGTTAGGATAGAGAGATGGAGGGACTACCCCCTCATTTGACACATGGTGGACACTCTGGGTATGGCGAGGTTTTGAGGGCCCCTTAGGTAGGGTCATAGATGATGCGATAGAGGGTAGCGAGGGCGCCGAGGTAGATCTACATGGGCATAGAGTCTATTAGAGGACTGAGGGTGGATGGGGTGAGGGTGCAGCAGAGGAGGCACCACCGGCTGAGGAGGAGGGCGATGCTCTTGAGGAGGGCGAGGTAGAGCCTGACAGCGATATTGGGTAGCTCAGAGCCTAGGTTGCTAGCCTACAGACTCAGGTAGGCTCTCTGTAAACTCAGATGCTACAGTGGGACACCACCATTGCCACTCTACAGGCAAATGTGGGGGATCTATAGTCTAGGCTGACAGTAGGGCAGGCCTAGTGGCATAACTATGAGGAGGAGAGGACCACTCTATAGGCTAGGATCACTATAGCTGACGTAGAGATACAAAAGCTCACAGGGCAGCGCACTCTTCTATAGTCTTAGGTAGATGCTTCGATAGTACTGCTCACTACCTACTAGGTTGGGGGATCAGCTCCCTCATCTTCACAGGTTGTTCTAGCACCCCCAGCTATTCCAATAGTACCAGTAGTGCCAATAGCACAGGGAGTAGCAGGTCTGGATCAGGGGGCAGATATTAGGAGACTCTGGGCTCTGGTTGAGAAGCACATTGATGATGCCTCATGCAGCTCTACCTACATCACCACTCTGAGAGGGTGGATTGGACTACTTGGGGGTGAGGTTCCAGAGATGCCCATGACTTTAGGGTCTCAGAGGACTCACACTCGAGAGACAGGCCAGTCGTCAGCTAGCTCCAACCGTAGGACTCATAGGTCAGAGAGGACTTCTGGTGCCAGCTCATGGAGGACCCATAGGGAGGGTGGAGGCGATGGTGGTGCCTCACAGACTAGGGGTGTAGGCCCTGGCTAGTATAGATCTTAGAGATGTCATTGTACCATTTTTGAGTGTAAGGTCGAGGACCTACACATATGTAGCCTACGGGTATTTTTGACCATGCCGATGTACTGCACATTATTATTATTTTTGGTACACATATATATATGATATGATATTGGAGACTCATTATATGTGTAGATTTTATATGTTTTATTGTTTATGTTTTATGAGATGCACATGGATGCAATGCTTATATGTTATGTTGATTTAATGCTATATGATGTGATGTATGGATGACATGCACTAGCTAGATGATGGATGTATGATTTAGATGTGATGATATACATGTGTAGATGGACTACTTATGATGAATGTATATGAATGCAATATTTGATGTTAAATGCATGTATAATTTGCTTCACTTGTATGCATTTAATTTATGTTGCTATGACATAATTTATGCCATGTATGTATTGCATAATTTTTCTATGATGAATGCTATGTAAATGAACATGTATGTTTTAATCACTTAAAACATAATGTATGAATGTAATATGGATTTAACAATCTAATGGATGACACCATAGAATGTATAACAATCATGAATTGTAATTGCTATATCCTTGTAAAATTTTGATAAATTGTACACCCTTATGTGAGATGCAATGATGTATTGTTTCTATTTATAAGCTTTTGTAAGTTAAAAGAATATGCGTAACATAGTCAGTGGCCATTTAAATATCATTTCTGACATCCATCCGATATCTAACCTATATTATGAACAATATTTAATAAACAAAATCTTATAAAGAGAAATTTGATATTTGATGATTGCATTGAAAATTGGTTGTTGCTATTTGGGAATTTTTGAGGTTTTCCATGAAACTCAAACACCCTAGTTGACTTATCAAAAGTTGTATAATGACCATACTAGACTTCTAAAAAATAAGGCTTTCACTATGAATAGACCCAAGCTATTCATTACCCCTATGTGTGCAAATGAATATATTAGATAAGGCATAAGCATACCCCGATGTCATGTGGGATTCTTTCAACCCATTGCTAAGATTGGGGATCCTCAAATGTTTATCTCATCCTAGGTTTGGATTCAGTTAGACTAGACCACTAGGCAATTCGGGCCACCTAAAGCTAGCTCTCACATTGTAAATTGCTTAGAACTACCCTTCAATGATAAATGCTAATGTATTGGAGATGATGATCATGCATATGGCTTTCAATGTATTGATCATTCCAGGGATTCAAGCTCACCCCCTTATTTTCTTCAATTTATTGGGATACTTGCTCATATATAGTGATAAAAATCATTGTTTATTTTGTATATTAGTGACAATAATCATTTTATTTTGTACTTTTTTTTTTGAGCAAGGGATTTGATACTGATTTGATTTTTTTGATAAAACTTGATCTTGATTTGATTTGACTTTTGAGGATTTAACTTTGGGAGTTTCACTTTGGGATATCTTTCAGGGATATCATTCTAGGATATTGCTCCTTCATTTGTAAGCAAGGGATTTATTTGGGTAGGGGGTAAACTTGTCCTTTTGCCAATGACCACTACTCTAGACCATTGTGCCTCACAAAATAAGCAAGTAACAAAACCTTTCACCTAAGGTGACCTGGACCAATTTTGTAGTTTTCATCCTTCCCCTAGTCCTAATTAGGATTGTTTAAATGTGTTTGATTAGTGATAGGATTCTGATATGCTAAGTACTATCAAAACTAGACCTCATCTACAAAAGCAAAGCAAGATTTCTACCAAACTCTTGAGAAGACCACTAGGTATGGTTGAATGACCAGAAAACCTTAGTATATTCTTCATAGCAACAAGATGGGTTGTGTTGAAAAACACAATTACTCACAAGGGTGATGAATGATGAAAATGCAATGATGCATGATTGAAACACAAACGTGGTGTCATTTGTAAGATTGCAAACACAATCTATCCTAATGCAATGTGTGATGGATGGAAATGCCTAATGCAATGCAATTAAATGAATGGATGCAAAATGGAATGCCATATGCAAGTGCAATGTTTTTTTTGGATTTTTATGTTTTGCAATGTTTTTGGATTTTATATTTTGACCAAGGGATTTTAAAAACCATTGGAGCCTTTTGTGCTTTGACCAAAGGGGTTACAGATGCCTTTGGGGCCTTTTTGAAATTGACCAAAGGGCTTATAGATGCCTTTGGAGCCTTTTTATGGTTTTAGGCATAAAATGCTTTAATATGAAGGATGTTGAGAGGTTCAGGCTCTTCAATTCCTTCTAGCGATGTCAAGTGATATGTCCTAGGTCCAATATTCTCAGAGATCATATAAGGACCTAACTAGTTAGCCATAAATTTATCTCATAGTTTTGGTGGTAAATTTGAGTTCTGTTGGTTCTCTTTCAGCACAAGATCACCAACCTCAAAGTCTCTCAGATGGACTTTGTTATTGTAAGCTCATTTTAAGCACTCTTGATAAATGCGGAGGTGCTCAAGGGCATTCACGTGATGTTCATCAAGTAGCATCAATTGATCTAGGTGAGCTTGTCATGCGGTGTCATCATCAATGAACTCTTTCAATGCGATGCATAACATTGGAATTTCCAACTCTAAGGGCATAATGGCCTCAATGCCATATACTAGTGAAAATGGAGTTGCCCTAGTGGGTGTCCGAATGCTAGTCCTGTAAGCCCATAATGCAAGGGGTAGCTGGATGTGCCAATATTTATGGTGTTCTTGTACCATATTTTTCAATATGGAAACCACTATCTTATTTGAAGCTTCAGCTTACCCGTTTGCTTGCGGATAATATGGAGTCACAAAACTATGTTTGATCTTATATTTGGATGTCAAAGCCCTCATAATTTTGTTCTTAAATGATGTTCCATTATCTGAAACTATCTTGGATGGTATCCCAAAATGACTTATGATATTGGTGAGTATAAACTCAACAATACGTGCTCTAGTTGTCATTGTTAAGGGAATGGCTTCCACCCATTTAGTAAAATACTTAGTAGCCATAATAATGAATGTATGTCGACCCGATGATGGAGGAGAGATCTTACCGATGAGATCAAATCCCCACTGAGAAAATGGCCAAGCCACTTGAATGGGCTGTAAGGCCTATGATGGCAAGTGCGTAAGATTAGCATGATGCTGACATTTAACGCATTTCCTGACATACACATTGCAATCCTTCTCCATAGTGGGCCAATAATAACCCATGCGAAGGATGCGCTTGATGATAGCCATGCCGCTGAAATGGCCATCACACGTACCATCGTGAGCTTGCAAAATTGCCCAAGATGACTCTTGGGGCTCAAGACAATGAAGGAGAACTCCATCGTAGCTTCTATGGTACAGGATGTCTGCTAACAAGACATACTTTGTCACTTTCTATTTAAATGTGTATTTCATGGCACATGATAATCCCTGAGGGATTACACCAAGTCTAAGGAAGTCATGTATCTGTGACGTCCAGTTATGATAAGCTTCGACTTCGATTGACAAGACAACATGTTCCCCCTATGGTTCCACATTTGCAAATGCAGACTAGGAAACAACCTTGTGGTGAATGGTAGTACCACTCCCCATCAGATCCTACGAGATCAAAGACCCCTAGGATGCTCTCTTGAGAAAGTCTCTAGCTCTGTAGAACCATTCATGGTTTGGTTCTACATGAATCATGTTGATTGACTCTTTGTTATCCAATGCTTTGCACTGCATAATAGAATGTGACAATATTTTTACATGGATGGTAGTGAAATCGATAGATGGATTCTGAGGGATTAAATATCCCAAATATGCCATTGTGTCTACAAATCTATTGGATGAATGAGGGATTGCCTCGATGTCATACCATTCTAGTTGAGCTAGATAAATGTCAACAAGATCCTTGTAAGCTTTCAATACCGAACATCGACATTGAAATAATCCCTTAACTTGGTTAACAATGAGAAGGGAATCACCAAAGATATTTAGCCTTTTGATCTTCATGGCGATAGCTATTTGGAGACCCAAAATTAGGGCTTCGTATTCAGCATTATTGTTAGTGCAAGGAAAGTCCAACTTGAATGACAAGGGCATTGGAGCTCCTTGTGGCATGAACAACACTATTCTTGCACCACCCCCTTGCTCACACTTTGAACCATCGAAGAACAAGGTCATATCGGCTTTGTTATCCGGTTCCTCGGGTTCGGGTGCTTCTAATAAGGCAAATACTACATCATCAGGAAGCTCTATGGTGAGGGGCCTACTATTCTCGAGAGGCACCTCAACCAGTTGATCAGCTATGACTTATCCCTTAATGGAATTTTGGCTTATGAATTCCAAATCAAATTCTATCAATAGCATGATCCACTTCGTAGTACGTGTATTATGATATGTCTTGCTCATCATATACTACAAAGGATTTTGTTTTGATATGACATACATCGTATGACTTAACATATAGTGCCACAATTTCTTTGTAGCGAACACTACCGCTAAACATAACTTTTCCACGTATGCATATCCTAGCTCGTAACTCACCAAGGTTCGGCTAATGTAATATATGGCTTGTTCTTTGTCTTGCACATTCTTTTGGGCTAACATGGTCCCTAGTGCAAAGTCCATCATCGATATATACAACAAGAATGGTACATCTGGTCTTGGTGGAGCTAGCACTAGCAGCGTTTCTAGGTATTGCTTAATCTCAGCAAAGGCTGCTTGATAGTCCTCATCCCAGTTGAATGGGACCCCCTTGTGTAGCAGTCGATTCATGGGTCGACATTTATCCGATAATTGTGTGATAAATCACTTTATGGATGCTACTTTGCCCTGTAGGCTTCTTAATTCCTTGATGTTTGTGGGAGGACGCATTTCTAAAATAGCCTTGACCTTTTTTGGGTCAACTTCGATGCCTCATTTTGAAATGATGAATCCTAAGAGCTTCCCTGAAGTTACGCCAAATACACACTTCTTAGGATTCAACCTGACATTATGCTCTATCAGGTGATCGAAGACTTTTCTCAGGACCTCAGCATGCTCTTCACGTAGCAATGACTTTGCCAACAAGTCATCGATATAATCTTCTAAGATCTTATGCATGTAGTCATGAAAGATATATGTCATAGCCCATTGATATGTAGCACCAGCATTCTTCAGGCCGAATGGCATAACCTTGTAATAGAATGTCCCCCATGGCATTATGAACATGGTTTTATGTTGGTCTTCGGGCTTAATCCAAATTTGGTTGTAACCAAAAAAACCATCCATTAAGGAGAGCATCTCATGACCCGTAGTTGCATCTACGAGAGCATCTATGTTTGGCAATGGAAATGAATCCTTTGGTGTTGCCCTATTTAGGTCTCTAAAATCCATACAGATACGGATCCTTCCATCAGGTTTTCCTATAGGCACCATGTTTGATACCCATTCTAGATAGTCGATGGAAATGACAAACTCTACATCCAACAACTTTTGCAATTCATCCTTAACCATTAAGGCTACTATTGGATGCATCTTCCTAAGTTTCTGCTTGATTGGCTTCTTTGATAGATCTAGCGAAAGGTTATGAGTAACCAATTTTGGATCTAGACCCGACATGTCCTTATAAGTCCAAGCAAAGAGATCAGGTCTCTCTTTCAGTAGAGGGATGAGGTTGGCATGCTCATCAGGAGTCAAAATTTCTCCAAATTTAACCTTCTTAGGATTAGTGGGATCATTACTGATATCCACTTCAAAGGTTTCCTCTACTGACATATGGGATCCCTCCTCAAGCTGATGAGGTGTAGGGATCAAGTGGATGTCATCTGCTGGGTTTATAGGTTCCTCATTGGAAGCATCCTCAACATGATAGACATCATGTGCATAGCCTAGCGCAAAATGGAAAGGTTGCAACATTTCCTCATTAGGGAAGAAATATTCAGGCTCCAAAGGTGAATCAACATGATCCCAATCAATAGCATCTACATTAAGACACAATGGCTTGGAAGGATCAATTGGATTGTAGAGTGGAGTGGTCAAATCAATGGAGATCATATTGATGGAATGGATCATGTCTCCAGGACCACATGCATATGACTCAATATTAGCAAAACTTCCATCCTCGAGATGTGGTTCTAGGGGTATGGGGATCTCCGGATCCGATCCATGAATAGACTATCGGATGGGATCATTGGGCTCAAGGAGCTCCATGTACATTGGTGGATCAGGAAACACCATGTGATAAATCACATTGAGATTTGGTGGTCTTCCCCTAAGGTGAGGATGGAGATTGATCTCTCTGTACATCTCCTTAGTAGTATATGGTGCATTACGATGATGCAAGTAGGGAGGTCCTAAATAGGCTCTCTCTATTTCATCTTCATCGTCACTATCAACTATGAAGTGCTCTTCGATCTCATCCATTTGTTCCATGGGTAGCAGATGATGTAAGAGTGTAGGGCCCAAGTAGGCCAACTCGGTTTCATCCTCGGATTGCTCATTGTTTGAGGATAACTCAATGTCATCTATTCTAGAATTGTAGTCTGGTCCATCACTTTCGATGATGGATACTGCATGCACGTCCTCAGAAGCAACTTCTGATTCGGTGTCTATAGCTGTGTCTAGACTCTGGATGTGCATACCAATATCATCGATAGCTTCATGACTTTGATTGTCCAAGTTGGCTCTTGGAATGTGTTCTGGGCCGGTCTCCACCAAGATGTTTGCATGGTATCTCTCGGGTGGCTCTATAGTGACATAGGTCACTAGTCGGTTATCCCTCCGAAATATGGAAGGATTAGGGTGATAAGGATTGAAGTCAACTTCACCCCCCAGACTGAGGTACAGGTGGTCTAAAGATGCCATGAGAAGTTCATCCTATCCTCGAATATAGTATCCTAACCCGAACCTATCAGTTGGCAACTGATACTATGGTTCATATGGCCTCCTATGCCCTTGCTCGAATAGTCCAAGATCGTAACCATGCCAATGGTAATGCTCAAAGTATCACATGGCGTATTCTAGGTTAGAGAGATAATGAACATTCATAGTGAATGGTTCATTATCATCCTCATCCATGGGCATGGGAGATGCAAGCTGGTCTAGCCCTCCATAGATGAAGTTGGTTTGGTTAGGTGGCACCCCTAATGGTGCCACCATCCCTACGGGAAGGTGATGGGCTCATGGTCGGCCCATGTCCTGTGTAGTCTCGATAATCGGTGTGAACATCACATTCTGCATGATATATTCCCCTAATCTAGGATTAACCAAATGGATGGTCACCTACGGTGCAGATGACCCTGCTGAAGATGTAGGTAAAGCAGGATGAGGTGCCTCTTTGACTTCTCCTTGAATTTCCTCTACTTCCATGGGAGTAGGGGCTTCAATGATAATTGGCTTGGGTATTTGCTTTATCTCTTTTTTCCCATATTTACTTTCAACTTCCTATCATCTCGATGCATCATAGATGCAGATGGTCTAGTAGAAGCAGTTGTCATGTGCTCCGATCATTGAGATGCGGATGTTGCAGGTTTAGCACACACTTCTTTGATTTTACCTCCTGGCTCTTTGATCGGTGATGCTGGCCACACATCTAGGTGCATTGAGGGGAGCATGAATTCCCTTAAAAAATCTACTAGATTCACGTATTTAAAGGGTTCTTCATCTGAAGGCACCACGTGAACCTATCCCTCATGAATGTATTTGATACATTGATGTAGAATAGAAGGGATACAATACATTTCTCTGATCCAAGGCCTCCCTAGAAGTATGTTATATTGCATAGCACCTTCGATTATGTGACACATCATCGGGATGGTCTTCAGTCCTACCTAGATAGGTAAAACTATAGTACCGACCATTGAGCATAATGCATCATTGAAAGCTCTCAATGTGAAGGTAGAAGGGATGATATGCATCTTGGGCAACTTCAAGTGAGTTAATGCCTTGGTAGTTATGATATTGATTGATGACCCTATGTCAATCAAAACCTGCTTGAATGGTTTGTGATTCACACATGCAATAATATGCAGTGGTGGGTCTGCTATAATAGTGGAAACCATCTTGACTTCATGATCATGAAATTGTATGACCGGTTCTTGACACTATTGTACATGCCCCATGAAGTGTGTAAATGCTTCGGGATCCTGAGGCTGCACTTCTATGGACCTTAGGATGTCCATAAGCGTCTCCCTGTGCTTGGGAGACTACTGAATCAACTCATAAATTGACAACTTCATTGGAGTCATCTATAGGTTTTGGACCAACCTACTCCTGATTGTCACCACCGGTCTAGTTGGTGGGCCTGGCACATGTTGGGCTGGCCTTGGAGGAGGCACAACTTGGACTCTAATGGGTGCTAGAGGTTGATTTGGTCATTCATACCTCACGTGTCTTGTGACAATGTTGACCATTCTGATGAACCCATGGGTTGGTGGTTCGATGCATACTTGGTTGACTTGGCCAACATTATTCCTTGGTACCTCATGATTTGGTAGAGGATTTTTGTAAATCCCCATATTTTTATTGTCAAGCGCTTGTGGGTTGTCAACAAGAAGCGTACCTCTTTCAATCATATTTTGCACAAGATGTTTGAAAGACCAACATACCTCGATGTCATGGCCTTTCGATCGATGAAATATGCAATATTGATCATCCTTGTAGCCCTTAGGCTTAGGCTGATTAGGGTCCATTAACTTGACCTCGGGTAAGTGTATAGCCTTCACCTCACATAGCTGATGAAAAATCAAAGCCAATGACTCTGATAATTGAGTGAATATATGAGGAGGGTATCTTTCCTTATCCTTACCCCTCTGATTATTGTTGTATTGCTCATATTGCATAGGAGGAGGTTGGGCTTGATAGTTTCATTGTTGTTACCCCTTATCCCCTTTTTGAAGGTTCAACACCACCTGATTAATATGGGTCGGCTTGGCCTATTGTCTCTCAATGCTTTTCTTGTTCCACTCCTTATTTTTGAGCTTCAAGTTACCCTCCTGTAACTTGATGTCCTCTATCACCTTGGCTTGCACCAAAGCCTCTTCGAATGTCTGGTACTACTACAACTATAGCAATAATAAAATGTGCTTGGTGCAACTCTTCATGAACATTCGAGTTAATTCAGAGGATGGGATGGAGAATGGTAGCTTTGCCATCATCTTCCTCCATAATTTTCCATAATCCATCATTGGCTCATCATCATGTTGCGTTAAAGCAGCCAGGTTGGATAAGTTTACCTTTTTCTTGATGTCGAAGGAGAAGCATTCAAGAAATGCATCGGCTAGTTGTTTGAAACTAGTGATGTTGTGCCTCTTTAATTGGTTGAACCACTCCTGAGCTGGGCCTGAGAGGGTCATAATGAAGGTGCATAGGAGCAAAGCATCATTGCTCTCAATATGAAAGCACATATCTAGAAAACTCATCACATGCTCCTGTGCATCTTCCTCTCCTTGAAACTTTTCCAGCCTAGGCATCTTGAAATGCTCAGGATAGGCCAAAATAGGCACTGACATGCATAGAGGTTCATTATGAATCTTGTTCAAGGTAGGCTTTTGATAAGTCATTCCTTGCTTCTCTATGGCTTGGACCTTCTCTTCTAAGGCCTTATAGGCCTATGAAGAAAGGATCTCCTCTTCTCGAGATTGCCTTGGAGGCACCTTCGAAGGTAGATTCTTCTTCTATCGAGGTGGTGGACTAGGCTCATCCTCCTCCTCAAATTGGGATATTTTTAGATATTCTTGTTCTAATTCCTCTCCCACTTCTTCCTCATACTACCTATGCTCATGTTGTTCAGATGCTGGACATCGATCTCTATGTTGAGTCGTACGATGAGTATGTGTGTCTATGTACTCAAGGTATAACTCGGGTTGTGAAGCCACTCATCTATCGACACGCTCCCTGGTCTCACTACGAGGAGGTAAACCGATGCTAGCCAATCGATCCTCTCTCTCAACATGCTCCTTCTGATCAAGGATGCATTGTTCATGCATGCACTATTCATATAATTTTTGTCTTATGAACCTCTGCCTCTGAGTGTTCTCATTTTTGAGGTACTCTTTCTCTACGCGAACATCCTCCAATTGGTCTTGGAGAATCTACCATCTCTATTCTGACACCAGTCTATGAGATCTATCAACATGATCAATCTTTTGAGGCCTCTGGTGTGTGCGCTCTATTCGAGCGACTTTATGGGTATGTCCCCCAATGGACTGATTTACCACACTCTTGCCTTTGTCTATAAATATGACATTCACATCAGGCTGTCTCCTATACTCTATGCCTGCATGAGATGCAGGAGCACGTATGTCATGAGAATGCTTGGAGCACTCTCCAGGTTCTCTAGTGGTCCTAATGGTGCTTCCACTACACTCACTCATAGGTCGAGAGGGTGTAGGTGTAGGCTTATATCCTAGCTACCCTAGGACTCTGTCTAGACCATCTAACTGACTACTATGCCATGGCTCATGAGGTGGCATGCCTCTAGCTCCCACTTTTGACATATCTATGGTGAACTTACAAGGTTCACCCCTATAGGGAGTCTGCATGGGCCTACGCTCGAAAGTGGTCCCATATACTTGCCCCTGAATGGGTGGATCTCGAGCCTATCTATACTCGGATGGTGGAGGTCATGAGCCTCCCTTAGCTACAGGTCGAAGGGGTACCAATCTAGATCCCTCAATGACATATTCTTTAGTAGAACCCATGGATGCATGAGGAATGCGGTCATGGTAAATGCTACCATGTGTGGAACCCCCATGCTGGGAAGTCCCATGCTCTGATCTATGTCTAGAGGAGTGTCTAGTACTTCCTCTAATTAGGGTATTCTCAATGGAATCCCCTCATGTAGAATTATCCCCTCTAATACTCACTGAATGACGTCTAAGAGGATTCTATGATTGAGGGCATTCTACATCATGTTGTGCATTAGGTGGAGCTTGGGCTTCGATCTCAGGTCTATGCCTGGATCGACCCCTCCGTGTTTGCACCATTGTGTTATCTTATATGTAAATTTTAAGGCAAGCAAAGTAAACAATGATGATTATCTTATTTTAAGTTTTGCTTGTGAACCCTAAACTGTTTGATGTGTTTTGCAAATGTGTTGTATCAGTATGTAACTCTCATCATGTTTTCAATGTGTTGATGATATACTCAGTTGTTAAAGGGCTTTCACCTGTATACTCATAGCTCGACAACCTGGCTATGAACTCTAGGTCATGTAATCCCCCAAAATGTGGTGATGAGGTCCACACCTGGGTAGGGAGCATAGGTCCTGCTAGACTCTCACCCATTTTCACCCAGTCAATGTTATACCCTTCGAAGAGAAGCACATGCAAATTTTTTGGGCTACGAAAGGTTCTTGAGTCTAGCCTTGGTCTAGAACATAAGGTACATGGGAGTTGGGCCAATGGATGGAAATCACTACCACCATCATTGAAACCCTACTAGTGGTTGGATGTGACTTCCAACTCACTAGCATTTAATGTGAATCATGGTGTGTGTGGTTCCTTTTAATTTGCATAAAATAAATATGCATAATACAACATTCAAATGATTCTCTTCTATATGCAATGCAAAAAAGGAACATTTCAAATTAAGAAAGTATGCATGATTAGTTCTACATGATGTTTTGACAATGCATACTAATGATGGTATGGCCACTGATCGGGCCTCAAGCAAGCAAACATAATACAAAAGATGTTCTAGAACACTGGAGACTAGGGCAGACTGCACTCAGAGGTCCATTGTTCCTAGAAACACCTAGTAAAGACCTAAAAAGAGAAAGACCTAAGGACTCATATGCCTACTGCTAATTTCATTGTCTTCCCTAATTAGTCTAACATTTTTGCATTCTAGAAATTTATAGAGAGTAAAAATAGAAATAGAAGGTGATAGTGGCACCTACCTCAGGTCCACATCTGATTGAGCTTTACTCCTCTATTGTCTGGTCTATCAGACTCTGACCATATCTCTGTAATATGGTGACCACTATTGCCCATGGGTGTCAACCATGGTGACAACTATTGACCATGGCTATCAACCATGGTGAGCACCTATCATAAAAAAATCATAGAGGTCAGTGATCCATGGCATGAAATGCGGAGGTTCCATCATGATCACCTTCTGTACCAATCTAGAAAGCATACACCTAAACTAATACATTAATTGAAATCAATCATTAAAGCATGAAATGGAAGACAAGATTGCATATGACAAGAAAATGAATGTTTCTTTTATTAATCTTGAATCAAATCTCGGTTACAATCATGCCCCTCTTAGGGTCACCCAAATGTTGATACAATTAACACAATTTGAAAGCCCCAATGGGGTAGGTGCAATACATAGACTCTCTAAATGGACACGAACTGCTCCAAGGTGTCGATGACCTTCTTCTCCATGATTAGAGGCATTTGTTACCTTGCATCTCAAAACCCTGTTAATCCTACATGCAATAAACAACAAGAAGCAATTAGCAACAAAGGAGGCCTCTCTTGATGAGGCTTTTAGGAGGTATTTGCATAAAAGGTAGTATAACTAGCATGAAATCAAGAAAGTGCAAGAAACATACTAAACTTATGTTAAACCTAAAAATATTGCTACAAACATATAAACAAAAGCAGATCTAGCTATCTATTGGCTTAATTACGAAATTGAAAGCATGGAAGCATGAAAAGAACCATTAGTGCCATAATTGCAAAAGTGAAGGAAAATGACTAAAAACTCTAATTGCACTAGTCAAAGTTTCTATTAAAGCAAATTAACATGATATATGTCTAATCTAATACAATTAAGCAAATCCTACGACTAGAAAACAAGGAAATTGAAGATGACAACCTGACCATGGGTCTGATGCATGGTGAGCACTATTAGCCATGGCTGATAGCCATGGCTGAGCTTGAAATGTTCTTGCCCTCCTAATTTGGTGTCCAATATTCAATTCTCCTTGAGGAATTGATGATCAAGGGTCACCACTGTGTCCTTTGATAGATTTGGTAGTTGAATTGCTCAGTTGGTGCATGGATTGCATGAATTCACATTTCTTGGATCTCCTAGCCTCCTAGGACCTCCATGGCATGTGATCTCCAATTGGGCAGCCAAAGTGTTCCTCTCAATGCATGTAAGTGAGTATGCAATTCGATAGGGCTTCACTGCATTTCAACTCGAGACTTGTCTATATCTTTCTCCAATTTGGAGGGGGTTTTATAGCATTTTCCAAGGGCTAGGGGTGGCTTCATGAGGAAGCCAAGAACAAGATTGGGTAGTTGAGCTTGTTGGATGGAAGGATCCAGAACCTTCCTCACTCAAACCACTCCAATCCACAACCAATTGGTCATTGCAACCAATTTTGGGTCGGATGAAGGCCAACTAATTTTTAGTCCTGACTATGATTGACAAGCATGGTCAGCTCTATTAACCATGGGTGTCAGTAGCGGCTAACACTGACTAGGCAAAGGTGCCCAAATGAGTGGTAAAAACCACTGCTATACCTTGGAATCTATCCAAGGTCTTCCATATGGTCTTCTAGCATGTCCCATATGAGTAGTCACCTCGACATGACGTGTTTTAGGTGTCTATAGTTAGCCTTGTGGACAAAGGCATTTAATCTTGTCCCACTTCGAAGGTAACAATTGGTGATGAAATCCAGAAGCCCAATCTCAAAAGTGGGGGATTTTTTGATGATGAGGCCTAGAAAACCACTCATGTGGGGTCGCTAGGTGTCTAGGGGAGTGATATGGTGGAGGGCACAAATCCTACCACACCAGTATCGAGCCATGGATTAGGGATGAAATCCAATCTCACAACTTGTTTAGGTACCACGTGAGTGTGTGTGGATTTGCATTTTTGTAACGATATTATGTTAAACATGAAATATAACTAATTGCCTTTTCAAATTGAATGCTAGCCCTATATGTGTTTTCTAAGGGCAAAATACTAGAATGAAATGCCTTTTTTGAAAAAAGAATCTAATCCTAGATGCCTTTAGGAAAATAAGTTTACTCTATTTTTAAAAGCATATAAATATGCAATACGAAGGCATGAAGGAAGGGGTTTATGTGACCCTAAATGTGTGTGAAAACATGTAGTAATTGCAATGAATATTGATACAAGTATGGACAAGCAATCACAAGGAATTTGTACATGCAAATTAGAAAAGGGAAAATTAAAATTTACATGAAATTTTAAAATTTAAAGTTGTTGGAATTTTGACAGGTTTTGTAATTACAATGATACTTAAACTAAATGGAAATGCGAAGAAATGGGAAATTTATTACTATCCATTGTGCCTTAACTAGTAAACATTTCACACATACCCAAAAATTAGTAAACAAAGCAAATACAAAAGAATACCTGGACTCTGATGCTGTGGGTAGTCTGGTTAGGCCTTGTACTACTCACCCCTACAATTTTAGGGACTTTTGAGGCTGGTAGGTTGAATTCACCACCCAAGGGGTGAATTGAGATCTAGTTCATGGGGCGGGGGAAAAACTAGGTTTGGATATACTAAATATCTATTCTAAAGGCCTAAGGTGGTTCACAGGTATTTGGAGATCTTTGTGATAGTCAGATTTAGTACTTAGAAAACACAAAAATAGAGGATAATATCAGATTTGCAAAAACTAGTTAACCCGACACTATCCGTTGTGGGGGTCCCATCGGGTGTGCCAGAATGAAATGGCCAAAATATAGCATTTGATCTAACAACATATTAATGACACATGTTATTCAAGAAAATGTATTTTTATTCATGTAAAGAGTGCATAGGTTACAATGGGGGAAAATTCCCCTTTATCCTTTCTTTTCATAAATGTTACAATAGGCCTGATGCCTTCTTTTTACATTCCTCAGTGTAGATGGGCTTGTGTACCACCTTGTAGTTTGTACTTGTTTCCCTCCTTTGTTCTAGGCTAAACCTAAAAAAAGTGGTTAGTTCATTGGGGGGCTTGCCTTAGTCAAACCCCATATTAAGAAAGATAAATAGACGGTAAAAACATGATAAAAATTGAAATAAATTATGTAGAAGGTCATGAAACTACAAATTAAAGCTTACCTCCCAAATTTGAGCTAATTTGGGACCTGTAGAACTAATTTGCCACCCAAGGGGTGAACTGGTTCCAGATTTGTAGGGTGAGGGGTGAATCAGACTCAGTGTTGTTTTGCATAAACCCTTCAGTGGAGAGGTTCTTTTACTATTGTACTACCGATATGCAGGTTCAAATATGCTTTTTTGTGCTTTGGTACATATTTTGGTAGAGTTTTTGTACTTTGGACATAATATGGAGAGAGAGATAAATAAGGTTTTGGGCCCACTAATTATAAGAAAATCCAAGGTGTACGGGGGTAGTTAGGATAACTAAGCCCTAGGGTCAGATCCTATGAAGGTTAGGTTAGGTTTTGTGATGTGGCTTCCTCAAATTCCCTCTAGGAAATATCTCATCCTCACACATTTGTGAGGAGATATTAGGGTTAACAAGGGTTAGTCAAATCTAGGTTAGATGTGGGGTTAGGTTAGGGTTTCCTAAGAAAAATCCTAACTAACCTAGTGCACACACATGTGGGAGGGATTAATTAGGGATAATTAGGGATTAAGGACCTAATTAATCTTTTTAGCCCTAAAAATTACCTTTAAGTGAATTCAACTTAAAATTAGATTTATTAATTGACTTAAAAACTACTTTTGCCAATTAATAGCCCGTGGGGGCCTCAATTAAGTGTAATAAAGCTTTGTATCACCTTGGGAAGCTGATGGAAGGAATCTTGGTGCATGGGAAATGTTTATGATGTGATTATACTAACTTATTAGGGTTTTGGACCTAAAAACTAGCAAAGTAGTGTGTGGAAGTGTATGCAATGCTATGATAATCTATGGCAATCTACGCATGACTACATATGTCTATGGTTGTCTATGCATGACTACGCATGACTACATCAATATACACATGTCTAAGATGATCTACAATAGTCTATATTTGTCTACGATAGCCTAGTGGTATCTAGTATTGCTTATGTAAACCTATAAGTGTCCAAAAGGATCTACAAGTATGTAGGTATAGCAATATACGACTTTTAGGTGTCTACAACTTTATCGACATCAAGACTACTAAAGCATTGAACTTGCACATTAATACTACCAATCAAGATAAGTTTCAATTTTTAATTGCAAATAGAGGAGACACTCAATGTGTTGGTATAACATCACCAGTTTCAATCCAAATTTGAAATTACACTTGGTGAGGAACTCTCTTAATTATGAACTTGGGAAGTTCACATGTTATTCTGGGTGTTGAATGGTTAGAAAAGCTAGAAGTTGTTAGTTTTAATTTTCAAAAATTAAATGTTGAATAGAAAGAGAACTAGAAGACTATTTGTATCCAAGGAATTCAATCTCCACCATACAATATGGTGAGTCCACATTGCATGGAAAATATATTCAAGAAAGGAGGTTATGGATTCATAGCTCAAATCAATTGCTTAAAATTTCAAGCACTGGATACCCCTATAATTCCCTCAAAAGATATTCAAGGCATTGTGGCTAACTATGATGAAGTCTTTAGTGAACCAAAAGGGCTACCTCCCAAGAAATCTCATGATCATGCCAAACATCTTGTTCCTGGTAGTCTCCCTCCTAATGTGCATCCTTATCGATACCATTAACCTCAAAAAATAAAAATAGAAAATATTGTCTAATAATTATTAGAACATGACATCATTCGTCATAGCACTAGTCCTTATTCATCACTAGTGGTTTTGGCTCATCTTAAGGATAATTCTTGGTGCATGTGTCCTAATTTTCATCCTCTCAATAAAATCATGATCAAGGATAAGTTTCCTATCCCTATCATAGATGATTTATTAGATGAATTGCATGGTACTAAATATTTCATAAAATTGGATTTACGTTTAGGTTTTCATCAAATCCGAGTAAGAGATGAGGACATTCCCAAAACTACTTTTTGTACACATGAAGGTCATTATGAGTTCTTGGTCATACCTTTTGATCTCACCAATGCCCCTTCCACTTTCCAAAGTCTCATGAACCATGTTTTTCATCCATTTCTTTGCAATTTTGTCTTGGTTTTCTTTGATAATATTTTGATATATAGTAAATATTGGAAGGATCAATTAATGCATGTGGGACAAGTTCTTCATTTATTACATAAGGAGAAAATTTTTGTCAAGCGCTCCAAGTGTTCCTTTGGTGTTCAAGAGGTTGAATATTTGGGTCATATCATTTCTTATGAAGGCGTTAAAGAGGATCCTAATAAAATTAAAGCCATTCAAGATTGGTCTTTAACCAAAACTATCAAAAAAATTTGTGGGTTTTTTGGTCTTACATGTTATTATCAAAATTTTATTTGCAATTATGGTAAAATTGTAGCTCCTATCATTGCCTTCACAAAAAAGGATGCTTTTCAGTGGTCTAATTTTGCTACTCAAGAATTCATGGCACTCAAGAAAGCTATGTGTAATACTCTAGTTTTAGCAACTCTAGATTTTCATAAACCATTCATTATTGAATGTGATGCTTTGGGTATAGGTACTGGAGCAGTATTAATGCAATATGGTCATCCATTGGCATTTGAAAGTAAGCAAATTTTAGGTAAAAATTTGGGGAGGTCCACATATGAGAAATAAATTTTGGCTATTCTACATGTTGTTGATAAATGGAGGCATTACTTACTCAATAGTCGCTTCATCATAAAATAGATCATAGTAGTCTTAAGCACTTTCTAGAAAAATGTTTCTCCTATCCAGAACAAAACAAGTGGATGACAAAGTTATTAGGATATGATTTCATAATTGAGTATAAGAAGGGCAAAGAAAATGTAGTAGCAGATGCATTGTCCCATAAATATGAAGATGAATTTTCTATCAATGCCATTTCGGACCTTTATTCTCAATGGATTTCTCAACTCCAAGAAGAATGGTTGATTGACATCGAAACTGCTCAAATTATTCAAGATATGAATAAAGGATCATTAAAGCATCTTTATTTTTCATATATTGACAAGGTGTTACAAAAGAATCACATTTACATTTTGCACAGTTCCACTATTTAATCCATGATCCTTGAAGAATCACATTCTTTTCCATCAGTAGGGCACTCAATATTCTTGAAATCATATCATCGGGTTAAAAAATCCTTTTATTGGAAAATATTAAAATATGATGTCAAGTCATTTGTTATCGAATGCAAAGTATGCCAACACAATAAGGGGAAAAAATTAAATCTCCAGGACTTATTCAACCCTTACCAATTGTTGACCACTAGTGGTAACACATATCAATGGATTTTATTGAAGGTATTTCCAAGTTAGAAGGTAAAACAGTGATTTTTGTAGTAGTGGATCATTTTTCCAAGTACACTCACTTCAGTGCTCTACAACACCCATATTCAGCAAGCAAAGTGGCCAAGGTATTTATTGAATCTATTTTCAAGTTACATGGAATACCCAAAACTATTGATTATGTTGCTATAGGTCATTAGTTATGAGATTATCTTCAATGCAGATTAATATTTATTTAACAAATATTTCTAGTAAGACCTTGAAGCTTCTAAGTTAATGGCACGGTATTTAATAATACCACTCCAATTTTGGGCCACTTAAACTCTTAGGACATAATTTGAGAAGTATTCTTTCATCATATGCTATTTTACAACATGCAATACAAAGTAACCTAATCTAGTTAATTGGGTATTTAATTCTCTTAAACAACTAAAACATAGAAGTTTGAAATCTAGTGAGAAAGGATTTTATAGCTATAAAAGGGTCTAATGGCTTATTGTAAAGGTTTTCATAAGGGTAACTTTTATTGGAGGATGAAATTTGTATTGCATCCATTTGTTGACATAAGTGCTTGAAGTTCAAGAGGATAGAATTAATATTTTGAAGATAACATTGGTAGGCATGTTGAAAGATTTTGTGGTTAGGGATGCGAAGTTCATTGTTGATAAGTAATGAGTTGAGAAAAAAATATTTATTGTATATAAGATCTTAGTTGTGAAATAAGAATTAATTGAATTAGAGGTATTTTAATATAAGTATTTGAAGTTGGTATATAATAAGTTAGAATTAGATGAGGTCCTCCCAGAATTATTGAAGTTAAAGGATATCTTTGGCCATAAGTGGTTTGAAATATTTGAAATATTGATGACATATTCAAACTTAGTTGGATTACATTTATAGAAGCATAATACTACTCTTGAGACCCAAGGATATTTTAGCTTAACCTTGAAATTTGAGGCTGATCCATAAGTGAATCCAATCCTTGGCATGGTTCGATATTTTTTTTAGATATTTTTTCAAAATTTCTCTTGGTTCTTATAATTAAAATTAATCCTAAATTTATCTAACTCAAGGGTTATTCTTTCCATATTTTCATGGGGAGGGTTAGGTGGGCTAGAATAAAGATTTTCATTGTCAACTAGATCAAAGGTTTGGTTTTCAAAATTAAGATAAATCTTTCTCAATTCTTCTAAAATTGAGACTAAATACTCACATTTTTAAAATATCTATTGAGACATACTCCTTTTAAGAAGCTTAATTTTTTCCATTGTTATAAATCATTAATAAGTGGTTCTAATAAAGTTAGGTTAAGTAGAGTAAATGTTTTAGTTTGAAGAAGAAAATATATTTAATATTTTGATTTGTTTATTTATTGATCATATGTTTGTTAAATGAAAAATATGAAGAAGGAATGAAATCCTTATAACACCAATTCACTATATAATAGAACCTCCCAATATACTAAACCTCTTGATAAATCATAACCTCTTGATATAACCAAACCTTTCGATATATCATACCTCTCAATATACTCTTAGGTATGTGAAAAAATAAATATTGGGTTATGTAGACATGAAAAATTGACTCATTTTCCTTAGTTTTTCTCCTAGAAAAGTAAGGTCATATTCAAGAGAATTTTTACCCTATAAAATCATCTCAATTCTTATCAAATTTTATACCATTGGATAGGGCTCGAAAAGAGCTTTCCAACGGTATATAATATGTCCAATTTTGACATTGTTTTCCTCATTTTTCATGCCAACAAACCAAAAATTCTTGACTGTTGGACAAAATCGCCCACCGATCAACAAAATCACCCGATGATCGACGGAATCGCCAAGCGATTTTGTCCCAAAATAGAATTTTGCCAAATTTGCTAAAAGACAAAATCTGGTTTAAAACGTCTTACCTGGTTTAGCCGCCGTTCGGATCAGGGAGGTTGGCGAGTAGATTGAAGGTGGCAAACATAGGAGGGATCAAAACCTCCTCCATGTTTAGCCTAACCTCCCAACTCCCTCAAACCCCTCCTTGGCCTATTTAATCTAGGCCCTTTTCCCTTTTTCCCTCCTGGTTGGCTGGTTAGACTTTGAACTCTCTTGCGGATACCTTGCATCCATTTGCTATGCAATCCCACCTCTCGACATCCCTATTTTCATTTTTTTCATTGTAGGTCTCAGTCATAATCACCCCAGATATCAGCATAATCGCCTGGCGATCGACAGAAGCAATAGGCGATTTCATCAGAAAGTAGGCGATTCTATTAGAGAACAGGTGATCCTGTCTTCAGATCAGTTGGGGGTAAGGATTCAAACCACTGTTTGCATCTCTTTCCCAATTTTCCATTTGTCTATGCATTGTACCATGTCCATTTAATTTATTGCTTAGCTTTAGATATTGCATCTTGGTGTTCACCATCATTTCAAGTAATTGCATCATAAAATCAGGATTAGAATTGCACAAATTCATGGCATAATAGGATGAATTGATCTCATATTATTCTTTTGTTGTTTTATATCCATTAAAAGCTAATTTCTGACTTGGAGTACGAGAAACTGTCATAATTTGCAAGAAACCCTATTTTTTGTCCCCTGTTTTCTATCAATTTTTCTTGCTGTAGGATTGCAACAAAATCGCCTATGATTTTGTCTGGAACAGAGGTGATTCTATCTGGAATAGAGGTGATTCTATCTGAAATAGAGGTGATTCTATCTGAAACAGAGGCGATTATGTCCTACTACAAGCCTCAGAATCTTCATCAAACATCCGGATCAAGTAAGGTTTATAATTTCTTTTAGCCCTAGTTTTAGGCATTGCATTTCTATTATGTATCCATTGTCTACTGTCTTCATTGAATCAAAATTGCATATAGATAGTTTTAGTCGCATAAAGGCCAAACCTAGGTGTATGTATGATTTGAATTAAAAAGAACTCATCTAAAACAAATCCTAAAACCTAGGCTTGGAAACTACCACAAATGTTTCTTGGTGAACCCAAAAACCAATTCATCAAAAAATCACCACAAGAAGGCACGATCAAGTGCCTCTCTTTCGAGGTGTAGATCTACTATTTTCCCATTCCCCTATGAGGCACGGATCCATCAGTCTAGAGGAAAGGAATGCAAAAATTTTAGGCCTACATTCTTTGGTGAACCCGACGTGAATAACATAGGCATTTCTTCTGATTTCAAAAACAAAAAAATATATATATATACAAGAAAAACAACAAAAAAATCATCATTTCAAATTTGTATGTTTTAGATTCAATTCTAAATTTTAGATACCAAATATTACTTTTAGAAGTACTAAAGAAACCATGAGTCTTAACTCAAATCAATATGAGCCCATCGATAATGTTGGGAAAATTCTTCCAAATACATTTGTTGATTATGACCAACCTCATCCATATTCAACATCACCTTTATCACACTTTTCTCATTTTTCATCCTTACCCCAAAAAGACAATCCCTTTTCCAATCCTCTTCATAACGATATTATCTTTTCTCCCACATATCCATATTATGCCTATCGATCCACATACAATCCTTCTCCACCATTTCAACATTCTTCTTTCAACACAACACATCCATTTCAACAAGAAAATACTTCTTCTTCCAATCCTACCATGCACTCACATCATACTTCACAATATTCCTATCATCATTCTACCCATAATAAAGAAAAAAGAGGTAATAAACCATTAAGTCCTTTTATGGCTGAATTCCTAAGCCAATTATCAAAAGCCTCTCGAAAACCTTCACCACGTAAATTTACTAAGCTCAATCAACCAATGGATATAATTCTCAAGCATTTACTTGATACAAATAGGATTGAGTTACCTCCCATAAGACAACCTGATACCACAACAGATTGTTATAAACCTGAGCTACATTGTGAATATCATAGAGTGGATGGACATATGACACAAAAATGTAGAAATTTAAGATGTGCAATTCAATATTTGATTGATGAGGGTCTTTTTACTATAAAGGAATTACAATCTACAACTGATTATAAATCTCCAATAAACAATCAAACTCCTACACAACAAATACCCATAATCAATCAAGACATGGGGATCTCCCAAGAACCCCTATTCAATTATCAACAATAGGAAACCAATCAAATATTACATCTTAATGTGTCCCATCACGATGATATCACTAATATTGTAATAGAAACTACAAATGAGCAACCTCAAGTTCAATCAACTCAATTTGATATTCAAGAGATGGATTCCTCATTTGACCAACCTTCAAAACTATCTTTGGCTCTAGAGAATGATCCAAAATGGAATGTAAGCATAGAAAGCCCATCTTTAGCATCAAAATCTCAATCTGAAATCCACTTTGATAGCCAACAACAAGTGATTAATCCTCAAGCAAAGATATCCCTTTTAGAAGTATTACAAAGTTCTCATGTTCATAGGGAAACTTTGTTCAAGATACTTAGCCAACAATTTGTTCCTCATGATATTTTCCCTAAGAACACAATTAATGGTGTAAGCCCTCTTGAGGTTAACCATATTTCATTCTATGATGAGGAGATTCCTTCCTCTACTCCACAAGAAGACTCCTCTCTTTACATTACAGGATTTATTAAAGAAACATCTATTAAAACTATCATGGTAGATAATGGCTCCTCTCTTAATTTATGCACTTATCAATTATTCCAAAAACTCGGATTAAAGGAAGAAGATCTCAATGAATCAAATGTTATTATAAAATATTTTAACAATGAAATTCAAGAAGCTCGAGGCACTATAATTCTTCCCCTTAAGAGTGGACCCAAGATCCTGGATACTTTGTTTTATGTAGCATCTTGCCCTTCACCTTACAACCTACTTCTCAGAAGTCCTTGGATTCATACGATGAGGGTTGTCCCTTCCATTCTTCATCAATGTTTGAAGTTTAAACTTGCAAATAAAATTGTTACCATACATGGTGACCCAACACCATTTGAAGAATATTTAACAATTGAAACATCAAGTTCTATACATTCTCCATTGTCACAATTACCTCCTATAAATCACTTTTCTTCATCCATACCCGATCATCCTTGTTTACCAAATAACACCCATGCATATCTTTCACATATGCTCCCTCCATATTATCAAGACTTGGAAGATAGTGATAAGAATGAAGAACCTTCTTATCCTTCTGACATTTTGTTTTGTAACATGATCAATTTTACACATAAAAGTCAAATATTTTGCTACATTGTTCTACATTATAACAAAGCTTTTGTTATCGCTACCTTTTATTCATCACCTTTTGTTCTTCATTCTCTCTTTCATTATTATTATCACATCAAGTTCTCTATTCTTTTCCTCTTTATCATTGTCATCTTCTGTCCATCACTTTTCTTCATCTACATCTCATTCTTCATCACAACAATCTCAACTATCAACCAAACAACTTCACATACACCACAACCAAAACCTCCTTTGATTTTGAAGCCACCTTAGACATGCTATACTCAAATAACCTTGTATAATGTATATAGATCATCTTGTATATACCACCAATTCCATCATTAAAAGTAAAAAAAAATAAAAATCAAATAAAACAACTAAAAAAATAAAAAGTATCAAAATCTCAAAAATATTTCAGATCATTCTGCATTGTTATTCATTGTTGTATTTCACAATTTTGAAGCTATATTTTCCTTTATTTCGGATTAATTCAGAAGTTATCTTGAACCATACACTTAATTTCACAAATTAATTATTTTGATTTTACCACTATGATTATAAATCTCTCTTGTATCGAAGATCACTATTTCACTAAATAATATTTTGAGTTTTGGGAAATGATCTTGCTACTTCTTGAACCAAGTACACTTTTACACATTAAAATGATTTGTTGCAAATTCAAAAAATGATACTACATAGTAGTCTTAGTCTCTTGAGCGAAAAGTTTCCCTTGCTATCCTATCATGCGCATGGTCTAGAATTTTTTGAGAATTGGAAAAAGGACAAGCTCACCCCTGCTCGAATAAAAATCCCTTGCTCTACAGCCAATCCGAGCAAGTATCCCAAAAAGAAAAATCAAAGAAAAGCAAAATTCAAAAATCAAAAGAAAAAGAAAGAGAAAAAAATAAAAAAGAGAACGAAAAAAGAAAAAGAAAAGCAATAAAATCCCCTTGTTCAAAACAAAATGAACAAAATCCCTACCCCTTGAAAGTGAAGAAAATAAGGGTGAATGAGCTTGAATCCCTGGAATTCTCAGTTATTCGAAAATCATGAGGTAAACCCCATAACAGGTGATTTGTGCCCAACTTGCTTGACATTGGGTAATTCCTTTTCGTGTGGTGACATGTCTGTCACATTAGCGACCTTATTTTGTACAGACCTATGTCCGCTTGTGGATTAGCTAGCTTTTGATGACTTGACTTACATAGTAGTCTGGTACGGTTTCATGCACAAAAATCATGGTTAATGAACCCTTCACTTGCACACACATTGGTTCATTCAAGTTTGCTTGCATCACTACCTTACTCAAAATTGGTAAATGAACATTACAAAGCACACACATTTGATCCTTGAGAGATTTTGTATCATTGTGTCAAATCAAGATGGATAATGAACTCACTTATCACACACTCGGTTTTTGATAAATTTGAATTTGTCTTAGAAATAAGTTAAAATATTTCTTTGAAATTTGTCGGACAACATTAGTTTATCATTACTTTCATATTAACACATTACATAGATATTTCCAAAATTTCAAAAATCTCCAAAACAACTTATTGCAAAAATAACATGTAGTTCAAAATCACTTATCATACATAGCATTCATGACTTCGCGATGATGGTATAATTCCTAGGAATTATTCTTCTCAATTTTCACACTAGGAATTCTATACCTAGTGCAAGTCATCTTTCTAATTTTTCATGCCCAAAATTAGTCCATATATTTTCATAAAAATTACATAATATTTTTGAAACATGTGACACAATGATTTATCTTACATTACTTTGCATTTTAAAAGAACAAATAATTTCATATCATCATGCATTTCATTTTGATTTTCGTGATGATGGTATAATTCCTAAGTAATTATTTCATATAATTTCACACTTAGGAATTCTATGCTTAGCGTAAATCATCCTTCAAATTTTTCATGCTTTGCTCAATCTATTTCACAAACATTTACCACATACATTATTATCAAACAAACATCACACATATTCCTATTACCACAAAAGCCTTAAGATTATTCTTAAGCATACAACCATTCTTAGCAATATCAAAAACATTCCTCACAAATAGGATTAGCTTCGAGACTTAGCGAGCTTTGAACTCCACCAACAGTCTCATAACAACACAACATCCTTTGAGGTTTATTGCTAGAATCTATCAAACATCTTGTCCCAAAACAACATCAAACATTTTTTTCTCATCATAAAGCCTTAAGATTATTCTTAAGCACACAATATTTTGGTATTAGCAATACAAAACTTCCTCATAACAGGATCCACTTCATGACTTAGTGAGCTTTGAACTCCACCAAAAGTCATATAACAACACAACATCCTTCGAGGTTCATTGCTAATCCCTCAAATCTATCATCACACAAAATCATCTTTCTCAAAACACACTTTACAAAATCATTTTCCTTTTATGTTAAGCATGATCAAAATGTTCAAAAATCAAAGCATGATTACAAGAAATTATGTAACACAACCATCATAAGAAAATGTAATAAATCATCCAATAAATCACACAAAGTCACATAAAACAAAGAAGATCAAATTTGAGTTTTCCACCAAACGTAAAATTTGGTGTAAAAACTCGAGGGGGCATCCTAGTCAGTAAATTAGTAATTATTTTTTTCTAAGACATCAATTTCACATAAACTATTCATTCTAAACCATCTACTCCATTTTTGCCCATGTCAAATCATAATCATTTCTACTCAAGTGTCTACACTTTTCTTTGATGCATTTATTGTTCATAAATACATCAAAGAGGGGGCAAAATGTAGACATGAAAAATTGACTCATTTTCCTTAGTTTTTCTCCTAGAAAAGTAAGGTCATATTCAAGAGAATTTTTACCCTATCAAATCATCTCAATTCTTATCAAATTTTATACCATTGGATAGGGCTCGAAAAGAGCTTTCCAACGGTATATAATATGTCCAATTTTGACATTGTTTTCCTCATTTTTTATGCCAACAAACCAAAAATTCTTGACCGTTGGACAAAATCGCCCACCGATCAACAAAATCACTCGACGATCGACGGAATCGCCAGGCGATTTTGTCCCAAAATAGAATTTTGCCAAATTTGCTAAAAGATAAAATCTAGTTTAAAACGTCTTACCTAGTTTAGCCATCGTTCGGATCAGGGAGGTTGGTGAGTAGATTGAAGGTGGCAAACATAGGAGGGATCAAAACCTCCTCCATGTTTAGCCTAACCTCCCAACTTCCTCAAACCCCTCCTTGGCCTATTTAATCTAGGCCCTTTTCCCTTTTTACCCCTAGCTAGTTGGTTAGACTTTGAACTCTCTTGCGGATACCTTGCATCCATTTGCTATGCAATCCCACCTCCCGACATCCCTATTTTCATTTTTGTCATTGCAGGTCTCAGTCATAATCACCCCAAATATCAACATAATCGCCTGGAGATCGATAGAAGTTATAGGTGATTTCATCAGAAAGTAGGCGATTCTGTTAGAGAATAGGTGATCTTATCTTCAGATCAGTTGGGGGCAAGGATTCAAACCATTGTTCGCATCTCTTTCCCAATTTTCCATTTGTCTATGCATTGTACCATGTCCATTTAATTTATTGCTTAGCTTTAGATATTGCATCTTGGTGTTCACCATCATTTCAAGTAATTGCATCATAAAATCAGGATTAGAATTGCACAAATTCATGGTGTAATAGGATGAATTGATCTCATATTATTCTTTTGTTGTTTTATATCCATTAAAAGCTAATTTTTGACTTGGATCACGAGAAACTGTCATAATTTGTGAGAAACTCTATTTTCTGTCCCCTATTTTCTATCAATTTTCTTGTTGTAGGATTGCAACAAAATCGCCTACAATTTTGTTTGGAACAGAGGTGATTCTGTCTGAATAGAGGTGATTCTATCTGAAATAGAGGTGATTCTATCTAAAATAGAGGTGATTCTATCCTGCTACAAGCCTCAGAATCTTCATCAAACATCCGGATCAAGTAAGGTTTATAATTTCTTTTAGCCCTAGTTTTAGGCATTGCATTTCTATTATGTATCCATTGTCTACTGTCTTCATTGAATCAAAATTGCATATAGATAGTTTTAGTCGCATAAAGGCCAAACCTAGGTGTATGTATGATTTGAATTAAAAAGAACTCATCTAAAACAAATCCTAAAACCTAGGCTCAAAAACTGCCACAAATATTTCTTGGTGAACCCAAAAACCAATTCATCAAAAAATCACCACAAGAAGGCACGATCAAGTGCCTCTCTTTCGAGGTGTAGATCTACTATTTTCCCATTCCCCTCTGAGGCATGGATCCATCAGTCTAGAGGAAAGGAATGCGAAAATTTTAGGCCTATAGGTTACAACATAATGGTACATGGAAAATTATTGATACATGAATTACAATTAATGTATATGGAATAATTTCTAATACATGAAGATAATAATAACTCCTTATAACTACCACTAACTCACCAAAAAATATTCCATGGTTAGTAAAAATACATGTGAGATCCTATATGAGTAGTTGGTAGCTCATACTTGTTATGCCGAGAGGCGTTCCTACAATGGCAGACAGGGGTGGGAGGTAAAGAGGTCATACATGTCACGCCGTAAACAATTTTTTTTTTATTATTAAAAAAGTTGACATTAACAAAGACATTTAAAATATTTAAACTAAATAGCCGACTAACCAACCATTGCAAACATTTAAAATATTTAAACTAAAACAACCGACTAACCAACCGTTGCAACTGTTTAATAAACTAGCTTAGATATAAAGGATATATATCTAAAAACGCCGAGAGATATCAATTTCGAGGCACCTATCTTGGAGATCACACCCCCAAGAAATGATATAGGTGCCTCGAGATTGATAACTCTCAGCATTTTTAGATATATATCATTTATATCTAAGCTAGTTATCTACCTAATATAGCTAAAAGGTTTATATACCAGTTGCTTAAAGAATCAATACAACCTTCAATAAAGTTAGCAATTTATTCCTTTGTCTTATTATGTGATCTATTTTTTAAATACTATTAGACTTTATTACATTATTTGATGTTAGGTAATAATTAAGAGATGAATGATGATATCACCTCATATGAGGTTGGATTCTCATATCTCCCATGAAAATGAGAGAAGGTGAAAAGATAAAGTTGAAGGTGAAACATAAATAATTTCTTGAAATAAAGAGACATATTGATATATAAAAATAAATGTTGCATGTAAGAATTGGTTGGAAAATAGTTGGTGATAATATCACATATATAGAAAAATATTTGATAAAATAATGAAGTAAATATTTGGTGAAATATTGTTGTGTTTAAATATTTTTCTTTCATAATATTTTTGTAGAGATGTTTACATTTCCCTTGCTTCTAATATGTTGTGTCAGAGCTATTAAGAGTTTGTGTGAGGAAATCTTGAGAGTTTTGAGGTTCATAGGAAGGGATAATCATTTCCATTTGACAACATGCCCTTGTAACTTGTCATGTGTAGGTCTTAGTTGAAGAAGATGTGATAGTAGCAATCCAGGGTATTGTACTCTACAATGGCTCATGAAGGAGAAGGTTTAAAAACTTAGTAGAACTCCAATAAGGCATTTAATGATATCCCAAGAAGAAAAATTGTAGGGATGTATGAAGGATGTGAGAGCAAACATGTGCAGAGTTCAAAGTTCTATAAACCAAGAATCATATGCATTTATTACATCGTCAACACATCTAGTTTAAGTCATGTTCCATTCATTATAAAACATCTATGAGTTGAAGGTTTTATTTATTTTCCCCCATATATCAATGAGTTTTACGTTATCAAATGAAAGAACATTTTCAATAATTGGAAATAAAAATTAGAGGTTTCATTATTTTGAGTTTGAAAATATTTTACTACAAACATTCTAGAGAAAAACACTTATTTGGAGTTCATAGAAAATGTTTGTTTGGAGATATAGTGCCTATTTGAAATATATTTTCCAAGGTATAGCAAAATTCGATTGGTAGGCATATAAAGGTTGTAGTTTGAATTTAAATTGGTTGGATACATGTATTGTTTTTACTGCGTAGCACTTCATATCTTGACAAAAATATTGAAGTTAAATGTAAAGTCATCCTAGTTGGTTGATAGGTGTGCATCTGGGTTAGAGTACCATGTGGAAAATCCATTAAGATATGTGCAGTCTAAGTCAAAGTGTCATGCATTCAAATGTGGTTGTGTAGTGAGTTTATTTTTGGTGCCAAGCGAATAAAGTAAATTCATTTTTTGAATCAAGATCTACAAGGTATTTTTATTAATTGATGACTTTCCTTTCATGTCATAAAATGTATAGGTAGGAAGTCAATTATTACAAGGAAAGTTAAATTTTATGAAGAAGGTGTCTTAGGATCAAATTTTATTGGGGACACATTTTGAAGGGAAAGTTTGCTATCTTAAATAATTATTATTGTAAGTATTTTTTCTATATATTTTAAATGGAGTAAGATAATTTTTTAACTATAGAAAAATATTCTGTAAAATAGAATATTATTTGATGGAAAAACATAGATCATATTATATAAGTTCATAGATGCAACAAGATTCATTTATGTGGGGAGCCACCAAAGATGGTGAATTTAATGATAAATCATCTCATGACTTGATTGAACCAAATACAAAATATGGTTTTCCATGGAAGAGAATATGGGGGAAGAAAGCAATTCCTAAAAAGAGGTCTTAAGCAATTCCTAGAAAAAGACTTGGGAGTTAGAAAGTTAATATTGGAAGGAGATTCTTTGAATAACATTAATTGTCTTTACCAAGAAGCAAAGACAAATTGGTAAATAAGTAATATTTTTCAAGATATTAGGAATGTTCTCCAAATCTTTTGTTGATGTGGAAGTAGTCCATATATATAGAGAAGGCAATAAGGTAGTAGACTTGTTATCCAATAGGGGAGAACTACGAGAGGAAGATAAAAGGTAGATATCCCCTAGGAAGATCCATCTAGATATATTCATATTAGTTCAAAAAGAGAAACTTTTGGACAATACATAGTCCTTGAGGTTTGTTTCTCCATATGGAGTGCAACAAAGGGATGATAATCTATAGAAGATGATCCCATGGATTTGCTAGTGGTTAGTCATAGGCATTTATTTTATTACATTTTTAGAGCTAGGATTCAAAGCCAAGGTTTTTCTAAGTTAGCTTCTCCACAATATTTGAAGCTAATATTTTGTAGGTTTGTTTCTCCATAGGGATTAGAGGAAAGAGATGGTCGTTTATAGAAAATGATCTTATGGATTTATCGGTGGTCATCCATAGGCAATGATTTCATTACATCTATAGAGGTAGGAATTGGAACCAAGTTTTTTGGGTTTATTTCTCTGTAGCAATTAGAGCTAGGGTTTTTTTGGGTCTACTCCATAAAAATTGGAACCAATATTTTTTGGGTTTGTTTCTCCAAAGGAATCAGAGTCAAGGTTTTTCATGGTTTATTTCTCCATACTAATTGGATCCATGGTATTTTGGATCTACTTATACTTAGGAATTGGAGCCAAGATATTATCTGGGTCTGCTTCTCCATAGGAATTGGAACCAAAATCTTTTGGGTTTATTTTTTCACAAGAATTAGAGCCAGGGTTTTTTAAGTCTACTTTACTGGAATTGGAGTTAAGGTCTTCTAGGTTTGTCTCTCCATTGGAAGTACATCTAAGGTTTTTTTGGGTCTTCTTCTCCACAAGAATTGGATCTAGAGTTTTTAGGGTTTGTTTTTCCATAGGAATTAGAGCTAAGATTTTTGGGTTTGTTTCTCCACAAGAATCAAAGCCAAGGCTTGTCTAGGTTTTTTTGGGTGAGCTAGAACTCCTTGGGGATGTGTGTTAGGAGATATTACTGGATGTTTGTTGCCTTTAGTAAAAAGTATTTTTATATCTATATTTGTACTCTTGTAAAAGGGTTTAGGCCATTTGAAAATCTTGTTTTTATCCTAATAAAAATTAATAAATAGAAGATAGTAATTTTTTAGGGAGTTAAAAGGTGTATAGGTGCATTCTTTTTTTTAGGGGGATAAATATTTAAAAAGAAATTGAAAGGTATTTTTTTTAAAGGAAAATTTTTGTTTTGAATATTTTTGTAAGGAGAAGAGTAATTGTATTTAAAAGGTGCATTTTTGATAGTGAAAGACACCTTATTTTTTTAAAACATTTTTTTTGTATTGAAAAAAATTGTATACAAAAATCAAAACATGTGCTCTACACAATTGTATAATTCAACATAAATAATGCCTTTGGATTGTGTTTACAAGTAATGCTATAGTGTTAAATTATTGTGTCTAAAGCCTAATATAGTTGCCATAACAACATCTAGGCATCAACCCTATAAATTGTCAAGGAGGAACATGGACACCTTTTTTTAATATTTTATTTTTCTATTTTTACCCCATTAATTACTATAGTTTAACATAACTATTGAAATTGATAAAATCCAAGAATATAGGGAAGTTATCCTCACGTATGAGGATTTCTCTTTAAGGAGGTATCATTGATAGGATAAATAATTTTTAATACTATCTTGATAATATTTATCGATTGTTTTCATGTACATTAAGGTCTCTCATGTATGACCATGTATATTTAGAGGACTAGGTTCTTCCACTCATAGACAAGTATATAGGAAGAGTGGGTAGATCAAAAGGTTTGGTATATATGGCTAGTGGTATATAGAAAAGGGGAACATTTTTGGGAGATATAAGGAACCTTCACCATGGTTACATAAAAAATATTTCTTATGGAATCTTCGTTGCTAAAGGGTTCAAATTTTACACCATAGAAAATAAAAATAAGAACAACACTAGTAGTAAAAAACTTTGGCATATAGTTACTAGTGACGAGACTTGTCCTGAGGAGGCTGCAACTAGGCATATATATGATGAAGGATATGCAAGGAAACTATGCTCATGATATTTGGAGTGGTTGATGAAATATAACCACATATAAGTGAAGTTGAAACATCAAAACATGCATGAGATAAACTTTGTACCAAATTTAAAGGAACGAATGAAGCTAAAATCCTTCATCTTCAATCACAACTTCATACATTAAGGGTTCAAGATGTTTATAGTATTGAATAATTTATTCAAAGCATTGTAGACTTGAAATCAAAGTTGAACACTATGGAAGAAAATGCAGAAGACAAAATATTAGTGTTAGCTATACTTAGAGCTCTTCCTAAATAATTTAGAACATTGATAACATCTCTCCAAGTATCAAATACAAGTGTGTCATTTAAATAATTGGTTAATATACTTCCACAATATAATATTAAAAATTAGTTGAGATATGAGTTGTCCAAAAATTCCCTTATCTCCATACAAAATCCTCAAAAAAATTTAAAGGGTCCTTCTACCTCTTCTTCATCACAAAATTAGTCTCAATGGATAAGGAGGTATTGTCATATGATGACTTGTGGGAATCAATTTTGAGGACCTCCTAAAGGGAAGCAATAGTCTCAAGGACAAGGAAAACATCAATAATGACAACATCAAAGAGGGAAATATTGACAAGGGTATATTGCTTAGGGTGAATTAGAACTATATTGTGAAGACAAGTGTGAAAAAATACATACGGTTCTCATGGCCAAGGAAGTATCAAAACCAAGAAATAAAGGGGATAGTAAACAAAACATGAAATCAGATAAAATTTAAAAGTGTGTGTCATCCAAAGATAGTGAAGGTGGAGAATATTCAAAACTTAGGTCTTATTTGCAATCAATTCTCAAAATTTTTGGTGAGGGGTACTTTGAAAATGGTGTGATAATCTCTATTGATGTAGTGAGAAGAATGTGCATGCAACTATTCACCTTTAAAATTCTTGAGGTGCAATATAGAAAGCAAATAGAAATAATTGAAAATTTGAATGATAAGCCCATGATGAAAGATGTTTGTTGTGACACAAGTGATCTTATTTAGAGGATATATTTTAGTTGTGATACAAGTGATTTGAGGCCCATGATGGTAGATAGTTATTTTGATACATGTGATCATGTCCAAAGGGAAGATATAACTTGTGATGCAAGTGATTTGGATATTTTTTGTGAGAGAAACACTTATAATTTTATTGGCCATGACAAAGGCCATATTATCAAAATTGTAAGTGACAATGATAGTTCAAATTGTATTGATGATATGTGGTATTTAAATGAATTTGATATTGATGATATATATCAAAATTAGGATGATTTGAAAAGCATACCAAAGGTATTGGTTCAAAAATAATAAAAAATGGGATACAATGGTATAGGTTTGGGAAGATATGGGAAAGGTGTGAAAATACCCATAATACAAGGAATAAGACCAAATAATGAAGACATTGGATATACAAGTCAAGCAGGTAGTAGTGACACTAAATTTAAAAAGAAAAAATCATATACAAAAGTTCCTAAGATGGGTTGTTGTAGTCATTATGGAAGATCAAGACATATGAAAGATATGTGTCAAAAATTGCATCCTTGTGAAATTTGTGGAGGTAATAATCACTCCAAAAGAAATTTTTGGCACAAATAAAAAGTGACTAGCAAAATATAGATGAATTATGGATGGATACATGTATTAGAATGGGATAAAGCAAAAGATATGTTGAATAGTTTTTACAAAAGATGGAGTTTGTTGAATGAGAAGGATGTAAGTTTTCCCATGAAATATTTACATGGGAAACTTGAAATAAATAATTTTAGTATTAGAAGAATATGACCCAAGAAATTCTTGGAAGGCCTAAAATGATAAGACCTACAGTGAAACATTATTTAAATATATAATTTAATGGTGATTTCCTAAAGGTGATTACCTAAAGGCAGATCTAGAGGCTGAGCTATAGGTGATGATGACCTAGAGTGATCCAGATGTGATGATGACCTAGATGTGACCTAGAGGCAGGAACCACAAGGTAAATTAGAAGTAAAGAACCCAAAGCCAATAATGACCCTTAGGAAAAGACCTAGAGGTATTGACCAAATAGGTAGACCCAGTGACTAACCAAAGAGGTAAACCTAGTGGATATTACTTAGAGACAATAGAACCAAATCCAACAAGAGCTAGAGCTAGAGGGAAATCCAAAGCTATATCTAGAGCAAAAGCTAAAGCTAGATCTAGACCAAGATCTAGAGCAATAGCTAGAGCCAAAGCATAGTTTTGGTGTACCATCCCTGGAATCATGGGGGGTAATGATATTTATACCAAATAATATAATAAGAGGGGTGCTATTATTTGTTTTTATATAAATAAGATTACTACATTATTTGATGTTATGTAATAATTAAGGGATGAAAGATGATGTACCATCATATGAGGTTGGATGCTTATATATTCCACAAAAATAAGAGAAGGTGAAAATATAAATTGAAGGTAAAACACCAAACAATATCTTAAAAAAAAGAGACATATAGATATATAAAAAGGAATATTGTATGTAAGCATTGGATGGCAAATAGTTGGATTTTATTATGAATATGTAGAAAAATATTTGATAAAATAATTTGGTGAAATATTGTTGTGTTTAATAATTTTTATTTCATAATATTGTTGTAGATATTGTTGTTTGCCTTTTCCTTGCTTCTAACAAACACAAATTGTAGACACCTAAAACACGTCATGTTGAGGAGGCTACTCATGTGGACATCTTTTCAAGCCATATGACTCATTTTGGGCCTTCCCAAGACCTAACAGTGGTTCTAACCACTCAAACAGGGACAAACAATCCTTTTTATCTTGGGTTGATATCCTCCCTAGTGGTGGCCTCACGATCGTTGGGCCCAATGACGACCATGGGTCAGGCTGCTCTGATCGAAGATGGCCTCACCTGTAACAAGCATGGGATTTTAAGCCGAATAGAATTTACTTTTAATGGCCATTCAAGAGAAAATACAGTTGCAAACAGTTGTGGGAAGCTTATTGAATGTTCTATCACCATTCTTGATCCTAACCACTTCTTGGCTTCTCAAGGAAGCTAAGATTTCCACTTAGAATCCTATAAAATGGAGTCTTGCATTCATATAAATTGAGACCAATTGCCATAATGAAGTATTGTAAAATTGCTTAACAGAGATATCAAACTCTCATAAGTGTCAAGGTGTTGTCGATATTTCACTATGAAGTTTGCATTTGCATCCATGGAGTGCATTGGAGCTTGAAGAGCAATTTCACCATTGTTCACCATCAATTCACCACCAATTCAACTCAAATACCATTATAAATCATTCTGTAGGAATGCACCAAGAACATCAATAAATTTTACGAGAATTTTGGACATCACCACGCATCGAGCTCAAAGAAATGAGTCTTTGTTTGGTAGTCATTATTCTCGATAGCGACCCGTAGGTACCATCACCAAACCTGAGGATGGCTAGCAAATCCTACCATTCTGATAACTGATGGCCTTGATGTGATGTGTTATTTTCTCTATATTATAATTTAGATTAGTTTTATTAGCTTTTAATTTTGTTTCTAACCTTGTTTAACACATTTTCATTCAATATTTCATGCATTTCTTTACTGCTTTACACATTTCCTTTCCATTTTACATTATCTTAAAATAGGCCTCATCTTGAGAGGCTTTAAATTTTCTATTGATGCTTTTTAGGTGCTTATATGTGTAGGTTACGGGTATTATTAGGAGCATATCATCATCAAGATCATCCTTCTTTGCATCATCAAGTGGAGGTTGCTAGGAAAACCCTCCATTATCAATTTAGGAGATTACAAGAGATCTTTGGAGAACACCTATTGTTGAAATCTTGATGTAATTTTGTATCAATTTGGTGAATCCCTAAGAGGGATCTATTGTAACCCTTTGTAAAGACATTTCTTGAATATTAATGAGAAAAGCACTCTTGTTTCTTTATTTTCTTGTCATGATGGTTACATGAATTTACATTTATCAAGTTGATTACATTTTACATTATGTAGGTTGTTAGATATTTTGTCAATTATATACAAATAACTTCTTCTTCATAATTGTAAAATATCCCTAATTAGCCTTTTCTAGATTAGGTTTGCTTCCTACAAGTTAAGATAATTGAGTGTTATTTATGTCAATTTCACCAAAAATATAGACAAAAAATTTTAGGCAGGTTAATAAATCTACGAGGATATTGTTGCTATAATCATGGTGTCACACTTCAATTAGATTAGATAACATAGATGACATCACTATGTTGTATTTAATTTATTTGGAACACTATTAAGTTCATTTATATTATAGTAATCTATATTTTAGTATTAAAGCTAAAAATAATTACAATATCCAATTTTAATATTATAAAATAAACTAACCTTGTTGATTTTGACTAATTTAACCAAGTTTGCAAGCTAAGGTTGAGATTAACTAATGAACAAATAGGATTAAGGCTTCGATTATGCTATTTAAATTTGATGAAAATGGACATGTAAGCGCTACAGTGGTCCTAATTAGGCAAATATATATTTATAATAGAAGTGTTAGGAAAAATCCATACTAAAGCTAAAAATAATTAAAAAAGTAAAGATTAAAAATTAAACATAACTTTTTTTATATTGGCTAGTTGAACAAAGTATGCAAGCTAAGGTTGAGATTAACTAATTAGTAGCTAGGATTAAGATTTAGGTTATGTTTTATTTTTTATTTATCTATAAAAATATGTACCTAAGAGCTAATATAATCCTAAGTAGGAAAATATACCAATCTAATAGAAGTGTCAAGGATAATTAGTGCTACTATAAGCACTATGATATCATCAAAAATGTTATATAATAAGGATACTAATTATAATGTCAATTTGTTTGATTTTCTAATATATAATAAATAATAAAATGATCTACAATAATACAAAGCTAAATAAAATGAAAGTTTAAAATCTTCTAATGTTTATGTTAAGTGATTTCTATATTTGTTAGAAAATTAATTAATGACAAAAGGATGATGAGCAAGAAATAATTACACCTAACTTTATATGTTTAAAGATGTTTTTGAAGTCTAAGTAACTACCTCATAGTTTAATATTTACTTTGGGGAGATATGCACATAGGACTTAGAAAATAGGGTTAGTCATTTAAGGATCTACCTTATTTAGGCCTTGGGTTCATTTAAGTTTGGATAATGGAACGAAAGAATGGGAAGGAATAGAAGTTATATTTGCATTTACTTATTTGATAATAAATATTTAAATGCTATTTTTTATTATTCTTTCAAAGACCTTGGTAGATGGGATGTTTGACTTAGATTTTGATCCTATAAAATGAAAATACATATAATACCAACAGATTAATATAAGCAATACGTTAGAAAAAGCAATAGATTTTAATATAACAAATTAACCATCATATATCTTGAAACAAATTACTAAATTAGAACTAAATATCTTAGATTAATAATGCCAATGGGTCTTTGGTTCAAACTATTGGAAGAAATAGTTGATGTAGCCCATACCAAGGTTCAAATATCGGTGGCACCAAATAGCTCAATGTGACTAAGTTGATCTAAAAGGGAAAGGACAACCCTTTGAAAACCCTACTCAAAAAAAAAAAAATTAGATTAATAATAGATAATGTGTGTATGAAGGGACTAGGATCCCTTATAAAAACCTGTATAAATTCATTGAAAAATAATATTTTAACTTATAAAAAAATATATAATGTGAGCAAGCCATTAAGTAGATGTTGCAAGCATAAACCCTATCAAATAACAATGCTATAGAATCTACTATAATGCTAATAAAAGCATTGACAAATATTGATGCTATTGTTTGTATTAGAATTTTTTATTAATAGAGAATACTAAATTATTTGGTATTGATTAAATAAATAAATTAGACAACTATCAAAGATAAATTCTAATTTGTAATAGATATTAAGTTAACTTGACTACTAAAGAGATATTAATAAAATGAGGATTTAAATTTGGTTAATGTGAATATGAATTGTGCTATGCTGGATTAAGTGTACTTGAATAGTTTGTTAATCTTGTAATTTATTGTAATGATTTAAATATGGTTTATTTTTTAACTAAGTGTATATTAAAAATAAAATAATATTATGAAAAGGATATAGAAAAGAAGTGGAAATGATATATGGCACAATTGGATTAGTCATAGTGCTTACAAAAGAATTATTATAGGGTGACACTATTAACTACTACAATCAGGATAGAAGATCAAAGCTAGAACCATACATAATAATGCAAAATATTGTGAAACAAGATAACAATACTATATAAGGGCAACCACCTTAAATGGAATGTGACTATTAGTAAGATGGATAGGACAAGAAATTGGCAACCTCCTCCTAAGGATTTTGGGAAAGTCAATACTGATGGAGCCTCTAGAGGGAACCCTGGAAAAACCAATGTGGGAGGAATTGGTAGACTTTTAGATGGCTCCCTGGTTTTTACTTTTCCTGAGAATTTGGGTATTCTTTCTAATAACCTTCCTGAGGGGTATGGTATCCTTAGAGGCCTTCAAGAGGCTAATAAGGTTGGATGGAAAAAGGTGTTAGTTGAGTCTGACTCTCAACTTATGATTAATCTCTTGAAGACTCCTAAGAATCATAAGGTGGATTGGAGAATAAAAAGAATTATTGAGAAGATTCAATTAATCCAGATGGGATTTTTGAAAGTTGATTACAATCATGTGGTCAAAGATCAAAACAAGAGTGTTGATGCTTTAGCTAATTGGGCTTTGGACAAATGTGATCTTACTTGTTATGGCCACCCTCCTAGATGGTGGGCTTTTCAAATTAGGGAAGCTCTTATTTTTATCATTTCTTTGGATGGCTCCAGTTCTGAAGGTACCTAGTTTTTTTTTTTTTTTTTCACTTCTCTTTGGTTCATTCAGTTTTTTTTAGTTCCCTAGATCATTCTATTATTTCTTTTGTTTCCTCTGTTGATTCTTGCCTTAATAGTCTTCTAGTCTAGATAGGTCATTGTTATGTTCAATTTTTTTTTCTTTTTTCTTTTTTCTTTTTTTGTTTAGTTTTTTAAGGTGGGTGGGTTCTTTTGTTTTGTTTTTTTTTTATGTTCTTTGTGTTGTTTTTTGTTGTTCTTGTGTTTTTTTTGTTTTGTGTTTTTTTTTTTTAATGTTTTTTGTTATTGTTCTTGTGTTTTTTTTTTCTTGTTCTTGGGTTTCTCTTTGTTTGTGTTAATTCATGTTTTTATGTGTGAGTGTTTTCTATGTTTTTTGTTTTTGTTTATTGTTTGTTGTTGGTTGTTTTTTATTTTTATTTTTATTTTATTTTTTAATTTTTTAGGTTTTGGTTGTGTTTATTTTTCATTTTTTTTTTTTGGGTTATGTCTTTGTAGTGTTCTGTTGTTTTTGTCTTGTTTGTGTTTTTCTATGTGGTTCGTGTTGTGGTTTATTTTATCTTATTGTGTGTGTTTGGTTGTGCTTTTATTTTTGACACACTCAAGGAGCATGTTTTTTATTTTATTTTATTATTTTTGTTGTTATTTACTTATTTATTTACTTATTTTTAAATTGGTTTTGTGTGTTTGTTTGCTCCTTGAGTATGTCAAATGTGGTAGGCCAGGTCCGAGTCCTCGGCATTTTTTGCGGAATGGATACCCCTGCCTCCTTGGGTCTTATCCGAAAGTGGCATCCCTTTTGGGATGTTTTCCACAAAAAAAAAAATTATAACGATACTATAAAAGATATCCTATACTAATGTGCACATAAATTAGACAAAGATTGATAATTTCAAAGATAAACAAGCTAATCTAAAAAATATAATGAGAAAATAATCCATGGCAACAAGTTACTATAAATTAGACTATAAAATTAAAATCATAAGGAAGAGAGAGTTTAGGATGCTCATCCAAGGTGATATTCCATAAGAAATTTTTCATAAGCCCTCCACATAACACCTTGTTTATTTCCTCATTATTTAATAATACTATATCACCAAACTTACTATTTTTTTTTATTTGTGGAAAATATCCCAAAAGGGATGCCACTTTCGGGTAAGACCCAAGGAGGCAGGGGTATCCATTCCGTCGACAAAACTTACTATTTATGAATTCAAGGATAGGATGTATTGCCTTATAGTTAAGGGATTGGGATGATAAAGTTGCTAAGCTACATGGATTAGAATATTTCCATGTTGGAAAGATTGCTTGGAGAGGATGAGGTAAGAAGGGAAATGAGGCATGCTTTCATATTGAAATTTCTTTAAGAGTTGGGGGATATGACTATGCTTAGAAGTATCCATTGGAGAAAATATGAAGAGGTTGAGAATATGTTTGAGTAATTTGGTGAAAGGTGGTCTATGGAAGTCAATTACATGTATTTTATTTTATTTCCATTTATTTTAATAACATCATTCATCATAAGTTCCATGAAACTATCAATATAATAGTTCTAATGTAAAAAAACCTTACTTGGTAGGATGATGAGCTATCATGGCACAAAATTGATTTTTTTTTTAATTCTTAGCAATTGCACCAATCATGTTGCAATAACACCATATCACTATTTTTTGAGAACCAACACTTTTTCTAGAGGATGATAAAGGTTATTATATTTGATCAAAATTGTTTAAATTTGAGTTTTTTATATCAATATAAGTTAAGTTCTAGACTAAAAATGTATTTATAGGTGTTTAGTTAGTGTCTAATTTGTATCTTAGTCAACACATGCACCATAGGTTTAGATTAAATATTTGATTCAACATGATTTTGATTATTTTATAATGATAGATAACATAGGTATTTTAAGACTCAATGGGATTAATTTTAGGTGTTTATAGATTCCTTATCCCAATACATAACCCAAATTTTACTCACCTAACTACCCTTTGTAATATATTATGGTTACCAATATGTCGATGAATACATGATGAATTTTATTCATATATAAATATTGGATCTATGCCAAATTTTATGCCACAATCAAATCCTTAATATTTTTCAAAGGACCACCTTTATAATGGTTTGTGATTCCACCCCAAGTATTATATTCAATCTTTCATGCAATAAGTAGACCTCATCACTAAAGTGTTTTATACTAACAATCCATAACAATGCCTTATGAAAATTTATTATTTTCAAGTAACAAAATGATAAGAGCATTGATGCCTTCATTATAAGATGAAAGTACCTAGGTTACCAAGCCAGGTATAATGTTTATTATGTAATCCTTAGGGAAATTTTTATCGAAGTCCTTCATCCATATATTCAAAAATGCATTAAGAGATAATTCAAATTGAGTACCTTGTAAGGCACTATAAACCATGCTCAAACCTTGAGACACTTAGAAGAGGAAAAAAATTCCAAGTAATATACAAAGCTAAGAATCCTAATAAAGGGGATATGGGGGACAAATATTTTTAATATTCATTTGCTTCATAATGCTACTATCACCTATACCAATAAAAAATAAGAGTTCATTCCTATATTTATCATGAAAAATTCCCCAACAAGAGCAAAGAGCACAATAAAAATGAGCTTTGGTCCTATATATGGGTTTATATACTTACCATATATCAAATAAAATAACCTATAACTAAAAATGAACATAATCAATAGACGTTGATGGCAATCATAGACTAAAATGACATAAAGATGATGGCTTTTGTTTTTAGCATTGTGTACCTGGAAATGACCATACTACTTTACATCAACTTAAAAATTTCTTAAATGACCTTATCTTTGGTCCCAAATTTCATTTGTATATTATGCAATAACAAGATAAATAAGCTTATGATACCATGACAACCAAAAATTGTTCTACTCACAAAATAACTAAGCCTCAAGAAGAGCAACCTCAAGGTAACCAAGAGATCTCTACAAACTATATTGAGAATGGAAACTTATATGAGTCATGCAATAAAGTATTTAGATTTTATGTCCTTTATCTCATAGATAGAAAATAATACTAGTACCTTGATGCTAATGCCATCATTGGAGGTGGTCCATAATATTGCAAGTTCCATCCTAAAAAACACAATGCTAAGGATGCCAATGCTAATAAATATCTAGCCAAGAATAGAGCCTTAAAAATTCTAAAACTGGTACTAGCCAAGGTTTTCTACCCAATCAATCTATACAAGCTCAATATTCATAAGATAAAAATGCTACTCAATCCAACCATATCAATATTATTCCTATGTTCAAGATTCTAAGTTTACCACTTCCAACCAAAATTTGTATAAGAATTCTAGGACCATCAATGACAAAGACCATAAATTTAAGCCACTTTTTAAAGTCACCTAATGGGACATGATCAAATAATTGTCTTATAATATTGTTAAGATAACTTGGTTATATCTCTTGAGAACATCTCCTTTTAGTAGAAAAGTCATGATAAGACTCTTGACCAAAATGGATTTCCCACATCCAACATAAGAGGGGTAAGTCCTAATGGTTTTAGCCTTTGTTCAAGAACAAGAGAAGGCCTTTGCTATTCATGTAATTGAGATTGATATCTAAATATACTAATTAAGATTTTATTTTTTCCTTCCAATCAAATATATAATACCTACTTAGGACTTATACTAAAGGGAAGATCCTCCACTATCTTAAATTGAAAACATCTCATATTAGAGTCAAGAAAGACTTCATTAACAAGGGGAAAGTGGCATGCATTATCCCATTCTATTTCATTAAAGATATTGGGTATTCTCAAAATTAATTTAAGCCTACTCATGCTAGTTTCCATGGTTATAATTCATCACTTTATTTTCCTATTGGTTGCATATGGTTACCTATCATGTGTGGAACAAAGAATATTTGGGTCAAAATTCTATCTTTTGATGGGAAACTTCATATGCTATTATTTTAGGATACCCTTAGATATATAATTATATATAGCATTTATTTTGCATGCAAAATGATCAAATTGACTTACCAAAATCATGTTATCACTATTAGAGGAGATTCTAACCGATGGGGATCCATCACTGTTAGCTTTTGAAGTTTCAATACTTAATATAAATCACCACATGAAAATAATCACAAGATCTAATATAATGAAGTTGCAATATAATGAATCAAATAATTAATTAAAATGTTATATTAAATAGAATATCTGATTAGAATACTCACGTAAACATGCTCACAATATTGCACATGAAAATAATTAAAATAATATTGAAAAAAAGTCTACTAATGCAACCATAAAGCTTTGCACGTTTGATTCACCTTCCATGATATTACAATGCTTTGTCATAGATATATAATTGTATGCCTCTTCATATGCTGCACTCTTGACCTTCACTCTTATTAATAATTTCATTTTCCTATTATAAGGACACGTGCACATTTACATATTATGCACTTGTGTACATTTACACTCATAACACTTGCACACATATTTACATGACACGTGCATTTACTGCACATTATTACATTACATAGACTATTCACTCACTAATATAGGACACAAACCTAATCTAATATTTACAATAATGTACCAAGGTGGTACATTGTCATGTACCATATAATGTAATATTCTCTAACACCCCATGTATTACATTATTTTTTTATTTAAGACTTTAGTGTTCAATATGATCTTCGTCCTAATCCTAGAGCCTGTACTATCCTTTCTTGTTTTCTTCAGTTTGTTGCCTTTCTATATTCTGATCAAGTGAATGATTAGTATCTTTCAAAAAATCATCTTCATAAATTACTAATTTTTTTGAAAGAGCTTTGAATTCATTTTCTTCAGTAGTTTCTTCTAGTTCTTGAATTTCTTGAGCTAGATGACCCTTTTGATTTCCTTCTCTATATTGTAGTTGAGGTTGATTATATTGATACTAATAAGGGTATTGACATTGAAATTGTTGCTGATGTGGATGGTATTGAGTTTGATATTGCCTTGGTTGTATTGGCCTATTTGTTTGACCACTTTGATTTATCTGATTTCCTTGAGACTGATTCCTTGGATTATATCTACAAAAATTTGTATTATGATTCCTTCTTCTACATATTTGACAATATCTATTACTCTTATTAAACCTATCTCTTGAAGTTGAAGTAACATTTCCTTTTGTGTTATCTTTTGATACTAAGGCATTGTTAGTCATTTCATCTTTGACTAAATTCTCTACCTCATACTCTTGTAGAATATTGACTAACTCATCAAATGAAGTATCTTTACTTAGAATTTGCAAAGATGTAACTAGGTGCTTGTATTTTTTGGAAGAGCTCTCAAGATCACTTGAACAAGAAATTTGTCCTCTATCATTTCTCCTAAGGTTAATAGTTTTGCTTTTATGTTTTTCACTCTTCTTAAAAATAATTCAATGCTTTCACCACTATTAACTTTTAAAGAATGCAACTGAGTTTGAAGATTCAAAATAGTAGCTTTGTTATTTCCTTCAAATATCTTGGCTAAAGTATTCCAATCTTCTATAGAGGTCAATGCTATATCTCATATGTAATTGCAAATGTTATTATCATGAGGGATTTTTCTTCTTCTTCTTCATATTTTTGGATTTCTCTATCACCTTCAACAGGTTTAGTTTTTGTTCCTCTAACAATGTCCCAAAGTTTTTCTACTATTAAAATGGATTTCACTTTATTTTTCCATGAAGCATAATTAGGACCTTTGAGAAGTTGAGACTTTGAAAGAAATAATTTGTTGGTTGACATGGTGGCACTCATATAACCTTTGAAGTTGACTACCTTATGCCTCCCTAGGTTTTGAACGATAAATTATTTCTAAGTTTCTAAATTTTCAAAAATCTATGATGTTGAATTCCTTGTCTCCCTAATTAATTTTTTTTTTTGAATTTACATGGTGGAATCGGTAGCCGCCATGAATCCGGGCAGGCTATCCAGATTTTATGGCTGTCATAGTATTCTGCATTGTCTGCCCCAGGATCCGCCACACAGATCTTTGCACAGTCCGCCCCTATAACTACCATGCCACAATAATTTTAAACCTTTTACGCCACTGAAAGCACTAGGAAAGGGACAAGCATTCAGTCCGACGAGGCCCGATATTTGAACCTTGGTCCTCTGCCCCCCTTATGGGGTTTGGATGAACCAAATGGTCTACACCTCAGACCTATGTCTCGCTAATTAATTAGAAACTAGAAAATAAAAATTTTGCAAATTTAATATTCCTAAATTTAAAGTAGACTTCCTTATCTATCCAAAATTAAATAATTTGTAAAAAATTTAAGCTTTTGTATTTCACGAAAATATTAAAAAATATATCGTAATTTTTTTTAATAAAACTTCTCAAATAACTTTAATAAAATCTATGTCCGAGGTGTAGACCAACTGGTTCATCCAAACCCCATAAGGGGGGCGGAGGTCCAAGGTTCAAATCTCGGGCCTCGTCGGACTGAACGCTTGTCCCTTTCCTCGTGCTTTCAATGACATAAAAGGTTTAAAATGATTGTGGCATGGTGGTTATAGGTGCAGATTGCACGAAGATCTGTGTGGCAACTTCTGGGGCGGACAACGCAGAATACTATGGTGGCCATAAAAAAAAAGTCGGACAGACTGCCCGGATTCGTGGTGGCTACCGATTCCACCATGTAAATTCAAAAAAAAAAAAAAAACTTTAATAAAATATTATAGCTACTTATCACTCCAAAAATAATCAAAAACTTAATTAATGCAATACTAAACCTTATCACTCCTAATTAATCTCAATAATAACCTAATAAAATTATTAGTAAAAAATAAACCTAATAAAATCAATTATTCTTTATCTCTCATTTTATCCTTAAGTAAAAAAAATTAGATTTCAAAATTAATAAGCTTTGAAACATTAGAATATACATACACACACTAACTTCTTGCACTTGGTGCTCTTTGTTTGCTGACTGAGGGTATTTCAATGATGCTTGAAAGATGATGATTTTGATGCTATTGTAACATCATTAAAATAGTGCTCTAGTTTGAAATGATTTGCATGCTCATGAGTGTTCCAATGTACCCAACATGGTACTTAAATATCTAGGGTTTCTTTGACCTAGGGTATTTAAAAATATTAATCACCTAATGTGTCATTCAACAATGAAGTTATTAAGATGATAATGGTTAGACTAAAATTTTTGAACCTTTGGAATTGCAAATCCCTTTGGCCTTTCAATCACTTTGGTGCTTGGTTATCCAAAATGATTATGCCCTTTCCTCTTACATTTCATTTCAACCTTCCTTAGCAACATACTGCACAAATATTTTCAACTTGGTTTGAATGGATATGGTGCCTAGAATTCTAAACACTCCAATTTTCTTTACCTTGAACTAGAAATTTATGTTTCCTAGCACTTTCGTTGCTCATCACTTGTAATACTTGGATCTTCAGGTGCTCTCGATGCTCTCTTGATTCTTGGTGCTTCCAATGCTTGTGGTACTTTAGATACTTGGTGCTTCCATAACTTGCGATGCTTTAGATGCTTGGGACTCTCAACTGTCATGATGTTTGGCACTCTTGTGGAACTTGAGGGGCTTGTGGTGCTTTGCTTTCACTTTTCACTTTGACTCACATTCAACTTCTTGTCCTTAGCTCCTTGTTGTTTGGATCAAGTTTTGCATTGTTCTTGGATTTTTTCTTAGCTACGGTTCTGCATTGTGATCTATGTTGGAATTAGAGCTACCTTGGTTATATGTAACCCAACTTGATATTGCACTTTTCTTAATGCACATATTTTTCTTCTTTACAAAATCTTTTAACAATTTATTCTATCTGTGATTTGGTTTTAGATGGCAATGGGACTACCTTGAACTTCAACTTGTACCTAAAACCTAAATCTTAATCATTGCACTATCCTTACTTTAATGTTAATGTTGTTGAGTATCTCTTAACACTTTGGCTCTACTATCTTCTTCTCTTTCTTTAATACTTAAAGTTTTCTTGATCACTATGAATAGAGCTACTATGGTGATCCTTACATATGGAACTTATATAGCATTTCTTTTGCTTATAAAAGATCTATAAATACCGACTTACACTCTTTGAACTTATTTTATTGCTTTATTTAAACTTGTAGTCCTGAGTTTTTTAAACTTTCAATCCTGCATCCTTCAAACTTTAGCAAGATGCTTGCCTTCCAAAAATAATATTTATTGCTATCCATCTAGACTTTTATGATGCTTTGCTTTCGTCTCTTTCTTGACTGAATATGTTGCCTTTAAGTCTTCTTGCTTGTTTTATATATCTATAGAACAAGCCTAGATTAATGGTATCTTATCTTTCTAAGGACCACTAATTCTTTTATCAAGGACCTATTTCAAAGGGTCACTTTAATCTGCCTTATGGGCTTGTCATCGAATGGCAATTATTTTCCCAAATTTAGTGTAAGTACTCTTGTTGGAACTCTTCTAATGATTCTCCTTTCTCTGCTTTCAATGGGACCTTTTATAATAGTGTTGGAAATTTGAGTTATTTTATGTTTTCATTGATGTCACATGGATCACATTGAGTTTTGGTGGCCAAATGATATTTTAGAAAGCATGGATAAATACAGGATTTTTGTGAAAACCAAGGTAGGAAAAATAAAAGGTTTTATTTAAAACCATGTATGGCATATTTGAATTGGGTTTTTCTTAAAACCCAAGTTGGCCTTTTGTTTCATCGAAAAAGGTGCCCCAATGATGGAGATATTTAATTTTTAATATTTAGTTTAAATTTTAATTATTTAAAATTAAAATTAAAATTTAAAATTAAATATGCAAAATTTCCGCCAACGTCATCAAAAATAATAAGGAGGCTATATAAAGGGGATACCTAAGGTTCATAAAATGAATTGAGCTTGTGAATTAATCATTGGAAAAATAATCCAAATAAGAGCTCGTGCGAAATCCTTTGGAAAGCGGAAGCAACGAATAAGACAAAGTGAGGTCAAGACAAAAGGCATAGTGGGCAGCGTGATGCATTGGCAATTGGCTTTTGGCTAAGGCATGGGGTAGATGAAACATCAAGGTTTCGAATCCCATTGACTGTGTTCAGAAAGCATTGTAAGAAAAGCACTCGAAGTGCTTTTGATTTGCGGAAAGGCTAGCTTGTGTGGCTAGCTTGTGTGGCAACCTTAGCCACGGCTAAGGCACTCATGGTGTGCACAAGTCGGGGGTTTGAATCCCCTTGAGGGAGGTAAATACGTTTTTGCTTTAATTAATTATGTTAAGCCCTAAGTTGGAGTTATAAGGTGGTTAGGAATAATTAAAGTTTTTAATTAAACTTTGTTTTTATAAGGGCTATGATTATTATTTCAAAGGTGGATGAGTTGTTGATTTAATTTGATGTTCATGAAATTGAGAATTAAGATTTAGGAGAAATAAGGAGTTGTTATAAAATAATTTCTGAGATATTTATTGATTATTATTTTGATAAGGGTTTTTATTAAAAAAGGGACTTTGGTGGATGTGTTTATTAAGTTGGAGTAAAAAGGTGTAAATTGAGTTATGCTTTATCTTGTGATTATTATTTGAAGTCCACTAACCCTTATTGATATTGGAAAGGAAATTTGTGTTTAGTGTGGCAGATTTTGTGGACAACTTCTTGGCATCAAAAAGGTATGGGCACATTCTCCTATTGATTGTTTATGGTGGTTGATTTCTGAAATATCATTGGAGTGAAAAGGATTGATTGGGGTTTCCTTTTCAAAAGTGGTTGGATGAATGCTTCAAGATTTTATGGTTTGAGAGTTATGATTAAAACCTTATTTTATAAGCATTGTTGTTGAAGCCATTAGTTGTGTGAAAAACCTAAGTTAGGGTTTGAGAAGAACATGAGTATCATTGTTATGTGAAGAATATTTTATAAGCATTATTTTTTAAGCCCATTGGTTGTGCAAAGAACTTGAACTTGAGTTAGAGAAAAATATGAGTATCATTGTTATGTGAGATTTATTGTTGAACATTGTTGGAAATATTTGATTTGGTTCATACATGCTTGGACTAGGGTTTTGTGAGAAAGAGTTGTCCCTTGTGGTTATTGGTTGAGTTGAGTTGATTGAGCCTAGTCAAGTGATTGTGTGGTGATTGTTCAAGTCCAATGAAACAAACTATTCTATAATTATGATTTGAGTTGAGATTGAGCTTAGAATATATTGAGTCTCTAACAATTCTCTTTATGCTTCTATGAGTTGACTTGATTTGATTTGAGATTAATTTGAGTTGATTTGAGTTGAAATCATTGTGGATCATTGTTGTTATCCATTGAAGAGTACATTGCCATTCATTGTTGAGTTCATAATTGAGCCTTGTCTTTAGTAGATTTGTGGATGAGATTTAAGTGCTACTTGAGCATGATTGATTGAGCCTTTGAGAAGGCCTTTGGGATAGATTTTTGGACAAATTTGTGGCAGTTTGAACATGATTGATTGAGCCTTTGAGAATACCTTTGGGATAGATTTGTGGCAGTTTGTGCATGATTGATTGAGCCTTTGAGAAGGCCTTTATGGATAATTTTGGGACAGATTTGTGGATGATATTTGAGTGCTACTTGAGCATGATTGATTGAGCCTTTGAGAAGGCCTTTGGGATAGATTTTTGGATATATTTGTGGCATTTTTATCATGATTGATTGAGCATTTGATAAGTCCTTTGGGATAGATTTTTGGATAGATTTGTGGTATTTTGTGCATGATTTATTGAGCCTTTGAGAAGGCCTTTGTGGATAGTTTTGTGATAAATTTATGGTCATATTTGTAGATAGATTTAGGACAAATTTTGATGAGGTTTTGAGTGAGCCTATTGAGTAGAGTTGAGAAAGTTCTTGGTGAGCTTGCTAGAGCAGTTTTGGACAAGTTCTTGGTGAGCTTGTTGAGCAGATTTGGACAAGTTCTTAGTGAGCTTGTTGGAGCAGATTTGAGCAAGTTCTTGGTGAGCTTGCTAGAGCAGATTTGGACAAGTTCTTAGTGAGCTTATTGGAGCATATTTGAGCAAGTTCTTGGTGAGCTTGCTAGAGCAAATTTGGACAAGTTATTAGTGAGCTTGTTGGAGCATATTTGAGCAAGTTCTTGGTGATCTTGCTAGAGCATATTTGGACAAGTTCTTAGTGAGCTTGTTGGAGCAGATTTGAGCAAGTTTTGTGTGAGCTTGTTGAGAATTTTTGGACAAGTTCTATGTGAGCTTGTTATGCATATTTGGACAAGTTCTGTGTGAGCTTGTTATTGCCTAGCTTTGAGCAGGTCAAAGAAATTTGGACAAGTTCTATGTGAGCTTGTTGAGAAGTTTTGGATAAGTTCTATGTGAGCTTGTTATGAAGATCTGGACAAGTTCTGTGTGAGCTTATTATTGCCTAGTTTTGAGCAGATCAAAGAAATATTTGTATTGGATAAGGATCCTTATTTCTATGTGAAATATTATAAGGATATTATCTTGTGGAGTACCCCACATTGGGGGAACCACGTTAAATATTGTGTCTCAATTGTGTGTGGTGACTTGTGCTCTTGATTACTATTTTTATTTGAGTTATTAATGCACACTACTATATTTGGTGTTGTAATTAAGGACATTAATTGATATTGATTTGAAAAGAAAGTAAAAAGTGGTCTTATATTGTTCACCCTCCTTATAAGTATAAGCTTGTGTTCTTCAATTGGTATCAGAGCGGGTTCCTTCGAAAAAACTATCAAATTGAGGGTAGATTCTATAAGAACACAGATGGCTTCATAGAATGTATTATCTATAAATAAGGCTACACTATTTGATGGTAACAATTATGCTTTCTGGAGCATGAGGATGAAGAACTACTTGATATCACAAGGATATGAGGTATGAAAAATGGTTGAAAAAGAGTATAGGGTTGAAGGTGATCCCGAGGTAGATAAGACTATCAGGAAATTGATTGAGATTAATGCAAGAGCAATGAATTGTATTTTGAGTGGGCAATGAGAGACATGTTTTGTAAAGGTTATGTTATGTAATTTAGCTAATGAGATATGGACCAAGTTGCAAAATACTTATGAAGGAGATTCCAAGGTAAAGCTAGCAAAACTACAAACTCATAGAAAAATATTTAAGGAATTGAAAATGGAAGATCCTGAAGATATTGCAAAGTTTTTATTTCGAGTTGATGAGATTACTAACACCATGAGAGATCTAGGATTTGAATGAAAGAATCAAAAGTTACTCAAAAGGTTTTGAGATCACTTCCCATGAAATATGATGCAAAGGTTTCAGCAATAGAAGAAACAATGGATATCAACAAGCTAACAATGGAAGAATTGCAAGGAAATCTCATAGCTTATGAGATGAGGGTAAGTAAGCATCAGGTTCCAATAAAAGAGATTGCATTCAAGGCTTCAGAAAAAGAGAAAGGGAAAGTTTTAGAAACAATTAGAGGTTCAGATAATGATGAGGAATCTAACTTCATCAAAAGGAATAAGGACTCAAGGAATTTTAGGGATATAAGGAAAGTCAAATGCTACAAGTGTGGTGATCTTGGTCACTATGCATACAAGTGTCCACAAAAATAAAATAGTGATGATGAAAAATAGGGTCATAGAATAAAAGAATATGGAAAGCATAAACATGAAAAATATGTCAGATACAAGCAAAACAAGTATGAGAAGAAGAAAAATTTTCGTAAGGAAAAGAAATCTTACTACATTGTAGAAGCAAGTTATAGCTCAGATCATAGTGATAGAGATAAATCAAATGATGAAAAGGAAGAACATATATTCCTAGGAATAGAAGGTGAAAGAAAACAGTGCTTTGTGTGTGGTTAAAGAGATCACAGATCAGGATATTGCAATGGTTTCAGTGATAGTGAAGATGAAATGACACATTAAGGAAATAAGCATGGTCAAATAAATTTTGAGAGTTTGTTTGCTATAGAAGATTTTAATAGTATCAGCGACAATGAAGATAAAAAAGTCTCACTTTTGGTAATAGAAAAAGAAGAGGATGATCCAAGAAAACAAAAATCATAATTCAAAAGGCTAAAAGAAGAATATAGGAATTTTGAAAACAAGATTTGAATAGATGTCAAAATCAGAGAAGAACTAATATAGAAAATTAGTAATCTTAGAGAAGAGCTTCAAAATGCAAAAAGAATAGAAGAAAGGATGAATGAAGAACTAAGGGTAATAACGACAAGACATAACACATTAGATGAAAATGTTCAAAAAGGAGTGGAAACTTATTTTAAAGTTGTATCATATTTCCAAGAAAAGTCACACTCAAAAGGAAAGGAAGTTCTAAAATATGACAACAAGGAAGCACCTAAGTGTTATGAAGAAATTTCCAAAGTTCCTATAGCTCCAAAAATTTAGTCTAGTTCTTGTTTTGAGATAGGTGAATCAAGTTCAAAAGGAAAATAAATACTTTAAGAGAAAAGCAAGGAAGAAACTAAGGAAGAGGATTTAGATACTACAAAGAAGGTTCAAGGATGCAATGCACAAGTTGAAAATGATCACAAGGATAATGGTAAAGAAAGGTATGAGGAACCAAGGCATGAACAAAGGGCTTTTCAAGGACATTGTTTTTCTTGTAATGGATTTGGACACATGGCTATACACTGCAGGGTCTATGGATCAAAGAAGTTTGATTTTTCTAGAAGGAACATCAAAGGAAGAAGGTATGGTTTTTAGGGACATTGTTTCTCATGTAATAGGATTGGTCATAGAGCTTCTCAATGCAAAGGAAATGAGCAACATGGTTTTGGTTTTAGAGCTACACAATTCAGAAGTCATGGTCATAATGGTCATGAAAACAAAACTTCACAATACAGGGTTCAAGAAAGGAATGGATATGGAAATTATTTCAAGAAAGATTTTAGGATATGGGCACCATCCAAAGGCTACAATATCAAGTGTTTTAAGTGCAATAACTTTGGAAATATTGCAAAATGGTGTAGGACTCAATTCCAAACAAGTTCAAGGTAAGAAGGTCAAACAATTTCAAGGCAAGAAGGTCAAATAGGTTCAAGGAAAGAAGATCAAAAAGGTTCAAGGAAAGAAGATCAAGAGAAGGGTATCAAAAAAACATGGAAGGAAGTTGATAGAGGAAAGAAACAATGTAATATGGGAGTCAAAGTACTCCCACCCCAAAATTAATCACCTCAAGAGAGAAGGTGGTGAGGGGGCTATGCTTAAGAGTCATATTATTTAGCCCCATAGGTGTCCCTTTTGCCATTGATGTCAAATAGGGAGAGATTTGAGTAAAGGGAGAGCATTGAGTTAGGGGGAGCAGCCTCCATAGAGAGTATTGATTCAAGGGGAGTAGCTTTGATTCTCAGAGATGGTTTTTGCAGTGATTATGGTTTTTGCATTAGAGGTTTTACCATCAATGACAAAGGGAGATATTTTTGGCAACTTGAGTTATTTTATGTTGTCATTGATGTCACATGGATCATTGATGTCACATGGATCACATTGAGTTTTGGTGGCCAAATGATATTTTGGAAAGCATGGATAAATACAGGGTTTTTGTGAAAACCAAGGCAGGCAAAATAAAATATTTTATTTAAAACCATGGATGGCAAATTTGAATTGGGTTTTTCTTAAAACCCAAGTTGGCCTTTCGTTTCATTGAAAAATGTACCCCAGTGATGGAGATATTTAATATTTAATATTTAGTTTAAATTTTAATTATTTAAAATTTAAATTTAAAATTAAATATGCAAGATTTCTGCTGACATCATCAAAAATAATAAGGAGGCTATATAAAGGGGATACCTAAGGTTCATAAACTTAATTGAGCTCATGAATTAATCATTGGAAAAATAATCCGAATAAGAGCTCATGCGAAATCCTTTGGAAAGTGGAAGCAACGAATAAGACAAAGTGAGGTCAAGACAAAAGGTATAGTGGGCAGCGTGATGCATTGACAATTGGCTTTTGGCTAAGGCATGGGGCAAATGAAATGTCAAGGTTTCGAATCCCCTTGAATGTGTTCGGAAGGCATTGGAAGAAAAGTGCTCGAAGCACTTTTGATTTATGGAAAGGGAGGAAAGGTTTTAAGGCACGTTGTGCCTTTCCATTTCAAACGAGCGGCTAGCTCATGTGGTAACCTTAGCCATGGCTAAGGCACTCATGATGTGGGAAAGTCGGGGGTTTGAATCCCCTTGAGGAGGTAAATACATTTTTGCTCTAATTAATTATGTTAAACCCTAAGTTGGAGTTATAAGGTGGTTAGGAATAATTAAAGTTTTTAATTAAACTTTGTTTTTATAAGGGTTGTGATTATTATTTCAAAGGTGGATGAGTTGTTGATTTAATTTGATGCTCATTAAATTGAGAATTAATATTTAGGAGAAACAAGGAGTTGTTATAAAATAATTTCTGATAGGTTTATTGATTATTATTTTGATAAGGGTTTTTATTAAAAAATGGACTTTGGTGGATGTTTTTATTAAGTTGGAGTAAAAAGGTGTAAATTGAGTTATGCTTTATCTTGTGATTATTATTTGAAGTCCACTAACCCTTATTGATATTGGAAATGAAAGGTGTGTTTAGTGTGGCATATTTTGTGGATAACTTCTTGGAATAAAAAAGGTATGGGCACATTCTCCTATTGATTATTTATGGTGGCTGATTTCTAAAATATCATTGGAGTGAAAAGGATTTATTGGGGTTTCCTTTTCAAAAGTGGTTGGTTGAATGCTTCAAGGTTTTCTGGTTTGAGAGTTATGATTAAAACCTTGTTTTATAAGCATTGTTGTTGAAGCCATTAGTTTTGTAAAAAACCTAAGTTAGGATTTCATAAGAACATGCGTATCATTGTTATGTGAAGAATGTTTTATAAGCATTATTGTTGAAGCCCATTGGTTGTGTAAAGAAATTGAAATTGAGTTAGAGAAGAACATGAGTATCATTGTTATGTGAGATTTATTGTTGAACATTGTTGGAAACATTTGAGTTGGTTGATACATGCTTGGACTAGGGTTTTATGAGAAAGAGTTGTCCCTTGTGGTGATTGGTTGAGTTGAGTTGATTGAGCCTAGTCAAATGATTGTGTGAGGTGATTGTTCAAGTCCCATGAAATAAACTATTCTATAATTCTAATTTGAGTTGAGATTGAACTTAGAATATATTGAGTCTCTAAAAATTCTCTTTATGCTTCTATGAGTTGACTTGAGTTGAGTTGAGATTGATTTGAGTTGAGTTGAGTTGAAATAATTGTGGATCATTGTTGTCATCCATTGAAGAGTACATTGCCATTCATTGTTGAGTTCATCATTGAGCCTTACCTTTAGTAGATTTGTGGATGAGATTTGAGTGCTACTTGAGCATGATTGATTGAGCCTTTGAGAAGGCCTTTGGGATAGATTTTTGGATATATTTGTGGTAGTTTGAGCATGATTGATTGAGCCTTTGATAAGGCATTTGGGATAGATTTCTAGAAATATTTATGGTAGTTTATGCATGATTGATTGAGCCTTTGATAAGGCCTTTGTGGACAGTTTTGGGGTAGATTTGTGGATGAGATTTGAGTGCTACTTGAGCATGATTTATTGAGCCTTTGATAAGGCCTTTGGGATAGATTTCTAGACAGATTTGTGGCAGTTTGAGCATGATTGGTTGAGCCTTTGAGAAGGCCTTTGGGATAGATTTATGGACATATTTGTGGCAGTTTATGCATGATTGATTGAGCCTTTGAGAAGGCCTTTGTGGAAAATTTTTGGATAGATTTGTGGATAGATTTGGGACAGATTTTGATGAGGTTTTGAGTGAGCCTATTGAGAAGAGTTGAGCAAGTTCTTGGTGAGCTTGCTAGAGCAGTTTTGGACAAGTTCTTGGTGAGCTTGTTGAGCATATTTGGACAAGTTCTTAGTGATCTTGTTGGAGCATATTTGAGCAAGTTCTTGGTGAGCTTGCTAGAGCAAATTTGGACAAGTTCTTAGTGAAATTGTTGGAGTAGATTTGAGCAAGTTCTTAGTGAGATTTCTAGAGAAGATTTGGATAAGTTCTTAGTGAGCTCATTGGAGCAGATTTGAGCAAGTTCTTCATGAGATTGCTAGAGCATATTTGGACAAGTTCTTAGTGATCTTGTTGGAGCAAATTTGAGCAAGTTCTGTGTGATCTTGTTGAGCATATTTGGACAAGTTCTGTGTGATCTTGTTATGCATATTTGGACAAGTTCTATGTGAGCTTGTTATTGCCTATATTTGAGTAGATCAAAGAAATTTGGACAAGTTTTGTGTGATCTTGTTGAGCAATTTTGGACAAGTTCTATGTGAGCTTGTTATGCAAATTTGGACAAGTTCTGTGTGAGCTTGTTATTGCCTAGCTTTGAGCAGATCAAAGAAATCATTGTATTGGATAAGGATCCTTATTTTTGTGTGAAATATTATAAGGATATTATCTTGTGGAGTACCCCACATTGGGGGAACCATGTTAAATATTGTGTCTCAATTGTGTGTGGTGACTTGTGCTCTTGCTTACTATTGCTATCTGAGTTATTAATGCACACTGCTATATTTTGTTATTGCAATTAAGGAAATTAATTGATATTGATTTGGAAAGAAAGTAAAAAGTGGTCTTATATTTTTCACCCCCCTCTCAGTATAATCTTGTGTTCTTCAAACAGATCTCCTTTATTTTCTTCTATGGGACCGCTCTTCTCGAGTCTCCAATCAATATCAAGGTCTATCTTCAAGACCTAAATCTATATTGTAGACTGTATTCTATTTTGAATAGATTTATTATAATAGGTTAACTCAATCTATCTTTTAAAGGTCTATCTTTGAGACTTGAAATATACTTAATTACAACTTGAATCAATCCTTGCATGAGAAAAGCTCTCAACCTCAAGAAATTGAAGATGAAAGTCTTCTCTATCTATTGTAGGAAGCTTCTCAATGTTTGAAGATTAATTTTTGATTGCAACAATAGTTTAGATAGATTTATTTAGTATTACCTAAGACTCCAATATGAAACTTCTTCCAATATATGAAGCAGTTTGATAGTAACCAACTTTCTTCTATGTTTGTTCTTCCTATAATATTCAATTTGCAAAAAACTTCTATTAATAATTATTCTCTTTTCTTTAGAGAAATATCAATATCAAGGGATTTATGTACCCAAATAATAAACTATCTTAAAGTTGATTTCTTAGTATTAACTGGTTATTATTCAATCTAGTGGAAATAATCCTTAATATTCACTGGCCATTCTTCAATCTAGAAAAAATATCCTTGCTGAGTCCTAGTCTTAAGAGGTTATTATTCAACCTTGTGGAAAGACCCTAGCTTTCTCCAAATTCTATTACCGAGTCCTAGCCTTCTCTAGTTGTTCCTCCAACTGTGGAAAGACTCTAGCCTTTTGCAATTTTTAAATCCTATGCAAGCAACCTTGTTGTGGCTTTGATACCACTGTTAGCTTTTGAAGCTTTAATACTTAATATAAATCACCATAGGAAAATAATCATAGGATCTAATATAATGAAGTTGCAATATAACGAATCAAATAATAACTCAAAATGTAATATTAAACAAAATATCTCATTAGAATACTCACATGAATATGCTCACAATATTACACATGAAATACTGAAAATGGTATTGAACAAAGGTCTACTAATGGAAGCATAAATATTTGCACATTCGATTTACCTTCCATGATATTACAATGCTTTGTCACAAATATAATTGTATGTGACTCTTCATATGTTGCACTCTTGACCTTCACTCTTCTTAATAACTCTTCATTTTCCTATTCTAAGGACACGTGCACATTTACACTCATAACACTTGCACACATATTTACATGACACTTGTGCATTTCCTGCACATTATTACATTACATAAAATATTCACTTACTAATATAGGACACAACCCTAATCTAATATTTACAATAATATACCAAGGTGATACACAGTCATGTACCAAATAATGTTATATGATCTAACAATCACTATATTTAAGGTTGATCCCTCATACATGTCTTTACTTGATACTAATACTCGTGAGTGTGAGGATAAATACATAGATACAACTCTAATTGAGCTATATCATACTTATCCTCATATTAAGCCTACTTGGAACATTATCAATAGGTACAATTTTGATGATGATTTAAGAAATATTGAACTACATGAGCTTGAGCACCCATAAATTATAGAAGCACATAGATAAAAGTATCCTTTACAAATATATTTTCTCACAACTGTAAAGGAATATGAGCAACATTTTATCCAAGTGACCAAAATTAATAAAACCAAAGAAAAAGGGTAAATATCAACAAGATGGCTTCTTTGGACTAGATACACTTATGAGATGAATTCCACCATCCCTATGATGTTTTTCCAAATAGACCTTTCCAAGAAGTAATTAAATAAAATCAATATTACGTACCTTTCATGAATTAAATAAATGAACCAAAGAGTCTAATACTACAATGCCTTTCTTGATTAAGGGCATCAAAGAGTATATTCTAAGTCTTATAATATAAATATTGTCCATACCCCATTAGTAGAGGGATATATCACCTCTAATGACGAAATCATTTTCTAGAACAACATTACCATTGAAATTGTGCAATTATGATCATTAATTTAGCCCTATACCCTCCTTCCCTTACTAACAAGCTAAATAAATTCAATCAATTATTTGAGTGTATGGAACTATCACCAATTTATTTAGTAAAAAATTTAAGAGTCTATCCTAAAATTCCTTAGGGTAAGAGAAGAAAGACTTGTAAAACAACATCATAAGCTTTACCACCTCTAAGAAGGTAGACTTTATGGTATAATGAATACCAAGATGTTAGATGATAATATAAAAAATATACCATGCAACTTATCATTTTAAATATGGGAACAACATGTTACTTGATGATACCATTTAAATCAATATCTATACTCAAGAACAGCCTAGAATGATTGGATTATCCAAAGAATTGACTCCACAAAAGTTGAGTAATATACTAAGATTATTATTAAGTATAAGCACATTCTATCTTGGACCTATGATGATATGCCAAGAGTTGATCCTATAATTGTCATGCACAACACAGTTACTTGTCCACATGCTCAGCCTTCAAATCCTTTATGGTTGTTTTCAAAACTTTCAAATCTAGTGGTCTCTTCTTGCTTCTCTCTCCTTCAATATTGTTGAATTTTGACTTCAAATTTGGCCTCTTCCTCAAGAATCTAAATATCTTGAGGTCTTCAAAAACTCTTTCCAAAATTTGGAAAAATCCTTTCCAAATCCTTCTTCATTTTGGTCTTGTTGTCAGATGATGATAATTATCCCAAATTATCCTTTTCAAGAGCTTCTCCTGCTTGCAATATTCTACCTTGAGATTTCTTCAAATCTACTCCAATGGCCACTTATTCAACTTTGCAATGAGGCTTTATCTAGCCTTCTTCTTCTTCTTTGAATTCTCTTGAGACATCTTCCCTTGGGTCTTCTAATTCTACGACTTATCAATTCTTCTTCTCAAAAATTCAATGAGACCTTTCCTTGGTCTCTCTAATATTCCAACTCTAGAAATTCTACAATGAGATCTCTTTATTGGATCTCCAAATTTTATTTCTTCTCAAATTTGCAATAGGACGTGTAGGCCCAAAATGGCCACATCCTTAGAAAAGTTTTTGAAATATTTTCTAAGGCAAAGAAGGATGTTTTATCCCACATGAGATCCAATATATTTTATAGTGATGCAGGATAGGATATCCTATCCCATGATCAAAGTGGTCAAAGTTCACTTTTTCACTTTTGAAATTGCGGATAACAACATATGCTTGATTAAGTCTAAAAACTTAGTCGTTTGCAATATGTTCTAGTCTACGCAACATCCGACATGGTTCTAACCTGTAGTCAAATCAGTCAAATTTTGCACTTACCTACTTTTGAACCATGATACAATGAATATTATTCTAGATTATGCAAGTGAAAGGCTATTTCAAGCTTGTTCTACCCTGTGAGAATTTATGTGTATTTTATAGTAGCATGACACACATTCTCTAGGTTGCGGTCAAAATGGTCAAACATTGCAAAAGTGAATAGTAAAATTGTGGGCCAACACAATATTTTATATGGCATAAGTATTATGTTGTATCCCGTACGGGCTAGAGCAATACTCTACCCCTTGATAAACCACAATAAAAAATTGGAGGCATGAGTTTCAAGGTGCGAGCTACAACACATTGTATGTTTTGGTTCTATGTTGTGGATGCAAAAAAAATCTAAAGCAAGTTGAAGAATAAGAGCAGTGGTCTAGTGCAATGTTCCATCCCACACACCTTGAAGTATATTTTCATGCTAAAGTCTCATGTGCTCCAGCTCGTGATCAAAGTGGTCAAAGGATGTGATAAGCTATTAAGAGGAGTGGGCTACAACATGTTCCACACCATAGGGCTATCAAAGAATTTCAAGATTTAATCTTGGCCATCAATGAGTATATCAAAGGCTAGATCATTTTGATGATATATCATACACATAAAAATAGGGTTTTTATGATATGAATTGGTTGAGCAAGAGAGCTAGTAGACAAAGAATCAACGAGGCCAAGAACCAAGAAAATGTAGTTACAGATCAATCAATTGTAGATATATGATATATAATGTCTACAATAATGAAATACGGCCTATATCATGGTTTTGATAGCTTGAAGCTAAAATGCCATGAATAACCAGCAAGTTGTAGGGGTCAAAAAACAAAGGAGCGCAATATCGCACAATTTATTCTGTTATCAAATGCAAATCAGATGCTGCCACCTCAAAATATGGCTGATTTGAAATTTCATTTTTCTTGTAATATTTCATTTCTTTTAATTTCTTTTCAAGCATGTAAAAACTATAAAAGAAGGTCAACCCCTCATTTTTTTTTTGAATTTACATGGTGGAATCGGTAGCAGCCATGAATCCGGGAAGGCTATCTAGCTTTTTATGGCCACCACAGTATTCTACGCTATCCGCCCCAGAAGCCACCACACAAATATTCGTGCAGTCCGCCCCTATAACCACCATTTCACAATCATTTTAAAAATTTTACGCAACTGAAAGCACCAGGAAAGGGACAAGCGTTCAGTCCGATGAGGCCCGAGATTTGAACCTTGGACCTCCGCCCCCTTATGGGGTTTGGATGAACCAATTGGTCTACACCTCAAACCTAACCCCTCATTTTTAAGGGTCAATTTTAGAGTGTTTGTTTACCCTGTTATGTAATTCTTATCTGCAAATCAATAGAAGGAATGTTACTTGGATGTTTGCCTCAAACTGGTGTATTTTGTAATTTTTGAGAGATTCAAGCTATGTATTACTTTTCTACTACTGCTGCTATGGTTAGTCTATTCTGCTAATATTGGATTGCTAGCTTAGAGCAATTGAATTTTTTTCATAATTGAATATGTGCTTGCAAGAAGTTATTTTCTATTAAATATTGATACTGATCTTATTCTACTAATTTGGATTATTCGTATCTTGATATTGAAATAGATTTCTTGAATTATATCTCTCTTCTGTTTGTAATGATGAAGACCACTTATTTCAAATGTTGTTAATCTCAAGTGTGGGACATTGGAAATTGTTTTGCAAGGTGGGTTTTTTTGTAGATGCCTATGTTGTTAGCTCTATCCGTCCACTATTTGTTTACTATTTCTTAACCCTAACTCATTTCTATCCCTATATATTAAAAATTTAACCAATATTAAATGAGTCGACACCTTATTAGTTGACAAGGAATATCAGCCTACTCTGGAGATTGGATTAGAGAAATATTTAATCCATCCAATGTTGTGGTCTGAACTATGATTAGCGGGTCTATGTCTAATTAGAGAATTGGAAGATAATAGTCACAGTATTGAGCTTTTTCTTGATGGAAATTTAGATCTCAATATTTTTTGGCACACTCTATGGGACCTGTTAACAAGAACACTATTTAACCCACTCTTTCTAACTTTACCTTTTCCTGAAGGAATCAAGATTTAGTGAATTATCTTGATCTTATTAAGCGGTGATCAGTATATTCACTTGATAACTCCTTGAATGCAAGAATCCAAAAAAGCGTTTTGATAGCTCCTAGTTTTCATGAATACTAGATCATGTATGAAGAATAACCCAAAATATTTTATCTATAAGGAGCTCCCTTTGAGAGGAACTACTATATTAAGAAATTTGAACCCAAATTTCTAGTTATATGAAACTCCTCCAAAAATTCAACCTGAGGTGCCCCCGAGACCACCTCTAGCAAGATAAACGACTAGAAATATGGCTAAAAATGCATTCAATAATGCCAATGTGGCTCTAAATCTACCCTTGTATAAGTATCCTAGTTGGATTACAACTGGTCCCTTGAGGCTTACTCATATGCATGATATTTCCCAAGCTATATCCAAAGCCATCCCTACCTATGATGGATTAGGCAAAACCACTTACAAGCATTGCCAAGATATTCTAAATATAGTAGCAATTCATAACATAAAGAATGAAGATGTCATTGTTAGAATCTTGATCCTGTCCTTTAGAGGGAAAATCTTACACTAGTTTAGGACCTTGGAGGACAATAACATTACTTCATGGGTTGAGTTAGCAGAACCTTTTGTAGAGGAATTCAATGAGTCTATTGATCCCTTATCCCTTCTAAATTAGTTTACATCCATGCAAAAACATTAGCAAGAATCAGTTTTAGACTTTAATCTAAGATTTAGCAGGACCTGGAAGAGAATTCCACTTGAAGCCAAGCTAGCTATGACCCTTGCTTTTATGTACTATATCATAACCCTTGGATCAAAATTTGATTTACATACTCAATAGGTAGGGATATATACCTTTTCACAGGTTTATAATGTAGTCATTCAGGTAGAGAATATTCTTATCAATGTAGGGAGGTTACTCCCAAATACTGTGATGCCTTATTGCTCAAAAATTCCTAATATACAAGGTCAGGAAAATACGTCCTCTTACATGGATCCTCCTCCTCTATCATAACTAGGTCCCAAGATGACTCCTATTCCCCTCTCCAAATTATCATCTACTTTAGTTTCTTTCCCTCCTCTTCCATCTCAAATACCTCAAGAATATTATGTGCTTCTTGATATTCAAAACACTTTAAAAACTCTCTGTGAGAAGATGAATTCAATGGAAAAGAGAGAGATAGAGGTATCACAACAAAGAAGATTTTTCTATGTTAATAGAGATCAGAAGCATGGTACCAACAATAGTGTTGGAATCAAAGTTAATGCAATTCAAGATGATCCATAATATTCCTCTGAAACTAGTCTTGTGAATGTATGGTGCCTTATGTGTAATGATCCCAATGACTCAGAGTCATGTATTATGTATCAACATCATGTGCATCAAGCAATGTAAAAGGTAGAGAAAAATTAGAAAGGGAGAGTCAATATGTTCTAGCAACCAGACCAAATCATGGTTGGGCGAGATCCTGATGAAGAGGAACCTATTACTGTCATGACAAGATTTGGAAAGAAGACATTGTAGGTTGATCCACAAAAAATGGGGCAATTTAAAGTCCTTTATCAGAAGAAGAAATATCCTCATCTCCAAAAAAATGACCAATTTCCTATCCCTAAAGCTACTAAAAATAGGGACATGGTACCTAAAGGCCAAGAAAATGAGGTCAATTTACCAAGGTGGTTTGACAAAGAAAATAATAAGGAAAGGATGAGACCCAAAAGTGAAGCACAAGAAAAGCTTCAATTTCCCTCCATAAGTAAGAGGAAAAGGATTTAAGCCATACAAAAGTACAAGAGGAAGTATGGTTAGCCAGAGAGAAAGTCTAAAAATCTTACTTTAGTGAGATCATAATACAACATTGTAGAAGAGATGAAAAGGATTCCCTCCAAGGCTAGCCTTTATGATACCCTCTTTATTCCTGGTCAAATAGATCTAAAGAAATCTTATTTGAGTAAGAATCATCAATAAAATTAGGCTAATACCATCCTCAATGTGTCTTATGGAAAAGATAATATGTCTCCTATTGCTTTAAAGAATAAACCCTCTTCCATTCTACATTTATTTGTGGATGTAGGTTTGGATAGTTCACAACTGTTGTTGGACATTTTGAGTCCCTTAGAAAAAAGTTGTCATTGATGTCAAAAGGATCTATGTAAGTAAGCACTATGTTTGTATTCCAAAAGGAGCTTCAATGGAATCTTAGCAAAAGGTTTTTATTTACAACCATGGAGGGCAGATTTGAAATGGGTTTTTCTTAAAATCCAGTTTGGTTTTTTGTAAAATCAAAAAAGGTGCCCTAGTGATGAAGCAATTTAATTTTAAATATTTTATTTAAAACCATGGATGGCAGATTTGAAATGGATTTTTCTTAAAACCCAGGTTGGCTTTTCGTTTCAACGAAAAAGGAGTCCCGGTGACAAAGTTATTCAAATTTGAAGTTTAGGTTTTAAAATTAAAATTAAAATTTCAAAAGTGGAAATTCCCGTCGACGTCATCAAATTCAATTAAGGTCCGATGTATGAAAAGTCAAGGCAATATGTATAAATACCATTTCCAAAAAATTCATTTGGCAATAATTTGAATGTGTGTGATTTTCGTTCGAACAAAGAGAAAAGATATTTTAGCGCAATCGAAACATGCGAAGAAAGGGAGAAATAGAAAGAAGGGAGGACCCTTCCCATACATAGTAGGTGCTTGTGGCCTATCAGAAAAAAGGAGGTAGTCAATTTTTTGAGGTCTAGGAGATTCAAAGTTTGAATCCTGCTAGCACTAGTTTTTTCGAAGTGTAAAGGAAGTACACATTTTGGATCACGTGTCTTCTGGGGCACGTTTGGAGGAAGGAAAGCATAGTGGCTGTGCTCACCATTTCATGTGAGCAGTTGGCTCACGTGGTTAGTGGTACTGCAGTTACAGTGGTGCTTGGACAGTGATAGGGGATTGAATCCCGTTGAGAAGAAAAATATAAGTTAAATTTTTATTTTAAGATTTGTAAGAAAAGCTTTGAGGAGAAATAAGGCTTATGATTTGTTTTAGAAAATTCTGAAATTACTATTCCTTTTAATTTTGGAAGGGTAGCATATTATATATCGTTGGAAAGCATTTTTCAAGAGCTATTTAATTAACTTTCTTAGAAGGATAAATAAGGGTTGTGTAAGAAGATATTTCAGATTTTTTCAAGGAGTTTCCAAAAGTAAGTTTGATCGATTATAGGTCCGAGGTGTAGACCAATTGGTTCATCCAAACCCCATAATGGGGGTGGAGGTCCAAGGTTCAAATATCGGGCCTCGCCGGACTGAACGCTTGTCCCTTTCCTAGTGCTTTTAGTGGTGTAAAAGGTTTAAAATGATTGTGGCATGGTGGTTATAGGGGCGGACTACATGAAGATCTGTGTGGCAAATTTTGGGGCGGACAGCGCAAAATACTGTGGCGGCCATAAAAGCTGGACAGCCTGCCTGGATTCGTGGTGGCTACCAATTCCATCATGTAAATTCAAAAAAAAAATTGATCGATTATATTGAGGGTTTATTTCTTGCATAAAATAACTTTGGTGGATGTTAAAATAAGATAGGAGTAATAAGGTGTTACTTGGATATTTTTGTTGTGTTATTACTCTAACCCTTGTTGAGAGTTGAAAAAAAAAGTGTGCTGAGTGAGAAAAATTTTGTGGACAACAAATAAGGCATCAAAAAGGTATGAGCAATATTCTCCATTGATTTTATTTGGGTGGTTGATTTCTGAAATATCATTGGAGTGAAAAGGATTGATTGTGGTTTCCTTTTTGAAAGTGGTTGAGTTAATGCTTCAAGGTTTTTTGGCTTGAGTGTTGTGATTAAACCTTGTTTTATAAGCATTGTTGTTGAAGCCATTGGTTGTGCAAAGAACTTGAACTTGAGTTAGAAAAGAACATGAGTATCATTGTTATGTGAGATTTGTTGTTGAGCATTTTTGGGAACATTTTGAATTGATTGATACATGCTTGGAATAGTGTTTGTAAGAAATAGTTATTCCTTGTGGTGAATGGTTGAGTTGAGTTTATTGAGCCTAGTCAAGTGGATGCAAGTGGTTGTTCAAGTTGCAAGAAATAAACTATTCTTTATTCTGATTTGAGTTGATATTTGAGAATAGAACATATTGAGTCTCTAACAATTCTCTTTATGCTTCTATGAGATTGATTTAAGTTGAGATTGGAATTTGAGTATAGAACATATTGAGTCTCTAACAATTCTCTTTATGCTTCTATGATATTGATTTGAGTTGAGATTGGTATTTGAGTATAGAACATATTGAGTCTCTAACAATTCTATTTATACTTCTATGAGATTGAGTTGAGATATTGATTGAGCATTAAGTATAGAACATATTGAGTCTCTAACAATTCTCTTTATGATTCTATGATATTGGACAAGTTATGTGTGGACTTGTTAAGCTGATTTGAGGTAAGTCTTTGAGAAGGCTTGTGGACTGATTTTGAGTAAGATTTTGTGAAATATTGCTATGTATATTTGAGCAAGTCCTAGAGACTACTTATTGAGAATATTTGGACAAGTTATGAGTGAGCTTGTTGAGCAAATTTGGACAAGTTCTGAGTGAGCTTGTTGAGCAAATTTGGACAAGTTCTGAGTGAGCTTGTTGAGCAGATTTGAGCAGGTTTTGAGTGAACCTATTGAGAATATTTGAATAGGTTTTGAATGAACCTATTGATAGATATTTGGAGGTGAAAAATGATAGAGCATAGAGTCTTAATGGATAGAGATCCAACATCTAGGACAATTGAAGATAGATCTAAGTGAGGAGTCATCAAGTGGAGAGAGATCCATAAGTTAGTGCAACAAAGAGACAAAGTCTTCTAGAAGATCACTAGCCAGAGTAGAAGGGAAAAGAGTTCTCCTATGGAAGAGATCCATGAACTTGAGATTTAGGGGATCAACATATCCTTTGGACAAAGGTCCATAAATATTGTAATTGGGAAGGATTCCCAAGAGATTGATTGAGAAATTTTTAGCAAAATATTTTCTTCGTGGAGTAGCCTGCATTGGGTGAACCACGTAAATTGTTGTGTCATTTTTGTGGATGGTGTTTTGTGCATTGCTTTGATTACTACTATTGATATTGCTATCTATACACTGCATAATATTGAATTGAAAAGAAAAGTAAAAAGTGGTCTTATACTATTCACCCCCCTCTTAGTATAATCTTGTGTTCTTCAATTGGTATTGAATTGAAAAGAAAAGTAAAAAGTTTAAAAGCTTGAAGGAAGATCCTACAAGAACACAAATGGCAAAGAAAGGCAAGAGTAGAAGCATGAGACACAAGAAAAAAAGAACACCTATGGTCATGAAAGAAAAGGAAGATGAGTTTAATATTGTTGTGTTGGAAGGACAAATGGAAATAGATTCAAGAGATGAATCAAGTAATGAAGAAATATCCAGACTTATAAATTTTTGTACCAGATGTGGGAACACAGGTCACCATGCAACTTATTATCCACAATAATGTTTTGTTTGTGGTCAACTCGATCATGATGAAAGTTATTACAATGGGTTTGATAGTAGTAAAGATGAAGATGATTCTCTTAGATTTTAAGTTCTAAATAATGAGTCAGAAAAAGGTAATAGGAATAGTCAAAGTATGTATCAAGAAGAAACTCCACTTTGGACAATAGAATAAATTGAATAAGAGGAAGATTCAGAAAAATAAAAGGAGGAAGCCACTCTTAAGGAAATTGGTGAATTGAAAAAAGAGAATTTAGAATTTAAGGCTCAAATACAAGAATATGAGAAATGTAAGCCAAAGCTTCTATAGGATATCTCTAACTTGAGAGATAAGGTTGAAAAATCAAGAAGATTTGAAGAAGGTATGATTGAACAGTCAAATATAAAAGAGATAGAATGTTAAAGGCTTATGATTACTCTTGAAGAATTAAAAATGGACAACTCAGCATTAAGGGTTCAAGGTCAAGAAGATGAGAAAGCAAAGGAAAAGCTTCTACAAGAACTCACCCACTTCAAAATCAATGTTGAAGAAGCAAGAAAAATTGAATAAGGTATGACCGAAAAATTAAAGACAAAATATCTAGAGTGTGAAAAATTAGAGCATGAGATAGTTTCACTAAGGATGGAATTAAAAGGCTCTAAGGAAAAGTTGCACAATTTTGAGGAGAATCCAAAGATTTTGGACAAAATTATCAATACACAAAAGTCATTAGTCATCAAAATAGGACTTAGTTCTAAAGAAGGACAAAGGAAACAGGAGGCAAAAAAAGGAGAATCAAGCTCAAACACTAGAAAAGAAGAAGTGTCAAAAGAAGTAAGTAAAAGAGAGAGTGAGACTAATTTGGATAATAGAAAGTTCAACAAGGAAAGGAACAATGCACAAGTAAGGAATAGATGGAACATGAAATAGGTAGAAGATACTAAGAGACCAATGGGGTATAGGCAAGGTTTCTTCAATGGAAAATGCTTCTCTTGTCACAGGTTTGGACACATGGCTTCATAGTGTAGAACACAGGGAAGATAGGAATATGGAAATGGATAACATTTTCATGGGTATTTCTACTCATGCAATGGTTCTGGTCACAAGGCAATGAGTTGCAGGGTTCATGACAGAAGAGGATATGGCTTTACTAGGAGAAGTCCTAAGATAGTTGCACTTCCAAGGAATAATAACATTAAGTGTTATAAGTGCAATAATGATGGTCACATAGCAATATGGTGTAGAGAAAATATTCTAGAAACATGTATGCACATGAATATGAACATGAGCAGGAACATGAATAGGAAAAATAATATGAATAGGAGTAGAGACTCAGAAAAGAATAGGAACAAAAACATGGATGAGAACAAGAACAAGAACAGGAACAGGAACAAAAGTGATGACAGGAACATAGATGATATCTTGGAAATAAACATTGAGAGGATTCAGAAGACTCATAGAAGAAGAGAGAAAGACAAAGACACAGATCTATGATTTTAGGGAGTAGAAATACTCCCACCCTAGAATTAAACACCTCATGTGGAGGTGGGGGAGGGGCTAAGCTAAGAGGCTCATTCTTAGCCCCAAGCCCCAAAGGTGACCCTTTGCCATTGATGTCAAAGGGGGAGATTTGTGTATATTGCAAATATTGTTTGATATGGGGAGAAATTTGATGTTTGAGAGAGCATTGATCCAGGGGGAGCAAAGTCCCAAGGGGAGCAAAAAAGAAGGGCAAATTTCAATAAAAGGATACGGGTTGCCATCAATGACAAAGGGGAGATTGTTGGACATTTTGAGTCCCTTAGAAAAAATTTGTCATTGATGTCAAAAGTATCTATGTAAGTAAGTACTATGTTTGTATTCCAAAAGGAGCTTCAAGGGAAGCTTAGAAAAAGGTTTTTATTTAAAAACATGGATGGGATATTTGAAATGGGTTTTTCTTAAAAGCCAGGTTGGCTTTTTGTTTTATCGAAAAAGGTGCCCCGATGATGAAGCAATTTAATTTTAAAGGTTTTATTTAAAACCATGAATGACATATTTGAAATAGGTTTTTCTTAAAACCCAGGTTGGCTTTTAGTTTCATCGAAAAAGGAGTCCCGGTGACAAAGTTATTCAACTTTGAAGTTTAAGTTTTAAATTTTAATATTTTAAATTTAAATTTAAATTTCCAAAGTGGAAATTCCTGCCGACGTCATCAAATTCGATTATGGGCCGACGTATGAAAATTAAAGGAAATATGTATAAATACCATTGCCAAAAAAATCATTTGGCAATAATTCGAATGTGTGTGAGTTTCGTTTGAACAAAGACAAAAGATATTTTAGCACAATCGAAACCTGCAAAGAAAGGGAGAAATAGAAGGAAGGGAGGACCCTTCCCATACACCGTAGGTGCTTGTGACCTAGTGGCAAGAAGGATGCAATCAAGTTGTTGAGTGCTAGGAGATTCGAAGTTCGAATCCCATCGACACTGGTTTTTGCAAAGTGGAAAGGATGTACACCTTTTGGCGCACGTGTCTTCTAGGGCACGTTTGGAGGAAGGAAAGCATAGTGGCTGCACTCACCGTTTCATGTGAGTGGTTGGATAAAGTGGTTAGTGGCACCATGGTTAGAGTGGTGCTTGGACAATGACAGGGGATCGAATCCCACTAAGAAGAAAAAGGCAAGTTAAATTTTTATTTTAATATTTGTAAGAAAAGCTTTGAGGAGAAATAAGGCTTATGAGTTGTTTTAGAAAATTCTAAAATTACTATTCCTTTTAATTTTGGAAGGGTAGCATATTATATATCATTGGAAAGCATTTTTCAAGATCTATTTAATTAACTTGCTTAGAAGGAGAAATAAGGGTTGTGTAAGAAGATATTTCAGATTTTGTCAAGGAGTTTCCAAAAGTAAGTTTGATCCATTCTATTGAGGGTTTATTTCTTGCATAAAAGAACTTTGGTGGATGTTAAAATAAAGTAGGAGTAATAAGGTGTTACTTGGATATTTTTGTTGTGTTATTACTATAAATCTTTTTGAGATTTGAAAAAGAAAGTGTGTTGAGTAAGACAGATTTTGTGGACAACAAATAAGGCATCAAAAATGTATGAGCAATATTCTCCATTGATTTTATTTGGGTGGTTGATTTCTGAAATTTTATTGGAATGAAAAGGATTGATTGTGGTTTCCTTTTCAAAAGTGGTTGAGTTAATGCTTCAAGGTTTTCTGGATTGAGTGTTGTGATTAAACCTTGTTTTATAAGCATTGTTTTTGAAGACATTGGTTGTGCAAATAACTTGAACTTGAGTTAGAAAAGAACATGAGTATCATTGTTATGTGAGATTTGTTGTTGAGCATTGTTGGGAACATTTTGAGTTGATTGATACATGCTTGGACTAGGGTTTTTAAGAAATAGTTGTTCCTTGTGGTGAATGGTTGAGTTGAGTTGATTGAGCCTAGTCAAGTGGATGCAAGTGGTTTTTCAAGTTCCAAGAAACAAACTATTATTTATTCTAATTTGATTCGAGATTGAGGTTTGAGAATAGAACATATTGAGTCTCTAACAATTCTCTTTATGCTTCTATGAGATTGATTTGAGTTGAGATTGGGATTTGAGTATAGAACATATTGAGTCTCTAACAATTCTCTTTATGCTTCTATGAGATTGATTTGAGTTGAGATTGGGATTTTAGTATAGAACATATTGAGTCTCTAACAATTCTCTTTATGTTTCTATGAGATTGAGTTGAGATATTGATTGAGCATTAAGTATAGAACATATTAAGTATCTAACAATTATCTTTATGATTCTATGAGATTGGACAATTTATGTGTGGACTTGTTAAGCTAATTTGAGGTAAGTCTTTGAGAAGGCTTGTGGATTTATTTTGAGTAAGCTTTTGTGAAATATTGCTATGCAGATTTGAGCAAGACCTAGAGAGGACTTATTGAGCTGATTTGGACAAGTTATGAGTGAGCTTGTTGAGCAGATTTGGAAAAGTTCTGAGTGAGCTTGTTGAGCATATTTGGACAAGTTCTGAGTGAGCTTGTTAAGCATATTTGGATAAGTTCTGAGTGAGCTTGTTGAGCATATTTGAGCAGGTTCTGAGTGAACCTATTGAGAATATTTGAGTAGGTTCTGAGTGAGCCTATTGAGAAGATTTGAAGAGGTTTTGAATGAACCTATTGAAAAATATTTGGAGGTGAAAAAGTATAGAGCACAAAGTCTTAATGGATAGATATCTAGCATCCAGGACAATTGAAGATAGATCTGAGTGAGGAGTCATCAAGTGGAGAGAGATCCACAAGTCAGTGCAATAGAGAGATAGAGTCTTCTAGAAGATCACTAGCCAGAGTAGAAGGGAAAAGAGTTCTTCTATGTAAGAGATCCATGAAATTGAGATTTAGGGGATCAACATCTCCTTTGGACAGATGTCCATAAACATTGTAATTGGGAAGGATTCCCAAGAGATTGATTGAGAAAGTTTTAGCAAAATATTTTCTCCGTGGAGTAGCCCGCATTGGGTGAACCATGAAAATTTTTGTCATTTTTGTGGGCGGTGTTTTGTACATTGCTTTGATTAATGCTATTGATACTGCTATCTATACATTGCATAATATTGAATTGAAAAGAAAAGTAAAAAATGGTCTTATACTGTTTACCCCCCTCTTAGTATAAGCTTGTGTTCTTCAACTGTATGGTTGATTTAGGGGCCTCCACCATAGTTATGCCCAAGACAATCTACAAGGATATCGGTATGGAGTATACGAGATCCTATCCTAGAGTTTTACAGTTGGATGGGACACCAGTAAATATAGTTGGGGTAATAAAGATGTACTAATGAGATTGCATAGAGCTCCAGAGGTGACCATTGTACAAGAGATTATGGTTGTAGACCTAGAGCCCTATTTTAGTCTCTACATTTCCAAAGAGTTAACTATCAAATTAGGAGGATGTATGTACTTGGATTACTCTAGTATGGTGATTCCCTTTAAAAGAAAGAGAATAAGAATCACATGTGAGAAATCTATATCATATCACATTGAGAAGATTGAGGAAGACATGTGTAACCTCACACTTCTAGATGATTTTGAAATAGTAGAAAGTTTTGAAGAACTAGAGGTCAAATATGAGTTGCCATTTAGAGAGGATTATAGCTAGTTTGGAATAATAATGGGCACATAGAGCATATCCTTAGAAGTAGAGAAAAATATTCCAGCTATATCTAATAATTATTTGAGAGAAACGAAGACTTGGACCATGCACTTTGATGGTCAAGATGCAAAAATGGAGCTGATGTTGGTGTAGTTTTACAGTCTCCCTCAGAAGGTGTAAAGAGTTTTGCATACAGACTGACATGGTCTTAAACCAATAATGTTGTAGAGTATGAAGCTTTATGCTTAGGTTTGATGCAAGATAAGAGCATGGGTATCAATATATTGAATATATATGGTGACTATGAGCTTATAGTAAATCAGATAAGAGAGAGATGTAGTAGTAAGAACCATTACCTGAAGGTATATAGAAACAAGGTGTGGGATTTAATGGAATCCTTTGATACCATCAACATATATTTTTTCCTAGAAGACAAAACACATTGGCTTGGTAGTTAGGGGATATAATTTTAAACCTTCTATAGATATAGGAGTTGCTAAAGACAAAAGTATCAAAATGGTTTTTAGGCCTGCAGTCCCAGACAGATAAATGTTTTGGTAGGCCTTTGAAAGTGATGAAAAAATCATCAAATTTCTAGTAAGAGAGGCTTGTTTATCCATTGTTCAGGAGGAAGTGCCAAATGAAGCTAACCAATAGGATATTATCCAACTAAAAAACAAACATATCCCAATAGGGTTGGTCACACTTGAAAGCCTCTTTGATAACGAATATAGGAAGAAAATCAAAGCTATGGAAATCAATGAAAAATATGTAAGGAGATCAATATTGAGAATGAAATGAAGCTCAAATTTGGTATTCGCTATTCTCCAAAAGAGGTAGAGGAAATTAAAGCCCCGTGCATAAAGTACCAAGACATTGTGGCCTAGTCATATGAATATATTAAGGTATATGACAAAAGGTTGATCCAATATACAATTGAATTAGAACTAGATGTAAAGCCTTTTAGGTAGATGCAAAGGCTGGTGAATCCTAGGATTGAATCCATAATGAGAGAAGGGCTACTTAAACTTCTTAAGGATAAAATTATATATCCAGTTAAGCACTCAACATGGGTAGCTAACTTGGTTCCTATGAGGAAGAATAACGGAGACATCCATCTATGTGTAGATTTTAGGAATCTAAACTAGGCATCATTGAAGTATCACTACTCTCTCCGTCATATTGACCTGATTATACAAACTATTACAGGGGCAGAGAGGTTCTCACTAGTAGATGACTTCTCTGGTTATAACCAGATCTAGGTGAAATATGAGGATCAATTCAAGACAACATTTACTACCAAATGGGGTACTTTTGCTTATTAGAGGATGCATTTTGGTCTATCCAATGCAGGAGCCACATTCTAGAGAGCTATAAATTATGCCTTTGGAGAGTTATATAAAAAAGTTATTCTGATCTACTTAGATGACATGACTGTGTTATATTATAAGAAATAAGATCACCTGATACATTTGAAACAAGTGTTTGAGAAATGTAAATAATTTGGTATCTCTCTTAACCCAAAGAAGTCATTTTTTGTAGTTCACAAAGGGAATATATTAGGCCATGTGGTATCTAAATAAGGGATGTCTATTGAACCAGACAGGGTTAAATCAATTCTTACCCTTCCCTTACCCATGAAAAAGAAAGCCTTGCAATCCTTCTTTGGGTAGATTAATTTTGTCAAGAAATTCATATCATTTTTTTCTCAAAAGGTGAAACCTCTCTTAGAGCTATTGAAGAAAAATATAGATTTCTAGTGGACTGAAATAAGAAAAAAGGCTTTTGAGACCATTAAAAAATCAATTACCACTGCTCTAGTTCTAGTGAATCCCTAATTTTAGTAAGAATATCATTTTGTATGCTTATGGAGCCAAAGAGAGCTATGTATATGTGCTTACTCAGAAGAATGATGAGGGAGAAAAAAATCCCATATTTTTCTGGAGCCAAACTCTTCACAAGTACTAGATCAAATGCAACTTCATAAAAATACAAGTATTTATAATAATGAAGTCATTGAAGAAATTCAGAAAATACTTGGCTCAAATTAAAATCCTAGTGTATGTAGTCCACCCAAATATAAGAAGTTTCATTTTACAAGGTGAGATGGGAGACAAAAGAGTAGTATGGATTACCAAGATCCAGGAGTATAACGTAGAAATCCATCCTACCAGGCTGGTCATAGGCAGAGCATTGTGTCAAGTGTTGACAAAAAGGGTGGTCACAGAACAAATGACATCTTGCCAATTATCAATAGAAGACCAGATCGAAGATCCTCGATAAGGAGATTTATACTGGGTTGATTAGATGACTAGATATTTTTATATAGGGATTTGACCTTATGATCTTAACCTATAACAAAGGAAGAGATATAAGCTTCAAGCCTTAAAGTATGACTTAATTCTAGAAGGAATATATTAGAGAAATCTGGATGGAGTCCTCCTAAGATTCTTGAAGGATGATCAAAAGCAAAATGTCATTAAAAATTCCATGGGAGATTATCTGGAGGAAATTTTTTAGGAAAGGTCATAAATTTAAAAATCATTAGGGCAGGCTATTATTAACCTAATATTTTTTTTGACACCTTCAAAGTGAAAATATCTTGTGATGAATGTCAGAGGTATGTGGGAAGGACTAGAAATACATCATTCCCCCTCAAGCATGTCTAGGTAGAAGAGCCATTTCAAAAATGGGGGTTGGATTTCATTAGGACAATTAACCCAAATTCCTCAGCAGGACATAAATACATTTTGACTACCACATATTACCTTACCATATGGGTAGAATCCATCCCCATAAATAAATCAGATCTAGAAGTGATAATTGACTTCATGGAAATCCTAATTGCAAGATTCGGTATCCTCGAAACTATAGTAAGTGATAATGGTCCATCCTTCATAGGAGCTAAATACATTGAGTTTGCTAGCAAGTATGGTATCACCATAGAGAATTCTTCCAATTACTATCCTCAAGGGAATGGATTAGCAGAGTTAACTAATAAGAATCTACTAATAAATTTGAAGAGATAATTAGAGGATAACAAAAGGAGTTGGAACCTATTTTTAGAGTAGGCTCTATGGGTAGATAGGATCACCATAAATACGTATATTAAAACCTCTCCCTATGCTTTGGTGTATGGTAAAGAAGTAGTCCTACCTATTCACTTGGAAATACCATATCACAAGCTGGTAGACTTAGAAGAAGAATCTGATTAGGGTCTAGTTGAAACTAGATTGACAAATCTACTCCAGTTAGAAGAGAAGAGGACTCAAGCATATGAGGATTTCTAGAAGAATTCATCTTATATTAAGGGACAGTTTGATAAGAAAGCTATATTCAAAAAATTTAAAGTGGGGGACTCTATTTTAAAGTGGAATGTGGAGAAAGATAAGCCAGGACATAATCAAAATTTTGACTCTTTTTGGGGTGGCATTTTTAAAGTAGTTGAGTTTAAAGAAATCAATTCTTTCTAGCTTAAATATTTAGAGGGAAACATTCAGCCAATCCCATTTAATGGATTCCATCTCAAACTGTACTTTGATTAAGAATAAATCTTTTCTTATAACATATGTATATATTTGTATTATACTTTTGTTTTCTATTCTAAAAAGTTTTTGTACAGAGATAAAAAATATATAAAAGAAAGAAAAAATCTACAAGGTAGTTTATGGTTCGCATTAAGTGGTTGACTAAGGCAATATTGTGAAAAAATAGCTAAGGATGGCAGCAGGGCACAACATATTCTCCACACCATGATCAATATGATAAGTTGCATGCTACAACCTATGATCCACACCGCTCTTAAAAAGAAGAGAGATAGAAAAACATCATAATTGAAAGCATGTTCTAGGTCATTACCAATCAATGAACAACATGATATCTCCCACTTCCAAGTCATCCATATTTTTATTTGAGAAGTGTGCAATGGGTATTTGTCCAATGTCCACATTAATGGCAAAAGGTATGCATGTAGGAGAATTTAAAGCTCAAATATCAGTTGCCATATATTTTACAAGTAGCATTCACCTACAAGGGAGAGCATAGCAAAGTAGTAAGGCAGTTTGCAAGAACAGAAGAGAACAAACATCCAGTGAATTTTCATAGAAAATGGCCTCAAAAAGGTCTCAGGAAGAAAAATAGCTAGCAACTACCAATCAAAATGCTATATTAATAAAGTAGAGGCAGTGGCCGACATCAAACTAACCTTTTCAAGGAGAACTAAGCTGAAAAGAGATATCAATGATAAATTTTGAAAGGGTGAACCTATGACAGTTCAAGGTAATTGTGTTATTTGATCCATTTTGTATTTGTACATTTGCGATTCGGTGCTCCCTTGTCCTAAATTAGTGTCTGCAATTATCAAGTTTTATTACCCTAGAGTGAAAACAATAAAAATGGCTAATGGTAAAATTCTATTTAGTATCACAGCCAAGGTCTGCCATGATTTGTTTGCTTTAGGTGTATAACTACTTGTGAAACCTAAATTTTTTGATATAGCAGAGCAGGCTAGATATTATTCCTTGAAAAAATATGATCATGAAAGAGAGCCTTTTAGGAAGTAGGTTTACAGCTAGTTCAAAACCATCAAGTCAAAAATAACATTTCCTACAACTCCAATTCCCATTGAACAATTTGCTTACCCTGAGCTTTTCTCCATGTTGGCCTACTTAGAGGGTTTAGATTCTGATCGGTATGTGAGAGACTGGTAGATAGCTACTGTGTATTGTATTTTGAATGAGAATATGTATAGGCCCAAATTAGAAGAATAGGGTGTCAAGCCAATTTATTTTTACTAGCCCACCTTTCTCTCCAAACGAATGCATGACCATCTGGTTATGATGAAGAAAGATTAGAAAACCCTTATTTCTAGCAACGTTTGAATTTGATATGGATGATTTATGTTGCCATAAGGCACATGATGCCCTGGATTATAGTAAAGGATAATAATGATAAAGGATATCCTACCCCTATTTATTATTGGACCAATCATTTAAGGAGCACATAATCCTACTATAGGTTCAACTTGGAATTCCTAGGACCAACCTTGAAAATCATGTATAGGAAATACCCTAGGTTGTCATTTTTGTCTAAAGAACTATTATGAGTAGAGGACACTAAAAAATGGGACTGGTATATTCTTACAAAAGGCACTGTCATTAGAATCTATGTTTTTACTAGTAAACCTTTTCTATTGCCTTATTTTGTAACTAGTAGGCTATTGGCCTTGGAGTACTTAAGGCAAGTAGACTTTATCAATATAAATTTCAGCTCTAGTGAAGGGAGGAGAAGTTTATTTACTTACTCTCATAATTTTGGTGATATAATACTAACCAAAAAGGGTCAAGGTTAACAGATTAGACAATATTTGGAGAGATTAGGTCTATTGTATATCCCACAAAGATGGAGATATGACCCTAATGACAAGTTCTCGAAGAGGAACATTGCCTTAAACAAGGAAAAGGCTCTCAATTTTTTAAATACTTCAAGGTATTATTTTGAAGAGGGAAGGAATAATAAATAAAATGCTCTGTTGGAGTGGAATGTCTCTAAAATGGAAAAATTGCCTCCATGGAGAGACTTTTATGAGAAAATAGTTGATTTTAACCCTATAAAGAACAAAGACCACTGTATGAAGGAGTCTAAAATTGAAGAAGTTGAGAGAAAAAAGGATGGGATGAAGGTAAAATTAGATATTTGTGTAATATGAGAGTGGAAACAGGGATAGACAAGGCTAGAGTGGGCTGGCAGGCTGACGATATTTTATCTGAGCTATATGAGAAACATATTAAGACTTGGAAGGCCAGAGATGCCAAGAATTTGGTATTAAGCTACATGAGGACTGAAAAAAAATAAAAGGAGAAAGTTCAAGTAGCATCAAACTCTCTTTTCCCACCTTTCCAAGAAATTTTTTGGAAGTAGAGACCAATACTCCATTAACGATGGAAGAAACCCCGAAAGCATTCGAACCTTCATAGGAGCAATTAAAGAAATATTCTGTAGGAGCCCAAATTATGAGCAAACTGCATTATTATAGCAATAAGGTAGTAAATACAGAAATCATCCTGAATTAGGGAAAAATAGTGCACCAAATGAAATATAAACAATGTATGTATCTATGCCCTATCGCTAATGAGCGCCAAACGAAAGCATGCAAACAAATGGAAAGATAGCGAATAACAAGAAGTGAAGAAAAACAAGTATATCTATTATTAATCGAAATGATCCAAATATTATGGGTTACAATGCATCCCCTTGAGGGCTCAAAATGGGTGATACAAATTTTTACAACTCGGGTGCCCAAAGGTCAAATCTCTCAAAGAAATCGGGTGCACATCCATTGTCTTTCCTCGTACCCACAATCGAAGTGGGCGGGCCAAAGTTTCTTCCACTTGCATATTTGATCTATGATGTCTTAGGCTGCCTCCCAATGCACTGTAATGACCTGCACCTACACACAAGGAAACCAGAATCGTCAAATAGCGAGTGCGTGTGATAAAAAGCATGCAATCCCCATAGGGGCAAAATGACTAATAATGAGAAAACATATCAAATCAACTCCAAATAGCATGAAATTGCATAGGGATGTAAAAAGGAAGGTTTTGGGAAGATATCACCAGAAATTGCACCAAAATTGCATCCGATGGGGCTTCAAAACTCGAATGACCATTCACAACCTGCAAAACCCAAAGCAAGCAAATTCTGACCCTACGCATATCCAAAATGCATGAAAATTGGAAATAATATATGAAATAATATTCTAAGAAAACCCATTTGATCATATTTGCAATATCAGTCACATTTTGGGTGTTCTCTCAAATGACCGTCGGATACCTGCAAGAGACCCTACAAAACACTAAAAATGCAATATCTCGGCCAATATAGCTTAGAATGACATGAAATTTGAAATGTAGAATCATATGAACATGTGTAAAATATATAATTAAAAAAATTCAGAAAATTATGCACAGATATCTATTCATCCCGGGGTGGAGCGAATAGGACTATCACAGATTAGGGGGCACCCCGGGGTGCGGCGCCCATGGAATCTCCCTAAATTTTACCACCAATCCCACTTGGAATGATGCAAAATCCTATAAAATATGTTGTCATAGAATTTTGTGATGGAATTCACTCATTTGGTTTGGTTTTGTAATATATTATGCCTCCTAACTCACTCGCAAACCTCCTTCGCTAGGAAGAGATTCTGAGGGAACAATTGGTGCAAAAAGGGTGGAAGGAAATCTTGGCAGCACTCCGTTGCTTTGTCCTCAAAATATCCTCTCTATTTGGTGTGGAAAATATCTCCACTTTATAGCCTAAGGAGGCTTCAGGGGTCAAAAGGCATGTGAGGGCATGCGAGGCATGAGGTGCCACTTGGCCACCAGGGTGGCATGCATTGGAGGGAGAAGAGAATCTCCCAATTTGGCTTCCCTCATGGGCTGGAGCATTAAGATGTTGTGTGCCCTACCCTCCTAGCCATTATGGACCAGAAATATAACCATTGGTAGGCACCATTTGTCCAGGTTTGACTTTTTGCCAATCAAACCTACTATTTGCTTCACCCTAGAGCGAATGCTGCTATTCACTTTGAGGTGCAATGAATAGGTTCTGTATTCATCCCAGGGTGGCACGAATAGTAGTAGGGTGTCCAAAAGGTGCCAAAAGTGGCCTAGAACCTTTCAAACCCTTGCATTAAGTGGTTAGAACCACTGTATACCTCCTGAGGGCTGCCCTAGGGGCCTTGGTGTGTCGTGAAGTCACTACTTATGGTAGCATAATCGGATTGACCAATTTTTAGTGTCTATAGATGCCCCTTTTTGGGATGCGTTGTGTGCAACACAACACCAAGAAAAAATAGATGACTAAAAATATTCAATGATTAGGGTTACTCAATAACCTAACCAACTTTAGATGCCCCAATCTTGGAAAGAGCATGCGTCCTTGAATCCTTGCTTTTGATGAGCTAAGGAACTTGCTTTAGCTTAGACATTGTCTATCATGAAAATGTGAGGCCTATGTTTCCATGATGCCATCAATGCTGAGTACTTTAATTTGATACTTTGTGCTTGTTTACTGCCCCAAGCAGGAGCGTGATTGTCTTTGTCAAAGATTCATTGGATGAACACAATTTGCCTGATTGAGTGTGTGCTTGTTGATTTGACTTGAGTATGACTACCCCCTCAAGCAACAAGTCGCTTGACCCAGATGACTATTGTTAAGGTTACCTTCAGTTGTACTCATTAAAAATGGCATAGTTTTGAAAGGATTTGAATGATGCTATGGGGGTTTCATGGAAGCAAGAAGTTGAAAACTTCATTCCCATGGGGTGGTCCGGCCACAATGGCCTTCTTGGGGAGTAAAGTAATAACTTATCCATGCATCCATGAAAAATTTGTATTCCATATTGACCCTGAATGAATTCCATCAGATGCGACTTGTTTTTGGTGGGTTTTGAGCCCTTTTCTTTGTTACTTCCTGGAGGAAGGAATGAAAAACCTCGCTCCCATGGGGCGGTCCGGCCATGGTGGCCTTCTTAGGGGTTGAAGTTAGGTTCTTTCCAAGCATCCAGGAGTGTTATTATTTGCCTCTTGATTATTACAAAAATTTGACCAAAATAGAGTTGTTTGTGTGGGTCTTTGGACCCTTTTGGTGTCTTTTGAAGCCATTTTGACCTATGAACCCTGTATTCATCCCGGGGTGGAGTGAATACAAATTTTGTATTCATCCTAGGGTGGAACGAATGGCCAGAAGTGTGTTCTCCCTACCCTAGAGTGAATAGGACTATTGTAGGCCTATATAAGCTACAAAAACCAATTTTGGGCTCATTATTGCATGTTCTCTTTTGCAGTTTGAGAGGTGAGGAGGAGGAGAGTGATTTTGCATAGCAAAGCACTGTCAAAATCATCCTGTATCATCATGAGTCAGCAAGTAGGGGCATCTAGTGAAGTGGCTAGTGCGAAGAAGGTAAATGCTAACTCAAGTGACCTCACTTATTACAAGTGTAATACTTATTATTTTATTTTTTTATTTATTTTGTTTCTGATATTTTTATTTATTTTATCTTTTGTTTTGTTAGGTGATGATCGAGTATCACACACTGAAAGCTCTTTAGGACCACATGGGATGCCTTGAATGAGGCTGACTGGGAGTGGCTTGATGCCCTGGGGCTCAAACATGTTACTCAGCTGGAGCCTGTGATAGGCGACCAAGCTTATTTGACTACGTTGATCAACTTATGGGACCCACACACCAACACCTTCCATATACTAATGATAGAGATGACAGTGATATTGGAGGATATCTACCATATTCTGAGGATTCTGATAGAGGGGTGACCCATCTGGTCATCGCACTATGACCTGAGGGATGCAGTGCTGAGGAGGTACTTCGGGGAGGACATGGATGCGATAGAGTTGGACTATCAGACTAGAGGTATACTGGTGGGGTATTGGTATGAAGAGGAGGTATTGGGGGTGAGGCATGCATTGCTGATGACCCTCATCTCCAATATGCTCCTCCCAGACTCATCAGGGGCTAGGTTCCTATGGAACCTACTAGAGCTGGTGTTTGCCCTAGCGAAGTGCCCCATGGAGGAGCCATTGGTGATGGCATGGGGGACTACCATTCTGGCACAACTCTATGATGAGTTGTATGAGATCCACTACTAAAAGTGGAAGGGCTTAGGGTGTAGTTTCCTATTGTAGTGTTGGGGATGGTAGCACATAGCTATGGGGCGACCGTAGGGCTTACCTTGGTTGACTCGGGCATAGCTAGTAGACCAGGAGATAGGATATGGCATCCTATGGTAGATGACATAGGAGAGAGGGTAGAGTTAGTGGTTCGTGGGTGATGTAGATCACTACATCAATATCTTCTCTCACTTGGCACTAGGATAGGTGCATTGGTGATCGTACAAGGATTTTCTGATCTAGTCTGATGCTGGAGAGTAGCTCCAGTGGGTGAGGTAAGGTAGATGGTTGATTTCTCGACATGGGACCGAGTGGGAGTACTTCCCATTTTCTTGATTCATGCAGTAGTTTGGGCTATGATAGGGGTTACCTAGGGAGCCGATGGTGTACCAATATTATGGGGATGAGCGAATGCTATCCTAGCCTATGATGGAGGAGGTGGGTGAGGAGTCAGATCCTATGGTCAATGTTCTAGACATGGATGATGTTGGGATGATAGGAGAGTATGACTCATGGTGGGTGATGCGCTAGTGGTGAGGGATAGGGACCCTAGGAGGTGAGGCAGCTGGGGTGACCGAGGAGGTGATGTCGAATGCTCTGGAGGAGGACCGAGTAGAGGGTAATGAGTAAGGGGATCTCCTAGACTTGGGAGATCATGGGGACTATATGGATGTAGAGGAGCCTAGGGCATAGGTACCGTAGGGTGCATAGGGTGGCCAGTATGTAGAGCTACAGGCTAAGTTGGCCAGGGTTTGATAGGAGAGAGATCTCCTATGGGTATAGGCATAGGAGGTAGAGGGGTTGAGGGTAGAGGTGTTGTGGCTATAGTCGGTGGTGGAGACCTACCAGGGGTGGGAGCAGTGGAGACAGGGATACGTGGGTCTACTGGAGATAGAGGTGGTGCACCTTGGAGGGTACCTACCGGATGATGGAGAGTCTAGTAGATCACACCAGTCTCAATAGAGTGAGATGGTGCAATCCTCTACTAGGTGGAGGGAGGACAGAGCTGGTGGTAGCAGGCATGGGGGGTCCTAGCGGACCCATACCACTAGGGGTAGTGTGAGTCGTAGCACCGATCCTGCATGATCACGGTGACATAGACTCGTGGGACTATTTTTGGGTTTTTGGGTGGTGAGGTCTGAGGACCCACTTTATTGTAGCCTACGGGCATTTTGGAAACTATGATGTATATGTTTTTTCCCCATATATATATGAGATTTTTGTTGTGATCATCATGTGTTTTCCCTTATTGCTTTATTTGGATGAATGCAATGTGTGTAATGATTTATGATTATGTGTTAGATGCTTAGTATGTATGCATATGGATGTAATGAGATGGTGATAGATAGATATCATGTATGTATATGTAATTTTATTTGATTGGAATTGCAACTATCTATATGCATTGATGCACAGTGAGATGAAATATGTGAATGATTGATAAACATGGAGTTGTGGCTAATGATTTGACATACTATGTGAACACTATAGACTATACAAAATACATTAACACTCTTTGTTGTTGCTTCTTTTCTTTGTTTTGTAATGGAAATGTGAAACCATTATTGCGATGTAGCGAAATGGAGTGAATAAGATGATATGTGCATAGAATGTAGGTGAGGTTTTTATGAGACTCAAACACTCTAGCTGATTTGATCAAAGGTTGTATACTGACTATGCAAGACTTTTTGATGAGGTATGAATCTGCTAGGATGACCAAGGTACTTCATATCCCTATGTGTGCAAGTGAGTTCATTCTTGTGAGATGCATAAGGATACCACCAGTGCCAAGCAGGCTCTCAACCAAACCTGTACTAGGGATCACCCTATGAATGCCACCATCCTAGGTTTTGTACTTAGTAGGACTAGGCCACTAGGCAATCTAGGTTACCAAAGCTAGCTCATCCACATGCAAACATTGGTCTACACACACGCCCAAAAGCTAATGTGGTAGACATATCATCATGCGTAAGGATACCACCATTTTCAGATAGGCTATCCACCAAACCCGTAATGAGGATCACCTTATGGTTTTCCAAATGCTGAGAGTTCCAGGGATTCAAGTTTGACTCCCTTATTTTCTTCAATTTTATTGGGATACTTGCTCATATGTAGTGATGAAAATCACTATTTATTTTGTATATATATATATATTTCTTTGAGCAAGGGATTTGGGATTTGGGATTAGTGGTGAAAACCACTATTTATTTTGATTTTGATTTTGACTTTGAACTTTTGATTTCTTTGATTTTTGGATTTTGATATTGGAATTTGGGGATTTGTGGGAGTTGGGATTTTTGATAGTGGTGAAAACCACTATTTATTTTGGGGAATTGGGTAGGGAAGATGCTTGTCCTTTTTCCAACTCTCAACATTCTTGAACCATTCGCATAGGGGGATGAGCAGGATGACCTTTTCACTTAAAGTAACCTAGACCACTTCATGGATTTCATATTTCCTTGTGCAAAACTTGGATTTATTAATGTTTAACTATGTTTGGGATTTGATGTACACAAGGCATAATCTAAGCAAGACTCTACCTCCTAAAAATCAAGCTAGCTTTCTACAAAACCTGAAGAGAAGCTAGAAATGGTTGAGTGACCAAAAACCCTACTGACATTCTAGAACAAATGACTAGGTAAAGGGGTGGACACAAATGTGGAATATGGAAAATGTGGGTGAATATGATAATTGCAACATTGAACTATGCTTACTTTCACAACATTGATTTTGAGTGATAAGTATTGTACCATCATGGTGCTAGACATGCATGAGCAACTCTAAAATGTAAAGTGCAAATGATGAGTATGCCTAAATGTAGGTGATGGTAGAATGCAATGGGATGCAATGTGATGCAATGCTATATTTTTGTATTTTTGATATTTTGATGATGTTTTTGAAATGCAATGTGATGCAATGCTATATTTTTGTATTTTTTATTGATATATATGTATGTACATGTGACCAATGGGCTTATTGGGGGCCATTGGGGCATTTGGGGGGACCAAAGGGCTTATGGATGCCTTTGGGGCTTTTTGGTTGACCTAGATGGTTCTAGACCATCTAGGGGCATTTAGGTTGACCAAGCGGGATGTAGGCACCCTTGGAGCATTTTGGGGTGACCTAGATGGTTCTAGACCTCCTAGGAGCATTTTAGGTTGACCAAGTGGGATATAGGCACCCTTGGAGCATTTTGGGGTGACCTAGATGGTTCTAGACTACCTAGGAGCATTTTAGGTTGACCAAGTGGGATATAGGCACCCTTGGAGTATTTTGGGGTGACCTAGATGGTTCTAGACTGCCTAGGAGCATTTTAGGTTGACCAAGTGGGATATAGGCACCCTTGGAGCATTTTGGGTGACTTAGATGGTTTTAGACTGCCTAGGAGCATTTTAGGTTGATCAAGTGGGATATAGGCACCCTTGGAGCATTTTGGGGTGACCTAGATGGTTCTAGACCACCTAGGAGCATTTTAGGTTGACCAAGCGGGATATAGGCACCCTTGGAGCATTTTGGGGTGAGCCATCCTACGCTAGGCATGGAATGGCCACAAATGAAGGATGTTCAAGGGTTCAGGATCCTCGACACCTTCAAGGGAGGCTAGGCGATATGTTCCAGGTCCTATCTGACTGGTAATGACATAGGGACCTAACTAGTTTACCGCAAACTTGTCCCTCAGATGGGGTGGCAAATTAGAATTTTGTTGGTTCTCCTTCAGAATGAGGTCACCAACTTGAAAGTCTCTTAGGTAGACTTTCATATTATAGGCTCTCTTAAGTCACTCTTGATAAATGCATAGGTGCTCGAGAGCATTAATACGATGTTCATCAAGTAGCGTAAGCTGATCTAGGTGAGCCTATCGCACAATGTCATCATCGATGAACTCTTGCATGGATATGCACAATGATGGTATTTCGAGCTCTAGAGGCATGACCACCTCGGTGCCATACACTAGTGAAAATGGAGTAGCCCCAGTGGGTGTCCGAATACTAGTGCGATAGGCCCATAGAGCAAGAGGTATTTGCGTATGCCAATCTGTGTGACTCTCTCTAACAGTTTTCTTGAGAATGGCAATCAATGTTTTGTTAGAGGCCTCTGCTTGCCCATTTTCTTGCGGATAGTAGGGTGTCAAAAAGTTGTGCTGGATATTATACTTTGTTATCAAAGCATGCACATATTTGTTTTTAAATGATGTCCCATTATCCAAAATGATCTTGGATGGAATACCAAAATGACAAATGATATTGTGCAATAGGAACTCCGCTATGCGGGGTCCCGTCGTAGTGGTAAGGGGAATTGCTTCCACCCATTTAGTGAAATACTCAGTAGCCATGATGATAAACATGTGATGGCCCGAGGATGCGGGGGAGATTTTCCCGATTAAATCCAACCCCCACTATAAAAATGGCCATACCGATTGGATCGGTTGCAAGGCCTGAGAAGGTACGTGTGTCAAATTGGCATGATGCTGACACTTCATGCACTTCCTCACATATGCACAGCAATATCACTCTAAAGTTGGCCAATAATAGCCCATGCGAAGAATGCACTTGGCGATGGCCATGCCACTAAAATGACCACCGCATGTACCATCGTGTGCTTGGGCGATTGCCCAAGTCGACTCTTGATGCTCTAAGTAGCGAAGGAGGATCCCTTCGTAGCTTCAACGATACAAAATGTCTCCTAGCAAGACATATTTTATCACCTTCCATCTGAATGTTCTTTTAGCGGCGTGTGACAGTCCAGGAGGGAGGTTACCAAGCTTTAGGTATTCCCTGATTTGTGTTGACCAGTCCTATTGTGAAGAAGCCTCGAGCGCATGAACGACCTGTCCCTCTCGAAGTTCATCCCTAGAAAAATCTGACTAGGAAAGAACTTGTAAGAATAGCATTGTGCTACTATCGAAAGGGGCTTGAGGGAACAAAGTCCCCCAATCAACCTGCTTCAAGCATTCATGAATGTGCGAGAATCTCTCCTGATGAGGTTCAATTTGAATCAAGTGGACTTCTAGCATGACTTGATCATTCTCGCACTCCACCATAGATTGCGAGAGCATTTTGACCTAGATGGTAGTCATCTGATCCATAGGGTCTTGCAGGATCAAGGACCCCAGAGAGGCCATCATATCCACAAAATGATTAGATGATCGAGGGAGTGCCTCGATGTTATACCATTCAAATTTTACTAAGAATTTATCCACAAGGGCCTTGTAGGCTTGCAGGACTAGGCACTTACACTGGAAGATCCCCTTGACTTGGTTAACAATGAGCAAGGAGTCACCGAAGATGTTGAGCTTTGTTATTTTCATGGTGACAACCACCTGAAGGCCTATGATCAGGGCCTCATACTTGGAATTATTGTTGGTGCACGGGAAATCAAGTTTAAATGATAGGGGTATGGGAGCCCCATGCGGTGTGAAAAATATGATTCTTATGCCACCCCCTTGCTCGCATTTGGAGCCATCAAAAAATAGGGTCATATCTTCCTGCACCTCAGGCTCGTCAAAATCTGGCGATTCTGATATTTGGAAGACCCCATCATCGGGAAGGTCCATGCTAAGAGGTTGATCATCCTAGAGAGGAGCCTCTACGAGTTGATCGGTGATGACCTGACCCTTAATTGATTTTTGTCCAACAAACTCAAGGTCAAACTCCATCAACAACATGATCCATTTTATCGTGCGACTACTATGATAAGTGTGACTCATCATGTAGCACAATGGATTCTCTTTAGATACAACATACATGGTATTGCTAAGCATGTAATGTCATAGCTTCTTGGTGGTGAAAACCATCGCTAGGCATAATTTCTCAATGTATGTGTACTTGATCTCATAACTGACTAGGGTGCGGCTGAGATAGTAAGTAGCTTGTTCCTTATGAAATTCATTATTTTGGGCTAACATGGCACCCAATGCAATCTCAGTGGTTGAGATGTATAAGCGGAATGACACTCCTAGTCTAGGTGGTGCCAACACTGGCGGTGAAGCCAGGTACTATTTTATTGCATCGAAGGCCTCCTGACACTCATCATCCCAATGGAATGTGACCCCCTTGTGCAACAACTTGTTCATGGGGCGACACTTGTCCGACAACTACGCTATGAAGCACTTGATGGACCTGCCCACCTCCTGCAAACTTAGTTGCTTGATCGTGGTTGGGGGAGGCATCTCGAGGATGGCCTTGACCTTATTAGGGTCCACTTCGATGCCTCACTTAGAGATGATAAATCCCAAGAGCTTTCCAGATGTGACATCGAAGACGCACTTCTTGGGGTTCAATCTCACGTTATGTTCAATGAGGTGGTCTAATACTTTGCTCAAGACCTCAAGATGCTCATGGCGTAATAACGATTTAGCTAGTAAGTCATCCATGTAATCTTCTAGAATTTTATGCATGTAGTCATGGAAGATGTATGTCATGGCATGCTGGTAGGTGGCACCAACATTTTTAAGGCCAAAAGGCATGACCTTATAGCAAAATGTCCCCCAGGGCATTGTGAATGCCATTTTGAGTTGGTCTTCTAGGTTGATATGAATCTGATTGTACCCAGAGAAACCATCCATAAGGGATAACATTTTGTGGCCCATTGTGGCATCTACCAGGGCATCGATGCTTGGAAAAGGGAAATCATCCTTAGGACTCACTTTGTTTAGGTCTCAAAAATCGGTGCAAATGTGAATCCTCCCATCTGGCTTCTTGACGGGGATCATGTTGGACAACCATGGTGGATAGTCTATAGAGATGACAAACTGGGCATCCAACAGCTTCTATAGCTCATATTTGACCATCAAGGCCACTGTTGGATGCATCTTTCTAAGCTTTTGCTTGATAGGCTTGGCCTTCGGGTCAAGCATCAGATTGTGGGTGACTAGATTTGGATCCAGTCCCAACATGTCTTTATAGGACCATGCAAAAGCCTCCTTCTTCCTGGTGAGAAGGGTTGTGTAATCAGCTTGCTCTTCGAGGGATAGGCTTTCCCCCAACTTGATATACTATGGATTTTCTGGGTCTGAGTTGATATCTACATCAATCATAGGCTCGATTGACATATGCGACCCCTCCTCTAGCTGGTGGGGGGTAGGGATCAAATGGATGTCATCCACTAGATTTAGATCATCAATGGGAACCTTAGGTTCCTCCTCAGCATGGAAGACATCATGAGCTAGCCCTATAGAGAAGCAGAATAGCTGTAGCATCTCATCGTAGGGCCAATACTCAGAAGGTGATGGGGGTGAATCTCCTCGGTCAAAGTCAATTGCCCCCAAGTCGAGGTGCAATGGCTTTGATGGGTTATTCAGATCTCACAATGGCTCAAAAAAATCTATGGAAATCATATTAATGGATAGATGATTTCCCCTAGGTGGCTGGTGGTGACCATGGACCTCTGGATGCAGCACGACCTGAGGAGGCGACTATGGAGGTGGTGGAATGATAGGTGGTGGTCGATGTGGCTATGGAGGAACTTGCCCTTTGTGAGGTAGAAGCTACCACCAAATGGGCTCTTGTAATGGGAATAGGTATAGAAGGTAATCATCATTCTCATCCCAAGGGATGATCTATGCATATTCTCCATCAGAACTATCAGAGTCAATCGATGCGACCCCATAGTCTGACTCATCATCTGACGTCCACTCATAAGGGGACCCTGGATCTTCTTCCTCACCATCATGGGGAAGAGTGCATGAACCTTCACCTCTCTCGTAGGATTGGATACCATCTCGAGGTGGTTCATCATCTCCCAAGGGCATAGGGAAATAGTCCCCTAATGAGTAGACATGATTAGGGTTGGCAAAGGGATCTCGAGCCAACTCATCTTTGTAATTGAGGCATAGGCACTCCATGCCATCAACAAGAATATCCAAAGGCATGGGGTTGTTATGTCCCAACCCCAACTTATCATATGGCATCTGGTACTAGGGTTGAAATAGAACCCACGTGCCTTGCTCATACAAGCCTAACCCATAACCATGCCAATTGCATAGGTCAAGATACTTCAGGGTGAAGTTAGGGTTAGACAAGTAGTGGATGTCCTCTCCAAAGGGCTCTTCATCCTCCTCCTATTGTTGGTAGGGTTCGATGCCGTAGTCAAGTCCCCCATAGATGAAATTCATTTGATTAGGGGGGATACCTAGGGGTACGATAGTGCCTATGGGAAGATGGGGTCGACCCATGTCTTGCACCGACTCTATAGTAGGGGTAGTTGTGACCTCCCTAACCATGTATTCTCCTAATCTAGTGGAAGCCAAGTGAACTATCACCTGAGGCTATGGATAGAAGAGTGATGAGAGTGAGATCTGATCTAAATCATCTTCTACCACCTATGGTAGCTCTTCATCATCTGGGCTAGGTATCTCCTCTGTGGAGATGGTGGATATGGTCGGTTGTACCTCATCAATGGGCTTCTTCCCTAGGTTCCTCAACAATGGTTCTATCGGTCTAGTGGGCATCGAAGGGGGTGTCGATGATGAGGAAGGTATGTCATGCGATGATGAGGGGGTCAAACCTTGGCTAGATTTATTCGGTTGGAAATCTAGATGTGTCGATGGCAAGGTTGACTCAGGGATCTGCTGCACCATGTTACAGTACTTGTAGGGCTCGAGGTCCATAGGGATGACATGAACTTGCCCTTCATGGGTGTACTTGAGGCACTAGTGAGCAATGGAAGGGACACACTTCATGTCCCTAATCCATGGTCTACCTAACAAGATATTGTATGCCATATCACCCTCCAGTATGTGGCATAGCATCAAGATGGTCTTCTCTCCTACCTGAATAGGTAGGATAATCGTACCAACTATCGAGCATATGACATCATTAAAGGCTCGGAGGGTGTATGTAGATGGGACAATATGGGATACTAGGAGCTTCAAGTGCTTGAGAGCTATTGTAGTGATGATATTGCTAGAAGACCCTATGTCTATCAACACTCTCTTGTATGGTGTCCCATTTACACATGCAACGATGTGCAAGGGAGGGTCCATCGTATCATGCAAAACCAGTTTAAGCTCATCTTCTCGGAAGGCTATCACTGGTTCAGTGCACTATCTAACATGCCCCACAAAATTGTTGAAGGAGTTGGACTCCTAGGGCTGAAGCTCTATGGCCTTAAGGATCTCCATCAAAGCCTCTCTATGAGGTTGCGATTGCTGAATCAGCTCATAGATGGAGAGTCGGTAGACATTGTTCTCAAGCTCTGAGTGAGCTTACTCTTGAGGGTGGCCATAGGCCTAGGTGGAAGGCTCAGCAGAGGAGGTGATGGCTACTATGACATCGAAGGGACATCACCCTGAGCCATAGGTGGTGCGACTAGACTTGGGTACCACCTATTCCTCATGATAATGTTGATCATGCCGACATACCCCTACTAAGGAGGGGCATGGTGAACCTCATTCACCTGGGGCACTAGCTTGGCCTACTCCACATGGGTAGGCAAGGGATCTTTAAAGATCTCCATCTGCTAGTTGTTTGGCATGATAGGGTTGTCTACCTGAAGGTCCTTCCTATCGATCATATCTTGTACCAAGTTTTTAAACTTGTAGCACATGTTTATATCATGCCCATTTTGCCTATGAAATTTGTAATATAGGTCTTCTCTATACCCTTTGGGTCTAGGTGCATTCGGGTCGATAGGACGACTCTCAGGTAGATTGATCGAATTTACCGCTAAGAGGCACTCAAACAATGAGTTCCATAAACTCTGCAAGGGGTGTAAACTATCGCTTGGGGTGACATTATTGATTCTACCCTTGACTATTCTGATTGTCCTTAGTATAGTCCCGGTGTGTGGCCTGATAATTAGGCTTTTGAGGTGGCACGACTTGCACTGGCCCTGAGACACTAAGGGCAACCTGATTCACTACTATCGGTTTGGACTGTGTTGGGGTGCTCTTGGAATTCTTGTTCCACTCCTTGCGAGGCTTCACAATCTCCCCCTCTTGAATCTTGATTTCTTCGATGGTCCTAGCTTGCACCAAGGCATCCTCAAGAGTGGGATATTGTTGCAGCTACAACAACAAGGAGATGGGCTTCAGGAAGCTCTTGGCAAACATCTGAGTCAGCTCCGACATGGGGAGCAAATAAGGTAGCTTGGCGAGCAAGGCCCACCACCTATTGCCATAATTTGTTATTGACTCATCATCATATTGCTTCAACCCGACTACGTCGGCCAATGTCACCTTCCTCTTGGTATTGAAGGTGAAGCATTCTAGGAACATGTCTACAAGTTGATCCAAAGTATGGATGCTATGCTTAGGGAGCTGGTAAAACCACTCTATGGTGGGGCCTGAAAGGGTAGTCACAAATATCCACAAAAGCAAAGCATCATCATCATGAATGCCAAAACACTGACCCAAAAATCTGGTGACATGCTCCTACGCATCCTCTTCTCCCTTAAACATAGCCAACTATGGCAACTTATAATGCTCTGGATAGGGAGGTGTAGGTACTGAAGGATGGATTGGCTGACTACGCAACTAGTGCATAGTGGGCTTCTGAGATCCAGACCTGGAGGTCTTGTTCTCTATCGACTCTAGGCACTCTAGCAGCTCTTTATATGGATCCGAGGACTTGATCTCCTCATTCTTGCTCACATCCTGAGGTGGAGGTCTAGGATCCTCCAACCTAAGGTGGGGTGTTGGCCTATCACCCCCTTGCCTTGATAAGGTATCTCCAAATACTCTACTTCTAGCTCATGCTCATTGTAGGCCCCATAAGGTATCTCTCGAGCTGGTCTATAAATAGGGGTGTCTACCCACTATGGGTGCCCTACATCTGGCCTATGAGGTAAGTCTCACTCCAGCCTAGGAGGCCATGGAGGCAATGTCAGATAAGGTCTAGGAGACCTTTCTCAAACAAGCATAGGTTACCTCGGAGGGACTTCCTACCTATGGGTCTTAGGGGTAGGGACCCTCTCCCATAGAGTCTGCTAGAATAACTCATTAGTCTACCACTCAATCCTCTCTTTCTCAAGTTGATGCAAGCGGTCTAGTTGCTCTTTATCATGCCAAAGCTATTTGAACTGAGCTTGGTGTTCTATGTATTTTGCAACTACTTGCTTGATTTGTTCCACCATGCGAGGCCTAGGGGGTCTAGGGGCCTCACCTTGGGGCTGACCTCATTCAAGATAATCTATGATATCTATCGAGTGCTTACCTCTTTCGAGGTTCACCGCATTGACTTGAGGTTCGGGCTGGAACATCTGCTCATTATACTCAGTAGGCGTAGAGGCACATCGGGCATGCACAGAATACTGCTCTTGAGGAAAATATAGGATTTCCTCATGCCTTCCTTCCTAGACGAGGAAGGGTAGGGCAGAATTGGCCCACCCAGAGTGATGAGTGTCATTCCCATCGGGTTGCATGAGTTGTTGTATCCTATCAAGGCAACATGAAGGTAAAGTCGTATCGACTTGCTCTGACCAGTGTGTGAAGTCATGCTCATGCCTGTGAATAGGCATGTCAGCCCTGATGGGTATGTAGATGCATGGCACCACTCTATCTATTAGCACCTCAGTGCATTGTTGCCTTTCATCCAAGAAGACCTATGATGTGTCTACATACCGGGAACACTCTCCCAAGTAATGCTCATCATCCCTCGGGGTGTCCTATAGAGGGTCCCTTTGGAGATGAGGCTCATGCCCTATTGTCTTGGGGCTAGGTGGAGTAGAAGCTCACCAAGGAGGTATGACCAAGTCCCTAGGGCTATAGCAGAGATGATTCATGTCTCCTAATCCACTCTCCATAGCTTTCACCTATGTTTGGGCTTGGCTATAGGTGCGCACCATGGCGCTCCTCTATCAATACCCCAAGTGATTATCTTCTTTACAAATTTTTAATGAAACAACAAACAAGAAAGGAAACACTCAATAAGATAGATTATTATCTCATTTAAGTTTTAGATGTGAGTCCCTAAACTATTTTGTGTGTTTCAGATGTGTTGTTTGTAAAGAATGACCTTGTGTCGTGTGTTTGAAAACTTGTTGGATGATATTCTTGTGTTTAATTGGCTTTCACCTGTATACTCATAGCTCGATAACCTAGTGATGAAATCTAGGTCATGAAGTCCACACATGGCCAGGGAGCACAGGTCCTACCAGTTCCTCACCCAGTTCACCCGTAGTCTATGATATACCTCTCCGAGGAGAGATACATGCTATAACCCACGGGCTATGATGGATCTTGGAACCAGCCTTGGAAAAGAACAAGGTACATGGGATTTGAGATGATGGATGGAGATGAAAGCCACCTCATCAAACTCTACTAGTGGATGGTGATGAAGTCCACCTCACTAGCGTTTAAATGTGTCGTGGTGTGTGTGGTTCTTTTTAACTTTTAAAGAAAGTAAGCAAAGAAGCATCCAATGATCATTCACTAAATGCATGCATAAAGTGTGTTTTACTTTCAGAAAGGTTAGTATATAAAAATAAACTCACAAATGTATCTGGAAATGCAAAGCCCTAAATGTTAGCCTACCCATTGGGTAGGCTACAAGCACACAAACCATAGAGATGCATTCCTACTCTGAATTTGTTTTGATTTTTCTGCTTTTTATGTGTTTTTGTTATTTTGCATCTAAGAAAAGGAAGCTACTTTTAACCTTTCTAAGCAAACAAAAATGCGAGAAAAACCAAATAACACTAAAAATAAACAGTTTCTGTAACTGCAAAACAGAGATGACAGATTCAGGGACCTACCTCATCACTGCCAAAACTTGCTATTTCTAAAATTCTGCTCCAAAAGCTCTCTATTTTCTATTCACTCTAGGGTGTGATGAATAGCAGGTCTGTATTCACTCCAGGGTGAGGTGAATTCACATTCACCCCAGGGGGCACGAATAGCAGACCAGTGTTCGCTTTAGGGCAGAACGAATAAAACCTGCAACATGAAAATATGGAAATGAGATCCAAAATTCACCTAAAGAAAAAGGGACTAGGTCCCACCATGATCACCACTGAAGTAGGGAAAAATGGTGCACCAAATGAAATATAAAAAATGTATGTATCTATGCCCTATCGCTAATGAGCGCCAAACGGAAGCATGCAAGTAAATGGAAAGATAGCGAATAACAAGAAGTGAAGCAAAACAAGTATATCTCTTATTAATAAAAATGATCCAAATATTATGGGTTACAATGCATCCCCTTGAGGGCTCAAAATGGGTGATACAAATTTTTACAACTCGGGTGCCCAAAGGTCAAATCTCTCAAAGAAATCGGGTGCACATCCACTATCTTTCCTCGTACCCACAATCGAAGTGGGCGGGCCAAAGTTGCTTCAACTTGCATATTTGATCTATGATGTCTTAGGCTGCCTCCCAATGCACTGTAATGACCTACACCTACACACAAGGAAACCAGAATCATCAAATAGCGAGTGCGTGTGATAAAAAGCATGCAATCCCCACAGGGGCAAAATGACTAATAATGAGAAAACATATCAAATCAACTCCAAATAGCATGAAATTGTAGAGGGATGTAAAAAGGAAGGTTTTGGGAAGATATCACCAGAAATTGCACCAAAATTGCATCCGATGGGGCTTCAAAACTTGAATGACCGTTCGCAACCTACAAAACCCAAAGCAAGAAAATTCTGACCCTACGCATATCCAAAATGCATGAAAATTGGATAGAATACATGAAATAATATTCTAAGAAAACCCATTTGATCATATTTGTAATATCAGTCACAGTTTGGGTGTTCTCTCAAATGACCGTCGGATACCTGCAAGAGACCCTACAAAACACTAAAAATGCAATATCTCGACCAATATAGCTCAGAATGACATGAAATTTGAACTGTAGCATCATATGAACATGTGTAAAATATATAATTAAAAAAAGTTAGAAAATTGTGCATATATATCTATTCATCCTGGGGTGGAGCGAATAGGACTATCATAGATTAGGGGGCACCCCGGGTGCGGTGCCCATGGAATCTCCCTAAATTTTGCCACCAATCCCACTTGGAATGATGAAAAATCCTATAAAATATGTTTTCATAAAATTTTGTGATGGAATTCACTCAGTTGGTTCGGTTTTGTAACATATTACGCCTCCTAACTCACTCGCAAACCTCCTTCGCTAGGAAGAGATTTCGAGGGAACAATTGGCGCAAAAAGGGTGGAAGGAAATCTTGGCAGCACTCCATTGCTTTGTCCTCAAAATATCCTCTCCTTTTTGGTGTGGAAAATATCTCCACTTTATAGCCTAAGGAGGCTTCAGGGGTCAAAAGGCATGCGAGGGCATGCGAGGCATGAGGTGCCACTTGGCCACCAGGGTGGCATGCATTGGAGGGAGAAGGGAATCTCCCAATTTGGCTTCCCTCATGGGCTGGAGCATTAAGATGCTACGTGCCCTACCCTCCTAGCCATTATGGACCAGAAATATAACCGTTGGCAGGCGCCATTTGTCCAGGTTTGACTTTTTTCTAGTCAAACCTGCTATTCGCTTCACCCTAGAGTGAATGCTGCTATTCACTTTGGGGTGCAATGAATAGGTTCTGTATTCATCCCAAGGTGGCACGAATAGTAGCAGGGTGTCCAAAAGGTGCCAAAAGTGGCCTAGAACCTTTCAAACCCTTGCATTAAGTGGTTAGAACCATTGTATACCTCCTGAGGGCTGCCCTAGGGGCCTTGGTGTGTCGCGAAGTCACTACTTATGGTAGCACAATCGGATTGACCAGTTTTTAGTGTCTACACATCTAGAAAAAATTAGGCCTAGAAACATAGCTCTGGGTGGAGAAACTCCTATTATAGATAAATTGGGAAAATAAAGATGATATTTTTGTGGTCACTCGTGTGAGTTTCACCACTATAGCTACAACTAAACCAAATCTGACCATCAAAGTTGCATTGTAGAAAGAACAATCTAGGGAGGATACAAAGAGTGATAAGCCTATGATGTTTAAATTTTTTGAGAGAACGACAAAATATTCAGCAAAGGAAGTTCCAAAAGAGGTCTGCAAGAAGCTAAAAATGGATCAAGGGCAGAGTATTGAACAAGTCCCTATTATAGTTTTAGAGCTATCAATACAGTAGGCAAGTATGGAGGAAATTCTTGAGCATCCTACTTCTGTAGGTAAAGGTATTATTTCTATACTTTCTTCTCCTTCTTCTTCCCCAAAGGAATCCCCTTCCCATTCTCAAGAAAATTTGGAACAAAATATACCCTCTCCCCCTCATGAATCACTACCTAATCCATCAGCTACCATAGAAGGTCAAGCCAATCCACCTACTCCACCTTCATCTAAAATACCAGACATATTATCCCCTAAAATTTCATATTTGCCCTCAAAGTTACTACCTTCAGTAACATTAGAAGGGTAAAACCTTTCATCATTTCCAACCCATTCCATGATTTCAACTTCCATTCCTATGTCTTTTCCAATTACAACTTCTACAATTAGTACAGATTCAACTGTCATCACCACTACCCCATTCTCATCAGCTTCTGAGTCTATCCTCCCTTATCTCATAGATTCCCCTTCCATTACAAGTCATTTTACATTAGCTTATTTATAGAAAGGAAAGGATGTTTCATAGAAGATTCAATATTTTTGGGGTTGAGAAACTTTCTAAGCCTTCAAAGAAGATGGCTAAAAAGAGAAATATAATGATGGTTGATCCAGTGACAAGGCAAAGGATCAATAGATCCATCACCCTTCTGGTGAGAAAACCTAAAGAAGATATGACTGTACAATATTATCATCTAGAAGAGTATACAAAATATATTGAGCAATTACCGATGGAGGATGAGTTGGTCATAGCAAAATCTCACCTTGAAACTTTCTATGTCAAGATCGACATCTATAGGGAGCAGGTTGGAAAGTTGGAAGAAAATATAGAAAATTTGGAGAAGACAATCAACAATCAAAAGGTGGAAAATACCATAAAAAATGAAGTTAAAAGTTGGCAAAATAGGTATCAAGAGGCCATTAAGCTTAATGGAAAAGTTAAAGGGCAAAAGAAAAGAATGAAGACCAAGCTAAAGAAATACAAGATTTGAAGCATCAAATTCATATTGAGAAGGCCAAAGCCTCAAGCTTCTCAAAAGGAGTAAAGAATGATAGGAAGGAGCTATGGTCTAAAACAATAAAATAAACCTCCAAGGCTCAAGGATCTGATTGATCAAGAGTAGGTTTATTAAATGATAAAAGACTTAACTAGGCTCAAGGATCTAATGGAAGACCTAGTAAACAAAGGTAACTCTATGACTTATGAGGAAACCTCCAAGTTGAAATATGTTTATAAGTGGCTTAAAGAAACATCCAACCCTACTGACACTGATTGGAATTGAGCTTTAAAAACTCTAAAAATTATGGTTCAGTTGTTTGGGATAGATCCAAACCCCAAAGATAAGCTCGAGACTTCTCAAGAAGAAGAAGCTGAAGAAGATCAAGCTCAAGAACAATTAGAGAAGGATGCTAAGGATATAAAGAAGGTACTAGATGAACAACTTCAAAAGTAGAACCAAGAAGAGAATGAAAAATAATAAGCAGCCTTGTGGCAAAAGTAGACTCTAACTTTTTGCATTCATGTATATATTATGTATTTTATTTTGGTTTTGATATTGTCATAGAAACAGTAATGAAAGCATGAGGTCTATGGTAGAAAATGAAAAATACATGAAGGCATTTTGTCCAAACTGACCGAGTTTATAAAAGGGGATATAAGTCCATATTTCCAAACTAAGGTAGTGCCCATGGCAAGAGTTTTGAAGTATATTGTTTCTAACATGGTTTCCATGTGAACCGTTACTCTTTGAGTATCTTTTTTAAATGTTCTAGAGAGTAATAGTCATATAGAATCTATTCTATGAAGCATAGTATGCAGATTTCATCATTTTTGACTCATGATTTCCAATGGATAAGACTTTGAGTTATCAAGATTTGTGAGCAAAACCCCCTAGGAGGCGTCAAAATGTAGGCCTGAAATGGCCACATCCTTTGAATTTTTTTTGAAATATTTTCTAAGGCAAAGAAGGATGTTCTATCTCATGTGAGATCTATATTTTACAGTGATGCTGGATAGGATATCCTATCCCATAGTTAAAGTGGTTAAAGTTTTCTTTTTCGCTTTTAGAATTGCGTATCACAACATATGTTTTATTAAGTCTAAAATATTAGTGGTTTATAGCATGTTCTAGCCCATAATCAAAGTAGTCAAAGTTTACACTTGCCTACTTGCAAACCATGGTACAACACATATTGTTCTCCATGCAAGTGAAATGCTATTGCAAGCTTGTTTAACCCTGCAATAATACAAGTATATTTCACAGTGATACAATGCACATGCTCCAGCCCATGGTCAAAATAGTCAAGCATTGCAAAAGTGAATAATAAAATTGTAGGCCAGTGCAAGATTTTATATGGCATAAGTCTTATGTTGTATCCTGCACGGGCCAGAGCAATACTCTACCCTACGATCAGCCACAGTCAAAACCTAGAGGTACAAGTTTCAAGGTGTGGGCTATAGCACATTGTAGGTTCGGTTCTATGTCATGAATCAAAACAAATATAAAGAAATTTGAAGAATATGAGTAGTGGTTTAGTGTAATGTTCCATCCCATGCACCTCAAAGCATATTTTCATGCTAAAGTCTCATGTGCTCTAGCATTCAATCAAAGTAGTCAAAGGATGTGATAAGATATTAAGAGGAGTGGGCTACGACATGTTCCAAGCCATGGAGCTATCAAAGACTTTCAAGATTTGATCTTGTCTATCAACAATCAGATCAACAATTGGATCATTTTGATGATATTTTATACACATAAAAATAGAGCCTTTACAATATGAACTATTTGAGCATGAGAGCTAAAAGAAAAAGCGTTAACAAGACCAAGAACCAAGAAAATACAGTTGCAAATCAATTAGTTGTAGATCTATGATAGATAATATCTACAAGAGTGAAAGATGACATGGATCATAATTTTGATATATTGGAGCCAAACCTCCATGAAGAACTAGAAATTTGTAGGGGCTGAACTATAAAGAAGTGTAATATCGTGTAGTATTTTCTATTATCAAACATAAATCAGAGGCTACCACCTTAGCATCTGACTGATCTGGAATTTCATTTTTCTTATAAGGTTCCATTTATTTCAATTTCTTTTCAAGCATGTAAAAACTATAAAAGGAGATCAAACCCTCAATTTGAAGGGTCAGCTCTAGAGTGTTTGCTTGCCCTGTTGTGTAATACTTGTATGCAAATAAATAGAAGGAATGTTACTTGGATGTTTGCCTCAAACTGGTGTCTTCTGTAATTTTGGAGAGATTAAAGCTATGGATTGTTTTTCTACTACTACTCCTATGGTTAGTCTATTCTGCTAATATTGGATTGCTAGCTTAGAGAAAGTGAAATATTTTCATAATTGAATTTGTGCTTGAAATATGTTCATTTCTATTATATCTTGATATTGATATTATTCTACTAATTTGGATTATTAGTATCTTGATATTAAAACAACTTTATTGAAGTATATCTCTATTCTATCTGTAATGATGAAGACCACTTGTTTTGAATGTTGTTAATCTCAAGTGTGGGACATTGGAAATTTTTTTGTAAGATCGGTTTTTCTTGTAGATGCCTATGTTGTTAGCTCTATTTATCCATTTTTTATTTACTATTTCTTAACCCTAACTCATTTCTATTACTATATATTAAACATTTAACCAAGCTTAAATGAGTCAACACCATATTAGTTGACAAGGAATACTAGCCTACTTTGGAGGTTGGATTAGAGTAGTCTTTAATCCATCCAGTGTTGTGGTCTAAACTATGATTAGCAGGTGCATACCTAATCAAAGAATTGGAAGATAAAATTCATAGTATTGAGCTTCTGCTTTATGGTAATTTGGATCCCAACAAGACCTTTTCTTAGACCTCCTCTATCTTCAATATTCAATCTTCTATGAGGACCTCCTACGTGGGTCTCCTAAATATTCAATGTCAATAGTTTTCAATCTTTAATGAGACCTCTTTCTTGTACCTCCTTAGTTTACAATGTCTAATATTTTGTTATAACTCAAAACTAATCCCTGCACGAGGAAAGCACATAGACTTTTAGGCAACCGAAGGTGAAATTCTTCTCTATTTGTTGTAGGAAGCTTCTCAACTTTTTAGAACTATTTTTTTGCAACAAAAACTTAGATAGTAGCAACCAAATACATTCAAATTTCCAAAATTCTAAAATCAATAAACTTCACTAGTTATTATTAAAACTAGTGGAAATAAATCTATGCTAAATCCTAGTCTTCATGAGTTTTCCTTCAACCCTATGAAAAGACTAACCAAATAGCAATATAGAATCTTCTTCAATCTATCAATATTTTCAATAGGACCTTCTTCTTGTGTATCTTAATCTCATCAATGTAAAGGTCTATCTTCAAGACCTGTAGTTTCCTTCTATTCCAAATTTTCTCTTAGAATAGGTAAATCTATAAACTTCATTGGTTTTCCTTCAACACAGTGAAAAATACTATCTTCCCTAGTTTTCTTTTCCAGAGGTAATTTCTTCAAATTCACTAGTTTATCCTTAACCAATGAAAATATCCTTTACAACTTCAAAACTTGTTTAAGACAAAGCCTTGTTGTAGCTTTGATACCACTGTTAGCTTTTGGAGCTAAATACTAAAGATAAAATAACGACAAGATCTAAAATAAAGGTCCAATATGAAATATAAGATAATTATAATTTTCTAAATATATAGAAATCATAAATGATTTCAACAATAACTCATAGAATTGCCATTAAAAAATGCTCACAAAAATTGTATCTCCATCTAATAAAGATCTCAAGTACCCATACTTACATACACTTCCATACTACAATATGTATCACACACACTCTCACACATAGATACATATATAATGGAATGTGACTCTTCATATGGAGCACTCTTGGCTTCACTCTTCTAGAAACTCTTCATCTTCCTATTTTGTGGACTCATGTGCACATGGACTACTATGGACAATTACATTACCAAAATAATTTGTATACTTATGTATTTATTACATTGCATAAAGTAAATACTCACACTCTAATCTAGGACACTCTCCCAATCTAAATATGTACCCAAGGTGGTACATTAGCATGTACCAAATAATATAATATATTCCAACAGAAGCCTAAATAATTATCTACAAACTCAAGGGCAAAAGACCATTGCTAGAGGCGCTCAAAGGATACATTAAATATTGGTGGACCGGTATAGAATTCCAAGTAACTCTCCCACTCATTTTTTTTGTTTCCTTTTCTAATTTGGCAGATAGAGATAGTGTAATGGATTATAAATATAACTAGTTTTTCAAACAAATAGGTGTCTATATAAGACCTTGGTGATGTAACCGTGGAGCGTGCACCTAGCTAGGAATTCTGATCTATACCATCACAAAAGAACAAAGATCCACACAAATACATAAACTGAACAAAGAAACCCAATGTATGCAAAGTTTCTTGTATTAATCTTTAAAGGATCTCGGATTACAAAAATGCCCTCTTAGGGTCACTCAAAAGATGATATAGATGTTACAATTTCCAATGCCCTCAACAGGGTAGGCACACTTATTGTGCTTCGATGATTACTCACAAAATGCCTTGGGGTAGAGCTAACCCCCTTCTCCACGATGTGGAAGGATTATGATATAGGCTCATTTTTGTACTTGTCTCTCTACGAACAAGAAACAACAACACATGATTACAAAGATTGATAGCCTCTCGTGATGAGGACCTTTAAATAAATATGCATGTAAATACCATTAAATTAGTAAAACAAAAAATCTTAAAGAAAGACTTTAAGCTATTCTAATTACATCAAGAATTATGCTAAAACATACAAGATATGAATGAGAAAATGATGCGTAAATCAAATATCAAATTAGAAGCAATAAAGCACATAAAAGATCCAATGTACTCCTACTTAATGCAACGCATGAAATTTATAATTCCTACGGTCAGAGTTTCCCTAAGATGAAATTAAACCTATAAAAAGACTAACATGACTAATCTATGCAATCAAAAGTAAAGTAAGTAAGGTGATCATTAACCTATTGCAAACTGTAGTTGTGAGGGGTGGTCTACACTGTGAACCATGGTTGACAGCCATGGTTTGACCTCTGATGGGTTTACCCTCAGAATTAGGGGTAGTGGGCTTGACCTCCTTGTTCGAATTGATGTTCAAGGGTCGCCTTTGTCATCCTTTGACAGATTTGGTGGTCAAATCACTGTGAAGGGCCTTCATTTACCCAGATTTGCATTTATTGATCCTCCTAAGCACCTAGGGCATCCATGGCTAATTGGTATTTATATGGATAGCAAAGGGGCTCTCAAATGCACAAAGTCGATATGCAATTTGACAGGGCTTCACTACTCTCTTGATCAGTTAGCTCTCGCTCAATAATTCACCAACACTTTGCTATAAAAATCATCTCTCTCCTTCATCCCATTGGAGGGGGGTATTTATAGCATGCCCCTAGGGCTAGGGGTGGATTCATGGAGAAGCCAGGACCAAGAAGGTTTGTTAGGACAGTTGGGATGGAAGCCTTTGGAATCTTTCATCCTCCAACTGCCTCCTAGATCTCTTGGCTATTCCAACCGATTTTAATTGGATGGAAGGCCTAAATGAACTACAGTTCAGACCATTGGTCACATTTGTGATCCAAACTGTAGACCGTAGGTGTCAACCGTGGTTCATACTAGAGACTGTAGGTCTGGGCTACCGTTCAGACTGCTTAGGCTAGAATGCCTAAATTGAGTGGTTAGAACCACTACTCTATCTTGGAGTCTATCCAAGATCCTTCATATGGTTTTGTAGCATGTCCATATGAGTAGTCGCCCTCGATATGACATGTTTTAGGTGTCTACAAATTCCCCTTTTGAGATGTGTTATGATATCGAACAACACTGAGCAAAATAGACCTCCTAAAATGATGCTACATGTTATATGATGATCATTAGTCTGATCAACATTAGATGCCCCAAGTCCAGCAAAAGGACACGCATACTGGAATCATTGCTTCCAATATGGGAAGGCTTACTTTTGAAAAGTCTACACTCATCATTAGACATTCGGGTAGCTTTGGTGCTACAATAGGCGTTAGGCCTATATAACTAAAGGATGAGAGCTACAAATGAAATTTCATATTTGCTATTTACCCCAAGCATAGGGGGAAGCTTATGATAGTCGTTAGCAATGATTTGCAAGGATGAATGCAATTTTGACAAGATCAAGGGATCTACAATCTCTATGATCTTTTGTTGATTTTGATTATGACATGAAATTATGACTACCCCCTCAAGCGACGAGTCAATGAGGGTAATGCCAATATTTGAAGTGACAAAATTGCTTTACCATAATGAATGATCCTGAACAACTTTAGATTTGAGACGTTTAATGCCTTGGCTATGCCTAGTTCAGCTTATGATTACAACGCTTAGTAGTATTTACACATCTCTATCCCATGGAGTAGTCAGGCTATGATAACCGTCTTAGGGAGTCAAAATAATACAAATTCAAGAAGACTTGTGTTGAATCATATTGTTGATGATTTGCTGAAAATATGTCATAAAAAAATGACAATTTTACCCCAAATGTCCTTATTGTGATTTACTCATATTGCCGGATTGCATGGAGCGCAAGTCGCTGCAACCACCAATTTTATAGGATAAATCACTAAATACGAGGCGCATTTGGTTTTTCATTGTTTTATTTTTTTTGTTTAATTTGACATTTATTGGATTGATCCTGGTGCTTGTAACATCACCAAATTTGCAATTGTGATCATGTATTTTGATTTTTATCCACTGGGAGTCATTAATTTGAATTTTTAGACCTTCCCACGATGGGTTTTTAGTGCATTTATTGCTAGTTGTGGACCGTAGGTATGGTCTATGGTTTGCACTTCCAAATTTTGGGGACCGCAGGTCAGACCTGCGGGTGAAAAACCCTAGTTTTGGAATCGAGGTGTCAGCTGCAGTCCACGGAGATTAAGAGGACTTATAAATTGAAATCCCATTTGAAATTTTTCATTATTTTCTTGCAACCCTTAGCAAATTGAGAGCTCTAAGAGAGAGAAGACATTACTTGATACATAATGCTATCAAAATTTGACCACCATTATACTCGTCTTCCCTGATGGTGGATCCTGATCAGCCATCGACTAGCCGGGGCCAGGGTGCGGGTAAGGTAACTCAAAATGGAGACCTTGCACTCAATATCAGTAAAATGAACCACACTTAAGAAATACAAAAATTTAACCTCATTAAACTATTGGTAATGAACCCCACTAGTATAGGTTAGCTTAGGATTTAACTTTTATGCTTCAGTGGTCTAGGAGGGTACCCGAAATGGGTGCCACTCCTAAACCGCAACTGGTAGCTACGGTTCCCAATTGGCAAATTGGGAACCATAGGTTTCAGCTACGGTCTCCAATTTCCCAAATTGGGGACCGCAAGTTGCAGCTGTGGTTCCCAATTTGCAAATTGGGGACCACAAGTTGCAGCTGCAGGTTGCAATTGCTAGTTTTTTTTTTTAAGAAATTTTTAAATTTCTTTAGATTTGCTTAGCTAGATTTAGCTTACATTATGTTTTTTGATTTTTTAAAAGTTAAATTCTAGAGCACAAGAGCCTAACCTGATGAAGACTCTCCATGAGGACTTATTGGATGATGACCGAGCATGTTTTTGAGCCATTGGGTTCGGTTATGTTATGGATCTACCCACCATTAGGGTAGATCATGCCTATATCACTGTGTTGGCCCAACACTGGAATGCACGGACCAACACATTTCACCTTCCTCTTGGTGAGATCACCATCACCCTGGAGGATGTCTATAGGATATTTAGGATCCCCATCGACGGTGAGGCTATCATTTCCTCTATCTACATGGCAAAGGATGCTATTTTTTCTACCATATTCGATGATTAGAGAGTCGATGCATAGGATGATGCGGACCATGGAGGGGTGCACATCGATGACTGATACTAGGATGATGTCTTCTCTATTCGAGAGGTCCTCTTTATGCATCTCATCATTTAGATTGTCCTTCCAGACTCCTTAGGCACGAGGATTCCTTGGAACATGTTGGTCCCTATTTGGAGGGTGCTTCAGAGCTCGATGGAGGAGCCACTACTACTGGCCTAGGGGAGCACCTTACTATGCCAACTCTATAGGGATTTGTAATAGATTACAGAGTGGAGCCATAAGGGCATCAACTACAACCTATTGCTATATATCTAGGGATGGTAGCACATCTAAATCAAGCATCCTACTAATCTACCTCTATGCATCATTACCCTAGATGATGACCGTTAGTGTTACCCTACATGCTAGACTCATTTTGAGGAGGGTATATATAGCAGAGCTCATGCTGGGAACACTGAGCACTATATTATTTAGTTTGCATCACTTGGGTCGAGGAATGTTGTCTGGCACCCCTACATTGATTGCCCTACATGGCTAGAGGCAGACGAGTTGCTGTGATGGGCCCACCGAGACAGATGGCTTATCTGGCATAAGCCAGAGGTCCGAGAGTATTAGTTCTTCTCTCGTGTCATGTGATAGATTGACATAGTGTAGGACATACCAAAGATTCCACTTAGGTACAGGCGTCTGGCTCTAGAGAGGGATATCCCATTGATAGTTTCTCTAGCATTAGGAGATGCACTCGATGATTTCTAGGAGTCAAGTGTTGAGACAACTGGGACCACACCCGACTATGATGGGTGGTGGTCTCTATTTAGATGGCATGGGATAGGGCCTCTGGGCCGAGATCTAGCTGAGGCAGAGGCAAAGGTAGATCTTAATGGGTGCAGGGTGCACCATCGTACTGAGGGCGATTGGGGTGTACAGGCCACCACTAAGGATATACCAAAGATCGACCTTGAGGAGGATTCTCTAGAGGAGGGTGAGGTCCCTCATGACAACACAGAGGGACGGTTGCTGGCTCAGGCTGCTAACTTGTAGAGTCAAATTGGGTGATTTCACACCTAATAACTTAAGAGAGATACTACCATCGCCACTCTAGAGGTGAAGGTATATGACAGGGAGCGGTGCTTGACTAAGGTGCATGGCCAGGTACAGGAGCTCACGACTCAAGCTATCGATGCAGAGGCCCAGGTGTAGAGACTACAAACTACCCTAGAGTTGGCACAGGTGCAATAGACTGCAATAGAGGTAGAGCAGGATCTCGCACGAGCAATTAGGGGGGCTATGCTACCTTCTCAAGCTACTATGGGGCCTCATGCAACACCAGTAGTAGGTGCAACAACTACATAGGATTCGACTACTGAGGTGGCATGACTACGCGATATGGTCATGAGGACCAATGAGATGCACATATCTCAGCTTGCTCGTATTGATCATCTAGTTGATTACATAGAGATGCATGGGCAATAGGTTCTTGAGGATCCTTTCACATCAAAGTCTCAGCATACCAAGTCTAGGACCTCAGGGTAGTCGACAACGAGCTCGAGTCACAGGACTCACAAGACTGAGAAGATGCATAGGTACTCTAGTACACACATGATAAGGTCATAGGCCAGGACTAGAGATCTAGGGCAGACACCAGGGACCTCCAGTCAGAGGACTAGCCTACTACAGTTACCAGTTTCCCATGTACTGGGTGTGTTAGGCTTTGGAGGTAGGCAAGATCCATAGAAGGATCCACCATAGGTGCCAAGTCAAACAAGAGAGCAGGCTCCAGAGCACATTATAGAGGGAGGCGGTGAGAGCTCTAGTATAGGGGGAGCAGCCTAGATCTGGGTTATAACAATTGGCGGCTATAGTTTAGATGTTCTTATTTTGCATGTAAGGTCAAATACCTACATAGTTGTAGCTTACAGGAATTTTGCACTTCCTATGTACATAGTTGTAGCCTACAGGCATTTTGCACTTCCTATGATATTATATTTCATGGCTCATTATGTGTACATGTTTATTTATTATTTATTATTTTATGTTTATTTGATGCACATGGATGCAATGCTTATTTTATTTGCTATGTTTATATGATGCGTTGTATGGATGTCATGCACTAGATAGATATTCTACTTTGTGATGATGATATGCAATGATCTAGATGAGTAGATGTGTGACATATGATGTGTGTAGATGGATGCGATGTTTATTTTTAACACATATTTATTTTTGCTTTGTGGGCATGCGTATATTTTATGCAGTTTATGATATGTTATGCAATGTATGGTAATGCATTATGTACAAAATAATAATCTAATGGAAATGAACCTGTATGCTTTAATCACTTAAAACATAAGGAATGAATGTAAACTATGTATATCAATTTTTAAAATATGACACCACAAAATGTATAACAATCATGCAAAATAATTGATAATTCTCATTATAAGAACTTAATCAATTAATCACCCCTATATGAAATGCAGTGAAATGGATTGGTATAATGCTAATGAATGAATATGTCATTCTGTATATTTCTTCTTTACTACACTATATAATCAGTGGTTGTCTAAACATCATTTCTAATATTCATGCGGTATATATCCTATATATTTGATTGTGCTTTGTAAAAATGCATTCTGATGAATGAATAACTCATATCTTTGAAGTCTAATGATATTTGGTATCTTGTTTCTATTGGAGCACTTTTTGGGGGTTTTCTTGAGACTCAAACACCCTAGTATACTTCTCCAAAAATCACATACTAACTGTACAAGGCTTATATTGGACAAGGCTTTTACCATGACATACCCAACAATTCATTATCCTTGTGTGTGCATTTGAGTATTTTTAGATAGATCATAAGCATACCCCATATGTTAGTCAAGACTCTTTCAACCCATATGTGAGATAAGGTTCCTCATACGATCGTACCATCCTTGTTTCAACTTTGATTAGACTTATACAACTAGACAATCCTAGGTACCTAGAGCTAGCTCATATTGTAAATTTATCAGGGCTACCCCTCCAAATGCAGGTGGGACTATTTCAACCCATTGCTATATTTGGGGATCACCCAATAGAACTACCCCTCCGATTGCAGTCAGGACTCTTCCAACCCATTGCTGCGATCGGGGATCACTCTATGGATTTTAAAAGGTGGAAAATCTAGGGATTCAAGTTCTCACCCTTCTTACTTGCTCAGATGTAGTGATAAAAATCACTGTTAGTCCATGTGTTACCGTTTTATTTGAGTAAGGGATTTTTATAGTGCTTTTGATTCACTATATCACTTTACAGAACTTGAAATTTGTACTTTTTGTTGCACTTTGTAACTTAGGATTTATAGTGGAAATTCTTGTCCTTTTGCCAAAGTACACCTTTCTAAACTGACTATTTTCAAGATAAGCAGGTCGTGAAACCCATCTCTCTAGATACCTAATCCTACTGTCACAACTTTCATCCTCTCTCATTTTAGTAGGATTTTATATTGTTTTTCTTAGTGATGGGATTCTGATATGTTGAAGCACTATCCCAACTAATGACCTTGTCTATAACAACAAAATAAGCTTTCTACAATATCTGAAGAACTCACTAGGTATGGCTGAGTGACAGGAAAACTTTAACATACATATATTTTTCTCCGTAATAGGTACCGTGTATGAATGCAATGAATTATGATAAATGCAAGGGTGCATGATTGTCATACAAACGTGTGACTGTAAAATTTTGATAAATGCATTACACTCTACTGTGGAATGCAACGGATGAAAAATGCCTAAATGCAATATGATGATGTGAATGCATGTGTGAATGCAAATGAAAATTCAAAATGTAAATGCAAATGTTTTTGGATTTTAAGCTTTATCAATTTTTTTTTGGAGTTTTACACATTTTTCTTGATTTTTATAGATTTTTGAGCTTTCATATTTGACAAAATGATGAGTACATGTCCTTGGAGATTTTTAGGGTTGACCAAGCAATTTTTAGAAATCCTTGGAGCCTTCTAAATTAACCAAAGGTTTTACAGTTGCCTTTGGAACCTTTTTAGTTGACCAAACTCTCAGCAAAAGAGGGCGTGGAGCCTTTTGGGATGACCGAGAAGCTATAGGAACTCTCGGAGCCTTTGGGTTGACCAAATGATTTTTGGAAATCCTTGGTGCCTTTTCTTGATCAATATTCTTAATCAGAGAGCTTGGGGCCTTTTGGGATGATCGAGCGGTTGAGACAAAACCCTCGGGGCTTTTGGGTTGACCAAAGGCTTACAGATGCCTTTGGTGCCTTCACTACACTCTCAAGCATAGAATGCCTTAATATGGATGATATTGAGAGGCTCAAACTCTTCTACACCCTCTAGTGATGTTAGGCGATAGGTTCCTGGACAAATATTTTTAGATATGATGTAAGGCCCTAGCCAGTTAGCTGCAAATTTGTCTCGCATATCAGGCAAAAAATTCATGTTCTATTGGTTCTCTTTCAACACAAGATCTCCAACTTCAAAGTCTCTTTGGTGGAATTTGATATTGTAAGCTCATTTTAATCACTCCTGATAAACACGGAGATGCTCAAGGGCATTCACGTGATGTTCATCAAGCAACGTCAATTGATCGAGGTGAGCTTACCGTGCGGTGTCGTCATCGATGAACTCTTTCAATGCAACGCGTGACATTGGAATTTCCAACTCCAAGGGCATAATGGCCTTGGTGCCATATACTAGTGAAAATGGCGTTGCCCCAATAGGCATTCGAATGCTAGTCCTGTAAGCCCATAATGCAAGGGGCAGCTGTATATGCCAATCCTTGTGGTGTTATTGCACTATATTTTTCAATATGGCTACCACAGTCTTGTTTGAGGCCTCAACTTGCCCGTTTGCTTGTGGATAATATGGAGTTGTAAAACTGTGTTTAATGTGGTATTTAGACGTTAAAGCCCACACAATTTTATTCTTAAAATAAGTTCTATTATCCAAAATTATTTTGGATGGTATTCCAAAATGACATATGATATGCTCGAGAATAAATTCTGCGATGCGAGCTCCAGTGGTCGTTGTAAAGGGAATGGCTTCCACCCACTTTGTAAAATACTCAGTAGCCGTGATAATGAATGTATGTCAGCCTGACGATGGAGGGGAAATCTTGCCAATCATATCTAGTCCCCACTGAGCAAATGGCCAAGTCGCATGAATGGGTTGTAAGGCCTGTGATGGCAAGTGCATAAGATTAGCATGATGCTGACATTTAATGCATTTCTTGACATACACATTGCAATCCTTCTCCATAGTGGGCCAATAATAACCCATGCGAAGGATGCATTTGACAATAGCCATGCTACTAAAATGGCCATCGCACGTACCATCATGAGCCTCTGAAATTGCCCAAGATGACTCTTGGGGCTTAAGACATCGAAGGAGAACTCCTTCATAGCCATGTCGATATAAAATGTCTCCTATCAAGACATACTTGGTCGCTCTCTATTTAAATGTGTGTCTTGTGACACACGAAAATCCCTTTGGAATCATACCAAGCTTTAGGAAGCCTTGGATTTACAACATCCAGCTTTGACAAGCCTCAACTTTGACTGCTAAGATGACCTGCTCCCCCTGCGTATTTAACTTTGCAAATGTAGACTGGTTAATGGTAGTACCACTCCCCGTAGGAATCTAAGAATTCAATGACTCCAAGGGTGCCTGCTTCAGAAAGTCTTCCGCTCTATGAATCCAATCAGTTTTTGGTTCCATGACAATCATGTTGACTGACTCTTTGTTATCAGAGGCTGCACGCTCCACTACTGGGTGTGAGAGCATTCTAACATGGATGGTAGTAAAATAGGCAGATGGATTCTAAGGGATCAAGGACCCCAAAGATGCCATGGTGTCTGCAAACCTATTTGACGAATGAGGGATTGCCTCGATGTCATACCATTCAATTTTAGCCAGATAAGTGGCAACAATATCTTTGTAGGCTTTCAGTATAGGACATCGACACTGAAAGAGTCCCTTAAACTGGTTAACTATGAGCAAAGAATCGCTAAAAATGTTCAATCTTTTAATACCCATGGCGATGGCTGTGTGGAGGCCCAGAAGTAGGGCTTCATACTCAGCATTATTGTTGGTGCACATAGAGTCTAACTTGAATGACAAGGGCATTGGAGATCCTTGTGGCATGAAAAACACTATTCCTACACCACTCCCTTACTCACACTTTGAACCATCGAAAAACAACGTAATATCAGCATTATTATCTGGTTCCTCAGGTTTAGGAGCTTCATATATTATGAATACCGCATCATCTGGAAGCTCAATGGTTAGAGGCCTACTGTTGGACTGTGGTGCCTCAACCAGTTGATCAACTATGACTTGTCCCTTGATGGACTTTTGGATGATAAATTGCAAATTGAATTCTGTCAATAGCATGATCCACTTTGCAATATGTGTGTTATGATATGTCTTGTTCATCATGTACTACAAAGGATTTTATTTCGATATAACATATGTTGTATGACTTAACATGTAATGCCACAATTTCTTGGTAGCGAACACTACTGCTAAAATTTTTTTTTCAACATATGCATATCCTAACTCATAACTCACCAAGGTGCAACTGATGTAATATATGGCTTGCTCTTTGCCTTGCACATTCTTTTGGGCTAACATGGTCCCTAATGCAAAGTCGATTGCCGATATATATAGCAGAAAAGGCTCATCTAGCCTTGGTGGAGCTAGTACTGGCGGTGTTACCAGGTATTGCTTAATGTCAGCAAAGGTTGCTTGGTAGTCCTTGTCCCAATAAAATGGGACCCCCTTGCATAGCATTCAATTCATGGGTCGACACTTATCCGATAATTGAGCGATGAATCACTTTATGGAAGCTACTTTGCCCTGAAGGCTTCTTAGTTCTTTGATATTAGTGGGAGGATGCATCTCTAAAATAGTCGTGACCTTTGCTGGGTCTACTTTGATGCCTCATTGAGAAATAATGAATCCCAAGAGTTTACCTGAAGTTATGCCAAATACGCACTTCTTAGGATTCAACCTGACATTGTCCTCTATCAGGTGATCGAAGACCTTCCTTAAGACCTCTGCATTCTCTGCTCGTAGCAATGACTTAGCTAGTAAGTCATCGATATAATCTTCTAAGATTTTATGCATGTAGTCATGAAAGATATGTGTCATAGCCTGATTATATGTGGCACCAACATTTTTTAGACTGAGTGACATAACTTTGTAGCAAAATGTCCCACATGGAATTATGAACACGGTTTTATGTTGATCTTCAGGTTTAATCCGAATCTAGTTGTATCTAGAAAAACTATCCATAAGGGAGAGCATTTCATGACCTATAGTGGCATTTACCAGAGCATCGATATTTGGCAACGGAAATAAATCTTTGGGTGTTGCCTTGTTGAGATCTCTAAAATCCGTACAAATACGGACCCTTCCATCTGGCTTTCCTATAGGCACCATATTAGACACCCATTTTGGATAGTCGATGGAGATGATGAAATCTACGTCCAACAAATTTTGTAACTTGTCTTTCACCATTAAGGCTACTATTGGATGCATTTTTCTGAGTTTTTGCTTGACTGGTTTCTTTGACAGATCTAGCGACAGGTTATGAGTAACCAATTTTAGATCTAGACCCGGCATGTATTTGTAAGTCCAAGCAAAGAGATTAGGTCTCTCTTTCAGTAGAGGGATGATGCTATCACGCTCATCCAAAGTGAGACTCTCTCCAAATCTAACCTTCTTTGGATTGGTGGGATATTTATTGATATCCACATTGAAGGTTTTATCTACTAACATATGTGATCCCTCCTCAAGATAGTGAGGCGTAGGAATCAGATGGATGTCATCAGCTGGGTTCACATGTTTGATGCAAGAGCATCCAATGGAAAGCAAAAATACCGCAAGGAGAAAAAGTGTCGCGATATCGCGACATGTCGGCAAAGAAGAAAAAGTGTCACGATATCGCGACATGTCGCATTTTCGTGACCAAAAGCCAAGAGAAAAAAGTGTCGTGATATCGCGACATGTCGCATTATCACGACCAAAATCCGAGAGAAGGCTCAAGAGAGAAAAAGTGTTGCGATATCGTGACATGTCACATTATCGTGACCAAAATCCAAGAGAAGGCTCAAGAGAAAAAAGTGTCGCGATATCGCGACATGTCGCATTATCATGACCAAAAGCCGAGAGAAGGCTCAAGAGTGAAAAAGTGTCACGATATCGCGACATGTCGCATTATCGTGACCAAAATCCGAGAGAAGGCTCAAGAGAGAAAAGTGTCATGAAATCACGACATGTCACGAAATCGTGATCGAAAGAAGACAGGAAAGGCCAGAGAAGAAAATGTCGTGATTTTGTGACATCGTGAAATCGTGACCGAAGGAGCAGAAAGAAAGCAAGGAAGGAAACTGTCATGATATCACGACATGTCATGATTTCACGACCCAAAATAGAGAGAGAAAGTAGAGAGCAAAGATGTCGCAATATCGCGACATGTCGTGATTTCATGACCCGAGAGGCGAGGAGGAGGCAAAAAGGAAAGATGTCACGATATCGCGACATGTCATGATTTCATGACCGAAAAGGAGAAAGAAGAGCTGGAAAGGAAAGATGTCGTGATATCATGACATGTCACATTTTCACGACCAAAGGATGAGAGAAGGTGCAAGGGAGGAAAAGTATCGCGATATCGCGACATGTCACATTTTCGTGACCAAAAGATGAGAGAAGGCACATGAGAGAAAAAGTGTCGCAATATCACATGTCGCATTATCGTGACTAAAAGAGAAGAGGAAGAGCAAGAGGGAAAAGGTGTCGCGATATCATGACATGTCGCATTATCGTGAGTACAAGAGAAGAGAAAGAGGAAGGAGGAAAAAGTGTCACATGTTGGCAAAGAAGAGAAAAGTGTCGTGATATCGTGACATGTCACATTTTTGTGACCAAACAAAAGAAAATAAAGGGTAGGCAGTTACAGGGGCCATTATAGAGGAAATTGTTGAGCGGTGGGTATACCGAACGCCATCATTGGTTGATAGGTGAACAGAGTCTATCGTGGCCACACTGGACAAGCACATGGCACCAAGGTGCAATGAAAGCAGACGAAGACCAAGAGTCAGAAAGAAAAACATTTTGAAATCCGAGACAACGAAGAGGCACGGGAGATGAAATGAATGGGCCAGAAAAAAGGAGACAGAGAGTCACGCCAGAGATTTTAAAAGGGGAAGCGAAAGCATGCATAAGGGGTCGAAAAACTACTGAGACAGAGTTGCAGAGGTTGGAAAACTACTGCGACAGAGTTGCAGACGTGAAGGCAAAAGGAGAGGGCCATTCTGGACCTGTTTGGGCAGTTTTTCTTCCAGAGTTGGAAATGTTGTAATGTAATAAAAAAAATAAAAATAAACTATCTTTCGGGATAAAGGAGTTTATTTGGCAGACTGCTGCCATTATTGTAAATTTTTCCAAGTTTAATGAATGATATTTGAGAATTTTGCGTGAGCGATTTTTGGCTTGCCATCAGTGGTATTAGAGTGGGAGTTCCTGAGTGTGTGAGTAGATCTCCGAAAGTGAGGCAATTTGCACCAGGATCTATGGAATAGCGGGAGTTCTTGAGTGTGTAAACAGATCGTCGAAAGTGAGGCAGTTTGCACCAGGATCTGTGGAAGAGTGGGAGTTCATGAGTGTGTGAGCAGATCACCGAAAGTGAGGTAGTTTGCACCAAGATCTATGGAAGAGTGGAAGTTCCTGAGTGTGTGAGCAGATCGTCGAAAGTGATGCAGTTTGCACCAGGATCTATGGAAGAGTGTAGGGTTCATGAGTATGTAAACATATCGTCGGACGTGAGGCAGTTTACATCAGGATCTATGGTGAAGGGTTGTGATAAGAGAGTGAGGAAGAATGCCTCCATGAAGAAACCATGGTGGTGGGAGAAATGTGGTACCTAAAGAAGATTTTAGAGCTTTGCAGAGGCAAGTGCAAGCCCTGCAAGAGGAGTTATGAAGAGGGGTTGAGCCAAGGAGAGAAGATCATAGTGAAGATGAAGCTTGGGAGGTTGATAATCCATCGGATGAAGAAGAAGCAATGGATCCTACAGAAGATAGATTAGTTAAGGCCATATCTCGGATCGGGAAGAAGCCAAAGTTTGATGTCTCCACGTATTCGAGGAATCTCAATCCAGAGGATTTGATTGATTGGATCAATGATATGGAGGAATATTTTGAGTATGAGGAGGTTGTAGATCCAGATCAGATCAAATTGGCAAAAACAAAGTTGAAAGGCCATGCTAGCATATGATGGAAAGGAGTGCAACTAGAAATAAATAAAAGCGAAAAGGAAAAGATAACCAGATGGGATCGAATGGTCGAGAAGTTGAAGAGAGTTTATTCCTACAGATTACGAATTGGATCTGTTGAGGAAAATGCAGAGTTTGAGACAGTAAAACAAATCTGTCAAAGAATATACATAGGAGTTTTACAAGATCTCAATCAGAACTGGCCATTCTGAGGCTAGGGTAGCCCGTTACATCAACAGATTGAGAACCAGTATTCAAGAAGATTTGAGTCTGGTTAGGATTAGCACCATTGAGGATGCTTACCAGTTTGATCTAAAAGTTGAAGAGAAGCTAAACAGAAGTTTTGAGGCTAAGCAGAAAGGAAGAGGTCATGGAGAAATAACTGGTGGAAGAATAGATGGAGGACGAGATGAGAAGAAAGAAGAAACTAGCAGCAACCAGGATCAGAAAGAGGAGAATACCTACCGCCCCCGTAATCAGAACAATGGTTACCAAAGAGGAAGAGGTAGATATGGAAGAGGAGGATTTCATGGAACCTCTTTCCATTGTGGGGAAGAGGGACATCGGGCATATCCCCAACACCAAGAGAGGATGAATAGGAGACCTGAGGGTCATGCCAGAGCTGCTGTAGTAGATGAAGGTGTTGAATCAGAACATTCTGAGGAGGCAGAGAGAGGAGAAGTTATGATCACAAGGAGAACCTTGTTGAATGAGGAGAAAGAACCAGACCAGAGGAGGAGCTTGTTTCACACAAGGTGCAAATGTTTAGGTAAGGTCTATAATGTTATTATAGATAATGGTAGTATGGATAACTTGGTCTCTAAAGAAATGGTTACTAAGTTACGACTAGAGAGGAGGAGACACCCGCATCCATACTTGGATTGCGTGGTTGCAGAAGGACCATAGGGCATTGGTCAGTGAACAGTCCTTAGTCAAGTTCAATATTGGGAGATACCAGGATGAGGTCCTGTGTGATGTTTTGCCTATGGATTCTTGCCATGTGTTGTTAGGGAGGCCATGGCAATTTGATAGACATGCGATGCATGATGGGCATGCAAATACTTACTCTCTGACGAAAGATGGAGTGCGTCACAAGTTGAGGCCATTGAAGGAGATGGATGAAAAGAGTTCACTGATGACAATGAGAGTGGAAGTTGTGGGGTTTGAAGAACTTAAGGGTTTGTACCCTGAAGACCCAAATTTTGCTGAAGCTTGGAGAGCTTGTACGGTCCCAGTTTCTCTAGATAGGACTGTCAACAGGAGTACTGGTAAATCACCATTGAGAACGATGGATAAAGGAGAAAAGAGCAGTGCTGAGGCTGAATATTTTGCAAGTTTTGAGATGTTGAAAAAGAAGGTGATAGAACAGTATAGAAGTGAAGGTCACTTCTCAATCCACCCCGGTTGTTTGATGCAGGAGCATCCAACGGAAAGCAAAAATACCGCAAGGAGAAAAAGTGTCGCCATATTGTGACATGTCGAAAAAGAAGAAAAAGTGTCGTGATATCATGACATGTCGCATTTTCATGACCAAAAGCCGAGAGAAGGCTCAAGAGAGAAAAGTGTCACGATATCGCGACATGTCGCATTATCACGACCAAAAGCTAAGAGAAGGCTCAAGAGAGAAAAAGTGTCGCAATATCACGACATGTCGCATTATCATGACCAAAATCCGAGAGAAGGCTCAAGAGAGAAAAGTGTCGCGATATCGTGACATGTCGCATTATCACGACCAAAAGCCGAGAGAAGGCTCAAGAGTGAAAAAGTGTCACGATATCACGACATGTCGCATTATCACGACCAAAATATGAGAGAAGGATCAAGAGAGAAAAGTGTCACAAAATCGTGACATGTCGTGAAATCGTGACCAAAAGAAGACAGGAAAGGCTAGAGAAGAAAATTTCATGATTTCGTGACATATCGTGAAATCGTGAACAAAGGAGCAGAAAGAAAGCAAGGAAGGAAACTATCACAATATCGTGACATGTCACGATTTCGTGACCTAAAACAGAGAGAGAAAGCAGAGAGCAAAGTTGTCGCAATATCATGACATGTCGTGATTTCGTGACCCGAGAGGCGAGGAGGAGGTAGAAAGGAAAGATGTCGTGATATCGAAACATGTCACGATTTTGCGATCGAAAAGGAGAAAGAAGAGCCGAAAGGGAAAGATGTCGCGATATCGCGACATGTCACATTTTTACGACCAAAGGACAAGAGAAGGCGCAAGGGAGGAAAAGTGTCACGATATCGTGACATGTCGCATTTTTGTGACCAAAAGACGAGAGAAGGCACAGGAGATAAAAAGTGTCACGATATCGTGACATGTCGCGTTATCGTGACTAAAAGAGAAGAGGAAGAGCAAGAGGGAAAAGGTGTCGCGATATCACGACATGTCGCATTATCGTGACTACAAGAGAAGAGAAAGAGGAAGGAGGAAAAAGTGTCGCGATATCGTGACATGTTGGCAAAGAAGAGAAAAGTGTCGCGATATCGCGACATGTCACATTTTCACGACCAAACAAAAGAAAATAAAGGGTAGGCGATTATAGGGGCCGTTACAAAGGAAATATTCGAGCGATGGGTATACCGAACGCTATAATTGGTTGACAGGTGGACAGAGTCTACCATGGCCGCATTGGACAAGCACGTGGCACCAAGGTGCAATGAAATCAGACGAAGACCAAGAGTTAGAAAGAAAAATGTTTTGAAAGCCAAGACAACGAAGAGGCATGGGAGATGAAATGAAGGGGCCAGAAAAAGGGAGACGGAGAGTCACACCAGAGATTTTAAAAGGGGAAGTGAAGGCATGCACAAGGGGTCAAAAAACCGCTGAGACAGAGTTGTAGAGGTCAAAAAACTGCTGCGACAGAGTTGCAGACGTGAAGGCAAAAGGAGAGGGCCATTCTGGACCTGTTTGGGCTATTTTTCTTCCAGAGTTGGAAATGCTGTAATGTAATAAAAAAAATAAATAAATAAACTATCTTTCAGGATAAAAGAGTTTATTTGGCAGACTGTTGCCATTATTTTAAAATTTTCCAAGTTTACTGAATGAGATTTGAGAATTTGGCATGAGCAATTTTTGGCTCGCCATCAATGTTCCTCTCAGGAAGTATTATTGGCATGACAAACATCATGAGAATAGCCTAGCACAAAATGAAATGGTTGCAAAATTTCTTCATTAGGGAAGAAATCTTCAGGCCGGACCGATGAGTCAACGCGATTCCAATTGATAGCATCCATGTTCAGATGCAGCGGTTTGGATGGATCTATTGGATTGTAGAGTGGCATGATAAAATCAATGGAGACCATATTTATGGAATGGAATTGATCTTTGAAACCACACAGACAAAACCCTATCCCTGAAGCGTAGCTTTTGTACCCAAGATATGGTTCAAATGGTACAGGTACAAACGGATCCTCTCTATGGGATGTCAGTATAACTAGATCCTCCTAGTGCACTGGCTACAAAATGGGATCTCTTGGCTCAAGGAGCTCCACGTACGTAGGTGGATCAGGAAAGAGTTCCTGATACCTCTCTTCGAGCTCTCTTCTTTCCCTTAGTCTATGATGGAGATTAATCTCCCGACGCAAACCTATAGCTGTAATAGGTGGGGGACCTCTAGGTGGAGGCCTATTACATAAGTGGTAAGGTCCCAAATAGGCCATATCTATCGAGTGTTCATCATCACTGTATAAATACAATCTATCACTTCCCCCCTCTTCTAAGGAGTGATTTGGCAGATGTGGTCCCATGTATCTGATTTTGCGGTCTCTATCATCACTATCTAGATAAATCTGATAGAAAAATCGTATATATGATACCACCATGTAAACTAGCACTTCTCTTTCCTTAGAGTGCTCAGTGTTGGGAGGGACTTCCTCCATAACATGCTATGATTCCCTAGGCAATAGATATTTTGGATACACAAGCCTGGAATCGATCCTCTCATCTACATAATTATGGTCACTACCATGGATGGGCCACTCTATTGTGTCTATGCATAGTGGGAGATTAGATGGGTGAGGCTTTAATCAAGCCTCCTCTATTTCATCTTCATAATCACTATCGATTATGAAGTGCTCATTCGTCTCTTCCACTTGTTCCATAGGTAGTAGATGGCGTATAAACATCAACCCTAAAAAAGTTGGCTTGATTTCCTCCTTATATTGATCATAATTTGAGGATTCATCATCTATATAATAACTAGGTCCACTCATTTTGGAGGTGGACTCCTCTCCATCATCATCACAAAGATCTCCTAAGTTGAGATCACCTACAGTAGTGGGGTTATGCCCCTGCATACCAGTGTCATTGGTAGCACCATGAATTTGGTTACCCAGGTTGTCTCTGGGGTTGTTCTCTAAGGTCCTATCATGGTATGAATTAGGTGGCCCTATGGTAATAAACGATACCATCTGGTGAGTCCTCCAATAGCTAGAAGGATTAGGGTGATATGGATTAAAATCCACATCATCCCCCAGACTCAAGTACATGTGATCTAAGGATGTAGTAAGTAGATCATCATGACCCCGTACTTTTAACCCTAACCCAAATCTATCAATAGCTAACTGATAATGATGTTCAAGTGGGGTTCTACGTCCTTGTTCAAAAAGACCAAGGCCATGCCCATGCCAATGATATGACTCAAAAATGTGCATGGCGTATTCTAGGTTGGACAAATAGCACACATTCACAATGAATGGCTCATAATCATTTGCATCTACAGAAATTATAGTGGGCGCTTGATCTAGCCCTACGTAGATGAAGTTTGTTTGGTTTGGTGTCTCACCCAATGACACTACAGATCCAATCAAAAATTGATGGGTGTGCAATCGGCCCATCTCTTGTGCAATTTTTAGGATAGGTCCGAAAGTAACATTTTGCACAAGATATTCACCCAACCTTGTGCTGGCCAGATGAATGGTCACCTACGATGTAGATGAACCTGCTAAAGATGCAGGTGAAGTAGGCTGAGGTGCCTCCTTGAATTTGTCTTGAGGTTCTTCCACATCCATGGGAGTGGGAGTCTCATTGACGACTGGTCCGGGCATATGATTTTCCACTTTCTCACCCAATTTCACCTTTAGCTTCTTGACTTGCTAATGCATTACCGATGCAGTTAGTTTTAGAGAAGTTACAGTCATATGCTCGGATCTGTGTGACACAGATGTCGATAATTGAGCACGGGATTCTGGTTTACCTCTTGGAATATTAACCGACAAAAAAGGTCAGATATCCAAGTGCATTGATGGGAGTACAAAACCCCCAGGAAAATCTTCTAGGTTCATGAAATTGAATGGTTATTCACCCGAGGACACTATGTGAACTTGTCCCTCATGAATGTATTTCACACATTGATGCAAGATAGAGGGGACGCAATGCATTTCATGAATCCAAGGCCTTTCGAGCAAAATTTTGTATTGCATGGCACCCTCTATCATGTGACACATCACAGAGATGGTCTTGAGTCCCACCTAAATAGGTAGAACAATTGTACCAACCGTCGAGCATAGTGCATCATTAAATTCTATCAATGTAAAGGTGGTAGGCACAATGTATGCTTTAGGTAGCTTGAGATGGCTCAATGCCTTGGTCATAATTATATTGATCGAGGAACCAGTGTCGATCAAGACCCTTTTGAAATGCATGTGGTTAACACACATGATAATATGCAGTTGCGGGTCAGCCGTAATAGTAGGAACCATCTTCACTTCATGATCGTAAAATTGTATCGTGGTTTCCTGACACTGTTGTACATGTCCCACAAAATTTGTAAATGCATGGGCATCTTAGGAATATATCTCAATGGACCTCAAAATGTCCATAAGAGTCTCCCTATGTCTAGGGGACTGCTGAATAAGCTCATATATTGACAACTTCGTAGGATTTTTCTGCAAGTTCTGAACTAACCTGCTCCTTATGGTCACCACTAGTCTAGCTGGTGGGCCTAGAATGTTCTGAGCTGGCCATTGATTTGGCATAGCTTGTATTCTAATGGGAGCATGAGGTTGATTCGATTGATCATACCTCCTATGTCTAGTAACAACATTGACCATACCTACGAACCCCTGGGTAGGTGGTTCGATTCTCACTTGATTGACCTGGCCGACGTTGTTATGAGGCGCCTCATGATTAGGAAGTAGATTCTTGAAAATCCCCATGTTTCTATTATCGGGTGCCTGTGGGTTGCCTAGTACTACCAACTCTCCTTTTTATATCATGTTCTGCATGATGTGTTTGAAAGACCAACATGTCTCGATGTCATGGCCTTTCGCTCTATGGAATATGTAGAACAGATCGTATTAATGCCACTTTGACTTTGGCACATTCGGATCTACTAATTTGACCTTAGGCAATCGTATGGCCTTGGCCTCATATAGTTGATGGAAAATTAAAGTCAACAATTCCATCAAGGGTGTGAACTGGTGAGGTGGGCGCTCTTATTTGTTTTTGCCCTTATTATTGTTTTTGCGTGTCTCATAACGCACAGGAAGAGGTTGGGCCTGATAATTAGGCTCTTACTGTCCCTTGTCTTCTCCTTGGAGATTTAGTACTACCTAATTCATGTGGGCCTGCTTGCCCCATTGTTTCGTAGTACTCTTTTTAAAACCCTCTTTCCTGGTCTTGAGCTTCAAGCTACCTTCTTGCAACTTGATGTCCTTGATCACCCTGGATTGCACAATAGCTTCCTCAAATGTAGGGTACTACTACAGCTACAACAATAGCAATATGTGTTTGGCACAACTCTTTGTAAACATTCTGGTTAGTTCGACTGTAGGAATAGGGAATGGCAGCTTTGCCATTATTCTATGCCATCTCTTTTTGTATTGCTCGATGGGCTCGTCATCGCACTGAGCTAATATCGCCAAATTGGAAAGGTTGGCCTATCTCTTGACACCAAATAAATAGCATTCAAGAAATGCATCGGACAACTTCTCAAAACCAATAATACTATGTTTCTTCATTTGGTTGAAAAACTCTCGAGCTGGGCTGGAAAGTGTCGTAATGAAAGTGCGCAACAACAAGGCATCCTGAATCTCTATCTGGAAACAAGCATCCAAAAAAATCGTAACATGCTCTTGTGCATCGTCATCACCCTTGAATTTTTCCAACCTGGGCATATCAAAATGCTTGGTATATGGAGGCATAGGCACCGAGGGGTCTAGAGGTTCATTGTGTATCTTCCTTAGTTTCAGATTTTGCATAGCCATGCCCTGCCTCTCTATTGCTTTGACCTTATCAGCCAAAACCTTGTACACCTTAGAAGACAAAAATTCCTCCTCCCTAAGATGATGTGGAGGCATTCTAGGAGGTAATGTCTTCTTTGGGGGAGGTGGAGGACATGGCTCTTCCTCCTCCTCAACTTGGTAACTCTCAAGATACCCCTGATCGTATCTGTCTACCTCTATGTACTCATGCTACCTCTATCTAAGATCATTGAGTGATGGTAGTCGCTCCCTCTGTTGGGCATTGACATGAGTACGAGTGTCTCTTTTCTCCTCATGCATATCGGGTAGGGACACAACCCTCCTATGCACATGATCTCTATGCTCCTCAGGAGGGTATAGGCCATCCCTGGCTAGCTGATCCTCCTACTCTATGCACTCTTGAGCTAGAATACGCTCCTCGTGCATGCGTTGCTCATATAATATCTATCGTAGGAGCCTTTTCTCTTGAATATTTTCATCTTCAATATGCTGCCTCTCTAGGCGAGCATCATCCAATTGATCTTGGAGGAGTTGACATCTTTGCTCAAACACTAGTCTATGTGATCTGTCGATCTGGTCGATCGTAGGAGGCCTCCGGTGTGTGCTCTATGTGAGCTACCTTATGGGTTCTGTACCCATAAAAAAAATATGTGGATGATGGACGTGTGACATGAGGGTGCTTAGAAGCCTCTCCATGCTCTCTAGTTATCTTGATACAACTACCACTATGCTCACTTGGAGCATGAGTGGGTGGAGTTGTAGGCTTACAACCTAGCTGCTCAAGAACACTACCTAGACCATCTAACTATCTAGACCTCCATTGCTCATGCGATGGTGTTCCATTAGCTCCCACCTTTGATATATCAATGGTGATATTGCATGGTGAGCCACGCACGAGAGTATGGGTGGACCTATGCTCGAAAGCGAGCCTATCCTCTTGTCGTTGAATGGTCGGATCTCTGATCCATATATACTCTATGGGTGGAGGGTTAGAACCTCCTATGGACTTAGTACGTATGGGAATCAACTTGGTCCCCTACACAACATATTACTCGGTTGATCCCATGTACGTGCGTGCAGTGCGGTCTTGGTAATGGATTTGGGGGAAATCATCCTTGTGCTGAGAATCTCCATGCTCAGTCCTATGCCTAGAAGAGTGTACTAAAGCTCCTCTATCGAGGGTCCACTCAACGAGATCTCCCCATTTTGAGTTGTCACCTCTAATGCTTGTCGAACATCATTCGGTTCGCTCATGTGTATGAGGACTCGACACATGCTATTGTGAACTAGTTGGGTATTGATCATGGGCATCAGTATGAAACCTTTCCTGATCACCCCGTGTGTTCACAATTTGTGTACCTAACATCTAGATGTGTTTTATTATGTAAACCAAGTATACAAATTATGATTATCTCCTTTTAAATTTTTATTGTGAGCCCTAAACTATTTGATGTTGTTTTCAGATGTGTTGTATCAGTGTTAGAAACTCTCACGTGTTTTGAAATATTGTTGGATTTTAAACTCAGTTAAATTGGCTTTCACCTATATACTCGCACAAGCCGAATATGGTAATGAAGTCCATACTCAGTGAAGTAGCATAGGTACTACCAACCCTCACCCAAAATACCGTGCATAGCGATACACCCTTCAGAAGAAGAGTGCGTGCTATTTTGCATGGATAGGATAGTTCTTGGGTTAGCCTTGGCAACGAGCGGGTCTCTATAATACAATTTCAAATGAGCCAACCAAGTGGTAATGACATCCAATGTTGGTCTCAATAAAGTGGGTTGGATGTGAGAGCCCAATGCCACTGATGTTTAAATGGAACGTGGTGTGTGTGGTTCCTTTTACTTTGCAAAAATGATAAATGCATCGAAGAGTATAATGATCATCCCTGCATGATATGCATGAAAAGAAAGAAATATTTCAAATTTAGAAAGAATGCATGATAATGTCTTATATGATATTTTGATGATGCAATTACAATGACATGGCCGCTGATTGGGCCTCAAGCATGTAAACGACACACAATCCTTATCAAGGTCATTGTATTTAGGGGTAGACTGCACTCAGAGGTCCGCTATTCCCAAAAACACCTTTCTACTAAATGGAAAACAAAAACAAACTAGGTCTTGTTCATTGACCCCTTATATTTTTTTTTTAGTTCCTAGTTTGCAACGGTTCGATGATTTTTGGAAAGATACAGAGTAGAAAATTCAACACAGAAGGTGAAATTGGGACCTACCTCAGCTCCTGCTCTGCTGCCCACTAATTTTCTTGCTGTCTATATTTTCCTCTGTGAACTACAAGTCCGATCTATGGGCTACATTGGAGACCGTAGGTTACAACTATAGGCCAAAAAATAACTGCAGCTAAAAGCTACGATTAGCACCTGTGAAAAGAAACAACCAAGAACAATTATAATTTAGGGCTAAAATTGTGGGGTCCCACCGTGATCGCCATATGACGTAATCACGGAGCGCGTGCCTAGCTAGGCATACTAATATATACCATCACAAAAGCACAAATATCCACACAAATACATAAATTGAACAAAGAAACCCAACGTATGCAAAGTTTCTTGTATTAATATTTAAAGGATGTTGAATTACAAAAATGCCCTCTTAGGGTAACTCGAAAGATGATACAGATGTTACAATTTCCAATGCCCTCAATAGGGTAGGTGCACTTATTGTGCTCCGATGATTACTCACAAATTGCCTTGGGGTATTGCTAAACCCCTTCTCCATGATGTGGAAGGATTATGATATAGGCTCCTTTTTGCACCTATCTCTCTGTGAACAAGAAACAACAACACACGATTACAAATATTGATAGCCTCTCGTGATGAAGCCCTTTAAAGAAATATGCACGTAAATATCATTAAACTAGTAAAACAAGAAAGCATAAAGAAATACTTTAAGCTATTCTAATTACATAAAGAATTATGCTAAAACATACAAGACATGAATAAGAAAATGATGCATAAATCAAATATCAAATTAGAATCAATAAAGCACATAAAAGATCCAATGTTACTCCTACTTAATGCAACACATGAAATGTCTAATTCCTACGGTCAGAGTTTCCCTAAGATGCAAATTAACCTATAAAAATACTAACATAACTAATCTATGCAATCAAACAAAAATTAATTAAGATGATCATTAACCTATTGCAAACCACAGTTGTGAGGGGTGGTATGCACTATGAACCATGGTTGATAGCCACGGTTTGACCTCTGATGGATTTGCCCTCAAAATTAGTGGTAATGGGCTTGACCTCCTTGTCCAAATTGATGTTCAAGGGTCGCCTTTGTCATCCTCTAACATATTTGGTGGTCAAATCACTGTGAAGGGCCTTCATTTGCCTAGATTTGCATTTCTTGATCCTCCTAAGAACCTAGGGCATCCATGGCTAATTGGTCTTTAGATGGATAGCAAGGGGCTCTCAAATGCACAAAGTCGGTATGCAATTTGACAGGTATTCACTGCTCTCTTGATCAGTTAGCTCTCGCTCGATAATTCGCCAGTACTTCGCTATACAAATCTTCTCTCTCCTTCATCCCCTTGGAGGGGGGTATTTATAGCATGCCCCTAGGGCTAGGGGTGGCTTCATGGAGAAGCCAAGACCAAGAAGGTTGGTTAGGATAGTTGGAATGGAAGCCTTTGGAATCTTCCATCCTCCAACTGCCTCCTTCTAGATCTCTTGGCCGTTACAAACGATTTGGATCGGATGGAAGACCTAACTAAACTCCAATTCAGACCGTAGGTCATAGCTATGGTCCAAACTATAGACCACAGGTGTCAACCATGGGTCAGACTAGAGATCGTAGGTTTGGGCTACGATTCAGACTGCTTAGGCTAGAATGCATAAATTGAGTGGTTAGAACCATTGCTCTATCTTGGAGTCTATCCAAGATCCTTCATATGGTTTTGTAGCATGTCCATATGAGTAGTCACCCTCGACATGATGCATTTTAGGTGTCTACACTTGGAATCCTAGTTTCAACCCATTTACAGAAGAAGTTAATGGCTTCCTATTCTGGGTGAATCTTTATGCCCTCCCTGTGGAGTTTTGGGTAGAGAATATATTCACCAAAATAAATAATGGCATTGGTGCATTCTAGCATATAGATTCCCAAATAGAGAAAAAAATTTCTAGTAAAATTATTATGAGTAAAGCAAGATTGGCTGTTTGGGTGGATGTTTCAGTTCTTGGATCTCAATCCATTACTATCTCCTCAAGCAAAGGAGAATGGATCCAAAATATTGAATATGAAAAAATCTCCCTAAGATGTTATGGTTGTTAGCAATATGACCACCTAAAGAAGAAATGTTTGATAATTTTATCATGCTCTAATTCCTCCTTAGTTGAGGAGAATGCCTTGCATTTGAATTATTTGAAACCTTCAAATGTGTTAGTTCAAAAGAAAGAAGCTCATGCTCCAAATACACCAATTGTCCAATAGGAATCATGTAAGCAAATAGAAGATTCAACCCCAAAAGGATAATTTGAATCAAATCATAGATAGAAGCCAAATGGTTGCTAAAGACCATCCAGATGGTTTCATAGAAAATATTAACACCGCAGATGGTATTCTTGAAGCTAATTATAAAACAAATAGTGATGGTCAATTTTCTAAAAATGAAGATCCTACAAAATGTGTTACAACTAGATATTACCTCAGGAGCTTGAAGTGCAAAAATGCATTCTTAGATATTGCCACTCTAAAGGAGGAAGAACCTTTGCTACAAAAGAAAAATAATGGAACTGATTTCCTCTTTGATGGATGATTGTTATATTTTTTCCTTGTATTTGTTGGAGTTGTGTTATGTAAGGGTTGTTCTTATTGTTATTTCCTTAAAAAAAATAGTTGATTATGGAAACTTAGAAATTTTAGGAAGATGAGAATATCTTTGATAGGTATTATTCAATTAACTTGTTATAAATGTAATGAGAACAATGTAATGTTTTGTTTTTGTAATGGAAGTGGCCCCCAATAGAAGCCACACATAGCTTATTAAAAAAAATAGCATATATAAAAGCAAAATTATTAACTCAGGGAGAAAACGTAGAAGATAAATTTCTTGTCCAAGTAACATTAAGGGAACTTCAAAAAAGCTACAAGCATTTAGTTACATCTTTGCAAGTCTTAAGCAAAGAGACTATATTTGATGATCTAGTTAATATTCTTTAGGAATATGAAGTAGAAAACTTAGTCAAAGATGAAATGACTAATAATGCCTTGGTATCTAAAGAGAACATACCAAGTAATATAGCTTCAACTTCCATATATATATCTAAATGGAATTCAATATTCTACCATATATGCAAAATAAATGTCATAATATAATTTTTTGTAGATATAATCAAGGAAATTAGATGAATATGAATCAAGGAGGTCAAATGAACAAACTAGTAGAACAAAGGCAATATCAATCTCAATACTGATATAATCCTCAACAACAACAACAATTTCAATCTCAATATCAACAATATCAATATCATTCTCAATATTAATATGGGCATCAACAACAACCTTAATTACAATTTAAAGAATAAAATCAAATGCAAAATTTAGTTCAAGAAATTCATGAAATTCAAGAATTAGAAGAATTATCTTAAGAAAATGAATTCAAAGCTCTTACAAAATATTGATCAATGAAGATGTACTTTTTCCAAAGTATTTAAAAATACTAATTTTGTGATTGCTATAGAACATTAGGATATAGGGACTTCAAAAAAATGACATGGCAAGATCAAGATCAATACTGGATATAAAAAAATAAAGAAGCAAAAGAAGAGCATTAGAAAATTACAAAATAAGAAAACAAAAATAAATACAAATCAAAAGAAAGAATCTGAACAAGTAGTTGATGGATCACATGATTCAAACAAAATAATAAATATGGAGATTGAAGACAAAGATGAAGAATAAAGTCTTCAATAACCAAATAATGTAATACAGGGTGGTGTTGAGGAATATTACATTATTTGGTACATTCTAATGCACCCCCATGGTACCTTCATGGCATATTTATAATTATTTATGAGATTAATATTGAGTCTATATTTTAGAGTTTGATTTATATTTTCCCTTTTATGTAATTTTCAATATGTAGGAAATGCACAAGTATCATGTAAGTTAGAGTGCAAGTGTAGATTGAGAGAATGTGCACAAGTATCTTGTATGTAAGAGTGCAAATATGTAATGTGAGGATGTGCACAAGTGTCCTAGATTAGGAGTGCATGTAGAAGTGTAAGAGTCATGTAGATATGTGCAAGTGTTATAGAGTCAAGTGTCCATATTGTATGAAAGTGGCAATATGATAAGCCAATGGTCATGAGACTTGTCATATAGAGATAAATAGTCAAGTATATGAAGAGTCACATTACTATGGTTATATTATGGAGATAATACTCCATGAGAAATCAATAAATCCAAGTACAATCAAGAAGAAGAATTCTATCTATAAGAGATCTAGTTTGGAATAAAGCTTGTATATATTTTTGAGAAAATAATATTGTAAGTTTTCTTCATGCATAGTTAATGAATGAATTAGGCTATTAACATTCATATTTGAGATTATATAAATTATTGCTTATTTCAGTATTATAGAAGCCTTGATATACATATTAATTTGATCATTCTACTTAGCTTATTATTATTATGATCTTCAATATTGCGGCTATTTTATAATGAGGACCTATGATATTTTGTGGTAGTTAGACTTAAGAAGCCAACAATGGTATCAAAGATATCACCAGACTCTGTCCATTTTGATAGAGTTTATTTAGCCACTATTATTATTTAACTTTATCCAATTTGAAGGTAGTACGGACTTTTACTCTAACATTTGAAGATCTTATTGAGTAGAAATTGAGGGTACATGTGTATCGCTCCAAATTTTTCACATCCCTACCTTCAGGCTATAGGATCCGTGCCCGAAAGGAGGATGGGAAAAGGATGGCGCGGTACCTCGGACTGAGAGGCCTTGCGAAGGTCCCGCCTCTCGGGGGAGGTGTATTATGGTGATTTTTTGACGGATGGTGGGGTTCACCAGGAAACGTTTGAATGGCAGTTTCCACGCCTAGGTTGGGAATGTGTTTTATGTGTTCAGTTTTATCCTTAAACATTCAAGTCCTAGGTTTGGCCAAATGAATCTAAATTGCTCTATATGAAGATGCAGATTAAATGAATACAGAAGAACAAATTAGGACAGAAAAATAGAGAAAGTAAGCAAGATTAAAAAGTCATACCTGATCCGGATGTCTGATGAAGATTCTGATTCTTGAAGCAATCAGGATCGCCTCCGATTTGACAGGATCGTCTCGCTATCGGACAAGATCGTCCGAGATTTGACGAATTCTTCGACGAATTCGTCGGAGACCTCGCAATCGGAGAAGTAGACACAAAATGCAAAAAATGCAACTATTCTAACAGAGGGCAATGATGTAGAATAATAGGAATAACATTAAAATGATGATAATAAACAAAATACGAGTGTACTACAATGACTTAATGACAATTGGTGACTTAATTATGCATTTAAAGCTACATGGGTGAACTCCAAAATGCAGAATAGCAAAAAATAATAAATAAACTAGCTAATTGCAGAATAAAACAACAGATTGAAAAGAGGAAAATGCAAACTCTGGGCACTGATTGCCCCCAATGATGATTGCAGTCAAAATCGTCTCTGATTTGATAGGATCGCCTCCGATCTGAACAGGATCGTCTGCGACGATGTAAGCTTGCTCCGGCTGAAAAATGACAAGGTTCCTGCAAGAAAATTGGATGCAACAAATGTAGATGGTAATACAGATTATTCTAATGCGTGTGAAGGTCGATTTACAGGAAATTTCAGCCAGGGGGATGCTAAGGGGAGGGCCTAGGATTAAATAGGCTTAGGAGGGAGGTTAGGAGGTTGGAGATCATCCCTATTTGGGAGATCTCCAATGGGGAGGGTCTCTAACGGTGCAGACACGCTTCTGCCCGGATTAGAGACGCCGTTGGAACAGAGACTAATTGTGAAAAATCAGTTTTGGGACAAGATCGTCTGGACGTCCTAGCCCAGACGAAATCGTCCGATCTGAGGCGATATCGTCTGATCGGCGACGATATCGTCAAACGGTCAAAACAAACTCTAAAAATGGCACGAGAAACGAGGAAACGGATTAAGCGACGGTTTGGGAGCGATTTTGGAGGTTGAAATTTGAATTTGAATTATTTACTAGAGTAAGTGTAATTATTAAGGTTTTACTGCGCCAATTTTAGGGTGCTACATTTTGCCCCCTCTTTAGCAAATTTTTCGAAGAAAATGCGTTAAAGATGAGTTCTTCTCGATCTACGAGAAAGCAAAAATTATTCCCATTTTTAGGCGACGATTCTTGGTCGAATCGTACGACAGCTTACTATGGTGCCCCCTCCGTGTTTTTACCCAAATCGAACGTTTGAGGTAAAAACGCAAAAAAGCAAAATTTTAAAATGTTTTTAATTGTGTTTTGAATAAAATTAAGAAAAATAGGGTAAAACCCTAATTCATTTTTACTGTTCATTTTTCTGGTTTTTAGAGCTCTGCAAGCAAAAATGGTGGAGACAACCACGTATCGACAGAGGTCCGACGCGGGCTACGGGTAAGAGTCTAAACTTAGCTTAGAATGGTTTAAGTTGAATTTACATGCTTTTTAGGTTGATTTTAAATAAATTTTGAGCATCGCGGCCATTTTTGGGCCGTCGACGTCATCGGGACGAAATCGTCCCGATTTCGACGAAATCGTCTCAAGTTCGCCGATTTCGTCTAAGGGCGAAATCGACGAAAGGGGGACGATTTCGTCAAATAAGGGACGATTTCGGCTTGCGAAATCGGAGACGATTTTGCTCAAATTTGGGACGATATCGTCCAATAGTGGACGATATCATCATTTGTATAAAATTGAACTGATTTTACTTGCATTATTAATCACTTGAGTTTTTATTAATGATTTTTTATTGTGTTGTTGTTTATGTTGCAGAGAGGTTTACTAAAGAGCAGAGAATGGAAATACGACGGGTTGAGAGATGACTTGGCCGCTCTATCACAGGAAGAGCGGGATCAGCTGGCTCAGGCCGGCTTACAGCATGTGGCAGAGATGCCACAAGTTTCTACAGACATGGGGCTACTGACGACCCCGGAGAGAGGTGGTATCCGGGTTCTTCCTATTTTTGGTTACCCATAGGGGAGATGACTCCCACATTAGAGGATGTATGGAGGATTTTGAGGATCCCCATACAAGGACGGTTGATCACTCCTACGGCCAATCAGGGCCACGCTATGATGCGGTTGTGTGGCGATCCGAGCTTCACCCTGGAGAAGGGCGGAGTGAACATCGAGGCGCTGCGTCAGATGCCTGGGGCATCCAGACTCACACAGGTTTTGGCCGGAGTGGTGGGTGGACTTCTGCTGTGCCACCAGAGCGGGTGCAGGGTACCATGGGTGCTAGCAGATGTGATCTGCGACATGCGTGACCATGGTTACAGGTTCTCTTGGGGCAGCTTTGTTCTATGCCGATTGTACAGGATCCTGCATGGGGTCGTGTACAAGGGCGGCCGATGTCTGGTTATGACATCGCTTCTATAGGTTTGGTGCTGGGAGCACATTGTAGTGCGGAGGCCGATAGGGCTTCCTTTGATAGGGATTGATGGGGAGAGGCCCCGAGTTTTCTACTGGTGGCTCCGAAGAGGGGCACAACGACGGATTGATCTGTCGATGTCCCGAAGACTGCTGGATGACCTTGTCCCAGACCAGATCACCTGGAGGCCTTGGAGGGACCATCCAGGGTGGGCCGAGGATGGACAGGAGCTGGCTCGCATCAAGCGAGTCTATTGGCTGAGGATGGAGAGGGGAGAGGTGGAGCTCCATCGCTACGACCGAGTTTTGTGATAGTTCGGTCTACAGTAGGGGATCCCATCTCTCAGGGATTATGAGTTTTCTCGAACTGTCCGGGATAACACTACAGTTAGCGGGGCTCCAGATATGCAGCGATTCTGGAGTCAAGACGCAGATGATGCCCCCATTCAGCCAGTGGATGGGGACGACGTAGGAGTAGCCGACGGCTACGATGCCTGGTACACAGGCATCCGCCCTCCTCGGATGACGAGGGCTCATGGTCCGATTCACGTAGTTGTGCATCGGATGGGGAGGCGGTGCCAGGCGGCCATTGAGGTGGCCCAGGGTCACGGAGGGAGAGAGCAGAGGAGACCACAGGCGCAGCAGAGGCCATGGTAGCGGGAGAGGAGGGAGGAGAGACCCCCTTCTCCACAGAGAGAGAGGCCACCATCGCCCGATAAGGGCAAGGGTGTTGACACTGGGGAGAGCAGCGAGACAATGACTCTTCGAGCGAAGACAGTCCATCTCCAGGCATAGGTGCAGACCCTGCAGGAGGAGGCTGCATGACACCGAGCTGAGGTGACACAGCTCAGAGATGAGATTGCATGCCTCAGAGCACGGGGCGGAGGGGCGAGCACTCGGGAGCTAGCACGGGCTATTGCCCAGATCACTTTTTATCAAACACTATACCACCAGATGGTGCCAGAGGAGGAGAGATTACCACTGTCGACTGCCATCGCGGATCCGATCAGGATTGGGTCGTCAAGGACTTCATCCCGATCCATGACTAGGACTCGTAGTACCACACATACTGCGATGGGGCCACCTCGTCCACCTCAGGGCGGGGGAGGAGATGAGGCTGAGAGCTCGAGGGGTTCTCGAGGCTAGCTACTACAGATTGCACTGTACAGATTGATATATAGTATTTATTATTTTTGATAGAGGATTGAGTATGCCGAGGTACAGATTGTGGCATACCGATCCAGTTTTGATATGATGTATATATATGGTTGATACAGATATAGATGAGATATTTTTGATCATATGACTTGTGTCTTATGTATTTTTATGATGCTTTTAAATGTTTTGATTGATTGATTTGATGATTCATGTAATTACGTCGTTGGAAATATTATGGTTGAAATGTCATGCTTAAAAAATTTAAATGAAATAATCTGATAGAACAAATTGGTTGTTTGTGATGTGATGATTTGATAAAAAATAAAAATAAAGGGACTTTTAACAATAATTTCAAAGGACATTGTCGCTATTATAGACCATTTCATGGAGTCACCGCTCACTCGGTCGTCAAGCTAATCCCAGTATAGAAATATTGTTAAAAAGTAAAAGAGTGCTTAAGAGACTGTCTTAAGACTTTGGTGCAATGGTGCAAATGATGATGATGATGGTTTGTTTTCAGAGTTTCATAAAAATAGTATGCATGAAATAATGTTAAAATGATTTTTGCTAGGCATAAATTCCTAAGTGTGATAAAATTGTTGAATAATTCCCTAGGAATTATACCATCATTGCAAAATTGAAGTTTGACATAATGACATGAAATAGTGATAATGTGCATTCTTTTGAAAGCATAATTGTGTAACATAATGATTTAAGTCATATGTTTTTCATGATTTTTAAATAAATGGGGAATAAAAATTGGTACAATGGTTTGCGCTAGGCATAGAATATGTAGGTATAGACTTATACCATCATCGCGAAATCCAAAAAGAGATAGTTTTATTGCATGGTTGATTTTTAATAAACAGAAAATATGAAGATGAGGACTTGCGCTAGGCATAAAATTCCAATTTTGGTTTTGGAACTATACCATCGTCGCGAAAGTCGACAATATATATATATATATATATATGTGTGTTGTGTGTGTTTGTGTGTTTTGATTGTATGGTTTTGAAAGAAATTTTGATTTTTTTATATTATGCATGTAGTTGTCTTTATACTAAACAACTGTACTTTAAAGAAGAAAATGAATTATTCCAGACAATTTGCAAAAAAATATTTCAAAGTATCTTAAAGACAAAAGTTAGATTTATAAGGAATCCCATGTGCATATGTGAATTCATTTCCAATCTTGATTTATCATAATGATACACAAAATCTCTCAAATACAAATGTGTGTGCAATTGCTATGTTCATTTACCAGTTTTGAGCAAGATAATATGATACAAGTGATTTGAATGAACCAAATAAGTGTTCATTAACCATGATGTAGATGCATATAACCATACTAGACTACTATGTAAGTCGGATTATCAAGAGCTAGCTAATCCATAAGCGGACATAGGTCTGTACAAAAGAAGGTCGCTAATGTGACAGACATATCGCCACGCTAGGAGTTACCCAAGGCCAAGCAGGTTGGGCACAAACCACCTGTTATGGGGCTTACCTCACAGCTTTCGAATAATTGAGAATTCCAGGGATTCAAGCTCATCAACCCTTCTTTTCTTTTCAAAGGGTAGGGAAAGGGATTTTATTGCTTTTGCTTTTGCTTTCTTTTTCTTTTCTTTTGTATTTTTGCTTGATAATGCTGTAATGATAAAAATAACATTTTTCTTTTTCTCTTTTTCTTGAACTTTGCTTTTTCTTTTTTTGTTCTATGCTAGGGATACTTGCTCGGATTAGCTGTAGAGCAAGGGATTTTTATTCTGGGTAGGGGTGAGCTTGTCCTTTTGCCAATTCTCAAAGATTCTAGACCATGTGCATGATAGGATAGCAGGGGAAACTTTTCGCTCAAGAAACCACTTCTACTATGTAGCAAAGCATGGAAATTACAAATATAATCATTTTATTGTGAAAGGATGTGCTTGGTTTAAGTAAATAACAAGATCAATTCTCTCGTGCTCAAACTTTATTTAATTGAATTTTGTGGACTTTGATATAAGAGAGATTAGTAATCATGCCAGATAAAAATCAAGATATTTATTTTTGTGAGTGTGAAAGTGAGGGATTCCAAATAAATGCTAATTTATCCAAAATAATTTGAAACATATAACTGCAACATTTGTAAGAAGATATATATATATAAATACTTTTTGAGAAGTTTTGAGAATGTTGACTCTCTCTTTCTTCTTTATGTTGTTTTGGTTTCGAAAGAGTCAAGAATATTGCTGTTTTTTTATTTTTATTATTATTTTTTTGTTTTTGAAAGAATTAACAAGTGCCATAAATAAATACAACAAATAGTTTTGAAGATTTTGATGATTATGAATGTTTTTGGTGTTTTTGAATTTATAAATTGAAAGAAATACAAGATAGTGATTTTGAAATATTTTAAACAAATATATACAAGGATGAAATGACCAAATTTATACATAGTAACGTTTAAGATGCAAAATGTTCATGGGTTCTTTAAGTTCTTTACCATCTAAGGTAGATAATTTGTATGCTCCCGATTCAAATTTAGCGATGATAATGTATGGTCCAAGCCAGTTGGGCTCAAATTTACCTTTAAGGTCCTTAGTTGCATTGGTATTTTTTTGATTTTCTTTTAAAACAAGGTCGCCGATCTCAAAGGATCGATGACGAACTTTTTTAGCATATGATCTTTTAAGCTTGTTTTGGTAGGCACGGAGATGCTCCAAAGCATTGATGCATTTTTCATCTAGGAGTTCCAACTGATTGAGTCCCCAACTCGATATTCATCTCCTACTTCGGTATCTTGAAGTAGTAGAGCCAAAGAAGGAACTTCTAATTCAAAGGGAAAAACGGCTTCAGCACCATAAACCAAAACAAAAGGTGAAGTTCCAGTGGGGGTTCGAACACTAGTTCGATAGGCCCACAAGGCTGGATATAACTGAATGTGCCAATCGTGGCCAGTTTTATTGACCAATATTTTGAGAATTTTGATTAAGGTTTTGTTAGATGCTTCTGCTTGACCATTACCCTGAGGATAATAGGGAGTGGACCAGCGATGTTGAATCTTATATTTTTGGCATAATTTTTTAACATCTTTATTTTTGAAACAAGTTCCATTATCAGAGATGAGATTTGCAGGAATTCCGAACCTACAAATGATTTGATTAAAAATAAATTTAGAGACTTGTGTGCCAGTGCAGGAAGCTAAAGGCATAGCTTCAACCCACTTCGTGAAATACTCAATGGCGGTTATGATGAATTTGTGTCCATCAGATGACACAGGATTGATTTTGCCAATAATATCTAAACCCCATTTTGAAAAGGGCCAAGGAGATGAAATAGCCTCGTGGTCTTGTGCAGGCGCATGGACAAGGTCAGCATGTTTCTGGCACTTGTCGCAATGGCGCACATAATCATGTGCATCATTCTCCATGGTAGGCCAAAAGTATCCTATCCTAAGGAGCTTTTTAGCAATGACACTACCACCGAAGTGTCCTCCACAAGATCCATCGTGGGCTTCACTCAAGGCTGATTTGGATTCTTCTAAATTCAAACATCTTAATAGGATACCTTCAAAATATCTCCTATATAAAGTATTGCCAATTATTACAAATCGACTTGCTCGTCTACGTAATAACCGACGCTGGTTTCTATTAGAATTGGCAGGGAAAGTCCCATTTTGGAGAAAATCAAATATATCCGTATACCAAGGTTCAGGAGTAGTTTCATTGATTAGAAACACATCCAAAGGTTCTAAGCATGACTTATTTGAAGCGGGTTCCTGGAGTCGACGAATAATGATAGTGGCATATTCGTCATCTAACTCCAAGGGCAGGAGAGATGCAACTGCGGCCATAGCATCACTGCACGGTTGCAAGTTCGAGGAATAGCTTCCAAGGTAACTTGATCAAATAGAGACATTAATTGTAAAACATAGGCTTTATATGGGCACAGTTTATCATCTCTGGTCTGATAAACTTCATTAATTTGGTTTATAACAAGTTGAGAATCACCAAAAACTAACAGATGTTTAATTTTTAGCGCCAAGGCAGCTCGTAATCCAAGGATTAGAGCTTCATATTCAGCAAGTATTGTTGGTGCAAGCAAATGTTAATTTGAAGGACAGAGGAATAAGATGTTTTTGCGGGGATATTAAAATAATACCCGCACTCAGCCCCACTCATGCATCGGGCTCCATCAAAGTATAAGGACCATTGTTCAATATGGTTCGCCTCTAATTGAAGGCATTCATCAGGAAACTCAATGATGAGGGGATGGGTAGACTCTAAGGGTGCAGCAACTAATTGATCTGCTATGATTTGACCCTTAACAGACTTCTGTCCTATGAACGTGAGGTCAAACTCGCTTAGAGCAAGAACCCACTTGGCTGTGCGACCCGATAAATAAGGTCGACTCATGAGATACCTCAAGGGATCATATTTAGCAATGACATAAGTTTTCCGACTAAGCATATAATGGCATAATTTTTGCGTAGCAAACATGACTGCTAGACATAGTTTTTCTAATGTTGTGTAGCGGGTTTCATAACTGATGAAGGTTCGGCTAATATAATAATTAGCACGTTCTCTCTTCTCATCATCAAGCTGAGCTAACATAGCTCCTAAGGCAGAATCTGAAGCTGAAATATACAGGAGAAATGGGCGATCGGGTCTAGGCGGTGAAAGCACAGGTGGGTTAAGGAGGTATTGTTTGAGAAGTTCAAAAGCTTCTTTACATTCGTCGTCCCAATTAAAAGGGACATCCTTCTTAAGAAGTTTAAGAAAGGGACCGGTTTTGTCTGCCAGCTTATCGATGAAGCGACGGATGGCTTGAAGCTTACCTTGTAAACTTCGTAACTCAGATATATTAGTAGGTGCGGGCATATCAGTGATAGCCGCAATCTTGAGAGGGTCGATTTTGATACCACGTAAAGAAACTAAAACCCCTAATAGTTTACCGGACTTAACTCCGAATATGCATTTGGCTGGATTTAATCGAATAAGATATTCTCGTAATCGATTAAAAACTTTTCTCAAATCATCTAAATGATTATCTTCATTAATAGAGCGAGCTATAATATCATCTACATAATCATGTAGGATATCATGCATCATATCATGAAAAATATAAGTCATAGCTCGTTGATATGTTGCACCTGCGTTCTTTAAGCCAAATGGCATCACTTTCCAACAAAAAGTACCCCAGGGGGTAATAAAGGTTGTTTTAGCCTGATCTTCAGGAGCTATCCTGATCTGATTATAACCGGAGAATCCATCCATTAAGGACATCATCCCACTCCCGGAAGTAAATTCAATGATTTGATCCATGTTTGGAAGAGGAAAATCATCTTTAGGGCATGCAACGTTAATATCTCTAAAATCTGTGCAAACCCTAACTTTGGTGGCTTCTTTCTTGGTGACTGGAACTACATTTGAGATCCATTCAGCATAATCAATAGCTTGTATAAAAACAACATTCAGGAGTTTTTCTAACTCCCCTTTGACTAGCAAAGCCACTTTGGGATGCATTTTTCTAAGTTTTTGTTTAACCGGTTTAGCATCCGGATGGACCACTAGGTGATGCATGACTACGGAAGGGTCTAGACCTGGCATATCTTCATATGTCCAAGCGAAGACATCTTCATACTCTTTAAGGAATGCAATGTATTGCTCTTGTTTTTCTTGACTTAATTCTGATCCAATATTGATTATGTGAGGATTATCCTCAGTTCCAATATTAATTTTAATGACGTTTTCTACCTCCATGTGTAGATCTCTTTCAAAATTAGGTGGGGCGGGTGAAACGCCCAATTCTTGTAATTCTTGTAAGGTTAAGTTGGATAATTCATCTTGAGGATTAGTGGTCTCAAGTTGGGCTATAGTTGGTATAGAACCATCAAAATAAAATCCATTGTGTAACATCTCTTCAACGGAGACATCGTGGAAGATATCTCCTTCCAACTCCTCATCGGAGTCGGCAATCATTTCAGGGTAAGCTATGGATAGCATGTTACATGTAAATGGCTGATTTTTTAGAGGCAAATCATCACGCCTATCCAAATAATCTTGATAACATATGAGTTGATCATCATCTTCAAAAGGAAAGGGTTGACCCTTACTAGGAAATAGGCCCACACCACAGCGGGCGGGCCACGGTTCTACCTCGAAAGGTTCTTTCATGCCATTTTGGAAAGGTCCCAAGCCTTTCCCTTTATATCCCATTTTAAGCATTATGGGTTTAGCTTTAATATATTCATTGGTAAAATAACACCGAGCATATCCCTCATGATGAGTTTTGATATTCCGAGGGATTCTTCCCCACTCATATCCTTTATAAATGAAGGCACAACTCCCGACTTGGTAAATACTTCCCATAGGTTGTGGGAGGCCCAAAGTACGAGGAGATGGCGACAAGTTATTTAAAAGAATTGAATCTTGCATGAAAGTATTTGTTTTTTCTGATATTAAGGTTGTGGATAAATCTGGTAAAAGTTCATCAGAAAGAGCATAAGATGTAGAAGGATCATTCCCTATATCTTTAGATGTGGAAGGTATGATAGATGTTGATAATGTGGAAGTGTTAATAGATGGGTCTATAGGTTTTGAAATTATAGGGATGGAACATGAAGGATTGGTTGTAGATTGAAGATCTTTTTGAGGTTCTAGAGTGGTTTGTTTAGAAGATTGTTGATCTATACATGAGGATGAAATTAATGGAGGGGAAATAGGTGAAGCTATGGGTGTGTGTTTCACAGTTTTAGATGAAAAATAAGAATTAGGATGTGTGGATGACAGAGCAGGGCAAAATTGCACTCCAACAGGTTCTGCCAAAGCACACATATCAAAGGGTCTAGGATCACCGTGGATAGTGACCAACTGATTTTTAAATTCGAATTTAACACATTGGTGTAAAGTTGATGGGACAGCCCGCATTGCATTGATCCAAGGATGACCCAAGAGTATATTGTACGATGCGGGGCAATGTACAATAAACACGGTCGGTATCTAGAGTTCGAGGACCAACTTGCAATGGGATGGTAATAACTCCACACGTTTCTTGTGTTTCATCATTGAAAGCTTTGATAATCATGTCAGTTTTCTTCATTTCATCACTTCTAAAGCCAAATCATTGGTAGAAGTCAAAAGTGCAAATGTTTAGAGATGAACCATTATCAATCAGGACTCTTTTAACAGCTACATCTCCAATTAGAGCAGTAATATATAAGGGATTATCCTTATGTAAACTATGTTGTGGGATATCTTTATCCCGAAAGTCAATACAATCAACTTCTCGAGTGATGATAGTATTGGCCATGGCTTCAGGTTGAATATTTTGAGGTACCATCATTTGGCTTAATGTAAGCATCAACTCATCCCTATGGGTGGGAGAAGATCTTAATAAATCCAAAAGGGAAATTCTGGTTGTAGTATTGGATAATTGCTCATTAATATTGTAAGGGGGTTTAGGTTGAACATTAGAAGCATGATTCCCTTTATTGGGATTTTTCAAAACAAATGGAGCTGATCCATCATTCTGGTTTGGTTCTTGTTGAGAATTTTGAGCCTGTTGTCGGGTAACGACTCCAATGGTACCTACAATGTTATATTGAAGACGCTGAACTGGTCTCGGTCGAGCATTTATGGCTTGTTCATTTGGGAGGAATTGATTAGAAGAGGGTCGAGTAGTAACTCTTCTAGGAAATGGTTCTTCTGGAACCATAGCATCCGTGATGGGTTGAATAGGATCTGATTCATTTTTAGAACTATTCGATTGGTTTGAAGTGATGTCTATTTCACTTTCAGTATCTGATTCTATATCACTAGGATCTGGAGTTTGAATATTATGTAGGGGCCTGGTTGTGACCATGGATAAAGTTGTGTCAAATATTTGAGGATCATGATTAAGTAAATGTCCACTAATAGTTCCTACATATCGGGTAGGAGGAGGAACATTATGATGTTCGATTTGATTGGCCACCTCTTTACCATGTCTTGGTAAAGGGTGTTGAAATATGTCTAATGATTGATTAGCATTTTGATTTTGATTTTGGGGAATGTTCTTTTGAGGATTATTAGGAGCATTTTGTTTAGGTTGGAAGGCTTGCACCTCCATTTCATTATTATCAATCAGATCCTGTATTTTATGTTTCAACCTTTTACAAGCGTTGGTAGAGTGTCCAGGCCCTCTATGGAAATCACAATGTAAGTCAGCTCCGTATCCGGGTATAGTTGGATCAGGTTCCCGGATAGTCGGTAATTGGATCAAACCTCTTTCGAGTAATTGAGGTAAAATAGTTGATAATGGTTGATTCAATCTAGTAAATTCTCGAGGAGGCTTATCAAGTGGTTTCAATATAAATTTTTTTGTTGTTTTCGTTGCATTGATATTAGCAACATTTCTGCTGTCAGTGACTCCGTCACCTACAACTTGTTTGTTTTTATATTGATTTCTGGATGTTTTCTCATCATCCTTCTTCCTAAGTTGGCCTCTCCTAATGAGGGCATCTTCTACTCTTCGAGCTAAATCTATAGCCTGATCGAAGGTAGTTAAAGTAGCACTTGATAGCTCATAAGATATTTGTTCTTGTAAATTATTAATAAAAATGTCCAACATTTCCCTATAAGGTAGCACAAAGTGCAGTTTTCCTGTCAACTGCCTCCATCTAGCTAAGAAATCGGCAAAACATTCATCCTTGTCTTGTTTTAAGTTGTATAAATCTTTAATGGTTACATGCCTCTCGATGTAGGCACTAAATTGATGGACAAAAGATTCAGCTGTTTCTTCAAAGTTTCTCAAAGAATGAGTGGGCAATTGATAGTACCACTCTAATGCCATTCCACCTAAACTTTTCGGGAACATTTTTAGTAATAGCAAGTCATCATGTGATATATCATGACATGCTATCCTAAACATGCGAAGATGCTCTATGGGATCTTCGGTTCCTTTATATATAGGCAGGATGGGCATGGGAAAATGCTTAGGGTACGGTTGTGCTACAACTATGGGATCCAAAGGTTGACTACATATCTCTCGATAATTGTACGAGGGACGGTAAGGATCTATCTGGTCCATACGCGAAGCTAACTGTTTCACCATGGCTTCCAGATTACTAGTTTGCCCACCATATTGGTTCGGTAGGGCATTGATATGGGATTTGTGAGCATATGATGGAGGGACATGAAGATTAGATGCTATGTTGCTATTGTGTAAATTGTTGGTAGGAAAGGTGTTATGAAGGAATTTTGAAGTTGTATTATGTTGTATTCCAGATTGTTGAAAATTGGTGTTTGGCTTCATTTTAGGTTTTTGTTTACTTGAAGCATATTGATCAATAGTTTGGCGAAGTAAAGCAGTGAAGGAAGTTTTCTTTTGTGTGGGAATGATTTTAGGCTCAATAACAGGTTCCTTAGGAGGTTGGGTAACCTGTTGTTTTGGCATGTTCTGAATCATAGTGACCATATCTCTATTGGATGGTCCAGCCTTATCACTTTCTTGATCAATGAAAGACAAGGGATTAGTGTGCACATCAAACATATGTTCCATGGCTGCTTGAGTGTCACTAATTTGCCCTTTATCAATACGAACTGCCATATTAAGAGCGCCAATGTTATTATTGAAAAATTTCCAGAAATGATCTAAGTTGTCAAAAGCAATAGTTCCATTCGGAGCTACTCTAGGGGATGAGGATCCATCCTCTTTAACATTTTCTTCTTGTTCATTGTCTTCACCTAGGTCATCTTCTGGTTGATCTAGAGTTTCTCCTTCCGGAATTGGATCTTCAGGAAGGAGATTTGGGTTTCTAGTTTTATCTTCTAACCAATCTTCTTCTTCTCCTTCAGCTTTGTTTACCATTCCTAAGTTTAGGCATTGTGCTTAATTTAGATTTCAGCAAATATATATATATATATATATATATATATATATTATATATATGCAACAAGCTTAAGAGGTATATATTAATTATATACCTACTACAATATTTAAAATGAAATGTTTTGGTTTTTGTTATGTTTTTTAGTTTTTCTTGTTTTTGTAATAATATTGTAAAGATAACAAACAACACAATAAATGCAAGAACTAATACTGAAAGTAATGATCTAGTTTTCTATAAACAATTTATAAATATCATTAATGGGCTCGAGTTCTTCAGGAGTCATGAAGTGTTCTTCTTCAAATTGAAAATTTTCTTTCAAAAATTTAATGAAAAGAGCTATAGTGATATTATCTATCTCAGATTCCGGTTGATAGAAGTAAAGCTCGTGGCAATACTCTCGATATAACACAGCTCTAGGAACTCTATTCCATATTTCCCTATCCGTAAGAACAACCTCTTGGTCTTCTACATGACCTAGGAACTGGTGTATAATGGCTGCGTTCTCGAGGTATTCCTCGAAGGTGAACAATTCTGAAGACACAAGAGCTCTCCTATAAGCTAACCATCTATGGCAGGCTCTCTCTGAAGTTCATGATAAAAGACGAGTTGATGAGGATCCAGGATTCTATCTAGGACAAGCCTCTTGATTTGTTTAAGTTTTGTTGACCTAGATGAAATGACACTTAGTCTTCTATCAAGTTCGTCCCACAAAAGTTGATTTCTATCTGTTTCAGGCACACTAAGCACAAAATTGATTTCTATGGCTGCTAATTGGTTTTCAACATTTATAGTAACTGCTAATATTTTCTTAGGAGCTACCATCTAAACATGATATGCAACTTATTAGTTTTAAATGATTTGAAATGCATCTATGTTTTGGTTGTTTTATTTTTTTTGTTTTTTTTTGTTTTCTTGTTTTCAAAAGGTTTTAAATGCATTCACGTCGGGTTCACCAAAATGTATCGCTCCAAATTTTTCGCATCCCTACCTTCAAGCTATAGGATCCATGCCCGGAAGGAGGATGGGAAAAGGATGGCGCGAGTACCTCGGACTGAGAGGCCTTGCGAAGGTCCCGCCTCTCAGGGGAGGTGTATTATGGTGATTTTTTGATGGATGGTGGGGTTCACCAGGAAACGTTTGAATGGCAGTTTCCACGCCTAGGTTGGGAATGTGTTTTATGTGTTCAGTTTTATCCTTAAACATTCAAGTCCTAGGTTTGGCCAAATGAATCTAAATTGCTCTATATGAAGATGCAGATTAAATGAATACAGAAGAACAAATTAGGACAAAAAATAGAGAAAGTAAGCAAGATTAAAAAGTCATACCTGATCCGGATGTCTGATGAAGATTCTGATTCTTGAAGCAGTCAGGATCGCCTCTGATTTGATAGGATCATCTGCTATCAGACAAGATCATCTGAGATTTGATGAATTCGTCAGACGAATTCGTCAGAGACCTGCAATCAGAGAAGTAGACACAAAATGCAAAAAATGCAACTATTCTAACAGAGGGCAATGATGTAGAATAATAGGAATAACATTAAAATGATGATAATAAACAAAATACGAGTGTACTACAATGACTTAATGACAATTGGTGACTTAATTATGCATTTAAAGCTACATGGGTGAACTCCAAAATGCAGAATAGCAAAAAATAATAAATAAACTAGCTAATTGCAGAATAAAACAATAGATTGAAAAGAGGAAAATGCAAACTCTAGGCACTGATTGCCCCCAATGATGATTGCAGTCGAAATCGTCTCTGATTTGACAGGATCACCTCCGATCTGAACAGGATCGTCTGCGACGATGTAAGCTTGCTCCGGCTGAAAAATGACAAGGTTCCTGCAAGAAAATTGGATGCAACAAATGTAGATGGTAATACAGATTATTCTAATGCGTGTGAAGGTCGATTTACAAGAAATTTCAGCCAGGGGGATGCTAAGGGGAGGGCCTAGGATTAAATAGGCTTAGGAGGGAGGTTAGGAGGTTGGAGATCATCCCTATTTGGGAGATCTCCAATGGGGAGGGTCTCTAACGATGCAGACACGCTTCTGCCCGGATTAGAGACGCTCGTTGGAACAGAGACTAATTGTGAAAAATCAGTTTTGGGACAAGATCGTCTGGACGTCCTAGCCCAGACGAAATCATCCGATCTGAGGCGATATCGTCTGATCGGTGACGATATCGTCAAACGGTCAAAACAAACTCTAAAAATGGCACGAGAAACGAGGAAACGGATTAAGCGATGGTTTGGGAGCGGTTTTGGAGGTTAAAATTTGAATTTGAATTATTTACTAGAGTAAGTGTAATTATTAAGGTTTTACTGTGCCAATTTTAGGGTGCTACAACATGAAACTAGTCACTCTGATTTGGATGCTAGGGTATTTCCACTTGGTTGAAGGAAAACTAGTGAATATTAGGACTCAATTATATTGATAGAAGAATTGAACTCAGAGAAAAGTTAGAGATATAAGTTTGAATATTTGTAGATTGAATATTGAGGTAAAACCAACTCAGAAGATAGTTGGTCATTCAGGTATATTTAGAGATACCCTAACATTGATATTGAGCTCTGTAGTAAGGAGGAGAATCATATTGGGTTCTTAGGTGCGACCTATGACATTGAAGATTTTAGATTTTAGAGAGTAGTATAGATTAATCTATAGAGGTTGAGAAGCTTCCTATAGAGATAGAGATAAAATTCAACTTCTAGATAGAAGAAAGTACAAATAGAAGCAAGAAAAAGAAAGAGTACATAGAGAGAAGAGATAGATATGATAAGGAGTAACAAAAAGAGAGGAAGCAAGTATACAATATAAAAAGCAAGGAGAAGAAAGAAACAAATATAGATAAGAGGAATGCATCAAGTATACAAAAATAAGAAGCATCAGTTAGAAGAATATACAGAGTAAAGAGAAGGCATAAAAGGCCTATATTGAAGAGAAGGTCTAAAGAGACCTATATTGAGGAAAAGAGGCTTAAGAGACCTACACATTAAAATTAGTTCAAGAGAAATACACTGTTGAATAAGCTCTTGCACTATTTATTCACAAATGACCTATAAAGTGTAGACACCAAAACAGCACCAATCCGATTATGTGACTGCAAACACTGATCGCTTTGACAAACACAGCCCCCAGGGCAGCCCTCAGAGGTCAAAAAGTGGTCCTAACCACTTCCATAGCAATTTTGTAAGGTCAGGAAGCAATTTGGTACATTTAGACACTTTGCCCAGTACTCGTCTCACCCAGGGACGATTACTAACTTGCAATCGTCTCACCCAGGGACGATTGTTGTAATCGTCCCACCCAGGGACGATTACCAAGTTTAACGGGCAAAACGACAAACGACGCCAAGTGGCAGCCCAGAACAGTCAGTTGATGACTCCTGCCTTGCACGCGTGTGTAGGTGGACAGAAGGGCCGTTAGAGGACTCGTCACAAGAAGCAATTATGAAAACACAAGTCAATGGAGGACTCCCCTCCCTCATGGGAAGACAAGACTGCCACATGGCGCCTATGACCAACACATGGCATTTGTGCTTCCCTCCCAAAAGAGACCCCTTGGGTCTATAAAAGGTGGGACTTTTCTCACCCAAAATAGATAGGTTGAAGGAGTTTTCAAGCAACGAAGTGTTGTCGAATTGGAGACCCACTTGCATCCCCTTTTATTCATCTTCCCACATCCACCAATCTCTTTTGCAAGGGAGGTTGTTGGTTGGCTTTTGGAAGCTTGAATCCGACCCAATTCCAACACATGGACACCAGAACCAACCAATTCGCCGACCCCCCACTCCTAAGAGATTTTGGGCCCATCCCAAGTGGATTGGTGCCAAAATCAAGTTCCATCGGTGGGCTGCCCACTTGGGCACCCCGCACCTTTTGGATTTAGTTGTAGTTCATTTTCTGTCATTTGTTCATATTCCATGTTATTCTCTGTTGTTCAATAGTTCAGAATCTTGAATCTTGATTTCAAAAGGTTTTCATCGAATATTATCATGCTTTTGTTATTTTGGTTGTCCCACTGACTTGCAGGTAACAACGTCCAATTTCTCGGTGATGGAGGCCAAATTGGGAGAATCCGACCATCTGGGTCGTCCCAAAATGGCCCCAATTACATAACCCCCTTGTTTGCAAGCATTTTGCAGGTCTCGGGAATCGACATTGGAGCAGCGGCAGGTCGGCTTCTTCAACACAGTATCAATCGTCCCTGCAAGGGACGATTAACAGCAGCAATCGTCCTTCCGAGGGACGATTAACACAGCAATCGTCCTTCAGAGGGACGATTAACAGCAGCAATCGTCCTTCCGAGGGACGATTACCAGGTAAAAGCAGATTGGCCGATCTGTCTCGGGGGCAATGGCCTTTTGGTAACATTTTTCGTCTTCTGTCAAGTTTTCAAGCCATTTGGACTTACTGTATTTACTGTTTCAGGTAGATGTTTACATGCGTATTTCGTTGATTTTAGAGAACGAACCCCTTTCATTTGCAAGCAGATGCTACCGACATTTTCATTGTTTCTTTGATTGCAGGAAAAGCAATCGAAGGTGAAGAACTTATCCACATCAGCGACGGAAGCATCTTGGCCCGCCCATTGCAATCGTGGGCACGCGGGAAGAGGAAGACTAGGTCACACATTGTAATGAAGACAAATTTAACGCTCCTAGCCCCCAAAAGGGGAGGAGACGTCTATGTAACCGAGGATAAGATATTTGAATAAAGAGGGCTATGATTTCTTTACATCTTGTCTTTCGTTTCCAAGTTGTCTCCTTTCTCCGTTTTAGTGCATAGGATCAAAGCGTTACATTTTCGTCTTATGTTGCATAGCTAGTGTTTCCTTTGCCCGAAATCTCGTGCTTTCAGTGGCGATCACGGTGGGACCCTGTCCCTCGTTTTTAAAATCACAGAAACTGATTGAATTTTTTGTGTTTGTGCTTGACAGGTACATTTTTCTTCTTGCAGACTGTTAATCGTCTCTGCAAGGGACGATTTCTATTCTGGAAATCGTCTCACCCTGGGACGATTGTAAAATCATCTCTGTCAGGGACGATTTCTGTTCTGGAAATCGTCTCACCCTGGGACGATTGTAAAATCGTCTCTGCAAGGGACGATTTCTGTTCTGTTAATCGTCTCACCAAGGGACGATTTTCTGTCTGCAACTTTTCAGAGCAAAAATTCAGAGGCAACTGGAGCAGGCAGAGAAGAGGTAGGGATTTTCATCATCTCTGTTGAAATTTTCTGTTTTTCGTTTCTTTGACTCGTTTTCATTTTAGCTTGCATTGCTTAGGAAAAGTCATTCATGCATGTTTCATTTTCGTTGGATAAAATGAACCTCACACACTCCACGAAACAATTTTAAACCAAGGAGCCGGTCGTAAGACCTCAGCCCTTGATCAAGACCATTGGTGGATTTAATCACCACCTTGGCTTGATTTGCATACATTTCCCGATTGTCAACTCGTTGTTAGGCGTAAATCCCGACGAAGACGGACCGAGCGTAGCCGGGGTGATTCCCATGCGCGCGAGGATAAGTTTTCTATGGTAGGTGCCATTAACAGGACAATCCCCCTTCCGTACCGCCTACGTACCACGTACCTTCTTGCTCTCACGTACCTATAGTCTCCCTCTCGTAAGGGCGGGTATATAGAGAGGTTGGTATATCGGCCTGGCTGGTATATTGAAGGGGCGACCTTTTGGGAGTTATAAGAGCCTACATGATGCATTTAAACGTTCTACAAAACCTACAAAAACAAAACAAAACACCAAAATACACTAAACCAGTCTAGGGCACACCAAGAATCCTTAAAAGAGATAATCACGGCTTTGTGAATGTGTGTGTTTAATTCCGTTTAGTGTAGACAAAAAAAAAAAAAATCATTAAAAACAAGATAAAAATCTACTTAGATAGTGTGGACGCACCGCAATGGTGTACACCCACGCCCAAGCCCAATCAAGGGCAGCAGCTCCGGAAGGTACACAAGAAGCGTGCACAAGTCGCCTTCGCTTCAGTCCTGAGGATTTGGTCATACCGCCTTATCGGTCTAACCTACAAAAGAATCCAATTCAAAATCCTCGATGGGGTATGCCCATTCAAAGCAGCCCCTCTCGAAAAGATGCCCTACATGCAGACCTTAATGTAAATAGAGAATCGCCCTCTCAAGCTAGACATGAGTGGCCACAGCACGATGAAGCGCTAACGGGGCACACTGTCCATTTGGAGGGACAACGTGGATATGGCGTCCCTTCTTTACCTCTCATCAGAATAGAGAGACCAAATCCAGAGCGTAGGGCTCCTTACACAGGGCGACCTAACTCCGCCTGCCCCTTACGCACCTATGAGAGAGAATATGAGGAAGATCATCGCATTCCTCAAGGACAACAACATACAACGCGGGAACCTTATGCTTCTGCACCAGCTGGATATCATGATCACCCCTTGAGGCCGTAACCTCGAGCACATACCGCCTACCTCGACAGAGGGAAGCGACCCCTTGAGATTTTAGAGCATCAAAACCGAGGTAAACCCATAGGAGGAACATTTGAACCTTCTGAACAAAATAGGGTAGATCAAATTGACCCGGCTGTCGCCAGATATACCACCCGTCAAGCCCAAATCATGCGGCTTAAACAAAGTCAACAAGAGATAGAGTATCAATACCGCTTGGATAAAGAACGCATGCAACGTGAAGCGGATGAGTTACAATATGAAATACTTGAGAGAGGGCCAACCCCTCGCGTCCAAAGAGCCGAACAACATGAGAGGCATAACCCTTTAATGCAGAATGGGTCTCCACGACCTCGTCAAGCTTTGCCTCCGAGACCTCATAGACATGAGAGGGAGGCTACTCCTCGAAATGATGATGGGTACCTTCAGCGGGGACTCGATCAAGGTCAGAGGTTTCGCCCAGAAACTCCTCAAGAATTTTATGAGGAGTACGAACCAGAGATAGAATATGTTGAAACTCCCCATCAAGGCAGGAGGGATGCCATTCGGCCACCCCTCCATAGGCCTCCAGTTTATCGTAACTTGCAACAAGAGCGAACAAGAGAGGAAGAAATAAAATCTTCCGATGCATACCAAGCGCTATTGGAGCGTTTGGAGTCTGTGGAGACAAAAGCTGCTGGGCATCAAAAACCCACATTACGTCTACTCCGCAGTAATCCGGTGCATCCTTCGATGCCTGCGCCTCTTTACCCTGAACACTTCAAGTTGCCTCAATTGGCAGTTTTTAAAGGTGAGGAAGACGCACAAGAGCACGTTACAAGATTTCTAAGCCAGTGCTTCGCAATCCAAGATAATGACGCATTGTCGCTTAGAACATTCATAACCACATTCGTAGGCCCTGCCTCGGATTGGTTCACACAACCGCCCAAACACAGCATAAGCAACTTAGATCACCTAGTAGATGCGTTTCTTGAACGCTTCGCCTTCAACACAAGGAAGAAGGCATCACTTAGTGATCTTGCTAGCCTTAAACAATTTGAGGAGGAAACAATGGCAGCGTACGGGAACCGATGGAGAGCTTTGCTTTCTAAGTTACCCTACCGTCCTCCCATGTCGGACCTCACGCAAATGTTCGCAAAAAGTTGCTTAAAATCAATCTCTGGTCTATTGTTGCTGCGACAATACGACAGCCTAGAAGAAGCTTTGGCCCAAGCCAGACTTATAGAAGAGATTAAGATAGGCGAAGGCGCAATTGCCAAGCCTAAGAAGAAAGAGTGGAACAAAACCACTAAAACCGGGACAACGCAACCACAACACGCTGTAGTCAATCAAGTTGCGATAAATGTTCCCGCGCCTGTGCAAGAGACGCAGCCTCAAAGGGCTAATTACCAGGCAGTGCCTCCTGCTTACGAAAGAGATAACAGAAGACAGGAGCAAGATCGCAGCGTCGCCCTAGGCGATAATTCACCCCGTATGCGGAGTCTAGGGACTCCTTATTTGACCGCTTGTCGCCGGCAAATTTAGTTACTCCGCCGTAAATCCAAATTTTTGACCCTAACATTCCCAAGCCTAGGGGGTATAGGGAGGAATTGTATTGCAGATTCCATAGGCGCAGAGGACATGACCTAAATGGGTGCTGGAAATTCAAAGAACTAGTCCAGGATTTGATCGACAACAGAACATTGGTCGTGGACAACCCCATCGCACCAAACAACCAACAAATGGGGGTATTCAAGGACCCCTTGCCTGCCCACGAGGCACAGACAAAACCGCTCCAGATTAACGAGGTGCGACAAGATCTTCCCGCGCAAGGATTTGTGGGAATGATTAGCATTGTAACAAGGAACATAAGATACCCAGCAGTTGCCCCCGAGGTAGCTACGAGGGAAGTTCCGTCGACATCGCAGCCTCAACAACGCCCAACGCAGTTGCCTCCGCCTAGACCCGAGGTCACGATACGAACCAAACTCACGCAGAGTTTGCGGACCACGTCGGCTAGGCTGTCCATCTACGAGCTTATCCAACAATCGCCTCCCTATAGAGAAGCTCTTATGGACATTTTAAAAGCCATTGAAGTACAACCCCACGAAGCAAATTCTTTCAACGCCTTCGTGGGACATGTGAAACAATGTACGGAGCCTGTCATCACATTCTGAGAAGACGAGGTCAAAACGATATCAAATGACATGCCGGATCCACCCCCGCACGTTATCGCGCGGGTCAACGGGATCCCGTACAAGAGAGTGCTGATAGATACTGGCTCGTCCAAATAACATTATAACCACTGCAGTGTTAAAACATTTAAAACTGCCAGCCTCTCACATCACCGCTTCCACGTACACACTGCGAGCTTTTAACGATGCAATTTGCTCGACAGTCGGCACAGTTGTTCTGCCAGTCCAGGTAGGACAAAAGTCAATACCTACACTGTGCCATGTGCTGGAAGGCGAAATGGCTTATAATATACTGCTAGGGCGGCCTTGGATCAGGGACATGAAGTGTGTCCCCTCGATCGCACACCATTGCTTGAAGTATGCCTATGAAGGGCAAATACATGTAGTCCCAATGGACTTAGAGCCCTTCAAGTATTGCAATGCGGTACAATTCATACCTCAATCGACCCTCCCATCAACGCATTTGGATTTTCAATTAAATCCATCTAAACAGGGTCCGATACCGCAGTGCACCACTGGTGGCCAACAAGGCAAAATCCCAACCAGGTGAGACTTCATCACCTACTCCTTCATCATCAACGCCACCTATCATGGCCCAACAGAAGGACAAGGGAAAGCAAATCATGGAAGAGGTTAAGCCTCTAGAAGAGGGGTTGCCCACGATTTCAATGATATCAACAGAGGAAACACCCAACACAACACAAACCAAGACTCCTGAACAACCAAACATGGAATGGACTCAGGAAGGACTACCGTTTCCTCCTACCCAATCATCAACAATCACTGTTGAGATGGCCAGTACGGGCCTGGGGGAATACTTAGTGCAAAATGTTGTGGCAACCCCCACATTGGAGTCAATGCAGGACATGGGAAGACCTCGCCTTCCCATAGGGACAATTGTTCCACTAGGCTACCCTCCCAACCAGATGAATTTTGTGTATGGGGGCCTTGATCATGGTTCTGAACCATGCGAACAAAAGGAAACAGATGAAGAGCCTTTTGTCGAAAACATCAATTATCCGTCGAACCCATAATTTGCCCTAAAATATCTCGAACAATGCAATTGGCATGGGTATGGGCTAGGCAGATATGAGCAAGGGATGCGGATCCTTTGCCAACCAAGATATCAGATGCCATATGACAAGTCAGGGGTAGGGTTCAACCATCCCCTGCCATTAGACATCTTGGTTGAAAATATGCAAGGCCTAGAAATAGGCAACAAGGGGGGATTGGCACAAGACCCGTACGCCAATCCAAACACAGAATACACATTAGGGGATTATCTCCCATGGTCTACAAACACCCCTGGAAATAGCAATAATCCCTCTCCTTTGCTAGAGAGAGGTGAAAGTTCAGAGAGCAATCCTCAAAGAGAACAACAACGGCTTCCAGACATTTTTCTGAAACTGTTCCCCTTAGAGGTTCCAGATGAAATAACACAGTCTCAAAAGAATCAGGTCCCTCCACTAAGAGTGGAACAACCGCAATGGGACCAGATTAATTCACTGGAACAGGAAGAGTCCTCAACATCGCAAGCAACAGATGCTGAAGAGGATGAACAATTTTGGATCTATGAAAGCGATTCAGAAGATGAAACCGAAATGGACTATCTTAGACATGCGCGACGACATCATCGCGCTCTAACTCATGAAGATCTAATGGGACAAATGGGTATACTATTAGGACATGAATGGCACGTAGACCCAGCGAGGTGGGACCAAGTGTTAGACCTATGGCTCCAAATTCAAGATGAGCATCGTCCACCTCGAGATCCCATCAGGATAGCAGTACCGAGGGAAGACCCCGCCTTCCTTTTCACACATAGAGATGAGTTTGCACCTAGAGAGGATCCATTCGTGCCTGTTCCCGTAGAGCCAGATCCAGAGTATAGGGAACAGCTAAAAGAATCAAGTCATCACACCCGCGGTTCTGGAGACCAAATTCATTCCATCCACATGATCTCCATTGATTTGACCGCACCCATCCGCAATCCGACCGATCCATCATGGTCATTGCATCTAGACATGGATGCCATCGACCGGGATCGCGTCAATTCACCATTGTCACCATCGTAGTACTGGCCTTTCGGTGAAATGCTTCATTTTACCCCAAGGACAACTCAGGATATTTTTCAAGTTGAAGAGGGACCCGAGGTTCCAAACGTAGATCTTAACTCAGTTGATGATATCCATTTGATCCCAACTCCACATCAGTTGGAGGACGGATCCCACATGTCAGTCGAGGAGACGACTGACGTAGACATCGGACATGCATCCAATGAATCCACGGATTCTCAAGTTGGGGGTAAGCCTTTCCCCCGAAGAGCAAGCCGAATATATTGCCCTTCTCAAAGAGAAGAAGGAAGTTTTTGCATGGTCGTACAAAGATATGCCAGGACTAGACCCGCAACTAGTCATGCACAATTTAACGCTTGATCCGAAAATCAAGCCTCGTAAAGCAAAAACTAAGAAAGATGCACCCAACAAGTGGCCTTGATGGTCAAAGACGAATTGCAAAAGTCGTTGGATGCACAATTTGTCATCTCGCGTGGATTATCCGCCATGGTTGTCCAACATGGTTCCCGTCAAGAAGCCCGACGGGAGGATTCGCATATGCACCGACTTTCGAGACCTAAACAAAGCGAGTCCTAAGGATGATTTCCCCTTGCCAAGCATCGACGCATTGGTAGACGCTACAACGAGGTCACGAAATGCTCTCCCTAATGGACGGTTTCTCAGGATACAATCAAATTCGTATCAATCCTGAAGACCAACTCAAAACGGCATTCACAACGCCTTGGGGGACATTTTGCTATAAGGTCATGCCTTTTGGCCTTAAAAACGTTGGCGCTACATACCAACGTGCTATGACTTATATCTTCCACGATTACATGCACAAAACTTTGGAAGATTACATGGATGATTTGTTAGCCAAGTCTCTCTTGCGCTCAGATCATCTCGGTGACTTAAGCAAGATTCTCGATCGCCTCATAGAGCATAAGGTCGATCGAATCCCAAGAAGTGCGTGTTCGGCGTCACATCTGGAAAACTCTTGGGTTTTATAGTCTCAAAGAGAGGCATCGAAGTGGACCCAAACAAAGTCAAGGCAATCCTTGAAATGGCTCCCCCAACCACTATCAAGCAGCTCAGAAGTCTGCAAGGAAAGGTCGCGTCGATTAAACGCTTCATAGCGCAATTATCTGACAAATGCCGACCAATGAACAAATTATTGCACAAGGGGGTCACATTTCATTGGGATGACGAGTGCCAGTCAGCCTTTGACGAAATCAAACAATACTTGGCTTCGCCGCCAGTATTGGCACCACCTAGACCAGGTGTGCCGTTCTACTTATACATCTCAACTATCGAGGTGGCACTGGGTGCAATGCTAGCCCAGAAGAATGAACTTCACAAAGAACAAGCTACTTACTATCTTAGCCGCACCCTGGTCAGTTACGAACTTAACTATGCATACGTTGAGAAACTCTGCTTGGCAGTGGTGTTTGCTACCAAGAGGCTACGCCATTACATGCTGAGCAACACGACGTATGTTGTGTCTAAGGAGAATCCATTGCGATACATGATGAGTCGTACTTATCATAGTAGTCGCACGGCAAAATGGATCATGTTGTTGACGGAATTTGACATTGAGTTTATTGGGCAAAAATCTATAAAAGGACAAGTCATAGCCGATCAACTAGCAGAGGCTCCTCTTGAAGACGATCAGCCTCTAGTCATAGAACTACCCGATGATGAGGTCTTCCATGTCTCAGAATCGCCAGATTCTGAAGAGCCTGAGTCTCAGGCCGACATAACCTTATTTTTTGATGGTTCTAAATGCGAGCAAGGTGGTGGCACAGGAATTGTATTCTTCACACCGCAGGGTGCTCCAATGCCCCTGTCATTTAAATTAAACTTCCAATGCACCAACAACAATGCAGAATATGAAGCCTTGCTCCTAGGTCTTCAAACAACAATCGCCATGAACATCAAAAGATTGAACATCTTTGGTGATTCGCTGTTAATCGTCAATCAAGTCAAAGGGGTATATCAATGCAAATGCCCAGTTCTAAAGGCCTATAAAGCCCTCGTGGACAAATTCCTGGCAAAACTTGAGTGGTATGACATCGAGGCACTCCCTCGATCATCGAATCATTTTGCGGACACAATGGCCTCCTTGGGGTCACTAATCCCGCAAGACCTTTCCGGTGATATAACAACCATTCAGGTCAAAACCTTATCGCAACCCGCGATGGAGCGCGCAAGCTCAGACTTGACGCCAGGAGTCCACATGATCCAGATCGAACCATCTTCGGATAAGTTCTTTCGAATCCGAGACTATTTGAAACATGCCAACTCGGGGTCTTTGTTCTCCCCCACTCCCATTAATAGCAACACAACGCTATTCTTACAAGTTCTATCCCAATCAGCATTTGTTAGGGAAGAACTCCAAAAGGGATTGGCTGTTCAAACTATCGAGGTATCCGATCAACAGGATTGGTATTTACCCATAAGAGACTACCTCAAGTTAGGTAATCTACCCTTTGGATTGACGCACGCCGCAAAACGAACATTCAAACAGAAAGCGGCAAAATATGTCTTGATAGGAGACATTTTGTATCGTCGTAGCTATGACGGAATTCTTCTTCGTTGCTTGGACCAACAAGAGTCCACTTGGGCAGTCACCCAAGCGCATGACGGTACATGTGGTGGCCACTTTAGTGGTATGGCCATTGCAAAGCGCATTCTTCGCATGGGCTATTATTGGCCATCTTTAGAGCGAGATTGTTGCGCGTATGTCAAGAGGTGCGTGAAATGTCAACATCATGCCAATTTAATGCACGCACCTTCCCAGGCCCTACAGACAAGTCCAGTCCGCTTGGCCATTTTCGTAGTGGGGCCTCGATCTAATCGGAAAGATCTCCCTGCATCGTCAGGCCGTCACACGTTTATCATAACGGCCACAGAATATTTTACCAAATGGGTGGAAGCAATTCCGTTAACCTCTACGACAGGACCCCGCATTGCGGAGTTCATCTTGCATTACATCATATGTCATTTTGGTATTCCATCCAAAATAATCTCGGATAATGGGCCATCATTCAAGAACAAAGACGTGCGTGCTTTAACCACAAAGTACAAAATTCAGCACAACTTTTCAACACCCTATTATCCGCAAGCAAATGGGCAAGCAGAGGCGTCAAACAAAACGCTAGTCGCCATCCTTAAAAAGACCGTCGCAGACAGTCATAAGGATTGGCACATACAAATCCCACTTGCCCTTTGGGCTTATCGCACTAGCATTCGGACGCCAACTCGGGGCAACTCCGTTTTCACTAGTGTATGGCTCAGAGGCAGTAATGCCTCTCGAGTTGGAAATTCCTTCCCTCCGCATATCAATGCAGGAGTTCATCGATGATAACACTGCACGGTAGGCCCGATTAGACCAACTTACGTTGCTTGACGAACGACGCGTTAATGCTCTTGAGCACTTACGTATCTATCAAGAGCGGCTTAAGAGAGCTTACAACATGAAAGTTCACCTAAGAGACTTTCGGGTTGGTGATTTGGTTCTGAAGGAAAACCAACAAAACTCTAATTTGCCGCCCCACCTGAGGGATAAATTCATGGCAAATTGGTTAGGTCCTTATGTCATTGATAGCAAAATAGGACCCGGGACATACCGGCTAGCTTCTCTTGATGGTATCAAGGAAACAGAACCCTTGAATATCAGTCACTTGCGACCATTTCATATCTAAGAAAGCCATATACCAAAAAAAAAAAAAATGCTCCAAGGATTATCGCAATCTCTTGGTCACCCAAAAAGCTCCAAGGATTATCGCAATCTCTTGGTCACCCAAAGCTCCAAGGATTATCGCAATCTCTTGGCGGTTATCGCAATCTCTTGGTCAAATCCAAAAAGCTCCAAGGATTATCGCAATCTCTTGGTCACCCAAAAAGCTCCAAGGATTATCGCAATCTCTTGGTCAATCCAAAAAGCTCCAAGGATTATCGTATCTTCTTGTCACCCAAAAGCTCCAAGGATTATCGCAATCTCTTGGTCACCTAAAAGCTCCAAGGATTATCGCAATCTCTTGGTCAAATCCAAAAAGCTCCAAGGATTATCGCAATCTCTTGGTCAATCCAAAAAGCTCCAAGGATTATCGCAATCACTTGGTCAAAACCAAAAGCTCCAAGGATTATCGCAATCACTTGGTCAAAAAAAAAATAAAAAAAAAAAAAAAAAAATCAAAAACAACAAAATACATCAAAAACAACAAAAATTTGCATCTCATTTCTACGCATTCTCAAATTCATCAATTGAGAGTTTTCTCACATCTCATCTTCATACTCACCAAACTCAATTCATCGAAAATACAAAAATATGTAGCTGCATTAAGCATTGCATCCATACATTTTTAAACCAAAAAAAAACCATCTTGTTCCCCACTGTTCCATTTCATAAAAACAACAGACACACCATGCATTACTTCTACCACACTACAGTCAGTGGTCTTTGAATGTATCAAGAGTTTTCGTAGTTCAGCCAACATTTTCCTCTTTAGCCATGTAATGTATCAAGTCGAATAGATTTTATGAAGGTAGAGTCATACTTGAAATACACCTTGTTACGTAACATCCCAACACAAATCTAAACACATTAACAATTCCAGAGTTATGTGAAAGAAAGATGAAACTCGCACAGTAATCTAGGTCACCATAAGCGAAACGGTTATCTTGCTCATCCCCCTGTGCGGATGACCCAAAGAATGCTGAGAGTTGGCAAAAGGACAAGCATCACCCCTACCCAATTCCCAAAGAATCCCTAATTCTCAATAGTTGCAAAAAATCAAAAATTTGCAAAACGTCAAAACATCAAAATTTGACATCCTACAGTGCACACATCAAAAGGCACAAACAACAAGTGATTTTCATCACTCCATATCCCCAATCCCTTGCTCAAAAGAAAAACAAATCAAAATAAACAATGATCTCATCACTACAATGAGCAAGTATCCTAATACAATTGAAGAAAAGAAGGGAGTTGACCTTGAATCCTCGGAACTCTCAAAGCATTCTAAAGGTCATAAGTAAACCTCTCGCATGACGATATATCTGTCACATTAACTTGCGTACAGATCAATGTTTGCATGTGGATAAGCTAGCTTATGACATCCTAGAAAACATCGCGGATTAATCTAACTAAACATAACAAAGGAGTTAGTGGAGCTAGTTAGGTGATCCTCAGTACAAGTTCGGTTGAAAGCCCATCTGGCACTGGCGGTATCCTGATAAATACCACATAAATGAACTCAATTGCACACACAGGGATGTGAAATAGCTTGGTCAAAAATAGGTCTGATTCATACCTTGTTCAAAAATCATGTAAGATAAAGTACAGTCATGGCTAGTGAGCTAAAACCGTCTGAGTCTCAGAAAACCTTAGCTACATTTCTAAACCAACTGCGCTACTTTTCATCCTCGCAAATACCATAAAAAAATACAAAAATAGAAAAACCATGTACATAAATCACCTAAAAACAAAATAACAGAGTTCTAAACAATCTATGGTGCCATAGCCAAACATCACAAATCCCATTCATCCATTTCATCTCTGCATATCACATATAAATCAAAAACATTTGCATTCATCATAGCATATGCATCCATCAAAATAAATCAACATAATACATCCATATTCATCAACCATCATGCACAAGATCAAAGAAAATCAAAACAACAAAAACAACAAATAAATGCAACACAAAAACAAAAAGCAATAAACATTGCTAGACACAAGTGCTCTTGCACTTAACCTCTTGGCATAGAAAAACTGATATCGAGGTTTACATTGTCACTATCCTACTCCCTAAGAAGGCTACCATAGCTGGACCGCTCCACGGGAAAATGGATTTCAGACAATTTAATCCCCAAATGGTGTCACAAAACAACAAAAACATCACAAAAAAGCAACACAAAAACATAGCAATAAACATTGCCAAACACAAGTGCTCTTGCACTTAACCTCTTGGCATAGCAAAACTGATATCAAGGTTTACATTGTCACTATCCTACTCCCTAAGAAGGCTACCATAGCCGGACCGCTCCACGGGAAGACGGATTTCAGATAATTTAATCCCCAAATGGTGTCACAAAACAACAAAAACATCACAAAAAAGCAACACAAAAACATAGCAATAAACATTGCCAGACACAAGTGCTCTTGCACTTAACCTCTTGGCATAGCAAAACTGATATCAAGGTTTACATTGTCACTATCCTACTCCCTAAGAAGGCTACCATAGCCGGACCGCTCCACGGGAAGACGGATTGTCGACAATTTAATCCCCAAATGATATCACAAAAACAACAAAAACAACAAAACATGCAACATAAAAACAAAGCAATAAGAATTTCCGGACACAAGTGCTCTTGCACTTAACCTCTAGGCAAAGAAAATCGATGTCGAGGTCCAAATTATCGCTCTCCTACTTCCCCAAGAAGGCTACAATAGCCGGACCGCTCCACGGGAAGTTAGATTTTCGATGATTTCACCTCATTACGACATCACCAAAAGGGTTAACACCCACCAAAAATAGGTCCATATGTTGGAAAAATTGCACACGCTTAACGGTAAACCCTCTAAAGGCACCCCTGCACAAGTCATCTTGGGTCAAGCGACTCGTCGCTTCTCTCACAAAGGTCATTCCCTCATCGATTCGTCGCTTGAGGGGGTAGTCACACTTAGTCACCAACCAACAATCACACACCCAATTAAGGAAAACGACATGCATTCAAAGAATCATTGACAAAGACAATCACGCTCCTGCTTGGGGCAGTAAACAAGCAACAATCAAATCAATCAAACACTTGGCATTTCGTGAATCATGAATACAAGGTTCCCCCTAGGTAAAAACGCCCTTCGCCTATTCATGACTCGATCAATGTCTAAGTTCAAGTCACACCTCACCAAAACAGGTTAACACTTGAAATCAAATTCCTTAGCTCGTCAGAAGCAAGGATTCAAGAATGCATGCCCTTTCCATACTTGGGGCATCAAAAGTTGGTTAGGTTACCAAGAAACCCTAATCATTAGTGCTTTGGTTATCTATTTTTTGCTCAGCACCGCGTCACCCGCAGCGCTTCCCAAAAAGGGGCATCTGTAGACACCAAAACAACACCAATCCGATTATGTGACTGCAAACACTGATCGCTTTGACAAACACAGCCCCCAGGGCAGCCCTCAGAGGTCAAAAAGTGGTCCTAACCACTTCCATAGCAATTTTGTAAGGTCAGGAAGCAATTTGGTACATTTAGACACTTTGCCCAGTACTCGTCTCACCCAGGGACGATTACTAACTTGCAATCGTCTCACCCAGGGATGATTGTTGTAATCGTCCCACCCAGGGACGATTACCAAGTTTAACGGGCAAAACGACAAACGACGCCAAGTGGCAGCCCGTAACAGTCAGTTGATGACTCCTGCCTTGCACGCGTGTGTAGGTGGACAGAAGGGCCGTTAGAGGACTGTCACAAGAAGCAATTATGAAAACACAAGTCAATGGAGGACTCCCCTCCCTCATGGGAAGACAAGACTGCCACATGGCGCCTATGACCAACACATGGCATTTGTGCTTCCCTCCCAAAAGAGACCCCTTGGGTCTATAAAAGGTGGGACTTTTCTCACCCAAAATAGACAAAGTTGAAGGAGTTTTCAAGCAACGAAGTGCTGCCGAATTGGAGACCCACTTGCATCCCCTTTTATTCATCTTCCCACATCCACCAATCTCTTTTGCAAGGGAGGTTGTTGGTTGGCTTTTGGAAGCTTGAATCCGACCCAAATCCAACACATGGACACCCGAACCAACCAATTCGCCGACCCCCCACTCCTAAGAGATTTTGGGCCCATCCCAAGTGGATTGGTGCCAAAATCAAGTTCCATCGGTGGGCTGCCCACTTGGGCACCCCGCACCTTTTGGATTTAGTTGTAGTTCATTTTCTTGTCATTTGTTCATATTCCATGTTATTCTCTATTGTTCAATAGTTCAGAATCTTGAATCTTGATTTCAAAAGGTTTTCATCGAATATTATCATGCTTTTGTTATTTTGGTTGTCCCACTGACTTGCAGGTAACAACGTCCAATTTCTCGGTGATGGAGGCCAAATTGGGAGAATCCGACCATCTGGGTCGTCCCAAAATGGCCCCAATTACATAACCCCCTTGTTTGCAGGCGTTTTGCAGGTCTCGGGAATCGACATTGGAGCAGCGGCAGGTCGGCTTCTTCAACACAGTATCAATCGTCCCTGCAGGGGACGATTAACAGCAGCAATCGTCCTGTCGAGGGACGATTAACAGCAGCAATCGTCCTGCTGAGGGACGATTAACAGCAGCAATCGTCCTTCCCAGGGACGATTACTAGGTAAAAGCAGATTGGCCGACTGTCTCAGGGGCAATGGCCTTTTGGTAACATTTTCCGTCTTCTGTCAAGTTTTCAAGCCATTTGGACTTACTGTATTTACTATTTCAGGCAGATGTTTACATGCGTATTTCGTTGATTTTAGAGAACGAACCCCTTTCATTTGCAGCAGGTGCTACTGACATTTTCATTGTTTCTTTGATTGCAGGAAAAGCAATCAAAGGTGAAGAACTTATCCACATCAGCGGCGGCAGCATCTTGGCCCGCCCATTGCAATCGTGGGCACGCGGGAAGAGGAAGACTAGGTCACACATTGTAATGAAGACAAATTTAACGCTCCTAGCCCCCAAAAGGGGAGGAGACGTCTATGTAACCGAGGATAAGATATTTGAATAAAGAGGGCTGTGATTTCTTTACATCTTGTCTTTCGTTTCCAAGTTGTCTCCTTTCTCTGTTTTAGTGCATAGGATCAAAGCGTTACATTTTCGTCTTATGTTGCATAGCTAGTGTTTCCTTTGCCCGGAATCTCGTGCTTTCATAAAGAAATATACGTAAAGTATTTGTAGAGTCATTTACAAGGAGCTAGAGGAAAGGTAATAGAGCAAGAAGAGATATACGTGCCAGAGAAAGTAAAGTAAAAGTTACAGTAATTTGGAAATATAATAAATATATTAAGAGAGAATATCATTATTCAGAGGATATTCAACCTAGAAAGCATCTAGATATAATTGCTATATTATTTTAGAAGATATTAGAATGTAAGCATGGAAATCTAGACAAGCACAAGATATTATGTAAGCATTAGCATCTAGAAAATAAGTAAAAGAAACAAACTATAAGCTCTAATATTAAAGAAATAAGTGATAGATATTATAATGCAAGCACCAATAATCCAAACAAAAAATATCATCACTTTCCAAAGCATTATTCATTGTTAGAATGTAGCATCAGAGGACACTCAAAAGAATTTTGAGCCAAGAATCAAACTAGAACATGATAGTATTGCTTTGAATGAACCAAAATGAGATAACAACATCCTGAGTGAATGTTGGCACCTAAGCATCAACCTGATCGAGTTCAAATAAGCACTATACCAAAAAAGTATTGTCTCAGATGAGTTTGTAGAGCACAATAAAGATGAATGGTCAAGGAGAATCTAAATCCTAAGCATTATACAAGACTGGTAATGGAACACAATCCAGTAGAAGGTGCATAACTAAATTTTTATCGATTATATCAGGTAACATCAAAAATTACTATTCTCTATTACATTATAATATTATGATGGAATTATATGTATGACTTGATTATAAAAGTATATAAGTAAGAGGTATTGTAGACACCTAAAACACATCATTTTTAGAAAACTACTCATATAGGAAACTTTGCAAACCATATGAATGATCTTAGACCTTTCCAAGGCAGTGGTTCTAACCACTCATTTGGGGTAGCCTTGACCTATTCAGGCTCAACCGCTAATGCTCATAATGGTTGCCAGACTAGCTACTAACGCTAAGAGTGACTACGAGCTTGGTCACTCCTACTAACAATGACTAGCTCTAAAACTATCTTGACCTCCTAGGTTGAGCCAAAATCAGTTGTAACAACCAAATGCAACTGATTTTAGGTGGTTTTGAGTGAGGAAACTTTTGGGTACTTCCTCCTAATTACCCCAATCTATCAATTCTTGATATTGGCTTCTCAATGAAGCTAGTATGAGGAGTTAGGAAGGCTATAAAACTCCCTTAAAATTTGGAGAGAGGTCTAACTACATAGATAACATTTATGCAGTGAAGCTCTATCATACTGGATAGTGAATTGATAACCCTTGAGGAGAGTCAAAATGCTACCCAATTGTGGAGTGACAAGCATGCAAACAACAATGGAGCTTCCAAAGGACTGAGAAGCACACATCACAAATTCACATCAATCTAACATGAATACCAATGAATTCAATCACCAATCCATATTTGGACAAGCAGGTGACCCTTGACCATCAATTCAACTAGTGAATTGTGTGTTGCAACCCCTGATTCAAGAGGTAGATTACTTAGTTGCAGCCACTGTCATTGATAGCGGCCCGTAGGCCTCAACCACCTACGATAATAGTGGCTAGTAGATAAGCTACCCTAAGCGACAATGGCTAGGGTTTGATGCATCATTTCTCTAGTTATTAGTCTAGATTCCTATTTGAATATTAGAATTCAGTTATATTTATAGAAGAATCAAACTCAGAGAAAAGTTATAGATATAAGTTTTAATATTTGTAGATTGAAGTTTGAGGCAAAACCAACTTATAATATAGTTGGTCATTCAGGGATATTTAGAGATACCCTAACATTGATATTGATATCTCTAGTAAGGAGGATAATCATATTGGGTTCTTAGGTGCAACCTATGACATTGAATATTTTAGATTTTAGAGAGAAGTATAGATTAATCTATAGAGGTTGAGAAGCTTCCTATAGAGATAGAGAAAAATTTCAACTTCTATATAGAATAAAGTACAAATAGAAGCAAGCAAAAGAAAGAGTACATGGAGAGAAGATATAGATATGAGAAGCAACTGCATCAAGAGAGGAATCAAGTATACAAAATAAAAATCAAGGAGAATAAAGAAGCAAATATAGATTAGAGGAAAGCATCAAGTATACAAAAATAAGAAGCATCAGTTAAAAGAAGATACAGAGTAAAGAGAATTCCTAAGAGGCCTATATTGAATAGAAGGTATGAAGAGACCTATATTGAGGAAAATATGCTCAAGAGGCCTACATATTAAAATTAGTTCAAGAGGAATACACTATTGAATAAGCTCTTGCAGTATTGATTCACAAATTACCTACAAAGAAACATACATAAATTATCTATAGAATAATTTACAAAGAGCTAGAGGAAAGGTAATAGAGCAAGAAGAGATATACGTGCCAGATAAATTTAAGTAAAAGTTACAGTAATTTAGAAATATAATAAATATTTTAAGAGATAACATCATTATTTAAAGTATTTTCAACCCAGAAAGAATATAGGTATATATGCTATATTATTGTAGAAGATATTACAATGTAAGAATGGACATCTAGAAAAGCACAAGATATTGAAATGTAAGCATTAGCATTTGGAAAATAAGTAAAAGCAATAGAAAATAAATTATAAGCTTAAATAAATAAGTGATAGACATTAGAACACAAGTACCAATAATCCAAAAAAAAAAGAGCATAAGTTTCCAAAGCATTATTCATTGTAAGAATGTAGCATCAGAGGACACTCAAAAGAATTTTGAGCTAAGTATAAAACTAGAACATGATAGCATTGCCTTGAGTGAACCAAAATGAGATAACAACATCCAGAGAGAATGTTGGCACCTGAGCATCAACTTGGTCAAGTTCGATAAGCACTAGAACAAGAAAGTATTGTCTTAGATGATTTTGTAGAGCACAATGGAGATGAATGGTCAAGGGGAATCTAAACCCTAAGAATTTTACAAGACTAGTAATGACACACGGTCTATTAGAAGGTACGCAACTAAATTCTTACCAATTATCTCAGGTAATGTCAAACATTACTATTCTCTAATACATTATAATATTTGGATGGAATTACATGTATGATTTAATTTTAAAGGTATTAAAGTAGGAGGTATAAGGTTTTATTAATTGATTTAATATAGTAGTCACAAGGAGATAAAATTATTTTTGAAGTTTTTGAAGTTCTTAAAGTTTTTTATGATTTGATTTTTGGAGGAGTTATAAGGTTTGAAGGTTTTAAAATTATATTTTTTTTGTTTAAAAGTTTTTTGAAGAAATTTTAATTATTGAAATTTTGTAAATTTAATATTTGGGAGTTAAAATATTTTTTACATCAAAAGTTAGAAAATAAAAATTTGCAAAAATTATTTTTAGTTTATATATTTAATTTTGGAGATATAAGGTTACTACCTCAAAGGATCTCCTTAACCCTTCCTCCTTGGTTGGCTGGTGTTGCAGATGATCTACTTGGGGTAGGAGGTCACTTCTCATTTGTCTACCCTTTCCATACCTTCTGGTGGGGTTATTTCTGGTGCCTGGTTTCTGGGATGTCCCTGGGATCTTCCCTAGGATTTTTGAGTTCCTTCAAAATTCCTTTTCCTTGGAGCTTTCTGATCTGTTCCATTTTTTGTAGGGTCCTATTTGGATTTGTGATTCATAGGTTCTTCTGGTACATGTATTAGCTTAGGATTTTGGCTTCATGAGCAGATATTCATAGTTTATTTTTGTCTTGGAAGGGGGTAACGTGCTTATTCGTATGGTACTGCTCTTTAGGTTTATGGATGTGGGCTTGGTGGTGGGTTCTCAGCATTTTTCATGGCTTGGGGATGGGCCTCTATTTTGAATGTTGCTATGATCCCATGGGCCATGCTATTTTGGATCATTGAACCTGTTCGTTGGTGGTGTTGGAGGCTATCTTGGGGTTCTTACTGCATATCCTTTTTGGTCTTAGAGGGGGGCCTATGCTCATTATCTATATCTTGTGCTCTATGGCTTCTTCTTTTGGGATTCCCTGGGACCTCCCCATATTTTTCCCATGGCTTGTAGTTTTGCGATGGAGGTTCCTCTACTTTTGCTGGTTTTTGAGTAGCTCTCCTTGCTGTAAAGGGACTTCATAGCCTATGGAGTTCCCATTTTTGTTGTACCTCTTTCCAAGATTGTGTGGGATGTTTCTCCTTGCATACCTACATTTTTATGGTGGTTTCATGGTATTTCCTACTATTCAAGGGGGTTTTGGTTTTGTATCTCTGGTTTTCTAGTGTTCTCTATTCGATTTTTGGTTTTTCCCCTGTGTAGGATTAAACATTTCAAATTTTGGAAGGTTTCATATTTTCTTGCCTTATGGGCTATTCAAATTTATGGCTAGGCAGGACTGTTCCATTGTTTAATTTTCTTGTTTCTTCCTTTTCCCAATGGGCGGGCTTTTCAAATTTTTATTTGGGCAGGTTTTTTTTTTCTCGCTTTGAGCATGATTTTTTGCGTCCTTCCTAAAGTATGTCCTTAAGCCTGTCCTGAAATGCTATCCTTAAGCCTATACTTAGGTCCATCATTGGGCCTTTTATGAAGGGTAGTCCTTTATTGTGGCCTTTCATGTGGCCTTGATTAAAAGTCTTATGACTTGTTGTAATCAGGTTTTAGGTCCCTTGATAAAAACCCATATAAATTTAAATGACCAAAAAAAAAGACTTTGCCTAGTTTTAGAATCTTGGGATCTTTAGGAATTTAAATATCAAGTTCCACTCCTAGAATCTCAATATCTATAGAAATTAAGGTTGGTTGATTGTTGTCAATTGGGTATGAGATAACATAATTAATTTGGGGAAAAGATCCACCAAAAAATTTGTTATGTCTTAGATAGTCTAAATGACTATATCGATGAGGATAATTTAAGATGCCATCTATCTTATCATTTTATTCATTAGTAATCAACTTGGGATAAACTAGGGTTAGGTGCTTTATATTGATAGATTATGTAAACCAAAAAATACTATAATATATGAGGAGCAATAACCCATTGGCATTATCCTCATCCCTATACAATCCATTTAACAAAATGGTCTCATCATGGGATTCCTAAGAAGAAGATTGGCTTCAACTTCACTATTGAAAGAATAAGAAATGGGAAAGGGCTAACTAAAACTAAGGATATAACCTATCCCATATCATATTGACTAGGCTTTAGTCTATAGTAGCTCTTTGATGTGCTACTCATACAAGTCTCATACTTCACCTTTTTTTTTGCTAAGTAAAAGGTTTATATTGCAAAAAAGGGTTTTAAGGATACTTGAACCTATTTACATAAGCATCAAAAAAGCAGTGCCATGCTGGAAGGACAATTGAGGACCCCAGTAGAAGACCAAAAATTAAAGGTTGTGGAAGAGGACACAGTCTCAGCATTAGACATACTAGAGACAACCCTATAGACCCAAAAGTGAGGACGCAGCCTCATACCATAAGCCAAAACCAAAACCTAAACTTAGATAGATGGAAAAGTCTAAAATAAGAAAATACATAAACACAGGATATACATTAACAAGAAAACCTAAAGACTAGTAATACTTAGGCTCCACGCAGGGAAGCGATGAGGGCAAAAAAATGTAAACAAAAAGGAACAAAGGGAGTAGGGTGAGACAGAGGAAGTCATTCCTCAGCCTCAGATTTTTCTTCTTCCTTATTGTCCTCTTCAACCATTTTATTAGGTTTGTCATCCTTGTGTTCAGTCTTGATAGTCTCCAAGGTTGGTTCAGCAGTAACAATTCCAGCTTGATTAATCTGATCAGTGTAGAATAGCTTGTGGAGCCCCTCCCTGATGTCCATAGTACAATTCATAATATAGTTCATCATTGTTGTAGTAGAGGAAATAATGTAATCCTTAAGCTTCTTGTTCTCCTCATTGTCATCTCTGATATCAATCACCTTACTCTTGGCAGCCAGGTTCTGAATTCGTGCCAACTTTCTCACCGGTTCCTCACTGCTATCAAATGTGATGCTTTTCCTTGCCTTCAATTTGGAAAGGGCTTCAGTTGCCTTTTTCTTCTTTTCCACTTTGGACAGGTGTTCAGCAGGGAAATTCTTTTTTGCAGGGCTGCTAGGGTCTGGGTTAGCCTTAGGACTATTGGCAATGATATAAGTGTAAATAAACTTAAACATACCTTTATGCTAGGGAAGGTCATGGTTATTCTTGTCTCTACAGGAGTAAATTGAGTGATTCATGGAGTTTAGGAAGAACAAAGAGATGCTCAAGGGGTTTAATTCTTTGAAATTATTGAAGAAGGCCAAATGGTAGGTTTTCATGGATTTATTAGGGTTGTCAATGCAAATGAACTCCATAATGGGTTTCATGATAGCATTCCAGGGTATGGACATGTCACTTCTGAAGAGGCCTGACCCCTTGAATTTCTTAATGATTTTTTCATTTCCTTTGAAATGTTCCAACTCAACTTCCCAATTGTGCTTGTGGCGATGGATGGACCGACCACCTTCATTAAATTGTCCAGTGATGGAAGCAAGAAGGTGAGCCTCGATGATGAAATCCATCCCCTGATAAACACAGTGCCAGTATACCAAGTTTTGAGGAAATCCATAGTTATCTCAATCTCATCATCGGAGAAGAGGTGAAGGAAAGAGAAAATATATGTCTTGTAGGACTGGGTCAGCAAGAGAGTCGCACACATAGGCATTGGGCTTGACATAATCACTCGATATTATGGGGATAATGGTATGATTGATGACAGATCAAGAAAGATACATGTCGACCAGGGACAAGAAGGTGCAGGTGAAATGGGTTAAAGTTAAAATGGAGAAGGAAGGGGGAGGTTGAAAAAGAAACAGAGTGGAGGGGTTGGTAATTTGAAGTGAAAAAAGGAAGTGAACGAGGCGGAAGCAATGATGGGGGGACAAGTGGAGGAAATATGGCTCACACATGGGGAAGGGTAGCCTAACCAAGGAGGGCCGATCACCAAGGTCTAAATAAATTTTTGGAACCATGTGATAGGCTAGGAAATCAACACGCAAAGGACTGGGAGTTCCAAGGTAGAACCAAACTTTCCACTTCTTTCTTGGTCGAATGTCTAGGTGTTTAAGGATCTTGATAGCAATTTGTACACCTAACACCTATCATGTGTGGAGCTTTTTGATGTGGATATTGATCTTAGCATGGGCCTTAGACAAAGTCTGAGCATTGGGACGAACACCCCCATTAACAAAGGAAGCAAGCCTCTAAATCAGCTGCCAAGAGGCGGTGCATTGGAGATAATAATGAAACTTCTCGCTATAATCATTGAAATATACACACCAAGACCTGCACAAGTGGGATAAATAAAAACATTGATTTCCATGATCGTTAGAGGACGAGCCACAAAAATTTACCCAAAGGTAAGGACACGGTGGAAGGGTGGTGGTGATGACAGGATGTTTGTGGATGGACAAGCGATCGAGAATGGAGGTAGTGTGAGACAAGTGGTACATGGATCAGGAGCCAGCACAAAATAAATACAATGGAATAACATGAATATGCTAACTGGGAAGATGGTAAAGGTGGTGTAATTCATGGGGATTGGGCTGAGAATGACAATTGTTCATCACATGATGAGGTGACATATGACAAAATTTATTGTTGGTTTTGTTCATGAGGATCAGGAGGGATGACATGTGGATGGTATTCCTACTGAGGAAGGCTTCTACGATGTTTATCTTGGTTAACCACTCTCTGTACTTCCTCTGAGAGATTCGTATGCCAAATTTAGAGATTAACCATGCTGACCCCGATATTAGCTAAACTATCAGCCACCTTATTGGATTCTTTGAATGTGTGTTGGCAGATGACCTCTTGCCTGTTGAGGAAGAGAGACCTAGCTTCCTTAATGTAGTCTTTGACTTTCCAATAAGGGTTGGAATTAATGTTCTTGAGATAATTGATAATATTGAGAGAGTCTCCTTCCACTATCAGATTGGTGGTGAAATATTTTTCTAGAATTAAGCCTCTCCACATACTTTTGGCTTCTACCTCATGATTAGTTTTTTCACCTATTCCTTAAGTAAAAGCAATTAAAGATTTTTCTTGATGATCCCTCATAATACCTCCAGCTCCATCCTTTCCAAGATTGCCTTTGGTAGCTCCATCAACATTAATTTTGAGCCAACCAACTGAGGGAGGATTCCAAACAGTCTCTGGTTAGATGAAGGAGGGAGGACGAACATCCTCTAAAGACAATCCCAACTCCTTTCCTAGGTCCGATTCAGCATTGGAAGTAGTTTTAGATGAAGGGGGGATGAGGAAGGTGTTCTCTAATGTGAAGGCCAAAATTTTAGCTAAAACAAGCTTAGGGGATTTTGGCTTGAGGGAGAAAACTCTATTATTTCTTTCAAGCCATACTTGCCAAAGGAAGTTGTGGAGGGATATCTTCCAAAAAAACTAAATATGGGGGTCATGGAAAGGGGTAGGCCACTGATGGAAGAGATATCCTGTAGAGCAAGGTTGGGCCCACTGTATATGGAAGTGATGGAAGATAGAATCAATAATGGAAGTGGAAGAGGGGTAGTGGAGAAAGAGGTGGCTTATGGATTCCCAATCATTAAGGCAAAGATAACATCTGTTAGGAATGGGCATGAATTTTCTGATGAGATTATCAATAGTGAGGATTTTCTCTTGAATAGCTAGCCAAGAAAAAAATGAGATCTTGGGGATGAGGTGCTTGACCCAAACTTTGTCAACTGGATGTAAAATATCCTCAAAATCAAGGAGGAGAAGGTATGCCGATTTGACAGAGTAATTTTCACTTTCAGTATGTTCCCAGATGAAATGATCAGATAGCATGGAAGAAGGGATGATAGTGGAAGACAAGATGGAATTTAACAGATTAGATTCATCAGGTAGATCAGGGTGAGCAATGGGAATCCAGTTTGGAGGTATACTCAGAGTGAAAAAGTCAAAGACTTTGTGGCCTATTCTATCATCAGTAAAAGGTTTTGTTGGCAATTTTGGGTACCTTGAGTACATTGCCTTTGCTCAAGTGTAGTTGTTGTCATTGATGTCAAGGAGTTCTTGAATCAATTTTTTTTTATGTCAAAGAATGTGTTTTGTTGAAGGTTTCAACATGGTCAGTAAGTTTCCAAGAAAATCAGAGTAACCCAGTTGCAAAAGATCAAGAAAAAGACAAGTACGAAAAAGTATGTAGGCGGCTGTAAAAACTGTCACAATTTCGTGACATGTTTTAGGAGAGAGAAAGCGCTGGCAAAACTGTCACGATTTTGCAACATGATTGAAGAGAGAGAAAGTGATTCAGGAACTGTCATGATTTCGTGACATGATGCAAAGTACCAAGTAAGGGCTGTCGCATTTTTGTGACATGCTGTAGAGGTCGAGTTGAAGACTGTCGCGATTTCATGACATGCAGCAAAGAGAAGAGCCTAAAAGGAGAAGCATCACAATTTTGTGACAGGCAGTGAATAAAGCGTACGGAAGCCAGAAGTGTCATGATTTCACGACAGGCAGTGGAGAAAGTGTTCGAAAGCTAGAAGCGTCATGATTTCACGACAGGTTGCAGGGAAAGCTTTCGGAAGCTAAAAGTGTCATGATTTCGTGACAGGCTACAAAGAAGTTGTACGGATGCAAAAAGTGTCACGATTTCACAACGGGTTGATTTGGGAGCGTTCAGTTGGAGAAAGTGTCATGATTTCATGACAGAAACTGGAAGCAAGTCTTATATAGGATAAGTGTCGTGATTTCATGACAGAAGTAGAGAGGAAGGCTTTGTAGTCAAAAGCATCGCAATTTCATGACATGTTTCATTTTTGCTAGTGCAAGCAGAGAAGAAGGCCATGAAGGCAAAAGGGTCACAATTTTGTGACAGAGTTGCAGATGATGTCAGCAAAGACAGGAAGTGTCACGATTTCATGACATAAGTAGAAAGGAGGTCGTCAAAGGCTATAGTGTCACGATTTCATGACAACAGGCCAAAGAAGGTGCATGGTAGGCAGTAGTGTCACGATTTTGTGACAACAGGCCAAAGAAGGTGCACGGTAGGCAGTAGTGTCATGATTTCATGAAAACAGGCTAAAGAAGGTGTACGACAGGCTGTAGTGTCGTGATTTCACGACAATAGGCTAAAGAAGGGGTACAGCAGGCAGTAGTTTCATGATTTCATGATAGCAAGAAATAAAAGTTGTACGATAGGCAAAGGTGTCACGATATCGCGACATGTTGAAGTTTTGCGCTAGAAGCTATAGGGAGGCAATGAAGCCGACAGAGTTAAATCTGGGCCGATGTGGTGTAGGGTTTTGCAGCTGACGTAATTAAAAGGTAAACAGCCTACTAAGACCAATATTTCAATCTTGAGATTGTGAGTATAAAAGGAGGGCTGCTTGAAGAGTTTGGTATCGATCAAGTGTGCGTTCGAAGTGTGATTTGTGCAGATAGAGTGCGGGGAGAAGTTCGATCACAGAGGTGCATAAGTGGAGTCTGATCGACTGTTGTATTCGTGAATACGATCTGCTGTATTTGCGAAGACTGTGCTGCTATATTTGCGAAGACTGTGCTGCTGTATTTGTGAAGACTGTGCTATTGTATTTGTGAAGACTGTGCTGCTGTGTTTGCATAGAATACACGAAGTTTGTGCTACTGTGTTTTTGTAGAAGTAAATTAGTTGATCGAGTGCTGCAGTATTTGTGCAGATAGTGAAAAATTGGTTTCGACCAAGTGCAGAAAAGAACAGAGGAAGAGGATAGAATTGTGCCAGACCGAAGGACTGTGTTTGGTGCAGATAAGAGGACCAACTTAGAAGGTGAAAGAGTTGAGGATAGAGGTCTCCAGCCAGAGCAGGGAAGACAGGTGTCTTCTATGGATAGAGTTCCACTTGCTAAGGGCAGCAGAGGCAGAGGTCTTCTAGAGGTTCACCTTTAAAGAGCAGAGCTAGGGGAAGTTGTCTCCTTTGGGTTGGTGCCCATAAACTTTGTAATCGGGAAAGGTTTCCTAGAATTTGAGGTGATAAAATTTAGTAAGAAATTTTATCCGTCGAGTAGCCCACATTGGGTGAACCACGTAAATTACTGTGTCTCTTTGTGGATGGTGTGTTGTGCATTACTTTAATTGCTGCTTTTATTTTTGCTATCTCTACACTACATAATATTGTTTTGAAAGTTGAATTGAAGCAAAAGTAAAAAGTGGTCTTATACTGTTCACCCCCCCATCTTAGTATAAGCTTGTGTTCTTCAATTGGTATCAGAGCGGGCTCCTTCGAAAAAGTTTAACAGCTTGAAGGAAAAGCTTGCAAAGAACACAATGGACTACTCAAGTGGCAATGCAACACCTATTCTTGATAGATCAGATTTTGGCCTGTGGAGTGCAAGAATAAAAGTCTATCTAATGGCACTTGGAAATGAGGTATGGGAAGTGATTGAATATGGGTACACTATTCCTAAAAATGGTCCTTATACTAAAGAAGACAGGCTTCTACATCACAACAACTCAAAAGCCATGAATGCAATCTTCAAGGGTCTACAAAAGGCAGATCTCACAAAAGTTATTCACTGCAAGACAACTAGTGAAATGTGGAAACAGTTGCAGAGTTGTTCATACAGGTGATGCAAATGTCCGAAAGGCCAAGTTGAGACATTTTAAAGGTATGTTTGAACAACTCAAGATGAATGATGATGAAAATATTAGTGACTACATGCTCCGTATGGATGAAGTTGTTAATTCTATGAAAGAATTAGGTCTTGAACTTGCTGAAAATGATGTGTGTGATAAGATTTTAAGATCTCTTCCAAATAGATTTAGTGAAAATATTTCTGCTATTGAGGAAGCTAAAGATTTAGATAAATTGAAAAAGTATGAGCTCCATAGTATTCTTGCAGCATTTGAGCTGAGAACTCAAGTGAAAGTTGATGTCAAGAAAGAGGCAGCTTTCAAAGCTACCAAGAAATCAAAGGGCAAACAGATTCAAGAGAGTGATGAGTCTTCTAGTGATGAAGAGGCATATTACAGCAAAAAGGGCAAGTTCTCTAGAAAACACAAAAGTAAGAAAAACATAAGATGTTTCAACTGTGGAAAGTTTGGTCATTATGCTACTGACTGTACTGTTTCCAAGAATGAAAGTGATGAAGATATACAGGATGTTAAAAGCAAGGATTCTGAAAAGCACAGGTATTACAGAAAGAACAAAGATGAGCACAACAATCAAGGAAAGAGGCATTCACACAAGAATAAGAAGAGCTTCTACCTAGACAAAACAATTAAGTGTTTTAGCAGTGATAGTGAAAGTTCTTCTAGTGATGATGAAAATGAGATGCTAGTTCATTTCAGAAAAAGAGGAAGAACCGAAACATAAATTCATTGTCATGAAATGTTTTAGATGTGGAAATTTTGGGCACCTTGAGGATGATTGCACTAATAATGAATTGGTTGCTAGTATGTATGAGGATGCTTCAGAAAATGATAAGGAAGATGCTTGTATGGTTTTTGAAAAGGATAGCACCTCTAGTGATAAGAAATCTGAAAAAGGCCTTGATGATTCAAAATGCAATAATATAGAGGATCTTGAATGTGAACTTACTAATGCTCTTAGTTTTTTGAAAAATGAAAGAAAGAAGAATGCTCGAATTCAGGATAAATTAGATGAATGTTGTATGGAGAAAGATGAACTCATAGAAAGTCTTGACATCTCTATAGCTAAGATACAAGAACTCAAGAATGAGTTAGAATCTAATATGCTTGAGTATAGTGAATTAGAACAGAAAATGGCTGCCATGAAAGAGGAAAATAAAAAATACAAGGATAAGCTGTACAGGTTTCAAGATAGCTCCAAAAGGGTTAAGTATCTCATCCAAATTCAAAGAAATCCTTCAGATAAAACAGGTCTTGGTTTTTTTAAACCTCACAAAAACCAGGTTGGGGAATCAAGTAAGAGATTTCAAAAAGAAGAGATTTCTGATGAAGAGAGTATTACAGGGAATGAGTCCGTGAGTGATAAAAGCACAGAAACAGAAAACAAAATTTTGAATGCAAAAAAGAAGTTCTCGGGACCCAAGAGGTCAAACAGAAGAATATTTCACAATAGATGTTTTGCGTGTCACGGGTTTGGCCACATGGCTTCGCAGTGCATGACTCAAGTAAGGAAGATAAATGACAATTTCAGGGGCCATAATTTATTTCAAGGGTATTGCTACTATTGTAATCAGTTTGAGCACAAGGCAATTTTTTGCAAGACAAATAACAGGAACTGGGTTAGTCAGAACAGGCAGATTCAAAGAATAGATATGCTCGAAAGAAATAATATTGTTACTTGCTATAAGTGCAACAATGCAGGTCACACAGCCAGATAGTGCAGAGCTGATCTTCCAAGGTACAGGAACAGGAACAGTGGTATAAATAGGTCCAAGGATCAATGTATGGACAAGAAAAGAGAGGAGAACAAGAACAAGAAAAGTGACAAGAATAGAAACACTAAAAAAGAGTTCAAGAGAAGGCCCGACAAAGAAATTGTAGACACTGATGATGATGAGTGCCTAATGGGAGTTTCACTCCCACCCTTGTTTTAAATCACCTCATCAGGAGGTGGGGGAGGGACTAAAACTAAGAGACTCATTCTTATTCCCAAGCCCCAAAGGTGACCCTTTGCCATTGATGATAAAGGGGGAGAGATTTGAGTAAGGGGGAGAGATATGAGTAAGGGGGAGAGCTTCAAGTGAAGAGGAAAGCTTCAAGTCAGGGGGAGAAAAACTTCAAAGAAATATTCTCAGTTGTCAGCTCAGATTGATTTCAGTTTTGGCTCTTGAAGATGTGTTTTTAGTAAAGGTTTGCCATCAATGACAAAGGGGGAGATTGTTGGCAATTTTGGGTACCTTGAGTACATTGCCTTTGCTCAAGTGTAGTTGTTGTCATTTATGTCAAGGAGTTCTTGAAGCAATTTGTTTTTATGTCAAAGAATGTGTTTTGTTGAAGGTTTCAACATGGTCAGTAAGTTTCCAAGAAAATCAGAGTAACCCAGTTGCAAAAGATCAAGAAAAAGACAAGTAATAAAAAGTATGCAGGCGACTGGAAAAATTGTCATGATTTTGCGACATGTTTTAGGAGAGAGAAAGTGCTGGCAAAATTGTCGTGATTTCGTGACATGATTGAAGAGATAGAAAGTGATTCAGGAACTGTCGCAATTTCGTGACATGATGCAAAGTACCAAATAAGGGTTGTCGCATTTTTGTGACATGCTGCAGAGGTCGAGTTGAAGACTGTCACGATTTCGTGACATGCAGCAAAGAGAAGAGCCTGAAAGGAGAAGCGTCGCGATTTCACGACAGGCAGCGAAGAAAGCGTACGGAAGCCAGAAGTGTCACAATTTCGCGACAGGTAGTGGAGAAAGCGTTCGAAAGCCAGAAGCATCGCGATTTCATGATAGGTTGTAGGGAAAGCTTTCAGAAGCTGAAAGCATCGCAATTTCATGACAGGCTACAAAGAAGTTGTACGGATGCAGAAAGTGTCACGATTTTGTGACAGGTTGAGTTGGGAGCATTCAGTTGGAGAAAGTGTCACGATTTCGCAACAGAAACTGGAAGCAAGTCTTCTATAGGAAAAGTGTCGTGATTTTGGGACAGAAGCAGAGAGTAAGTCTTTGTAGTCAAAAGCGTCGTGATTTCGTGACATGTTCCATTTTCACTAGTGCAAGCAGAGAAGAATGCCATGAAGGCAAAAGGGTCACGATTTCATGATAGAGTTGCATATGACGTCAGCAAATACAGGAAGTGTCGCGATTTCGTGACATAAGTAGAAAGGAGGTCGTCAAAGGCTATAGTGTCATGATTTCGCGACAACAGGCCAAAGAAGGTGCACGACAGGCAGTAGTGTCATGATTTTGTGACAACAGGCCAAAGAAGGTGCACGACAGGCAGTAGTGTCACGATTTTGTGACAACAGGCTAAAGAAGGTGTACGATAGGCTGTAGTGTCGTGATTTCATGACAATAGGCTAAAGAAGGGGCACGGCAGGCAGTAGTGTCGTGATTTCATGACAACAAGCAATAGAAGTTGTACGACAGGCAAAGGTGTCACGATATCGTGACATGTTGAAGTTTCATGCCAAAAGCTATAGGGAGGCAGTGAAGCCGACAGAGTTAAATCTGGGCCAACGCGGCGTAGGGTTTTGCAGCCGACGTAATTAAAAGGTAAACAACCGACTAAGACCAAGATTTCAATCTTGAGATTGTGAGTATAAAAGGAGGGTTGCTTGAAGAGTTTGGTATCGATCAAGTGTGCGTTCGAAGTGCGATTTGTGCAAATAGAGTGCGAGGAGAAGTTCGATCACAGAGGTGCATAAGTGGAGTCTGATCAACTGCTATATTCACGAAGACTATGCTATTGTATTTACGAAGACTGTGTTGCTGTATTTGTGAAGACTGTGCTGCTGTATTTGCGAAGACTGTGCTACTGTGTTTGCGCAAAATATGTAAAGTCTGTGCTACTATGTTTTTGCAAAAGTAAATTAGTTGATCGAGTGCTGTAGTATTTGTGCAGACAATGAAAAATTGGTTTCGACCAAGTGCAGAAAAGAACAGAGGAAGAGGACAAAATTGTGCCAGACCGAAGGACTGTGTTTGGTGCAGATAAGAGGACCAGCTTAGAAGGTGAAAGAGTTGAGGATAGAGGTCTCCAACCAGAGCAGGGAAGACAGGTGTCTTTTGTGGATAGAGTTCCACTTGCTAAGGGCAGCAGAGGCAGAGGTCTTCTAGAGGTTCACCTTTAAAGAGCAGAGCTAGGGGAAGTTGTCTCCTTTGGGTTGGTGCCCATAAACTTTGTAATCGGGAAAGGTTTCCCAGAATTTGAGGTGATAAAATTTAGTAAGAAATTTTATCCGTGGAGTAGCCCGCATTGGGTGAACCACGTAAATTACTGTGTCTCTTTGTGGATGGTGTGTTGTGCATTGCTTTAATTGCTGCTTTTATTTCTGCTATCTCTACACTGCATAATACTATTTTGAAAGTTGAATTGAAGCAAAAATAAAAAGTGGTCTTATACTGTTCACCCCCCCCCCTCTCAGTATAAGCTTGTGTTCTTCAGGTTTAAGTTTGGACAAAATGGGATCATTGAAGAGGGGTCCTCGGGTGATCCAATTATACTCCAAAAATTAATGCTTCTTCCATCTCCCAACATCCACCTTAGTATTTTGATGATGAGGGACTTAGTACCATGGATAGAGTTCCAGAAAGTTGACCCTCTGTTTGGGATGCCTTCATTGAAGAAATCACCATTTTGGAGATATTTTCTTTTTATGATGGTGGTCCAAGCAATGTTGTCTCCATAAAACAGCCTCTAGGCCTATTTGGTAGCCAACATAGTGTTGAGGGTGTGAATCCTCCTGAGTCCTAATCCCCCTTGAAGTTTAGGTCTGCACACCTTGTCCCAAGCCACCAGATGAATTCTTTGCTTATTGTCAGTGCCTGTCCACAAGATTTTTTTTTGCATTTTTTCTATTTTTGCTGAGATTAGGGTGGGAGCCTTGAAAATGGATAAGAAATACATAGGAATGATTTGAAGGACCACAACAGTTAACGTACATTTGGCAGCTTGGGACAATAGATTTTCTTTCCACCCTACAAGGTTTTTTTGGATATGCTCAAGAAAATTGTGCCACATATAAGCTATGGGTTGGACATAAAACAGAGGAAGGCCAAGGTAGGTGGTAGTAAGGTCAGCTATGGAGTGTTCAAGGATTCTATAAATCTTGATTTGCCTTTGCATGGGAGTATTTAGGAAGTACAATTTGTTTTTGTTTAAATTGATTTTCTATCCAGCAACTTATTCATATAGATGGAGGATAAATTTGATAACTTTTGCTTCAAGGATAGAAGCCTTTGTTGAAATAATAGTGTCATCCAAAAATTGTTGATGCAATACTGGTGTGGTTTGAGAGGAAGCTTTGATCCCTGATATCAAATGTTCTATAAGTAGCCTATATTTTTTTGCCTAGATATTTAGCTCGGATGATGAATAACATTGGATATATGGGATCTCCTTGTCTAAGACCTTTGCTGCTTTGAAAATAGTCTATTGCATACCCATTAATAAGGACAAAGAACCAAGATGAGGAAATGTAGTTTTTGATAAGATCAATCCAATCGGGATGGAACCCAAACTTGCAAAGGATGGCTAAGAGAAAATTCTAGTTCACTCTATCATAGGCTTTATTCATATCAAGCTTGAGGATGCAAGTGGGGTTTTTAGATTTGGAGGTAGAATGAAGGGCTTCATGAATGGAGATGACCCCATCCAGGATTGACCTACCCTGAACCGAACTTCCTTGACAGGGGTCAATGATGGAAGGCAAGATAATTTTCATTCTAGTAGCCATGATTTTGGTGAGGATTTTGTAGACTATGTTGCAGAGGCTAATAGGCCTAAAATCAGCTAAGGACTTGGTTTTTTGGTGTTTGGGAATGAGGGATAAAAATTTTGAATTAAAACCATGTGTAATCCTTCTGGAATATTGGAATTATTTTAAATTTAAGCAAATATCAGTGCCAACAATGTCCCAAATTTTTTTGAAAGAAGTGAGGAGGAAACACATCTGGACTTGGGGCTTTGTCAGGATTCATCAAAAAGAGGGCAGCTTAATTTCATCATCCTGAAAAGGGGAAATGAGGGAGGAATTTATTGATTGAAGAATGGAATTTGGAGGGATGTGGTGAAGAAGGGCCTCCTAGGCTAAAACTGAGCAAGAATCATCATCCTCTAAAATCTTTAAGAAATAGGAGCAGGCTTCATTTTTTATTTCCTTAATGTCTGACGTGGTGTTGCCATATTATTTGGTTAGCTTATTGATGCTATTGTTGCTTCTATTGCGAAGGATAGCCACATGAAATAATTTGGTATTTGAATCTCCTTATTTTAGCCAAAGGGCTCTGGATTTTTGGTGCCAAAAGGTCTCTTCACAAGCAAGGACATTATGATACTCGACAAGGATCTTTTTTTCTTCATTTTTGGTTTGGTCATCTAGCTCTCCACATTCACTTTTGAGTTCAATCTAGTTAAGTCTTTCTTTTAGAGATAACTTATTGGCAAAGAGATTGCCAAAGACTTCTTTATTCCATATTTTCAAGTCTGATTTGAGATTTTTAAGCTTCTGAGATAGTCTGAAGGAAGGGCACCCTTGACAATATTGTTGCCATACGTGAGAGACATGTTTTCTTATATTTGGGTGGTGTGGCCACATATTTTTAAATATGAAGGATTTTTTGAGAGGGTTATGTCTGTCGATGTCCAAAATGAGTGGATTATGATCATATCCCACTTTAGGAAGTGGATGCAGGATCGCATCACCAAATACCTGCACTACTTCTTGGGAAAGAAACACTCTATCTAATTTGACTTGGATGTGTTGTGTCCCAACTCTTTTGTTACTCCATGTGTATCTGGCATTTTTGAGATTAACATCCATAAGACTGTTAGAATTTACAAATTCAATAAAATCCTCCATTATTTTGGTAGGAGTTTCAGATCCTCCTTTCTTATCTGAGGGATAAAGATGAGTATTGAAATCACCAGCCATGATCCAAGGAATATTTTGAAGGGAATATTTCATTCTAGTTAGAGTCTCCCACAACTGAGATCTCCCTGCAATCGTATTGGGGGCATATACATTGGTAAGGACCTAGGATGAGTCATTACTAATGTCATGGAAGAGGATACTTAAGAGTCTTTCACTGGAGTGGAGGAGGCACCCTTATAATATCTTCTTATCCCACAAATACATGAGGCCTCCAGGAGTTCCTCTGGCATTACTGACTATAACTCATGCATTTTTCCATATGGCATTAGTTACTATAGAGCTATTAATGTTTATTTTTGTTTTCTGCATGATGAAGATGGAAGGTCTAATGTTCTTTCTCATAGAATTTACAAGTCTTTTTTTGGATGCCCCATTGAGGCCTCTCACATTCCATGAGAGTATCTTCATTTGGATGGTTTGGGGGTTTTCCAACCTCCCCTACCACTTGGGTGAGGGGGTTTGGAGCTCTTACTCTCCTCTATAAGCTGAGAAGTAATATTTGGAAAAAGTGTCTTCTGGATTCCATTTGCTATGTCATCTACTGTTTGAGAATTCCTTAATTCTTCTTTAGATGGTCTTCCTCTTTTCCTTTCACCCCCAAAATCCACAAGATATTTGGTAGAGCTTCTGGTTTTCTTAGGACTGGGTTTGTAAGGAATTATCTATTTCAAAACTAAGCTGAGGGGTCTAGTGTCCTGACTTAGTCTAGGCAAAGAAGTTTCCCCCAAATGGTTGGGGTTGGTTGCTAATTCATCAAGGGGGCTTCAAGACGGTCAAGAATTGGATGGGGTATTAAGGAAACTGAGATCAATGTTAGGCTCAGTAAGAGTTTCTAAACACTTGGGTGGATCTGGTGGGGCCTCATACTGACTAGGATTGGTATATGCAGGGTCTCGAGAGTTAGCACCTCTTTTTAGGGAGACCTCAATAGATAAAAATGAGATGGAGGAAACCAGAGCATTTACTTCTTACAGTTCATCAGACTCATTGAGTATATTAAACATATTTCCAGTAATGACATAGGAACTTACTTGGTGGTGATCTGGGTTCATCTTCTCCTTGCCTCTGGGAGATTGGAGTCCTCCGATAGGGATTGAAGCTAATTTTTGTTGGTGGTTCCTAGCCTGGTATTGCTATTGCCCTATCTTTTAGGATTTGATGCCTTCATCTCTGACCTCGCTTTGGGGCATGCTTGCAGCTTGCGATTGACTTTTTATAGGATTAGACTTATCTTTGAGGATAGGTCATTGTGACCTCAAATGTCCTTGAGTATGGAATTCCATACAGAAAGGTGGTTTTTTTTCATATTCCAGAGCCTGTTTTAGGAAGACATTCTTGTGAGAAAGGGTAACATAAGTGTATCGCTCCAAATTTTTTGCACCCTTACCTTCAGGCTAAAGGATTCATGCCCGGAAGGGGGATGCGAGAAGGATGGAACGGTACCTCAGACTGAGAGGCCCTTTGAAGGTCCTGCCTCTCAAGGGAGGGGTATTAAGGTGATTTTTTGACGGATGGTGGGGTTCACCAAGAAACGTTTAGTGGCAGTCTCCACGCCTAGGTTGGGAATGTGTTTGATGTGTTCAATTTTATCTTTAATCATTCAAATCCTAGGTTTGGCCAAATGAATCTAAATTGTTCTATATGAAATGCAGATTTAAATGAATACAAAAAATAGATTTAAACAGAAAATACAGAGAACAAGCTAGATGAGAAAAACCATACCTGATTTCGGATGTCTGATGGAGGTTCTGATTTTTGAGTAGTCAAGATCGCCTGGAATTTGATAGGATCGTCTCCGATCTGACAGGATCGTCTGAGATCTGATGAATTCGTCAGACAAATTTGTCAGAGACCTGCAATCAGAGAAATGGACACAGACTACAGAAAATGCAGCTATGCTGATAAAGGAAAATGATGTGAAATGACAAAATGATGTTAATAAGATAATCCCAAATAGAAATGCAAGTAAATTATCATGCTTTAATAGCTAATCATGATGTTATTATGTACTTAAGCTATATGGGTGAACTCCAAGATGCAGGATAACAGGAAATAATAATAAAACTAACTAGATGCAGAATAAAATAGCAGAAAGGTATAGAAAAAGCGCAAACTCTGGGCACTGATTGCCCCCAATGTTGACTGCAGTCGAAATCATCTGTAGAGTGCGAAATCGTCTCGAATTGTACAAGATCGTCTACGATGATCTGAGCTTGCTCCGACTGAAAAATGACAAAGTTCCTGCAAGAAAATTTGAAAAGCACAAATGCAGATGATAATCCAGGGTATTATAATGCACGCAAAGATCAAATTACAGGGAAATTCAGCCAGGGGAATGTCAAGGGGGGTCCTAAGGTTTAAATAGGCTTAGGAGGGAGGTTAGGAGGTTGGGGATCATCCCAATTTGGGAGATCTCCAATGGGGAGGGTCTCTAACGGTGCAGACACGCTTCTGCCCAGATTAGAGATGCCGTTGAAACAGAGGCTAATTATGAAAAATCAGTTTTGGGACGAAATCGTCTGGACGTTCTTCTCCAGACGAATTCATCCGATCTGAGGTGATATCGTCTGATCGGCGATGATATCATCCAACGGACAAAACAAACTCTAAAAATGGCATGGAAAATGAGGAAACGGGTAGCAGGCGGTTTTGGAGCGGTTTTGGGGTTGAGATTTGAATTTGAATTATTACTAAGGTAATTTTAATTATTTGCTAAGGTTTATTGTGCCAATTTTAGGGTGCTACATTTTGCCCCCTCTTTAGCGAATTTTTCGAAGAAAATGCGTTAAAGACGAGTTCTTCTCGATTTACGAGAAAGCAAAAATTTATTCCCATTTTTAGGCGATGATTCTAGGTCGAATCGTACGACAACTTACTATGGTGCCCCCTCCGTGTTTTTACCCAAATCGAACGTTTGAGGTAAAAACGCGAAAAAGCAAAAATTTTAAAATGTTGTTAAGTGTTTTGAATAAAATTAAGAAAAATAGGGAAAAACCCTAATTCATTGTTACTGTTCATTTTCCTGGTTTCTAGAGCTCTGCAGACAAGAATGGTCGAGACAGCGCACAGATCGACAAAGGTCCGGCGCAGGCTACGGGTAAGGGTCCAAACTTAATTTAGAATGCTTTAATTTTGAATTTCATGCTTTTTAGATTGATTTTGAATGATTTTTGAGCATCGCGGCCATTTTTGGGCCGTCGACGTCGTCGGGACGAAATCGTCTCAATTTCGTCGAAATCGTCTCGATATCGCCGATTTCGTCCAAGGGCGAAATCAGCGATATGGAGACGATTTCGTCCAATAAGGGACGATTCCCTCTTGCAAAATCAGAGACGAATTTGCTCAAATTTTGGACGATATCGTCCAATAGTGGACGATATCATCATTTGTATGAAATTGAACTTGTTTTACTTGCATTTTTAATCATTGTTTTATTAATGATTTTTATTGTTTTGTTGTTTATGTTGCAGAGAGGATTACTAAAGAGTAGAGAATGGAAATACGATGGGCTGAGGGATGACTTGGCTGCTCTATCTCAGGTAGAGCGAGATCAGTTGGCTCAAGTCGGCTTGCAGCATGTGGCAGATATGCCACAGGTTTCTACAGATATGGGGCTATTGACAGCCCTAGCAGAGAGGTGGTATCCGGGTTCTTCTTGTTTTCGGTTATCGACAAGGGAGATGACTCCCACATTGGAGGATGTATGGAGGATTTTGAGGATCCCCATACAAGGATGACTAATAACTCCCATGGCCAATCAGGGCCACGCGATGATGCGACTGTGCGGAGATCCGAGCTTCGCCCTGGAGAAGGGCGAAGTGAACATCGAGTCGCTACGCCAGATGCCTGGGGCATCTAGACTAACACAGGTTTTGGCTGGGGTGGTAGGTGGTCTGCTTGCTATGCCATCATAGTGGATGCAGAGTACCATGGCTACTGACAGATGTGGTCTACGACATGAGAGACCACGGGTATAGGTTTGCTTGGGGGAGCTTTGTACTATGCCGATTGTATAGGATCCTGCATGGGGTCGTATACAAGGGCGGTCGATGTCTGGTCATGACATCACTACTGTAGGTTTGGTGCTGGGAGCACATCATGGTGCGGAGGCCGATAGGGCTCCCACTAATAGGGATTGATGGGGAGAGGCCCCGAGCTTTCTACTGGTGGCTCCGAAGAGGGTCACAACGACGGATAGATCTGCCAATGTCCCGGAGACTACTTGATGACCTTGTCTCCGACCAGATCACCTGGAGGCCTTGGAGAGATCATCTAGGGTGGGCCGAGGATGGACAGGAGCTGGCTCACGTTAGGCGAACCTGTTGGCTAAGGATGGAGAGGAGAGAGGTGGAGCTCCATCGCTATGACCGAGTTTTGAGGTAGTTCGGTCTACAACAGGGGATCCCATCTCTCAGGGACTACGAGTTTTCTCGGACCGTCCGGGATAACACTACAGTCAGTGGGGCTCCAGATATGCAGTGCTTCTGGAGTGAGGATGCGGACGATGCCCCCATTCAGCCAATGGATGGGGATGATGCAGGGGTTGTTGATGGCTATGATGCCTGGTACGTAGGCATCCGCCCTCCTCGGATGACGAGGGCTCAGGGTTCGATTCATGTAGTTGTGCATCGGATGGGGAGGCGATGCCAGGTGGCCATTGAGGTGGCACAGGGTCACGGTGGGAGAGAGCAGAGGAGGCCACAGGCTCAGCAGAGGCCACGACAGTGGGAGAGGAGGGAGGAGAGACCCCCTTCTCCATGGAGAGAGAGGCCACCATCGCCCGATAAGGGCAAGGGTGTCGAGGTAGGAGAGAGTAGCGAGATGGCTACTCTCCGGGCAGAGACTGTTCATCTCTAGGCTCAGGTGCAGACTTTATAGGATGAGGCTGCACGACACCGAGCTGAGGCCACACAGCTCAGAGATGAGGTCGCACGCCTCAGAGCATGGAGCGGAGGAGCGAGCACTCGGGAGCTAGCGCGGTCGGTTGCTCAGACCGCCTTCTATCAGGGTATATACTTCTAGCTGGTGCTAGAGGGTCAGAGGGTACAACTGCCAGCCGGTATTGCAGATCCGATCAGGGTTGGGTCATCGAGGACTTCATCCCGATCGATGACTAGGACTCGCAGTACCACACATACTATGATGGGGCCACCTCGTCCACCTCAGGGCGGGGGAGGAGATGAGGCTGAGAGCTCGAGGGGTTCTCGAGGCTAGGCTACTGCACTGCACAGACTGTATATATGGTTTGAGAGGATTGAGTATGCCAATATGTAGATTGTGGCATACCAATCCAGTTTTGATATGATGTACATATATTTTTTTGAGATATGTATATATAGATGAGATATTTTTGGTGATATGACTTGTCTTATGTTTGTATGATGCTTTAATGTTTTGGTGTGATTGATTTGATGATTCATGTAATTATGTTGTTTTGAAATATTATAATTTGATATCATGCTGTAAGATTTTAAATGAAATAATCTGATGTAAACAAATTGGTGGTTGTGGTGCGATTTGATGAAAAATAAAAGGGACTTCTAACAATAATTTCAAAGGACATTGTCGCTATTATAGACCATTTCATGGAGTCGCCGCTCACTCGGTCGTCAAGCTAATCCCGGTATAGAAATATTGTTAAAAAGTAAAAGAGTGCTTAAGAGACTGTCTTAAGACTTTGTGTTGTAATGATGGAGATAATGATGGTTATGATGATTTGTTTTCAGATTTTCATAAAAATAGTATGCATGAAATATTAAAAGAAATATGATTTTGCTAGGCATAAATTCCTAAGTATGATAAAATTTTGAACAATTCCTTAGAATTTATACCATGGTTGCAAAAACTGAATTTGAACATAATGTCATGAAATAGAATAAGTGTTTGTTTGTTTGTAAAGCATATTTGTGTAACATAATGATTTAAGTCACATGTTTTGATGAATTTTGTTTTTAAAATATATGGAAAAGAAAATTAGAACGATGGTTTGCGCTAGGCATAGAATTATAGGTATAGACTTATACCATCATCGCGAAATCCAAAGAAGAAATTGATATAATAGTTTTATTGCATGGTTGATTTTTAATTTTTTGAAAATAAACAGAAAATATAAAGATGAGGACTTGCGCTAGGCATAAAATTCCAATTTTGGTTTTGGAACTATACCATCGTCATGAAAGTCAAAAAGTTATATATAAATGTAACTTTATTGCATGTTTTTGAAAATGATTTTGATTTTTTTTGATAATGCATGTAGTTGTCTTTATACTAAACAACTGTTCTCAGATGAGAAAATGAAATTATTCCAGACAATTTGCAAAAAATATTTCAAAGTATCTTAAAGACAAAAGTTAGATTTATAAGGAATCCCATGTGCGTATGTGAGTTCATTTCCGATCTTGATTTATCATAATGATACACAAAATCTCTCAAATACAAATGTGTGTGCAATTGCATTGTTCATTTACCAGTTTTGAGCAAGATAATTTGATACAAGTGATTTGAATTAACCAAATAAGTGTTCATTAACCATGATTTAGATGCATATAACCGTACCAGACTACTATGTAGGTCGGGTTATCAAGAGCTAGCTAATCCATAAGCAGACATAGGTCTGTACAAAAGAAGGTCGCTAATGTGACGAGACATATCACCATGCTAGGAGTTACCCAAGGCCAAGCGGGTTGGGCACAAACCACCTGTTATGGGGCTTACCTCACAGTTTTCGAATAATTTGAGAATTCCAGGGATTCAAGCTCATCAACCCTTCTTTTCTTTTCAATGGGTAGGGAAAGGGATTTTATTGCATTTGCTTTTGCTTTCTTTGCTCTTTTTTTTTTTTTTTTTTTTTTGTACTTTTGCTTTGATATTTGAGATAATGTTGAAATAACCTTTTTCTTTTTCTCTTTTTCTTGAACTTTTCTTTTCTTCCTATGCTAGGGATACTTGCTCGGATTAGTCTGTAGAGCAAGGGATTTTTATTCCGGGTAGGGGTGAGCTTGTCCTTTTGTCAATTCTCAAAGATTCTAGACCATGTGCATGATAGGATAGCAAGGGAAACTTTTCGCTCAAGAAACCACTTCTACTATGTAGCATAGCATGGACATTACAAATATAATCATTTTATTGTGAAAGGATATGCTTGGTTTAAGTAAATAACAAGATCAATTCTCTGTGCTCAAACTTTATTTAATTGAATTTTGTGGACTTTGATATAAGAGAGATTAGTAATCATGCCAGATAAAATCAAGATATTTATTTTTGTGTTTGCAAAAGTGAGGGATTCCAAATAAATGCTAATTTATCCAAAATAATTTGAAAATATAACTGCAATACTTCAAGAAGAAATATATACAACAAATACTTTTGAGGAGTTTGATAATTTTGACTCTCTCTTTCTTCTCTATTTTTTTGGTTTCGAAAGAGTCTATAATATTGTTGTTTTTACTTTTATTTTTGTTTGTTTTTGTTTAAATAGTTTTATATATATTTTTAAAATGAGACAACATGCAAAATATATACAAATGGTGAAATGACCAAATTTTATGCGTAATATCGCTTAAGATGCATAATATTCATAGGTTCTTTTAAATATTTACCATCTAAGGTAGCTAATTTGTATGCTCCCGATTCAAATTTAGCGAGTGATAATGTATGGTCCAAGCCAGTTGGGCTCAAATTTACCTTTAAGGTCTTTAGTTGCATTAGTATTTTTTTTATTTTCTTTTAAAACAAGGTCGTCGACCTCAAAGGATCGATGACGAACTTTCTTAGCATATGATCTTTTAAGCTTGTTTTGGTAGGCACGAAGATGCTCCAAAGCATTGATGCACTTTTCATCTAGGAGTTCCAGTTGACTGAGTCGGCCAGCTCGATATTCATCCCCTACTTCGGTATCTTGAAGTAGTAGAGCCAAAGAAGGAACTTCTAATTCAAAGGGAAAAACAACTTCAGCGCCATAAACCAAAACAAAAGGTGAAGTTCCAGTGGGAGTTCGAACACTAGTGCGATATGCCCACAAAGCTGGATATAATTGAATGTGCCAGTCGCGGCCAGATTTATTGACCAATATTTTGAGAATTTTGATTAAGGTTTTGTTGGATGCTTCTGCTTGGCCATTACCCCGAGGATAATAGGGAGTGGACCATCGATGTTGAATCTTATATTTTTGGCATAATTTCTTAACATCTTTATTTTTGAAACAAGTTCCATTGTCTGAGATGAGATTTGCAAGAATTCCGAACCTACAAATGATTTGATTAAAAATAAATTTAGAGACTTGTGTTCCAGTGCAGGAAGCTAAAGGCATAGCTTCAACCCACTTCGTGAAATACTCAGTGGCGGTTATGATGAATTTGTGTCCATCAGATGACACAGGATTAATTTTGCCAATAATGTCTAAGCCCCATTTTGAAAAGGGCCAAGGAGATGAAATAGCCTGTAGCTCTTGTGCAGGGGCATGGACAAGGTCAGCATGTTTCTGGCACTTGTCGCAATGGCGCACATAATCATGTGCATCATTCTCCATGGTAGGCCAAAAGTAGCCTATCCTAAGGAGCTTTTTAGCAATGACACTACCACTGAAGTGTCCTCCACAAGATCCATCGTGGGCTTCACTCAAAGCTGATTTGGATTCTTCTAGATTCAAACATCTCAAGAGGATACCTTCAAAAGATCTCCTATATAAAGTATTGCCAATTATTACAAATCGACTTGCTCGTCTACGTAATAACCGACGCTGGTTCCTATTAGAACTGGCAGGGAAAGTCCCATTGTGAAGAAAATCAAATATATCCGTATACCAAGGTTCAGGAGTAGTTTCATTGATTAGAAACACATCCAAAGGTTCTAAGCATGACTTATTTGAAGCGGGTTCCTGGAGTCGACGAATAATGATGGTGGCATATTCGTCATCTAACTCCAAGGGCAGAAGAGATGCAGCTGCGGCCATAGCGTCAGCCGCACGGTTGCTAGTTCGAGGAATAGCTTCCAAGGTAACTTGATCAAATAGAGATATTAATTGTAAAACATATGCTTTATATGGGCGTAATTTATCATCTCTGGTCTGATAAACTTCATTAATTTGGTTTATAACAAGTTGAGAATCACCAAAAACTAGCAGATGTTTAATTTTTAGTGCCAAGGCAGCTCGTAATCCAAGGATTAGAGCTTCATATTCAACAATATTATTGGTGCAAGCAAATGTTAATTTAAAGGACAAAGGTATAATGTGTTTTTGTGGAGATATTAAAATAATACCTGCACCAGCCCCACTCATGCATCGGGCTCCATCAAAGTATAAGGACCATTGTTCAACATGGTCTGCCTCTAATTGAAGACATTCATCAGGAAACTCAATGATGAGGGGATGGGTAGACTCTAAGGGTGCAGCAACTAATTGATCTGCTATGATTTGACCCTTAACAGACTTTTGTCCTATGAACGTGAGTTCAAACTCGCTTAGAGCAAGAACCCACTTTGTTGTGCGACCCGATAAATAAGGTCGACTCATGAGATACCGCAAGGGATCATATTTAGCAATGACATATGTTTTCTGTTTGAGCATATAATGGCATAATTTTTGCATAGAAAATATGATTGCTAGACATAGTTTTTCTAATGTTGTGTAGCGGGTTTCATAACTGATGAGGGTTCTGCTAATGTAATAATTAGCACGCTCTCTCTTCTCATCATCAAGTTGAGCTAACATAGCTCCTAAAGCAAAATCTGAAGCTGAAATATATAGGAGAAATGGGCGATCAGGTCTAGGCGGTGAAAGCACAGGTGGGTTAAGGAGGTATTGTTTGAGAAGTTCAAAAGCTTCCTTACATTCGTCGTCCCAATTAAAAGGGACATCCTTCTTAAGGAGCTTAAGAAAGGGACCGGTTTTGTTCGCCAGCTTATCGATGAAGCGACGGATGGCTTGAAGCTTACCTTGTAAACTTCGTAACTCAGATATATTGGTGGGTGCGGGCATATCAGTGATAGCCGCAATCTTGAGAGGGTCGATTTTGATACCACGTAAAGAAACTAAAACCCCTAATAGTTTACCGGACTTGACTCCGAATATACATTTGGTTGGATTTAATCGAATAAGATATTCTCTTAACCGATTAAATACTTTCCTTAAATCATCTAAATGATCATCTTCATTAATGGAGCGAGCTATAATATCATCTACATAATCATGTAGGATATCATGCATCATATCATGAAAGATATAAGTCATGGCTCGTTGATATGTTGCACCTGCATTCTTTAAACCAAATGGCATCACTTTCCAACAAAAGGTACCCCAAGGGGTAATAAAGGCTGTTTTAGCCTGATCTTCAGGAGCTATCTTGATCTGATTATAACCAAAAAATCCATCCATTAGGGACATCATTCCACTCCCAGCAGTAAAATCAATGATTTGATCCATGTTTGGAAGAGGAAAATCATCTTTAGGGCATGCAGCATTAATATCTCTAAAGTCTGTGCAAACCCTAACTTTGGTAGCTTCTTTCTTGGTGATTGGAACTACATTCGAGATCCATTCAACATAATCAATAGCCTATATAAAAACAACATTCAAGAGTTTTTCTAACTCCCCTTTGACTAGCAGGGCCACTTTGGGATGCATTTTTCTAAGTTTCTGTTTAACAGGTTTAGCATCCGGATGGACTACTAGGTGATGCATGACTACGAAGGGTCTAAACCTGGCATATCTTCATATGTCCAAGCGAAGACATCTTCATATTCTTTAAGAAATGCAATGTATTGCTCTTGTTTTTCTTGACTTAATTCTGATCCAATACTGATTATGTGAGGATTATCCTCAGTTCCAATGTTAACCTTAATGACGTTTTCTACTTCCATGTGTAGATCTCTTTCAAAATTAGGTGGGGCGGGTGAAACGCCCAATTCTTGTAATTCCTTTAAGGTTAACTTGGATAATTCATCTTGAGGAGTCGTGGCCTCAAGCTGGGCTATAGTAGGTATAGAACCATCAAAATAAAAATCATTGTGTAACAACTCTTCAACGGAGACATCATGGAAAATATCTCCTTCCAACTCATCGTCGGATTCAACAATCATTTCAGGATAAGCTATGGATAGCATATTACATGTAAATGGCTGATTTTTTAGAGGCAAATCATCACGCCCATCTAAATAATCTTGATAACATATGAGTTGATCATCATCTTCAAAAGGGAAGGGTTGACCCTTACTAGGAAATAGGCCCACACCACATCGGGTGGGCCATGGTTCTACCTCGAAAGGTTCTTTCATACCATTTTGGAAAGGTCCCAAGCCTTTCCCTTTATATCCCATTTTAAGCATTATGGGTTTAGCTTTGATATATTCATTAGCAAAATAGCACCTAGCATATCCATCACAATGTGTCTTGATGTTTCGGGGTATTCTTCCCCAATCATATCCTTTATAAATAAAAGCACAACTCCCGACTTGGTAAGTACTTCCCATAGGTTGTGGGAGGCCCAAAGTACGAGGAGATGGTGGCAAATTACTTAAGATAATGGAATCTTGCATAGAAGCATTTGTTTTTTCTGATATAAGAATTTTAGATAAATCAGGTAAGAGTTCACAAGAAAGAGCATAAGATGTAGAAGGATCATTCCCTATATCTTTAGATGTGGAAGGTATGATAGATGTAGATAATGTGGAGGTGTTAATAAATGGGTCTATAGGTTTTGAAATTATAGGGATGGAACATGAAGGATTGGTTGTGGATTTAAGATCTTTTTGAGGTTCTAGTGTGGTTTGTTCAGAAGATGGTTGAGTTAAATGTATAGGTGTAGTTGATGGGGTAGATGATGTTATGGGTGTGTGTTTCACACGTTTGGATGGATGATAAGAACTAGGATGTGTGGATGACAAGGCGGGGCAAAATTGCACTCCAACGGGTTCTGCCAAAGCACACATATCAAAGGGTCTAGGATCACCATGAATAGTGACCAACTGGTTTTTAAATTCAAATTTAACACATTGATGTAGAGTAGAGGGAACCGCTCGCATCGCATTGATCCAAGGGTGACCCAAAAGTATATTGTATGATGCAAGGCAATGTACAATAAACACGGTTGTATCTAGGGTTCTAGGACCAACTTGCAAGGGTATAGTAATGACTCCACACGTTTCTTGTGTCTCGTCATTGAAGGCTTTGATAATCATATCCGTTCTTTTCATCTCGTCACTCCTAAAGCCAAATCTTTGGTAGAAGTCAAAAGTGCATATGTTTAAAGATGAACCATTATCAATCAAGACTCGTTTAATAGCTACATCTCCAATTAGGGCAGTAATATATAAGGGGTTATCCTTATGTAAACTATGTTGTGGGATATCTCTATCTCGAAAGTCAATACAATCGACTTCTCGAGTGATGATAGTATTGGACATGGCTTCAGGTTGAATATTTTGAGGTACCATCATTTGGCTTAATGTAAGCATTAACTCATCCCTATGGGTAGGAGAAGATCTTAACAAGTCCAAAAGGGAAATTCTGGCTGTAGTATTGGATAATTGTTCATTAATATTGTAAGGAGGCTTAGGTTGAACATTAGACATATGATTCCCTTTATTGGGATTTTTCAAAACAAATGGAGCTGATCCATCATTCTGAGTTTGATCCTGTTGAGAGTTTTGAGCCTGTTGTCTGGTAACAACTCCGATGGTACCTACAATGTTATATTGAAGACGCTGAACTGGTCTCGGTTGAGCATTTATGGCTTGTTCATTAGGAAGGAACTGATTAGAAGAGGGTCGAGTAGTAACTCTTCTAGGAAATGGTTCTTCCAGAACCATAGCATCTATGATAGGTTGAATAGGATCTGATTCATTTTCAGAACTATTCGATTGGTTTGAGGTGATGTCTATTTCACTTTCAGTATCCGATTCTACATCACTAGGATCCGGTGTTTGAGTATTATACAGGGGTCTGGTCGTGACCATGGAGAAAGTTGTGCCAAATATTTGGGGATCCTGAATAGGTAATTGTCCGCTAATAGTCCCTACATATCGGGTAGGAGGGGGAACATTATGATGCTCAATTTGATTGGCCACCTCTTTACCATGTTTTGGTAAAGGATGTTGAAATATATCTAATGATTGATTAGCATTTTGATTCTGATTTTGGGGAATGTTCTTTTGAGCATTATTAGGAGCATTTTGTTTAGGTTGAAAGGCTTGCACCTCCATTTCATTATTATCAATCAAGTCTTGTATTTTATGTTTTAATATTTTACAAGAGTTGGTAGAGTGTCCAGGTCCTCTATGGAAATCACAATGTAAATCAGCTCTGTATCCGGGTATAGTTGGATCAGGTTCCCGGATAGCTGGTAATTGAATCAAGCCTCATGCTAGTAATTGAGGAAGAATGGTTGATAAAGGTTGATTCAATCTAGTAAATTCTTGGGGTGGTTTATCAGGAGGTTTTAATATAAACTTCTCCGTTGTTTTCGTAGTATTAACATTAGCAATGTTTCTACTATCAGTGACTCCATCACCCACAACTTGTTTATTTTTATATTGATTTCTGGATGTTTTCTCATCATCTTTCTTTTTAAGCTGACCTCTTCTAATGAGAGCATCTTCCACCCTTCGAGCTAAGTCTATAGCTTGATCGAAGGTGGTCAAGGTAGCAATTGATAATTCATAGGATATTTGTTCTTGCAAATTATTAATAAAAATATCCAACATTTCCCTATAAGGTAGCACAAAGTGCGGTTTTCCTATCAATCTGCCTCCATCTAGCTAAGAAATCAGCAAAACATTCATCTTTGTCTTGTTTTAAGTTGTATAAATCTTTAATGGTCACGTGTCTCTCGATGTAGGCACTAAATTGATGGACAAAAGATTCAGTTGTTTCTTCAAAATTTCTCAAAGAATGAGTGGGTAGTTGATAATACCACTCTAATGCCATTCCTCCTAAACTTTTTGGGAACATTTTTAGTAATAGCAAGTCATCATGTGATATATCATGACATGCTATCCTAAACATACGAAGATGCTCTATGGGATCTTCGGTTCCTTTATATATAGGCAGGACGGGCATGGGAAAGTGTTTAGGGTATGGTTGTGCTACAACTATGGGATCCAAAGGTTGACTACATATCTCTCGATAATTGTACGAGGGATGGTAGGGATCTATCTGGTCCATGCGGGAAGCTAACTGTTTCACCATGGCTTCCAGATTACTGGTTTGCCCACCATATTGGTTCGGTAGGGCATTAATATGGGATTTGTGAGCATATGATGGAGGGACATGAAGATTAGATGCTATATTGCTATTGTGTAAATTGTTGGTAGGAAGGGTGTTATGAAGAAGTTTTGAAGTTGTATTATGTTGTATCCCGGATTGTTGAAAATTGGTGTTTGGCTTCATTTTAGGTTTTTGTCGATTTGAAGCATATTGATCAATAGTTTGGCAAAATAAAGCAGTGAATGAAGGTCTCTTTTGTGTGGGAATGATTTTAGGCTCAATAAAAGGTTCCTTAGGGGGTTGGGTAACCTGTTGCTGTTGCATGTTCTAAATCATAGTGACCATATCTCTATTGGATGGTCCAGCTTTATCACTTTCTTGATCAACAAAGGACAAGGGATTGGTGTGTATGTTAAACATATCTTCCATGGCTGCTTGAGTGTCACTAATTTGGCCTCTATCAATACGAACTGCCATATTAAGAGCACCAATATTATTATTGAAAAATTTCCAGAAATGATCTAAGTTATCAAAAGCAATAGTTCCATCTGGAGCCATTCTAGGGGATGAGGATCCTTCCTCTTTAACATTTTCTTCTTGTTCATCTACAACAAGCTCATCTTCTGGATGTTCTAGAGTTTCTCCTTCCGGAATTGGATCCTCAGGAAGGGCATTTGATTTTTTTGTTTTCTTTCCTAACCAATCTTCTTCTTCTTCTTCTTTAGTTTGTTTACCATTCCTAAGTCTAGTCATTGTGCTTAAACTTAGATTTCAGCAAATATATATATTTATATATATATATATATATGCAACAAGCTTAAGAGGTATATATTTTAATTATATACCTACTATAGTATTTAAAATAAAATGTTTTGGTTTTGTTATGTTTTTGGTTTTTCTTGTTTTTTTTTTTTTTTTATAACAATATTATAAAGATAACAAACAACACACTAAATGCAAGAAATAATAATAATGAAAGCAATGATCTAGTTTTCTATAAACAATTTATAAATATCATTAACGGGCTCAAGTTCTTCAGGAGTCATAAAGTGCTCCTCTTCAAATTGGAAATTGTTTTTCAGGAATTTGACAAAAAGTGCTATAGTGATATTATCTGTCTCAGATTCTGGTTGGTAGAAATAAAGTTCGTGGCAATACTCTCGATATAACACAGCTCTAGGAACTCTCCTCCACCTTTCCCTATCCGTAAGAACGACCTCTTGGTCTTCTACACGACCTAGGAATTGGTGCACTATGGCTGCATTCTCGAGGTATTCCTCGAAGGTGAACAATTTTGAAGACACAAGAGCTCTCCTATAAGCTAACCACCTATGGCAAGCTCTCTGAAGTTCATGATAAAAAATGAGTTGATCGGGATCCAGGATTCTATCTAGGACAAACCTCTTGATTTGCCTAAGTTCAGTTGACCTAGATGAAATGAGATCTAGTCTCCTATTAAGTTCGTCCCACAAAAGTTGGTTTCTATCTGTTTCAGGCACACTAAGCACAGAATTAATTTCTATGGCTGCTAATTGGTTTTCAACATTTATAGTAATTGCTAGTCTTTTCTTAGGAGCTACCATCTAAACATGATATGCAACTTAGTAGTTTTCTAATGATTTTAAATGCATCTATGTTTTTTTGTTTTTGTTTTCAAAAGGTTTTAGTTTCACGTCGGGTTCACCAAAATGTATCGCTCCAAATTTTTTGCACCCTTACCTTCAGGCTAAAGGATCCATGCCCGAAAGGGGGATGCGAGAAGGATGGGACGATACCTCGGACTGAGAGGCCCTTTGAAGGTCCCGCCTCTCGGGGAGGGGTATTAAGGTGATTTTTTGACGGATGGTGGGGTTCACCAGGAAACGTTTAGTGGCAGTCTCCACGCCTAGGTTGGGAATGTGTTTGATGTGTTCAATTTTATCTTTAATCATTCAAATCCTAGGTTTGGCCAAATGAATCTAAATTGTTCTATATGAAATGCAGATTTAAATGAATACAAAAAATAGATTTAAACAGAAAATACAGAGAACAAGCTAGATGAGAAAAACCATACCTGATTCCGGATGTCTGATGGAGGTTCTGATTTTTGAAGCAGTCAAGATCACCTGGAATTTGACAGGATCATCTCCGATCTGACAAGATCATCTGAGATCTGACGAATTCTTCGAGATGAATTCGTCAGAGACCTGCAATCAGAGAAATGGACACAGACTACAAAAAATGCAGCTATGCTGATAAAGGAAAATGATGTGAAATGACAAAATGATGTTAATAAGATAATCCCAAATAGAAATGCAAGTAAATTATCATGCTTTAATAGCTAATCATGATGTTATTATGTACTTAAGCTATATGGGTGAACTCCAAGATGCAGGATAATAGGAAATAATAATAAAACTAACTAGATGTAGAATAAAATAGCAGAAAGGTATAGAAAAAGCGCAAACTTTGGGCACTAATTGCCCCCAATGTTGACTGCAATTGAAATCATCTATAGAGTGCGAAATCGTCTCGAGATTGTACAAGATCATCTACGACGATCTGAGCTTGCTCCGACTGAAAAATGACAAAGTTCCTGCAAGAAAATTTGAAAAGCACAAATGCAGATGATAATCCAGGGTATTATAATGCACGCAAAGATCAAATTACAGGGAAATTCAGCCAGGGGAATGTCAAGGGGGGTCCTAAGGTTTAAATAGGCTTAGGAGGGAGGTTAGGAGGTTGGGGATCATCCCAATTTGGGAGATCTCCAATGGGGAGGGTCTCTAACGGCGCAGACACGCTTCTGCCCAGATTAGAGACGCCGTTGAAACAGAGGCTAATTATGAAAAATTAGTTTTGGGACGAAATCGTCTGGACGTTCTTCTCCAGATGAATTCGTCCGATCTGAGGCGATATCGTCTGATCGGCGACGATATCATCCAACGGTCAAAACAAACTCTAAAAATGGCATGAAAAATGAGGAAACGGGTAGCAAGCAATTTTGGAGCGGTTTTGGGGTTGAAATTTGAATTTGAATTATTACTAAGGTAATTTTAATTATTTGCTAAGGTTTACTGCACCAATTTTAGGGTGCTACAATAAGTAGGGAGTTCTAACACTAATTTTATGTTGACACAAATTCTCACTACGTTCATCCTTTTGTGCACTCTGGTTACCATATCAATGGCTAGGAGTTATCCTATGGTATTTAAAATAGATAGAAGAACGTCATCATACCAGTAGTGGAAGGGTAGGTCAAGAATACGAAACCAAATGGGGGAAAAATTTATATCTTGGGTATCCAGGTTGAAATTTGGGTCCCATTTCCTCAGGAATAGGCCCTTGCGACCTAAGAACCATGGGCCACCAATGAGAATACGCTTTGTGTCTTCATCATTGCTCAACCTAATGGTAAAAAAACCCCTGGATAAAACTACCAGTTCCATGTCTCCAAGGGTCTTCCATTTGGTGAAGGCCCACCTACGAATGGTTTCGATGTCAGGCCTGCCTCCTACAAACTTCCCAACCAATGTAAACTTTTCCATGGCTAGGTATTTGTTAGCAATATCATCAGGAATTATGATATTATCTTTTTGGGACAATGGTAGTGCTTGGGGGTGCAAGGAGGCCCCGTCCATTTAAAATATTAGCATATGACAGTCCTCAGTCCCCTGGGTTTAATACTTTACCTTGATATCCCATGTTAGAAAGAATTTTCTCAGGGATGGAATACACGTTTGATAAGAAGCATGAATCAGACTGAACATAAAAAAATGCAACACCAAATAACAAAAATATAAAGTAGAACTCAAAGAACAATATTGCACAATGAATAATTTTATTAATGGGGGGAGCCTCAAAACTCCATTGTTACAATAAGAATTCTTGAATTCTTTGATATATATTTTACAATAGCTAGGGTTCTCTGAAATCTTAGCAACACAATGTTGGTGGTGTCTCAAAACACATCTTTGCTCCCAACAGAAGTGAGTGGGCTTCTATTTATCCAATGTCAGGCCACTCCAGGTTAATAAATTATCCAATGGTAATGTAACACTTCCAAATATGCACACAATAAAATAATAAATGAGTTAGTAGCAACTATGAGGGTTCCATAATGTGAGGACCTCTACAACTAATGCAAAAACCCTAGCTATCTACTGTAAATAACATGAACAAAACTAAAAATACATGTAATAAAATACCAAATAAAATATTTACCTCACTTGTCTATTGTCTTATGATCTAATGAACTCTATTGTAGTGAACTGGTGCAACGATGCCCTAACATCACCTAGAGGCTAGTAGGACCTTTGAACGCTTACGTAAAATACCTGCAGGTGCTCGATGGCTATAGGAAATGCCCATGGGAACTCAGGGAAATACTTGTGGATGATCAGGAAACACCCATGGGCACTCAAGAAAAATTGGAAACACCCGTGGACACTCAGGGGGGTTACAGGGAAAGCAATAGAACTAGATTTGGTTTTCATGAGGTAGGTGGTGACATATTTTGAAGCAATAATGAGTGAAAGTGAAGGCGAGGATGTGAGGGAGAACCCAAATATTGTTAGGAATATTAGGGCTCAAAAAGTGTTAGGAAAGCTTAGGGGTTGAGCCATAAAAATGACTCCTATTAATAATCCAATCTAGGGCATGCTAGGGTTCCAACGACACTAATTGTGTGGCTAAGATAAAAGCATATCGAAGGGTGGCTATTAAATCTAGGGTGTGGCATTAATTGATGTGGGTGAACAAATAGGATAAAGTGAAATCATATGGCTAGGATTAATTCACTTATATAAATATATATTTATTATATATAATATATAAATATTAATATTTAAATATATAAAGTAAATATATATGAATAGCGAGCAAAAAATGGTGGGAAATCATAGATGGAGGACAAGTGGCTAGGTTTTGGTGTCTACAGATGCTCCTTTTTGTATTGCATTGTGTGAAACACAATGTAGTACAAAAACACAAGACACCTATTTGGGCAAGGTGTAGAAGCAACTTTCTCTTGGGATGTGAAACACGAGCTTGGAGATAAAATAATGAAAGAATTTGAATTTTACGTAGCTTACCCCCTCAATTGAAAAATGAGTTTGTGGATGAATCTCACGAGCCAATTGAAAAATATATGCAAATGAATGATGCAAATGTAATACCATTTTTTCCCCAACAGTGGAAAGGGGATTGGTGAAATATGTGACATGATGCATCTATTTTTTCCCCAAAATATGAAGGGTTTTGTGAAAATGTGTGATGGATAATATGTTTGTTTTTGTCCCAAAAAATGTAGGAATTTTTGCCAAGTGTAGATGTCATGACCATGTAAGATGTATCTCATTGTGGAAAATTCAAAACCAAATGTGGTTACCCCAAATTTGGGGTGATTCAATGTTGTTGAAGAATATGTCATTCGACATCATTCATATGCAAAGATTAAAATAAAAAGATAAAAGTAGTCAACTTCAGAGGGCCAACTAGTGACTGTCAGATATTTCCTATGATCAAAACCAATCACCCTAGCTAAATCCAGTCACCATGATGACTATCCAGGAAATGTATAATTATGAAGTGTGATAATATTAATATTTTAAGCCCCAAAAACTAGGCCATCAATGAAAGCTTTTTGTGCAAATTATTCTTGGCAATGTTTCACTAAAAATGTGAAGTACCAAATATAATTGTGATTTTTTTTTTTTTTTAAGCGAAAAACCCCTTGTGGGGACGCCTTGGTCTGAGATACCATGAACAGGGGGTTCTACACCATCAAAGTCACCCGGGAGTCACACCCAGCCTGCCCACACCAACATTATCAATTGGATTTTGGGTACCCAATTCAACTTTTTTGGTAGGGTGGAGATTCGAACCTGGGACCTCTCTTGGAGGATTGCCCTCTCCTCTCCAACTCACATACAAAACCTGGGTAAATATAATTGTGATTTATAGAAATGATATATTTAATAATTAAAATGACCAAGTGTCCTTATGGTAGGTTCTTCATATTACCGAATTGCATGGATGCAAATCGCTACAATCGCCAAGTATATAGAATAACGTACTAGATACAAGATTCATTTGAATGTTGTTTTACTTTGGTAAAAATGCAATGATGATATGGGATGATGTGACAATGATTTATGAATGATGATATTGATGAATGTGATCATTTTGTGAAGATTTAGACCATTTCAAAGGGCTTTTGTAACTTGTTAGGTGAATTTGCAATATGTGGTCGCAAGTGAAAAATATTTGTTCAAATCAGTTGGAATCTTCAAAAAACCTAATAAAATGATGGAATAGATGCCTGGATGCAATATGAAAATATTTGGTGGGGATAAGCCACTATTTTGTGAAAATTTAGTTTTTTGTGCAATTTTACGCCAAATGCCCATTGACGCTTCTGGCCTGTAGAAATGCTTGCCAGTGTTTGGGCATTTTGTAAATTTCCATTAGTACTTCAATGCACCAGGAAATTCCCATGGGCATCTGAAGGTTCTTAAAGCAACTACAAATAGTTTCCATGATGAGAAACCAAGCTCATTTGTGTATTTGAGAGTTTGAGGAGCTACGTCTGGGAGAGTGGAGTGAAGTGAGGTGGAGCAATTTGAGTGCAAAAGCTATGGCAGTGGAGGGAGCAGGTGCAGAGGCTGAGGATGATTCTAGAGTGTGAGATGTTGAGGTAACTCTCCTTTTTGTGTATTGTGCAAAATATTTTGTGTTTTTGTGATTTTTTTTTAACAAAATTATTCACAAATATTTTGTGTTGTACTGTAGCTTAGGATTTTGGAGGCTTGACACTGGTTCTCACCTTTCATTATTGGGATGAGGAATACAATGTTGGATAAGGAGTGGGAGTTGTTGGAAGATGTGGGGATAGCTGAGGTAGCCCACATTGATGTGGTGAGCTGCTTAAGCTGGAGTGGCCTAGCATTGGATAACTAGAAGCCCACTCACTTCTGTTGGGAGCAGAGATGCATTTTGAGACACCGCCAACATTGTTTTTCTAGGGTTTTGGATAACCCTAGCTATTGTAAAATTTGTATCAAATAATTCAAGAGTTATTATTATAAAATGGAGTTTTGAGGCTCCCCCCATTAATCAAATCATTCATTGTGTAATATTGTTCTTTGAGTTCTACTTTATATTTCTATTATTTGGTGTTGCATTTTTGTCTCTTCAAATGATGATCACGGTGGGATGGAAAAATAACCATAAGGAAACTTAAATTTTCAAAAATTTCTTCATCTATTAGGGCAAGAACATACATAGTCATTCCATTGCATTTTCCCCTATCACAATCCCTTCATATGTTAGGGCAAAAATAGACTCAATCACTTGCATCCACATATTAAAAAATATAGCTTACCTCCACAAAATCACTTCACATTGCATTCATCAATATATTTCTCATCATCACATCTTCATGTCAACATATTTTTTATCCATCCATCATTAACATGGCTCCATAATAACCATTCCACATTAACATAGCTCCACAATAGCCATTCCACATTAACATGGTTCTATTATAGCCATTACATCATTAACATGGCTCCACAACAACCATTCCATCATTAACATAGCTCCACAATGGCCATTTCCACATTAACATGACTCCACAATAACCATTTCACATTAACATAGCTCCAAAAAAACCATTCCATATTAAAATGGCTCCACAAAAACCATTCCCATTAACATGGATCCAAAATATCCATTCCATCATTAACATGGCTCCACAATAGCCATTCCATCATTAACATAGCTCCACAACAGCCATTTGCACATTAACATGACTCTACAATACCCATTCCACATTAACATGGCTCCACAATAACCATTCCATATTAACATAGCTCCAAAATAGCCATTCCATATTAAAATCACTCCACAATAGCCATTTCATCATTAACATGGTTGCACAACAACAATTCCATCATTAATATGGCTACACAACAACCATTCCATCATTAACATGACTACACAATAACCATTCCACATTAACATGGCTCCACAATAACCATTCTATAATTAACATAGCTCCACATCCACCATTTCCACTTTCAAATGGCTCCAAAATAGTCATTCCATATTTAACATGGTTCCATACCATTCCCTCTTTCTATTGAGGTAAAAATAGAACTCATTATTTGCATTTTCACAATTACTCAATCATTCATTACCATGACATCTTCACATCCACCATTATATTTCCACAATCAGTTCATCACAATCACATTCACTTTCATCCATAATAATTTCATTCTCCAAATCAAAAACCCCTTCTTTGTTAGGGCAAAAATAGAACCAATCCTTGGATTACTCTAAAAATCCTTGTGTTGCATTCCCATTATTTTATCATCTTGCATTTTCACATGTTGGTTGTTTGCCTTACAAGCTTGCTAGGTTGGGGGAGTAAAATAATTCAAAACCTTTGAAAACCACCCCCCTTGATAGTAGTCTATGCTTAATGATATTTACATATATTTATATATACATGGCTAATAAACAAAAACAACCTTGCATTGCACACATGTCATTTCACAACACTGTATTTCACACATTTGCATTACACACATTCCATTTCATAAATTACATTTCATACATTGCATTCATATCCACATTTCACATTTCATATTAAGGATCATTTATTTAGTTTAGATATTAATTGGTGCAATAAAGTCATGTTTCCTTAATCAGGGCACCTTCAAAACATCACCCATTTCATTGCACCATTCCACAAAGCCAAATTATCCTTAGCAAAGCCTCCATATATTCATGATGCCTAGGTTCTTTTGGTCACTAAGCCACTCCTAGTATTTTAAGCAACCTCCAAAATAAATTTCGAGTTCCTTCTAGGACCATCCCACATATACATTAAGAAAATCTTGAGTTTTGGGAATCGACTCCAAAACATTCTTTAACCAAACACAATTCCACACCTTAAAAATATCTTGTTTCAAAGAGGGATAACACCATACTTGGTACAAACCTCAAAGTGAAAAGGGTAATCCTTGCCTATCCCATCATGCAACATACTCCACAAAAATAGTGGTTCTCACAACTATCACAATTCCAAAAATAAAATAAAGAGTAGGGAAAAATCCCTAACAAAAACTCTTCATATTGTACATCACACACCACTGATCAATGAGTTGTAAGGATCATACTACATTTCCAGTCAGACGATTAGGTAGTCATCCCAAAGACTTAAGAGATAAAAATCCTTAAACTATGGAGTCAGCCTCCATTGGAGCTATACACGCTTGATTGGTAGTGGAGTACACTCATGCATGGTGACACATCTCTTTTAAAGAGACCTCTGACTGCACATAAGGATAAACTAGCTTCTTGGTTTCATCCATAATAGGTCATATCCAATTTATTCAAAATGGGTTAATGAAATCACTTGTACACACATTGGTTCTTTATTGCCTCGAGTTACTAACATGCTCATGATTTGGTAAATGAATTCATTGCACACACATTTGTTCCTAAAGTAATTAGGCAGTTTTAGTGAGTTTTTTTGATGCCACTAGTATGTTTGAGTCTCTATAAAACAATTAGTTCTCCATATCAACATCCATATCTTCTTCCATGTCAATATCCAAATCATTTCATGAGTCTTTCACCCCACATTCCACCAAGTTTTGTGCCCCTGATTAAACAACAATGCTAAACATGGTCAAGAGAAATCTAAACTATAAATGATCATTAGAGCATTAGTTCATTAATAATCCATAACACATTTCCACTTGCATTAATCATCCATATACACTTGCATTCCACAAAAGCACTCACACATAAGCATAATATAAAATTAAAATCCATGTATATATATATATATATGTATGAATCACATATGCAAATATTACTCGAAATTTAAAACAACATCACAACTTGGGAGTGTTCAAGTTATCACACCTTCTCCCTAATCAAGAAAGCAAGCACACAACTTGGGGGTGCTCAAGGTATCACACCTTCCCCCCCAAATGAATCACACAATCACATTACATCATCAACAAGTCAATTTCTAGGTTCAAAAGGTTGCATCCTTTTGTCAAAGGTTACACCCTTTGCCTTGCATTCACCCCATTTCATAAAAACCCTTCATCTGTTAGGGCAAAGAATAAATACAATCATTACATCACATTTTCTTACCATTTTAAAAATCCCTTTATCTTTTAGGATAAATAACATAAACATTTATCATTTATTTCCCATTTCATAAACCCCTTCATATGTTGGGGCAAAGAATAGACACAATCATTTCATCACATTTTCCCATTTCAAAAATCCCTTCATTTGTTAGGGCAAGACACATTTATCATTTATTTTCCATTTCATAAACCCCTTCATATGTTAGGGCAAAGAACAAACACAATCATTACATTTTTCGAAATCATCACATTTTTCCATTTCAAAAACTCCATCTATTGGGGCAAAGAAAAAACGCAATTATTTCATTTTTCATTATAAAAAACCCTTCATCTATTGGGGAAAATAATAAATGTAATCATTTCACTTTCATTATAAAAAACCCTTCATCTATTGGGGCAAAGAATAGACACAATCATTTCATTTTTCATTATAAAAAATCCTTCATCTGTTGGGGCAAAGAACATACACAATAATTTCATTTTTCATTATCAAAAATCCCTTCATCTGTTGGGGCAAAGAACAAACACAATAATTGCATTGTATTTTTCTCATTTCAAAAACCCCTTCATCTGTTAGGGCAAAGAACAGATACAATCATTACATTTTTTCACAATCATCACATTTTCCCATTTCAAAAATCCCTTCATTTATTGGGGCAAAGAACAGATGCAATCATTTCATTTTTCATTATAAAAACTCCTTCATCTATTGGGGAAAAGAATAGACGCAATTATTTCACTTACATTATCAAAAACCCTTCATATGTTAGGGCAAAGAACAGACACATTCATTGCATTTTCCTCATTTCATAAACCCCTTCATCTGTTAGGACAAAGAACAGACACAATAATTACATTTTCACAGTCATTTCATTTTCCCCATTTTCAAAAATCCCTTCCTTTGTTGGGGCAAATAACAGACACAATCTTTGCATTTTCACAATTCATCATATTTTCTCTATTTCATAAACCCATTCATCTTCTAGGTCAAAGAATAGACACATTAATCACATTTTCCCCATTTTCAAAAATCCTTCATCTATTGGGGAAAAGAATAGAGACAAGTATAAGTGAACCTTGTATTTAGTGGTTTATCCTATTAACCTGGCAATTGTAACGACTAGTTATCCATGCAATTCAGTAGGATGGACAAATCACCACAAGGACACTTAAATATTCAAAAATCCCTTCATCTGTTAGGGCAAGAACATACACAATAATTCCATTGCATTTTCCTTTGTCACAATCCTTTCATCTGTTAGGGCAAAAACATACTCAGTCACTTGCATACACATATTCAAAAATATAGCTTACCTCCACAAAATCACTCCACATTTCATTCATCAATATATTTCTAATCATCACATATTCATGTCAACATCATTTTCATCCATCCATCATTACATTTGCACATTTGCCAAGTTCAACTACAATTTCAAGTGAACCTTGTATCTAGTGGTTTATTCTATATCCTTGGAGATTGTAGCAATCGGTATCCATGCAATTCGGTAAGATGAATAAATTACTATAAGGACACTTGGTCATCCTCATCATCACATATTTAATTTTTCAAAAATAAAATCACTTTTGGTACTTCACCTTTCGGGTGAGACTATGCCAAGATCAATCTGCTCAAAATTTGTCATTGATGGTCTTGTTTGTGGGGCTTGAAACACAAAAAAAATCATAACTTTTCATCATATCCTTTTACACTAGTATTTGAGGATGTAGGATGGGTAAAGTGATTGAGCAACCGTTTAGGGATTCCATGTAGGAATTGTTGCAATCATGAGTGGCCCCGAGGATAGACTATTTTTATTTTATTTTTGCATTTGCATACTTGCATATCAATGATGTCAGAAGGCATATTATTTAGCAGCATCAAATCACCCCAAATTTGGGGCCACCACATTAGGTTTTGACTTTCCCACAATGGGATACATTTTACATGATCATGACATCTACACTTGGCAAAAATCCCTTCATCTGTTGGGGAAAAAATAGATACATTTTCATCACATATTTTCACAAAAACCCTTTATCTGTTGGGGCAAAAATAGATGCATCATATCGCATTTTTGACCAATCCCCTTCATACTATTGGGGAAAAAATGGTATCACATTTGCATCATTCATTTGCACAAATTTTTCAATTGGATCATGAGATTCATCCACAAAATAATTTACCAATTGAGAGGGGTAAGCTAAGCAAAACTTAAATTCTTTTATTCTTTTGTCTCCAAGCTCATGTTCCACATCCCAAGAGAAACTACTTTTGCACCTAGCCAAAACATGTGTCTTGTGTTTTTGCACTGCATTGTATTTCATGCAATGCAGTACAAAAAGGGGCATCTGTAGACACCAAAACCTAATCACTTGTTCTCCATATTGACTTTCCCACCATTTCCACCATTTTTTTACATATATTTATTTTAAATATATTTAAAAAATATATATATAAATATATATAAGTATATGTAAATGAATGGTGGAAATGGCAGGAAAGTCAGGATGGAGGACAAGTGGCTAGGTTTTGGTGTCTACACATACTATTATTCAACTAGATAAAATTTATTTCCATAAATTTTATCATCATTGGTGTTACCAATATAAATGGAGAAATAAATTCCTATTTATACTATTTTACCCTTATTGCTAAAAGGTAAGCCTAAGATTCAAGAATATGAGGGAATTTTGTCTAGATCCAAGACAAATTTATTATTTTTTGAATTATTGTAGCGCCCTAAAATTGGCGCAGTTAAACCCTTAGTAAAAAGATAAAAAATTGAATTTTAACCCCGAAACCGCTTGTTAACTGCTCACCTCATTTTTCGTGCCATTTTTAGGAGTTTTTTTGACCGTTGGACGATATCGTCGTCGATCAGACAAAATCGTCCCTGATCGAACGAATTCATCTGGAACAGAACGTCCAGATGATTTCGTCCCAAAATCAAATTTTCATAATTAGCTTCTGTTTAAACAGCCTCTCCAACTTGGGCAGAAGCGTTTCTGCGCAGTTGGAGATTCCTCCGCTGAGGATCTCCCATATTGGGATGATTCCCAACCTCCTAACCTTCCCCTAATCCTATATAAAATGGGATTTTCTTAGTTTATCCCCCTGGTTGGCTGATCCCATGATTCCCTGATTGATTTTTCCCTGCCATTTAGTTTTGCTGTGTCAAGACATCCTATCCATGATTGTTTGCACTCGTAGTTTTAAGTTTTCATTATAGGTTTTCACTGTTCTTCAGTTGGAGAAAGCTTGGATTGTCGCAGGTGATTCTAGACGATTTTGGACAATCCTATCGCAGATCGGCAACGATCTCGTATGATTGGAGGCGATCTCGACTACAGTTCAGATTGGGGACAACCAGAGCCCTGAGTTTGCATTCCTCATTTGTATTCTTTATTTTACTATGCATTAGTTTAATTTATTTTTATTCTGCATCCTGGAGTTCACCTCATTCAGTATAAATGCATGATAAAGTTAAAATAAGTTATTAAAACAATGCATTTCCTTCAATTTGCTATCTAGATTTATCAGTTAGGCATTTATACTATAATTTCTATCATTTTGCATTATTCTGGCAGTAGCATTTTTGTTTTTTGGTGTTTATTTTTGTGATTGCAGTTTTCTGACAAATTCGTCTGATGAATTCATCGGATCGACGATGATCTTGTCTGATCTCAGATGATCGACTATAATTTGGGACAATTCTATGCAATTGCAGATGATCCTGTCATATTCGGGATGATCTGGACTCTTACAAGCTTCAAAATCTTCATCAGACATCCGAAATCAGGTGCATTCTTTCTCATTTCGTATAATCTTTACATTTAGGATTCATTCCTACTTCCTGTATTCATATAAATCAACATTTTCATATAGAATAGCTTAGATTCATTCTGGCCAACCTAGGATTATGAATGATTAAAGTACAAAATGAACACATCAAACCCATTCTCAACCTAGGCATGGAAACTGCCACTCAAATTTTCTTGGTGAACCCACCATCCGTCAAAAATTCACCCTTATACCCCTCCCCCGAGAGGCGCGACCTTCAAAGGGCCTCTTAGTCCGAGGTATTGTCCCATCCTTCTCGCGTTCCCATTCTGGGTGTGGACCCAATAGCCTGAAGGTAAGGATGTGAAAAATTTGGAGCGATACATTTTGGTGAACTCGACGTGAAACTAAAACCTTTTGAAAACAATCCAAAAAAAAAAAAATTATTAAGTAACATCTAGAATCATCAGATAAACAATTAAAGTTGCATATCATATTTAGATGGTAGATTATAATAAAAGACAAGTTGTCACCATTAATGTTGAAAATCAATTAACAACCATAGAGATTACTTCTATTCTTAGAGTACCTCAAACAAATAGGGTTCAACCTTTGTGGGACGAACTTGATAGGATATTGGGTATCATTGAATTTAGATCAACTGAACTTAGGCAAATCAAGAGGTTTGTCCTAGATAGAATCTTGGATCCTGATCAAGTAACCTTTTATCATGAACTTCAGAGAGCTTTCCATACGTGGTTAGTAGATAAAAGAGCACTTGTGTCTTCTGAATTGTACACCTTTGAAGAATACCTTGAGAATGCAGTTGTAGTACATAAGTTTTTATCTCGTATAGAGGATCAAGAAGTCATTATTACAGATAGAAAAATATGGAATAGAGTTCCTAGAGCTGTGTTATATCGAGAATATTGCCATGAACTTTATTTCTACGAGATCGAATCTGAGACAGATCATATTACTATAGCACACTTTGTCAAATTTTTGAAAAACCATTTCCAATTTGAAGAGGAGCATTTCATGACTCCTGATGAACTTGATCCTATCAATGACATCCATAAACTATTTATAGAAAACTAAGTCATTTCTGTTATTATTGTTATTCCTTTTGCAACTAGAATGCTATTTGTTATCTTTATAATAATATTATAAAACACAAAAACACAAAAACAATATAAAAACAAAACAAAAATCAAAACATTTCCCTTTTAAGTATTATAGTAGGTATATAATTAAAATATATACCTCTCAAACCTATCGCATATATATATATATATATATATATATATATATATATATATATATATATATATATATATATATATATATATATATATATATATATATATGTATTTGCTAAAATCTAAGTTTAAGAACAATGCCTAGACTTAGGAATGGAAAACAAACTGAAGAAGAAGAAGATTGGTTAGGAAAACCATTAAATAACCTGGATGTCCTTCCTGAAGATCAAGTTAAAGAAGAAGAAATCCTAGATCAGCAAGAAGAAGAGCTTGCTATAAGAAATGAACAAGAAGAAAATAGAAAGGAAGGATCCTCATCCCCTAAAATATCTTCGGGAGGAGCCGTTACTTTTGAAAACATGGAACAATTATGGAAGTTCCCTAATACTAATATTGGTGTTCTTAATAGAGTAGTCTATATGGACAAGGATCGAATTAGTGATACTCAAGCAACTCTAGAAGACGTATTTCACACATGCACTAATCCCTTGTCCTTTATTGAACAAGAGAGTGATCAAGCTGGACCATCCAATTTGGATATGGCAGCTATAATCCAGAACATGCAACAACAACAGGTTACCCAACCATCTAAAGTTCATATTAGCAAGCCTAGGGTCATTCCCACATAAAATAAACCCTCATTTACTGCTCTATTTCACCAAGTCGTTGAGCAATATACCTCAAATCAGCAAAAACCCAAAATAAAACCAAACACCAATTACCAACAATCTGGAATACAACATAATACTACTACGAATCCTCTTCATAATACTCTTCCTACCAGCGCTTTGCATAATAGCGATATAGCATCTAATCCTTATGTCACACCGTCATACACTCATAAATCCCATGCTTATGTCCCACTGAACCAATATGGTGGACAAACTAGGAATCTTGAAACCATGGTGAAACAGTTAGTTTCCCACATGGATCAGATAGATCCCTACCGTCCCTCATACAATTATTGAGAGATGTGTAGTCAACCTCTAGATCCTATAGTTGTAGCACCGTATCCTAAACATTTTCCTATGCCTGTCTTGCCCATATATAAAGGAACCAAATATCCCATAGAACATCTTCGTATGTTTAGGATAGCATGTCATGATATATCGCATGATGACTTATTATTGCTCAAAATGTTCCTAAAAAGTTTAGGAGGAATGGCATTAGAGTGGTATTATCAATTACCCACTAATTCTTTGAGGAACTTTGAAGAAACTACTGAGTCTTTTGTGCATCAATTTAGTGCCTACATCGAAAGGCATGTGACCATTAAATACTTGTACAACTTAAAACAAGACAAATATGAATGCTTTTCCGATTTCCTAGCTAGGTGGAGACCGTTGATAGGAAAATTGCACTTTGTATTGCCTTATAGGGAGATGTTAGACATCTTTATTAATAATTTACAGGACTAACTATCTTATGAATTGTCAACTGCTACCTTGACCACCTTTGATCAAGCTATAGACTTAGCCCGAAGAGTGGAAGATGCTCTCATTAGGAGAGGTCGTCTTAAAAAGAAAGATGATGAGAAAACATCCAGAAATCAATATAAAAATAAACAAGTTGTGGGTGATGGAGTCACTGATAGTAGAAATATTGCTACTATTAATGCTATGAAGATAACAGAGAATTTTATACTGAAACCTCCCGATAAACCTCCTCGAGAATTTACTAGGTTAAATCAACCTTTATCAACCATTCTCCCGCAATTATTACAACGAGGTTTGATTCAATTACCAACTATCCGGGAACCTGATCCAACCATACCCGGATACAGAGCTGATTTACACTGTGACTTCCATAGAGGACCTGGACACACTACCAACTCTTTTAAAATATTAAAACATAAAATACAGGACCTGATTGATAACAATGAGATGGAGGTACAAGCCTTTCAACCTAAGCAAAATCCTCCTAATAATAAAAAAAATAACACTCCTCAAAACTAGAATAAGAATGCCAATAAGTCATTGGACATATTTCAACATCCTTTACCAAAACATGGCAAGGAAATGGCTAATAAAATTGAACATCATTAAAGCACGAGGATACGGAAGCAAAAAGGAAAGTAGATAAGCGATGCAAATCGAACTTAGAATGAACGCTAAATCCTACGAATTAAAAGTGCTTGAAAAGAGGGAAAGCATGAATGAATCAAAAACTTGAACAAAATCCAATAAAGAAGACAACCATTTTTATTGATATTGTTTCAAAACTCGGTTACAATGCACTTCCTCCCTTTCCAAGGGCTAGGAGCGTTAAATATGCGTTCTTGTTACATCCATGGATGCCCTTCCTTCTTTCACGTGCCCACATGTAAAAATGGGCGGACCAAACATCACCGCCACTCATGTGGATGAGTCTTGGCTCCTTTCTTCTCCTCTGAGGTCCAGATCCTACATTCAAAGAAACAAGGAGCGGTCAATAGCACCTGCGGATGAAATAAAGCATGCAATCCCCAAGCCTACGATAAGCGAATGAGAAAAATGAATTAAACTATGACTAAAATGAATCCAAATGCTCTAAAAATTTGACAGGGACATCAAGACATCACCAGGAGGGCACTGCAAAAGGAACAGTTGGAAAATTCCTCACCGATTTGAATTCGCTCTGGGGCGGGACAAATTCACTTGCAACAAAATGCCGAAATGGTACTGTCCCAAATGTCCTGCCTAGAAAGCTCCAAAAGACCTGAAAACTTGGGGTTAGCTAATTGGGGGCATTTTGGGAAGACCCAGATGGTCAGATTTTCCCAATTTGGCCTCCATCAGTGGGAATTTGATAATGCTACCTGCAAGTTAGTGAAGGCGAACGAAGATAGAAACATGATCAAAATTGCTCAAAACAAGATGACATTTAAATGACAACCTATCTAAGCATCATAGAATGGAATGCAAAAATGAAAGAAAGCAAATATACCATAGATTTCCAATCACTTCGAAGAGGGGCGATTAGGACTATAGCAGTGCAGGAGGGGGCGCCCATGGGGCAGGCCGCCCGTCGTTTAGGGCCTGATTTCGGTACCAATCCACTTGGGATGGGTCCAAAACCTCTTGTGGGGTATTGTCAGCAAATTGGGTGGGATATTGTGACCAAATGTCGGGTTTGGTTCCAGATTTGTGCTTCCAATAACCACCCTATGACCTCTTCTCCAAAAGAGATCAAGGATGTGAAAGGCACAACTCAAAAGGGAATAGGTGTGAAAATAAAATGACAGCACTTCGTTGCTCCAAAATGCTCCTTCTCTCATCTTTTTTGGGGTGAGGAAACTCACCAATTTATAGACCTGGAGGTCTCTTGAATTGGGCATGCAGAGGCACCACTTGGCAATCATGCCTTCCCAGGGGGGAGGAGATTCCTCCCTGAATAGGGACTTCATGACTGCCCTTGTAACATCCTCTAATGCTCGAAAATGCTTACCCACACTCCCATGCGATGAAGGAAGCGTTAAGTGGTGGATCTGAGCTACCATTTGTCAAGATTTGAATTTTTTCTCGTCAAACCTACAATTCACCCCACCCTGGAGCAAATTTGGAATTCGTCCCGGGGTGGGGCGAATCCCAGTTTGAATTCGTCCCTGGGTGGGACGGATATTGAGCAAAGTGCCTGAAGGTGCCAAATTGATTTTTGACCTTCCAAAACTGTTGTCAGAGTGGTTAGGACCACTTTTTAACCTCTAGGGGCTGCCCTTGGGGCTGTGTGTGTCAATGCGATCAGTGTTTGCAGTCACATAATCGGATTGGTGCTGTTTTGGTGTCTACAGATGCCCCTTTTTGGGATGCGCTGCGCAAGGCGTAGCGTCGAGCAAAAATAGATAACCAAAGCACTAATGATTAGGGTTTCTTGGTAACCTAACCAACTTTTGATGCCCCAAGTATGGAAAGGGCATGCATTCTTGAATCCTTGCTTCTGACGAGCGAAGGAACTCAATTCAAGTGTTAACCTTTTTCGGTGAGGTGTTACTTGATCTTGGACATTGATCAGTCATGAATAGGCAAAGGGCGCAACCTTTTGTCCGTGGGAACCTTGAGTTCATGATTCATGAAATGCCAAGTGATTTGATCAGTTTGTGATTATTGCTTGTTTACTGCCCCAAGCAGGAGCGTGATTGTCTTTGTCAATGATTCTTTGAATGCATGCCATTTTCCTTAACTGGGTGTGTATTTGTTGATTGGTGACTAAGTGTGACTACCCCCTCAAGCGACGAATCGATGAGGGAATGACCTTCATGAGAAAAGCGACGAGTCACTTGACCCAAGATGACTTGTGCAAGGGTGCCTTTAGATGTTTAGCGTTAAATGTGTGTGCAGTTTTCCGACATTTAGACCTATTTTTGGTGGGTGTTAACCCTTTTCGGCGACGCTTTTTGGAGCTGAAATTGTCAAAAATCCGTTCTCCCGTGGAGTAGTCCGGCTATGATAGCCTTCTTAGGGAGTAGGATAGTGACAATTTGTGGCCCCAATGCCTGCTTTGGATGCCAATAATGTCAGGCGCCAAGGCGCCTTCGTTCGGCAATGTTATTGCTATTTTTGGTTGGATTTTGACCCTTTTGGCGACGTCGCTTGGGATGAAATTCTCAAAAATCCGTCCTCCCGTGGAGTGGTCCGGCTATGGTAGCCTTCTTAGGGAGGAGGATAGTGAGGATTTGTGACCCCGACGTCTATTTTGCATGCCCAGGATGTCAAGTGCAAAAGCACTTGCATCGGGCAAGTTTATTAGTTGTTTTGGTGCATTTTTGTTCATTTTTTTGTTGTTTTTGAAATTTTTGCTCTGAATTCATTCCTGGGTGGGAGGAATACCAGTTAAGTATTCATCCTAGGGTGGGACGAGTGCTAACTAGAGCGCTCGTCCTGGGGAGGAATGAATATAAGCTCAACAAACCTATTTAAAGGCCAAATCTAGGGTTTGGGCTCATTTGCACTTGAATTTTCTTGCGATTTGGAGCTCTAAGGAGGAGGAGGTTAATTCTGCGAAGCGAAGCGCTGCCAAAATTTTCTTGCCACCATGAGTGCACAAACCGGGTCGAGCGACGGAGCCGAAGCAAGACCGGTAAGTGCTTCTCCTCTTTTATTTGCTTTTGTTTGCTATTGCAAGTTATTTGTTTATTTTTCTTTGTTATTTTGTTTTTCAAATTTAAAATTGAAACCCTAAAACTTAATTGAACACGAACCAAGACTTAGCTTAAAACTGAATGAAAAACGTAGTTTAAACCTTGGTTGGATTTTTATTTTTCTTTTTTTTTTAAATTGTTTTTGAATTTTTGTGAATTTTTGTTGCTTTTGAGCTGTACAGTTTTTTTTTTTTATGCAATGCTGTATATTCATATTTTTGTTGTACAATTTTCATGATTTTAATGTTTTTGTGTTGTTTTCTTTTGCAGGTTGTGAAGAGCTGGTATCATGTGCCTACTACTTTTGTTGAAGCATGGGAGGCGCTAATTGTGGCTGACTAGGAGTGGCTTGATGCCCTTGGGCTCAAGCAGGTGACTCAGCTGGGGCCTATGGTCGGGGATCGGGCCTATTTGATGGCCCTGATCAATCTATGGGATCCTCGGACCAACACCTTCCATATCCCAATAGGGGAGATGACAGTGACCTTGGAGGATATCTATCGAATTCTTGAATTTTGATAGATGGACTACCGATCAGGACGATGTCGCATGATCAGCGGACAACTATAAGTGAGGGGATGATGGTGCAGAGGCACCAGGTGAGGGTTGGGGAGCTTCGCTAGAGGATGCGGACATGGTGGAGGTGGATGACTTGGGCATGGATTTTGGGGCTCTGGATCAGCCGGAGATGCAGGACGTCCCGGAGTAGTGGGAGCCAGAGTAGGCTACTATTCTAGAGGTGCCTATGCATCAGGTCATGGCAGAGGACATGGAGGTAGGGGTGCATGCTGAGAATGCATGATTGGTGGAGCTATTGCAGAGGTGAGATGAGGAGTTGGGGGAAGCTTTGCAGGAGAGGGATCTCCTATGGACTCAGCTGGCAGAGTGGGATAGCGCATTTGCTGCACATCATCGGGGGATGGGGACACCAGCGTTACATAGGAGAGGGATCTCCTATGGATGCAGCTGGTGCAACGTGACGATGCAGTAGCTTACTACCATCGATGAGAGGTAGAGTGGTTGCGGTAGGAGATATATTGGTCTCGACATCGGATGGATATGGAGGGAGAGATTATCTACCTCGGTGGGCGGTTACCTGAGCCCCCTGGAGGTGGCTCTTCACGTCAGATGAGGGACAGTGATACTGAGTAGTCAACATCATCTCATCGTAGGTGATTGGATGAGGGAGGCGGTAGCAGGCGTGATGCGGGGGCTAGCAGCAACCACCCTAAGGGGTCCCATAGGACCCACCACACGGGGGGTAGTTCCCGTCGCACCGATCCTGCGTGATCATGGTGGCTGATGCCCTAGGCTTGGGGGTTTTTGAGCTTTTGGATTTTGTTGCGGGGTCACATGATCGGCTCTTTGTAGCCTATGGGCATTTTTGATGATATATATATACAGACTTTATTTTGTTTATGTGCATGTGATGATTTGATTTTATGCATGATGATTGATGAATATGGATGTATGCATGTTAAGTTATATTGATGGATGCATATGTGTTGATGAGTGCAAATGTTTCTAATTTATATGATATGCAAATGGAATGGATGAATTGAATTTGTGATGTTTGGTAGTCGCACCATAGACTGTTTAGAACTTTATGACTTTTTGTCCTGGGCGATCGCTGTTGTAAATGACTTTTCATGTATACATGTGTTTTTTTTTTTGGTATGGTGAGAATAAAATATAGCAAGTTGGTTTCGAATGTAGTTAAGGTTTTCTGAGACTCAGATGTTTTAACTAACTAGCCATGACTGTACTTTATCTCACAAGACTTTTGAACAAGGTATGAATCGGACTTGTTTTGGACCAAGTTATTTCACATCCCTATGTGTGCAATTGAGTTCATTTGTGTGGTGTTTGTCAGGATACCGCCAGTTCCAGATAGGCTGTCAACCAAACTTGTACTGAGGATCACCTGATTAGCTCCACTAACTCCTTTGTTATATTTAGTCAGATTAATCTGCGGTGCTATCGTAGGATACCATAAGCTAGCTCATCCACATGCAAACATTGATCTGCACACAAGTTAATGTGACAGATATATCGTCATGCGGGAGGTTTACCACCAGTGATCGATAGACTATCAACCAAACCGGATACGAGGTTTGCCTCATGACTTGTTGGAATGATTGAGAGTTCCAGGGATTCAAGTTTGACTCCCTTCTTTTCTTCAATTGTATTGGGATACTTGCTCTTTTGTAGTGATAAAAATCACTGTTTATTTTTGTATTATTTATTTTTTTTTTTTTTGAGCAAGGGATTTTGAATAGTGAGTGAGGAGAATCACTATTGTATGTGCTTTGTGATGTATGCACTTTGAGGTGTCAAATTTTGGAGTTTTGACTTTTGCAAATTTTTTGATGTTTTGCAACTTTTGGAGAACTTGGGATTCTTGGGGAATTGGGTAGGGAGGATGCTTGTCCTTTTGCCAACTCTCAGCATTCTTGGGGTCATTCGCACAGGGGGATGAGCAAGATAACCGTTTCGCTTATGGTGACCTGGATTGCTTTGCAGGGTTCATCTTTCGTTCACACAACTTGGGAATTTTGTTATATGTTTTAACTTGTGTCGGGATGCTACGTAACAAGGTGTGATCCAAGTAGAACTCTACCTGCGTAAAATCTGTCTGACTTGGTACAGTACATGGCTAGAAAGCTAATGATGACTGAATGACGGAAATCTCTCGATACATTAGGAAACAACTGACTATGATAGGGGAAAATAACGTGAATGGCGGTTATAGGCGATGAGTTATTGATAAAGTGGAAAAATGTAGGAAAATGATGGTTTTGCCAAGTAATGACAGTCTATGGTGCTTTGACCTTTATGACCACAAATATGCATTGTATGGATGTGATGCTTAATGCAGCTATATATTTTTGTATTTTTGAGGGATTGATTTTTGTGAATATGCAGATGAGATGCAAAAGAGCTCTGTACTGTTATGATGATTTTGCGTATGCATGGGAATGAGATGCAACTTTTTGTTATTTTTGATGATTTTATTGTTTTTGAATTTTCTTGTTTTTGACCAAGCGATTGAGGAATCCTTGGGGCCTTTGGGTTGACCAAGTGATTATGGAAATCCTTGGAGCTTTTGGGTTGACCAAGTGATTATGGAAATCCTTGGAGCTTTTGGGTTGACCAAGCGATTATGGGAATCCTTGGAGCTTTTGGGTTGACCAAGCGATTATGGGAATCCTTGGAGCTTTTGGGTTGACCAAGCGATTATGGGAATCCTTGGAGCTTTTTGGGTTGGGCTATGGCTCTTTTAAATATGGAAGGGCCTCAAATGACTGATGTTCAAGGGTTCTAGTTCCTTGATTCCGTCAGGAGAGGCTAGCCGGTATGTTCCAGGTCCTATTTTACTGTCAATGACATAAGGACCTAACCAGTTTGCTATGAACTTGTCCCTTAAATGGGGCGGCAAATTAGAGTTCTGCTGATTCTCTTTCAAGACCAAGTCACCAACCTGAAAGTCCCTCAGGTGAACTTTCATGTTGTATGCTTTCTTAAGTCGCTCTTGGTAGATACGTAAATGCTCGAGAGCATTAACACGTCGTTCATCAAGCAACGTAAGCTGGTCTAACCGGGCCTGCCATGCAGTGTCATCATCGATGAACTCGTGCATTGATATGCGTAGGGAAGGAATCTCCAACTCGAGAGGCATGACAGCCTCAGAGCCATACACGAGCGAAAATGGAGTTGCCCCAGTGGGTGTCCGAATGCTAGTGCGATAAGCCCACAGGGCAAGTGGGATCTGAATGTGCCAATCTTTATGACTGTCTGCGACTATCTTTTTGAGGATGGCGACTAGCATTTTGTTCGATGCCTCTGCTTGCCCATTTGCCTACGGATAATAGGGTGTCAAAAAATTATGCTAGATTTTGTACTTTGTGGTCAAAGCATGCACATCTTTGTTCTTGAATGACGTCCCATTATCCGAGATTATCTTGGATGGAATACCAAAATGACATATGATGTTATGCAAAATGAACTCCGTAATGCGGGTTCCTGTCGTAGAGGTAAGCGGAACTACTTCCACCCACTTGGTGAAGTACTCTGTGGCCGTTATGATGAACGTGTGATGGCCTGACGACATAGGGGAAATCTTTCCAATTAGGTCTAAGCCCCACTACGAAAATGGCCAAGCCGACTGGATCGGCTGCAAGGCCTGGGAAGGTACATGCATCAAATTAGCATGATGTTGACACTTCACGCACTTCCTTACATATGCACAACAATCTCACTCTAAAGATGGCCAATAATAGCCCATGCGAAGAATGCGCTTGGCGATAGCCATACCACTGAAGTGGCCACCACATGTACCATCGTGCGCTTGGGCGATCGCCCAAGTGGACTCTTGCTGGTCCAAGCACCGAAGGAGGATCCCTTCATAGCTACGATGGTACAAAATGTCTCCTAACAAGACATGCTTTGCCGCTTTCTGCTTGAATGCTCATTTTGCGGCATGCGTCAATCCAAGTGGGAGGTTACCTAACTTGAGGTAGTCCCTGATGGGTGAATACCAATCCTGCTGATCAGAAGCCTCGATGGTATGAACAACCAATCCCTCTTGAAGTTCATCCCTAGCGAAAGCTGAGCGGGAAAGAACTTGTAAGAATAGCGTTGTGTTGCTATTAAGGGGAGTAGGGGAGAACAAGGACCCCCAGTTGGCGTGCTTCAGACGATCGTGGATTCGAGAGAACCTATCCTGAGGTGGTTCAATCTGGATCATGTGGATTCCTGGCGTTAAATCAGAGCTTGCACGCTCCATCATGGATTGCGATAGTGTTTTGACTTGAATGGTTGTCATATCACCAGAAAGGTCTTGCGGGATTAGTGACCCCAAGGAGGCCATAGTGTCCGCAAAATGATTCGATGACCGAGGGAGTGCCTCGATGTCGTACCATTCAAGCTTTGCCAGGAATTTGTCCACAAGGGCTTTGTAGGCCTGCAGAACTGGGCATTTACATTGGAATACCCCTTTGACTTGGTTGACAATTAACAGCGAATCACCAAAAATGTTTAATCGCTTGATGTTCATGGTGATTGTTGTCTGAAGACCTATGAGCAAGGCTTCGTATTCTGCATTATTGTTGGTGCATGGGAAGTCTAATTTAAATGACAGAGGCATTGGAGCCCCTTGCGGTGTGAAGAATACAATTCCCGCACCACCACCTTGCTCACATTTAGAACCATCAAAAAATAGGGTTATGTCGGCCTGTGACTCAGGCTCATCAGAATCTGGCGATTCTGAGACATGGAAGACCCCATCATCGGGTAGTTCTATGACTAGAGGCTGATCGTCTTCAAGAGGAGCCTCTGCTAGTTGATCGGCTATGACCTGTCCTTTGATGGATTTTTGTCCAATAAACTCTATGTCAAATTCCGTCAACAACATGATCCATTTCGTCGTGCGGCTACTATGATAAGTACGACTCATCATGTATCGCAATGGATTCTCCTTAGACACAACATACGTAGTGTTGCTCAGCATGTAGTGGCATAGCTTTTTGGTAGCAAACACCACTGCCAAGCAGAGTTTCTCAATGTATGCATAGTTAAGTTCATAACTGACCAGGGTGCGGCTAAGATAGTAAGTAGCCTGTTCTTTGTGAAGTTCATTTTTCTGGGCTAGCATGGCGCCCAGTGCCACCTCAGTAGCTGAGATGTATAAGTAGAATGGCACTCCTGGTCTCGGTGGTGCCAATACGGTGGCGAAGCCAAGTATTGTTTAATGTCATCGAAGGCTGACTGGCACTCGTCATCCCAGTGAAATGCTACCCCCTTGTGCAATAATTTGTTCATGGGTCGGCACTTGTCAGATAGCTGCGCTATGAAGCGCTTGATTGACGCGACCTTTCCCTGCAGGCTTCTAAGCTGCTTGATGGTAGTTGGGGGAAGCATTTCAAGGATTGCCTTGACTTTATTGGGGTCCACCTCGATGCCTCGCTTTGAGACTATGAAACCCAAGAGTTTTCCAGATGTGACGCCAAAGACGCACTTCTTGGGATTCAGATCGACTTTATGCTCCATGAGGCGATCGAGGATCTTGCTTAAGTCATCGAGATGATCTGGGCACAAAAGAGATTTGGCCAACAAATCATCCATGTAATCTTCCAAAGTTTTATGCATGTAATCATGGAAGATGTACGTCATGGCACGTTGGTAGGTGGCGCCAACATTTTTAAGGCCAAAAGGCATGACCTTATAACAAAATGTCCCCCAAGGCATTGTGAACGCCATTTTTAGTTGGTCCTCGGGATTGATACGAATCTGATTGTATCCCGAGAAACCATCCATGAGGGATAGCATTTCATGGCCTGCTATAGCATCTACCAATGCGTCGATGCTAGGCAAGGGAAAATCATCCTTAGGACTCGCTTTGTTTAGATCTCAAAAATCAGTGCATATGCGAATCCTCCCATCGGGATTTTTGATGGGCACCATGTTGGACAACCATGGTGGATAATCCATGCAGATGACAAACTGTGCATCCAACAGCTTCTGCAATTCATCTTTGACCATCAAGGCCACTGTTGGGTGCATCTTGCATAGTTTTTGCTTAACTGGCTTGATTGTCGGATCAAGCGTTAGATTATGCGTGACTAGCTATGGATCTAGCCCCGACATGTCTCTGTATGACCATGCAAAAACCTCCTTCTTCTCTTTGAGAAGGGCAATGTAGTCGGCTTGCTCTTCGGGGGATAAACTTACCCCCGACTTGATAATCTATGGATTCATTGGATCTGAGCCGATGTCTATGTCAGTCGTCTCCTCGATCGACATGTGGGATCCGTCTTCCAACTGGTGTGGAGTCGGGATCAAATGGATATCATTTGCTGAGTTTAAATCTACGTTGGGAACCTCGGGTTCCTCTTCAGCATGGAAGATATCCTGAGTTGGCCCTAGGGTAAAATGAAGCATCTCACCAAAATGCCAATACTCTGATGGGGATGGAGGTGAATTGACGTGATCCCAGTCTATGGCATCTATGTCTAGATGCAATGACCATGCTTGGATCGGCCAGATTGTGGATGGGGGTGGTTAAGTCAATGGAGATCATGTTGATGAAATGATTTTGATCTCCATTACCATGGGTGTGGTGACTTGAACATCCTAGATGACTCCTGTACTCCGGATCTGGCTCTGTAGGGATTGGCACGAATGGATCGGCCCTATGTGCTGATAGGAGGACAGGGTCTACCCTCAGCACTGATATCACTCTAGGGTCTCGGGGTGGAAGGTGCTCTTCGTATACCTGGAGCGGCGGATCCAACACTTGGTCCCACCCCACTGGGTCTACGTACCACTCATGCCCTGGCACTATGTTCATCTGTTCAAATATGTCATTAATCTCCAAGGGGTATCGATGTTGCATCTACCGCATGTGATTAAGATATGCCATTTTTGTCTCATCTTCGTAATCACTATCGGAGATCCAAAAGCCCTCGTTGGCTCCGACAACTATTTGAGGCATTACAGGCTCGTCTTGTTCGAGCAAATTAATCTGGCCCCATTGTGGTTGTTCCACTCTCCATGGGGGGACCTGATTCTCTTGACGCGGCACTGGCTCGATTGGAGCCTCTAGGGGGAACATTGTCAAGAGGCTCTCTTGATAGTCATCCATGGGGATCACTTGAGAGTGATTACTATCTGATTCGAAGGGGTCATATGATGTTGGTTCATACTCTGATTCATCCTCCGAAGATCCCTCTTGACATTGTCTATAACCTCCTTGAAAGTGAGTCCCCGAACTTTCGCCTCTCTCTAGCAAAGGGAAAGGGTTATTGAGGTTAACAAGGGTGGTTGTTGACCATGGGAGGTAATCCCCCAACTTATACGTTGTGTTAGGGTTGGCATAAGGATCTGATGCCAATCCACCCTTGTTGCCTATCCCTAGGCCTTGCATGTCCTCTACCAAGATGTCTAAGGGCAGGGGGTGATTGAACCCTACTCCTGACTTGTCATAAGGCATTTGGTATCTTGGTTGGCAAAGGACACGCACTCCTTGCTCATACCTACCTAACCCATATCCATGCCAATTGCATTGGCCGAGATATCTCGGAGCGAAGTCCGGGTTAGACAGATAGTTGACATCTTCTGCAAAGGGCTCTTCATCTTCGTCCTCTTGCATGCATGGCTCCGTACCATGATCAAGGCCCCCATACACGAAGTTGGTCTGGTTTGGCGGGCAGCCTAAAGGAACAATTGTACCGATGGGGAGGCGAGGTCTCCCCATGTCCTGCATGGACTCTAGTGCGGGCGTTGCTACAACATTCTACACCAGATACTCCCCCAGGCCCGTATTGGCCATTTCAACAGTGATTGTTGGCGATTGAGGGGGAGGGAACGGAAGCTCTTCCTGAATCCACTCCATGTTGGGTGAATTAGGAGCTTCCACTTCCATTTGACTAGGCATCTCTTCAGTAGAGATGGTTGATACTGTTGGCAGCGCCTCTTCCAGAGGTTGCGCCTCCTCCATGGGTCTCTTCCCTTTGTCCTTCTGTTTGGCCATGATAGGTGGCATCTTTGGTGAAGGACCTGACGCTGAAGATGTACCTGACTGGGGTCTTGGTGGATTTGTCATCGGGGATGCTTGCGGGATCGGACCCTGTCTAGATGGATTTAACTAAAAATCCAAATGCGTCGATGGAAGGGTCGATTGCGGCATCAGCTGCACCGCATTGCAATATTTGAAGGGTTCCAGGTCCATCGGGACTACATGTACTTCCCCTTCAAATGTATACTTCAAACACTGATGAGCTATCGAAGGGACACACTTCATGTCCCCGATCCATGGCCGCCCCGACAAGATGTTGTAAGCCATCTCACCCTCCAAAATATGGCACAATGTAGGTATCATCTTTTGTCCTACTTGAATAGGTAGGACGATTGTGCCAACTATCGAGCAGATTGCATCGTTGAATGCTCGTAGTGTATATGTGGAGGCCGTGATATGAGATGCCGACAACTTTAGATGTTTCAATGCCATTGTAGTAATGATGTTACTGGACGAGCCAGTGTCTACCAACACCCTCTTATACGGGATCCCATTGACCCACGCGATAACGTGCAGGGGTGGATCCGCCATGTCATCAGCTACCGATTTCACTTCATCCTCTCGAAAGGTGATGACAGGCTCGGTGCATCATTTTACATGCCCCACAAAGTTGTTGAAGGAATTCGCTTCCTAGGGCTGCAACTCGATGGCTTTCAATATCTCCATTAGAGCCTCCCGATGGGGCGTTGATTGTTGTATAAGCTCATATATGGAGAGCCTAGCCGACGTGGTCCTCAAACTCTGAGTGAGTTTGGTCCGAATCGTGGCCGCGGGTCTAGGCGGAGGAAGTTGCGTAGGGTGTTGTTGAGGTTGTGACGTCGATGGAACCTCTCTTGTGGCTACCTCGGGAGCAACTCCTGGGTATCTCTTGTTCCTCGTCACTATGCTTATCATTCCTACATACCCTTGCATGGGGCAATTCTGTTGCACCTCATTGACTTGAAGGGGTTTTGCCTACGCCTCATGGGCAGGCAAGGGGTCTTTGAAGACTCCCATCTGCTGGTTGTTTGGCGCTACGGGGTTGTCCACTGCCAACGTCTTGTTGTCAATTAAGTCTTGTATCAAACCCTTGAACTTCCAACATGCATTGAGGTCATGTCCTCTCCGCCTGTGGAACCTACAATACAAGTCCTCCCGGTATCCCTTAGGCTTCGGCGCATTGGGATCTATGGTTTGAATTTTTGGAAGGTTGATCAAGTTCGCCGCTGACAAGCGGTCAAATAGGGAGTCCCTAGACTCCGTATAAGGTGTGTACTGTCATCGAGGGTGACGCTGCTGATTTTGCTCCTACTTCTGGTTTTCTCTTTCATAATTATTAGGAGGCACTGCCTGATAGTTAGCCTTTTGAGGCTGTGTTTCTTGTGCAGGCTTAGGGACATTTATAGCAACTTGATTTACCGCAGTGGGTTTTTGTTGCGTAGTCCCTATTTTTGTGTTCTTGTTCCATTCTTTCTTCTTAGGTTTGGCAATCTCGCCATCCTGTATCTTGATCTCTTCGATAATTCTGGCTTGCGCCAGAGCTTCTTCTAAGGTGGCATATTGTTGCAGCTGCAATAGCACAGAGATCGATCTCAAACAACTTCTTGAGAACATTTGTGTCAGGTCGGACATAGGAGGGAGGTAGGGTAGCTTGGAAAGCAGAGTCCTCCACCGATTCCCGTAGGCCGCCATAGTCTCTTCCTCATACTTCCTGAGGCTGGCCAGGTCACTTAGTGATGCCTTCTTCTTGGTGTTGAAGGCGAAGCATTCGAGGAACGCATCCACTAACTGATCCAAGTTATTGATGCTGTGTTTTGGTAATTGCGTGAACCAATCTGAGGCAGGGCCCATGAATGTAGTTATAAAGGTTCTCAACAACAAAGCATCATTGTCCTGAATGCCAAAGCATTGGCTCAGGAACCTCGTCACATGCTCTTGGGCATCCTCCTCACCCTTGAAGATTGCCAACTGAGGCAGCTTAAAGTGTTCAGGGTAAGGGGGTGCAGGCACTGACGGATGCACAGGATGACTATGGAGTTGGCGTAACATGGGCTTTTGGGGCCCAGAAGCTTTGGTTTCCATAGACTCCAAATGCTCTAGAAGCGCTTTATATGCATCGAAAGACTTAATCTCTTCCTCTTTAGTTTGCTCCCATTGTGGGTTGTGGGAGACTTGAGGCCTATGGAGGGGTGGCCGGATAGCAGCCCCTCCACCTTGATAGGGCATTTCAGCCCGCTCCTCTTCTTGTTCATACTCCTCATAGGCTTCTCGAGGAGTTTCTGGGTGAGACCTATGACCATGGGTGGGTCCCCATGGAGGGAACCCATCATTGTTCCGGGGAGTGGCCTCCCGTTCAGGTCTAGGAGGTCTTGGAGGCAGCACTTGGTAGGGTCATGGGGACCTGTCTCGTACCAAGGGATTGCGCCTCTCATATGGTTCTACCCTTTGGGTGCGAGGGGTTGGAAGCCTCTCAGGCATCGTGTTGTGGAGCAGCTCATCTATTTGGCACTGAATGCGCTCCTTGCTAAGGCGGTATAGACGCTCTAGCTACTGTTGATCTTGCTCAAGCTACGTAATCTATGCTTGGCGGGCGGCATGTCTGGCGACTGCCAGGTCGATCTGTTCTACCATCTTGAGCCTAGGAGGCCTAGATGCCTCTCCTACACATTTGTCTCGGTCACGGTGATCCGAGATCTCTATAGGTCACTTCCCCTTGTCGAGGTTAGCGGCATTCACTCGAGGCTCTGGCCTCGAAAGATGATTTTGGTAAATAGCAGGTGCGGAAGCGCATTGCTCCCATGCTGTATATTGCTCTTGAGGAAGGTAGGGGTCTTCCTCATTTTCCCTTTCATAAGTGTGAAAGGGGCGGGCGGAGTTGGCTCACCCTGCTAGAGGAGCCTTGTGCTCCGGATTTGTCCTATTGTTTCTGACAATGAGAGGGGGCAATGGAGGGATGACATACTCCTGCGGCCTCTCCTCATGGACCCTATGTTCTAGCACTTCATCGCATGGTGGCCACTCGTATCGAGCTTCTAAGGGAGCTTTCCCATTTATGTTGAGTGCCACGTGTAAGGACTCCTCCTGAAAGGGTCTATGCTGGATGGGAGTGCCCCTCAAAGGGGTGCCCCTATAGTCCCATTCTGAGATGCCATGATGTGGACTCTCTTGTGGGCCCGACCACCAAGGCGGAATGACCAAGTCCTTGGGACTATAGCGGAGGTGACTTGTGCCCCCTTGTACACTCTCCGTAGCTTTCGCCCTTGCTTGGGCTTGGCTACGGGTGTACACCATGGTGGTATCTCTCTACAAGCTATGTAGGTTTTTATCTCTTTTATGATTTTTTTTTTTTTTTGCTACACTAAACAGAAAAGATCACACACACAAAGCGATGATTATCTCGTTTAAATATTGAAAGTGTGTCCTAGACCTGGTTTAGTGTGTTTTGATTTTTTTTTGAAAGCTTTTGTAAAGAACGTTTAAATGCAAAATGATGGCTCTTATGACTCCCATAGATGGTCGCCCCTTCGATATACCATTGCCAGGCCGATATACCAACCTCTCTATATACCCGCCCTTACGTGAGGGAAACTATAGGTACGTGAGAGCAGATGGTACGTGGAACGTAGGCGGTACGAAAGGGGGATCACCCTATTTTTGACACCTACCATAGAAGACTTATCCTCGTGCACTGGGAATCACCCCAGCTACACTCGATCAGCTTTCATCAGGATTTACGTCTAGCAACAGTAGCGATCGGGGTTTATGAATGCAAAATTCAAGCCAAGGTGGTGATGAAATCCACCGTTGGTCTTGATCAAGGGCTGGGGTTTTACGACCAGCTCCTTGGTGTTTATGTTGCCACGTGGTGTGTGGGGTTCTTTTTATTTTGCAAAATGGAAACAAGCAAGCAGTAAAGGAAAACTTTCCCTAAGCAAGCGAGTAATCCAAAAACAGAAAAATTGAAGACAAAAATTGACAGGGAAAGTTCAGAATCCTTACCTCTTCTCTGCCCAAATCTTCCGGTTCTGAGTTTCTGCCCGAAAACCGCATAGACAAAAATTCATCCTAGGGGGAATGAATTACAGGACTGAATTCGTCATAGGGTGGGGCGAATTCCCATTCGTCCTAGGGTAAGACGAATTACAGCTCTGTATCCGCCCCTTGATGGAACGAACAACAGTCAACGTATGAAACTCGGCACCTACAAGCAAAAACAACCAAGTTTCGATCAGATCCCTGATCTTAAAAAATAGAGGACTAGGTCCCACCGTGATCGCCACTGAAAGCACGAGGATACGAAAGCAAAAAGGAAAGCAAATAAGCGATGCGAATCGAACTTAGAATGAACGCTAAATCCTACAAATTAAAAGTGCTTGAAAAGAGGGAAAGCATGAACGAATCAAAAAATTTGAACAAAAGCCAATAAATAAGACAGCCCTTTTTATTGATATTGTTTCAAGATTCGGTTACAATGCGCTTCCTCCCTTTCCAAGGGCTAGGAGCGTTAAACATGCGTTCTAGTCACATCCATGTGTGTCGTTCCTTCTTCCGCGTGCCCACATGTAAAAATGGGCGGACCAAACATCACCGCCACTCACGTGGATGAGTCTTGGCTCCTTGCTGCTCCTCTGAGGTCTAGATCCTACATTCAAAGAAACAAGGAGTGGTCAATAGCACCTACGGATGAAATAAAGCATGCAATCCCCAAGCCTACGATAAGCGAATGAGAAAAATGAATTAAACTATGACTAAAATGAATCCAAATGCTCTAAAAATTTGATAGGGACATCAAGACATCACCAGGAGGGCACTACAAAAGGAACAGTCAGAAAATTCCTCGCCGATTTGAATTCGCTCCGAGGCGGGACGAATTCACCTGCAACAAAATGCCGAAATGGTACTGTCCCAAATGTCCTACCTAGAAAGCTCCAAAAGACCTGCAAACTTGGGGTTAGCTAATTGGGGGCATTTTGGGAAGACCCAGATGGTCAGATTTTCCCAATTTGGCCTCCGTCAGTGGGAATTTGATGATGCTACCTGCAAGTTAGTGAAGGCGAACGAAGATAGAAACATGATCAAAATTGCTCAAAACAAGACGAAATTTAAATGACAACCTATCTAAGCATCATAGAATGGAATGCAAAAATGAAAGAAAGCAAATCTGCCATAGATTTCCAATCGCTCCGAAGAGGGGCGATTAGGACTATAGCAGTGCAGGAGGGGGCGCCCATGGGGCAGGCCGCCCATCGTTTAGGGCCTGATTTCGGTACCAATCCACTTGGGATGGGTCCAAAACCTCTTGTGGGGTATTGTCGGAAAATTGGGTGGGATATTGTGACCAAATGTCGGGTTTGGTTCCGGATTTGTGCTTCCAATAACCACCCTATGACCTCTTCTCCAAAAGAGATCAAGGATGTGAAAGGCACAACTCAAAGGGGAATAGGTGTGAAAATAAAATGACAGCACTTCGTTGCTCCAAAATGCTCCTTCTCTCCTTTTTTTGGGGTGAGGAAACTCACCAATTTATAGACCTGGAGGTCTCTTGAATTGGGCATGCAGAGGCGCCACTTGGCAATCATGCCTTCCCAGGGGGGAGGAGATTCCTCCCTGAATAGGGACTTCATGACTGCCCTTGTAACATCCTCTAACGCTCGAAAATGCTCACCCACACTCCCATGCGATGAAGGAAGCGTTAAGTGGCGGATCTGAGCTGCCATTTGTCAAGATTTGACTTTTTGCCCGTCAAACCTGCAATTCGCCCCACCCTGGAGCGAATTTGGAATTCATCCCGGGGTGGGGCGAATCCCAGTTTGAATTCGTCCCTGGGTGGGACGGATATTGAGCAAAGTGCCTGAAGGTGCCAAATTGATTTTTGACCTTCCAAAACTACTGTCAGAGTGGTTAGGACCACTGTTTAACCTCTGGGGGCTGCCCTTGGGGCTGTGTGTGTCAATGCGATCAGTGTTTGCAGTCACATAATCGGATTGGTGCTGTTTTGGTGTCTACACATCATAATGTTCCCCCTCCTACCCAATATGTTGGAACTATTAGTGGGCATTTACCTATTCATGATTTGGAAATATTTGACACAAATTTATCCGTAGTTACAACTAGGCCTCTACATAATATTTAGACACCTGATCTTAGTGATATATAATATGAGACTGAGAGTGATATGGAAATCACCTCAAATCAATCGAATAGCTCTGAAGATGAATCAAATCCTATTCTCCCTATCACAAGTCATATGGTCCCAGAAGAACCATTTCCAAGAAGAGTCACTACTCGACCATCGTCTCACCAATTAATTTCTAATGAGAAAGCCATAAATGCTAGACCAAGACCCATTCATCATCTGTAGAATAATATTGTTGGTACCATCGGACCTATTACTAGACAACAGGCTCAAAACTCTCAACATGATCAATTGCAAAATGATGGATCAACTCCATTTGTTTTGAAAGTTCCTAATAAAGGGAATTAGACACCTAATGTGCAACCTAAACCTCCTTATAATATTAATGAGAAACTATCAAACATTACAACTAGAATTTCCCTTTTAGACCTTTTAAGATCCTCTCCTACACATAGAGATGAATTAATGCTCACATTAAGCCAGATGATGGTACCACAAGACATTCAACCTGAAGCCATGGCTAATACTCTAATAACTCATGAAGTTGATTGTATTGACTTCCTGGATAGAGATATACCTCAACATAGTTTACATAAGGATAACCCCTTATATATTACTGCCTTAATTGGAGATGTAGCATTTAAACGAGTCTTGATTGATAATGGTTCATCTTTAAACATCTACACTTTTGACTTCTACCAAATATTTGGGTTTGGAAGTGATGAAATGAAAAGAACTGATATGATCATAAAAGCCTTCAATGACGAAACACAAGAAACATGTGGAGTTATTACCATCCCATTACAAGTTGGTCCAAGAACCATGGATACAACTGTGTTTATTGTACATTTCCCTGCATCGTACAATATACTCTTGGATCACCCTTGGATCAACGCAATGCGAGCCATTCCCTCAACTTTACATCAATGTGTTAAATTCAAATTCAAGAATCAGTTGGTTACCATTCATGGTGATCCTAGACCCTTTGATATGTGTGCTTTGGTAGAACCTGTTGGCATTCAATTTTGCCCTACTTTATCATCCACACATCCTAATTCTCATTATCCATCTAAACGTGTGAAACACACACACATAATGCTATCTACTTTTTCTACATCAGTTCCACCTCTACATACAGCTCAAACATCCTCTAAACAAACCACATTAGGACCTCAGAAAAACCCTAATCCCACAACCAAGGCTTCTTGTTCTACTCCTATCACTTCTATCCCTATAATAGACTCATCCATCGACATCTCTACAACATCTACATCCACCAAAGGCATAGTTTCCACATTAGAAGATGTAGGAAATGTTCCTTCTACCTCTTATGCTCTTACTAACGAGCTCTTACCCAATTTATCTAAAATTCTTATATCAGAGCAAACGAATGTTGCTATGCAAGATTCCCTTATATTAAATAATTTTCCACCATCTCCTCGTACCTTGGGTCTCCCACAACCTATGGGAAGTATTTACCAAGTCGGGAGCTATGCTTTTATCTATAAGGGATATGACTGGGGTAGAATACCCAGAAACATCAAGACTCATTATGATGGATATGCTCAATGTTATTTTACTAATGAGTATATTAAAGCCAAATCTATAATGCTTAAATTGGGATATAAAGGTAAAGGTTTAGTACCTTTCTAAAATGGTATGAAAGAACCTTTTGAGGTAGAATCGTGGCCTGCCCGATGTGGTGTGGGCCTATTTCCTAGTAAGGGTCAGCCCTTCCCATTTGAAGATGATGACCAACTCATGTGTTACCAAGATTATTTGGATGAACGTCATGCTTTGTGTTTAATGAATAAGCCATTTACATGTAATATGCTATCTATAGCCTACCCTGAGATGATCGCCGAATCCGATGATGAGTTGGAGGGAGATATCTTCCATGATGTCTCTGTTGAGGAATTATTACATCATGAATTTAATTTTGATGGCTCTATACCTAGTATAGCCCATCTTGAGGCCACGAATACTCAAGACAAATTATCCAAATTAACCTTGGAAGAATTACAATAATTGGGCGTTTCACCCGCCCCACCTAATTTTGAGAAAAATCTACACATGGAAGTAGAAAATGCCATAAAAATTAACATTGGAACCGAGGGTAATACTCACATAATCAACATTGGATCAGAATTGAGTCAAGAAAAATAGGATAAATATATTGCATTTCTTAAATAATATGAAGATGTCTTTGCTTGGACATATGAAGATATGCCAGGATTAGACCCTTCTATAGTTATGCATCACCTAGTAGTCCATCCGGATGCTAAACCTATTAAACATAAACTTAGAAAAATGCATCCTAAAGTGGCATTACTAGTCAAATGGGAGTTACAAAAACTCTTAAATGTTATTTTTATACAAGCCATTGATTATATTGAATGTATCTCGAATGTAGTTCCAGTAACTAAGAAAGAAGCTACTAAGGTTAGGGTTTGCACAGACTTTAGAGATATTAATGCTGCATGACCTAAAGACAATTTTCCTCTTCCCAATATGGATCAGATCATTGATTTTACTACTGGGAGTGGAATGATATCCCTAATGGATGGATTTTATGGTTATAATCAGATCAGGATAGCTCTTGAAGATCAGGCTAAAACAACCTTTATTACCCCTTGGGGAACCTTTTGTTGGAAAGTGATGCCATTTGGTTTAAAGAATGCAGGTGCAACCTATCAACGAGCCATGACTTATATCTTTCATGATATGATGCATGATATACTACATGATTATGTATACGACATTATAGCTTTTTCTACTGAAGAAGATGACCATTTAGATGATTTGAGAAAAGTATTTAATCTATTAAGGGAATATCTTATCCGATTGAATCCAGCTAAATGTATATTCGAAGTTAAGTCCGGTAAATTATTTGGGGTTATAGTTTCTTTACATGGCATAAAAATTGACCCTCTCAAGATTGCAGCTATCACTGATATGCCCGCACCCACAAATATATAAAAATTACAAAGTTTACAAGGTAAGCTTCAAGCTATCCATCGCTTCATCGATAAGCTGGTGGATAAAACCGGACCCTTTCTTAAGCTTATTAAGAAGGATGTCTTTTTCCATTGGGACTACGAATGTCAGCAAGCATTTGAACTCCTCAAACAATATATTATTAACCCACCTGTGCTTTCGCCACCTAAACCTGATTGCCCATTTATATTATATATTTATGCTTCAGATCTTGCCTTAGGAGCTATGTTAGCTCAACTTGATGATGAGAAGAAAGAACGTGCTAATTATTATATCAGTAGAACATTAATCAGTTATGAAACCCATTGCACAACATTAGAGAAGCTATGTCTAGCAGTCGTATTTTCTACATAAAAATTACGCCATTATATGCTCAGTTAGAAAACCTATGTTATTGCTAAATCCGATCCTTTGCGGTATCTCATGAGTCGACCATACTTATCTGGTCGCACATCAAAGTGGTTTCTTTCCTTAAGTGAGTTTGAACTCACATTTATAGGACAAAAGTCTATTGAGGGTCAAATCATAGCAGATCAATTAGCTATTGCACCCTTAGAGTCTACCCATCCACTCATCATTGAGTTTCCTAATGAATGCCTTAAACTAGAGGCTGATCATTCAGAGCAATGGTCCTTATACTTTGACAAAGCTTGATGCATGAGTGGGGCTGGTGTAGGTATTATTTTAATATCTCCATAGAAACATCTTATCCCTCTGTCATTTAAATTAATATTTGCTTGTACTAATAACACCACTGAGTATGAGGCTCTAATCCTTGGATTACGAGCTACCTTGGAACTAAAAATTAAAAATCTATTAGTTTTCGATGATTCTCAACTTGTCATAAATCAAATTAATGATGTTTATCAGACCAAATATGATAAATTTCATCCATATAAAACATATGTATTACAATTATTATCTTTATTTGATCAAGTTACCTTGGAAGCTATTCCTCAAACTAGATTTTTGCGACTAACGCTATGGCTGCAACTACATCTCTTTTACCCCTGGAGTTAGAGGACAAATATGCTACCATCATTATTCGTCGACTCCAAGAAACCGCTTTAAATAAATCATTCTTAGAACCTTTGGATGTGTTTCTAATAAACAACACTACTCCTGACATTTGGTACACTGATATCTTCAATTTTCTTCAAAATGGGACCTTCCCTGAATATTTTAACAAAAACCAGCATTGATTATTGCGTAGACGAGCAAGTCACTTCATCATAATTGGCAATACATTATATAGGAGATCTTTTGAAGGTATCCTACTAAGATGTTTGAATATAGAAGAAGCTAGATCAGCTTTGAGTGAAGCCCATGATGGATCTTGTGGGGGACACTTTAGTGGTAGCACCATTGCTAAGAAGCTCCTTAGGATAGGATATTTTTGGCCTACCATGGAAAATGATGCACATGATTATGTGCACCATTGCGACAAGTTCCAGAAACATGTTGACCTTGTCCATGCGCCTGCACAAGAACTGCAGGCTATTTCATCTCCTTGGCCTTTTTCAAAATGGGGCTTAGACATCATTGGAAAAATCAACCCTGTGTCATCTGATGGACACAAATTCATCATAACCGCCACTGAGTATTTCACAAAGTGGGTTGAAGCTATGCCCTTAGCTTCTTGCACTAGAACCCAAGTTTCCAAATTTATTTTTAATCAAATTATTTGTAGGTTCGGAATTCTTGCAAATCTCATCTCGGATAATGGAACTTGTTTCAAAAATAAATATGTCAAGAAATTATGTCAAAAATATAAAATTCAACATCGTTGGTCCACTCCCTATTATCATCAGGGTAATGGCCAAGCAGAAGCATCTAATAAAACATTAATTAAAATCCTCAAAATACTGGTCAATAAATCTTGCCGAGATTGGCACATTCAACTATATCCTACTTTGTGGGCTTATCAAACTAGCGTTCGTACCCCCACAGGCACTTCACATTTTGTTTTGGTTTATGGCGCTGAAGTAGTTTTTCCATTTGAATTAGAAGTTCCTTCTTTGGCTCTGCTACTTCAAGATACTGAAGTAGGATATGAATATCATGTTGGCAGATTTAGTGAGCTGGAACTCCTAGATGAGAAGTGCATCAATGCTTTGGAACATATTCGAGCCTACCGGAACAAGCTCAAGCGAGCATACCTCAAGAAAGTTCATCATCGATCCTTTGAGATCGGTGACCTTGTCTTGAAAGAAAATAAAAAAAATACTAATGCAACTAAAGATCTTAAAGGTAAATTCGAGCCCAACTGGCTTGGACCGTATATCATCACTTCTAAATTTGGATCGGGAGCATACCGATTAGCTACCTTAGATGGTAAAGATCTTTAAAAACCTATGAACATTATGCATCTTAAATGCTATTATGCATAAAATCTGCTCATTTCATCATTGTATATATTGTTATTTTGCATATTCTTTCATTTTAGTCATTCATATAAAAAATTTCAAAAAACAATCACATTGTGTATCTTCTCAATTCATCAATCAAAATCAAAATATAAAAACATCAAAATCATCAAAATCTTCAAAATATTCAAAATCATCTTTTATTTTCATACCTATAAATTCTTGAAGCATTGCAGTTATATTTTCAGTTATTTTGGATAAATTAGCATTTATTTGGAATCCCGCACTTTCACACTCACATGCATAAATATCTTGATTTTATTTGGTATGATTATTAATCTCTCTTATATCAAAGTCCATAGTTGAATTAAATAAAGTTTTGAGCATAGAGAATTGATCTTGTTATTTACTTAAACCAAGTATATCTCTTCACATTAAAATGATTTCATTGCAAATTCGATATGATGCTACATAGTAGAAGTGGTTTTTGGAGCAAAAAGTTTCCCCTGCTATCCTATCATGCACATGGTCTAGAATCTTTGAGAATTGAAAAAAGGACAAGATCACCCCTGCCCAGAATAAAAATTCCTTGCTCTACAGCCAATCCGAGTAGGTATCCCTAGTATAGAAAAAAAAAAGTCAAAGAAAATGAGAAAAAGAAAAATATTTTTTTGTACCATCGCAGCAATATTTCAGCATTATCTCAGTTCCAAGAAAAAATACAAAAAAAAAAGAGCAAAAGCAATCAAATATCTTTTCCTACCCCTTGAAAAGAAAAGAAAAGAAGGGTGAATGAGCTTGAATCCCTGGAATTTTTAATTATTCGAAAACTGTGAGGTAAGCCCCATAACAGGTGGTTTGTGCCCAACCCGCTTGGCCTTGGGTAATCCCTAGTGTGGTGATATGTCTGTCACATTAGCGATATTCTTTTGTACAGACCTATGTCTGCTTATGGATCAACTAGTTCTTGATGACCTGACTTACATAGTAGTCTGGTATGGTTACATGCATATAAATCATGGTCAATGAACACTTATTTGGTTAATTCAAATTACTTGTATCAAATTATCTTGCTCAAAATTGTTAAATGAACAATACAATTGCACACACATTTGCATTTGAGAGATTTTGTATCATTATGATAAATCAAGATCGGCAATGAACTCACATATGCACATGAGGGTTCCTTATAAATCTACATTTTTTCTTTGAGATAATTTAAAATATTTTTGCAACTCTTTTTGGAATAATTTCATCTTCTTATTTAAGAACATCTGTTTCGTAATAAAAAAAAAAAAAAAATTACATACATTGTTTTCAAAAAATCCAACATTTCTTTCAAACAACATATTCACAATCTAGCAATAAAGTCACGTTTATATATTTTTTCTGTTTATCTCAAAATAAAAAATCAATTATGCAATAAAATTATTTTTTGGATTTCGTGATGATGGTATAAGTCTATACCTATAATTCTATGCCTAGCGCAAACCATTGTTCTAATTTTATTTCCCATTCATTATTATTTATAAAAACATATGGCTTATATCATTATGTTACACAATTGTGCTTTAAAAAGAACGAACACTTTTTCTATTCCATTTCATTATGTCAACATTCCATTTTTGCAACCATGGTATAATTCCTAAGGAATTGTTCAAAACTTTATCACACTTAGGAATTTTATGCCTAGAAAAAATCATATTTTTAATATTTCATGCATAATATTTTTATGAAAATCTAAAAAAAAATCATCACCATCATCATTTTCATCATCACAACACCAAGTCTTAAGACAGTCTCTTAAGCACTCTTTTACTTTTAGCAATATTTCTATACTAGGATTAGCTTGACGACCTAGCTAGCGATGACTCCATGAAATGGTCTATAACAGCAACAATGTCCTTTGAAATTATTGTTAGAAGTCCCTTTATTTTTCATAAAATAACACCACAAAACAACCAATTTGTTTACATCAGATTATTTCATTTAAATTTTATAGCATGACATAAAATTATACTATTTCCAAATGACATAATTACATGAATAATCAATCAACAATTTTAAAATTGAAGCATCATCAAACATATGGACATGTCATATCACAAAAAATATTATATATATATATATATATATATATATATATCAAAATATCTGTACATCATATCACAACTGGATTGGTATGCCACAATCTATACCCTGGCATACTCAATCCTCTCAAAAAATATACAATCTACAGTCTATAGTAGCTAGTCTCGAGAAGCCCTTGAGCTCTCAGACTCATCTCCTCTCCTGCCCTAAGGTGGCGGAGGTGGTCCCATAGAGGTCTATGTTATGTCTCGGGTCCTCGTCATCGATCATGAGGATTTCCTCGATGATCCCATCCTGATCAGCTCTGCAATGCTAGCTGGTAGTTGTATCCTCTGGCCCTCTGGAATCAGCTGGAAGTATACTCCTTGATAGAACGTGGTCTGAGCAATAGACCATGCCAACTCCTGCATGCTCGCCCCTCTACTCCGAGCCCTAAGCCATGTAGCCTCATCTTGTAGAGTCTGCACCTGAGCTCGTAGGCAAGCATTCTCAGCTCGAAGAGCCACCATCTTGCTACTCTCCCCCACCTCGATACCCTTGCCCTTATCGAGCGATGTTGGCCTATCCCTCTACTGAGAAGGGAGTCTCTCTCCTCTCTACCTGCTATGGTCTCTCCAGATACTTTTTTTCTCTTTGACGTCTCTCCTAAGGAGACCGTCGCTGTTCCCTCCCACCATGACCCCTCGCTACATCAATAGCATCCTGGCACCGTCTCCCCATCTATCACACAACAGCGTGCATCAGACCCTATGCCCTCATCATCCGAGGAGGGTAGATGCCTGTGTACCAAGCATCGTACCCGTATGTGACCCCTGCATCATCCCCATCCATTGGCTGAATGGGGGCATCATCCATGTCTTGACTCCAGAATCACTGCATATCTGGAGCCCCGCTTAGTGTAGTACTATCCCAAATAGTATGAGAGTACTTGTAATCCCTGAGATAAGGGATCCCTTACTGTAGACCAAACTATCACAAAACTCAGTCATAGCGATGAAGCTCTACCTCTCCCCGCTCCATCCTCAACCAGTAGACTCGCCTGATGCGAGCTAGCTCTTGTTCGTACTCTCCCCACCCTGGATGCTCTCTCCACGGCCTCTAGGTTATTTGGTCTAGGATGAGGTTGTCTAGAAACCTCCGAGACATCGGAAGATATATCCACCATTATGACCCTCTCTAGAGCCACCAATAGAAAACCCGGGGTCTCTCTCGGTCAACCCTTATCATTGGAAGCCCTACTGGCCTTCGCATCATAATGTTCTCCCATCACCAAACCTGTAGCAGCGATGTCAAAACCAGACATCGACCTCCCTTGTATACGACCCCGTGTAGGATCCTATACAAGCGACATAGCACAAAGCTGCCCCAAGAAAATTTGTAGTCGTGGTCTCTCATATCATAGACCACATATGAGAGTAGCCAGGGTAACCTGCATCTTCTCTGGTGGCATAGTAGCAAGCCACCTACTACCCCTACCAAAACTTGAGTCAATCGAGATGCCCCAGGCATCTGCCGTAATGTCTCGATGTTCACCCTGCCCTTCTCCAGGGCGAAGATAGGATCTCCGCATAGGTGCATCATGATATGGCCCTGATTGACCGTAGGAGTCATAAACCGCCCTTGTATGGGGATCCTCAAGATCCTCCATACGTCCTCTAGAGTGGGAGCCATCTCCCTTGTCGACAACCAAAAATAGGATGACCCCATACCACCTCTCTACTAGGGCTATCAGTAGCCCCATGTCTGTCGGTATTTGTGGCATCTCTGCCACATGCTGTAGTCTGACCTCCACCAGTCGGTCTCACTCTACCTAGTTGAGCATGGCTATGTCATCTTTGAGTCCCCTATATTTCCACTCTTGACTTTTTAGTAATCCCCTCTGCAAAATAAACAATCAAACAACAAAAATCATTAATAGATAATCATTAAAATCAATTTCATCTTATAACAAAAAAAAAAAAAAAAACAATGATGATATCGTCCACCATTGGATGATATCATCCTAAATTAGGTCAAATCGTCCTTGGTAGGCCGAAATCATCTCTGATTTCACAACTTGGGGATCGCCCCTTGTTGGATGGGATCGCCCCTATTCTGCCGATTTCGCCCCCAGATGAAATCGGCGATCTAGGGATGATTTCAATGAAATTGGGACGATTTTGTCCCGACATCGTCGATGGCCTAAAAACAGCCACGATGCCCCAAAACAGTCAAAATTTAAATAAAAAATTACACAAATCCAATCAAAAACATAATTCACTACGTTTAGATCCTTACCCGCAACCCGCACCGGACCTCTATTGATCTGTGCACTGTTTCTACCATTTTGCTCGTAGAGCTCTAAAAATAGTGAAAATGAACGATAAAAATGAATTAGGGTTTTACCCTATTTTTCTTAATTTTATTTAAAAAACAACATTTTTAAAAATTTTGCTTTTCCGCGCTTTTACCTCAAACGTTCGATTTGGGTAAAAACACGGAGGGGGCACCATAGTAAGCAGTTGTATGATTCGACCTAGAATCATCGTCTAGAAAGTTGAGTAAATTTTTGCTTTCTCGTAAAATGGGAAGAACTCGTCTTTAACGCATTTTCTTCAAAAAATTTGCTAGAGGGGGCAAAATATAGCACCCTAAAATTGGTGCAGTTAAACCCTTAGTAAAAAGATAAAAAATTGAATTTTAACCTCGAAACTGCCCGTTAATCGCTCACCCCATTTTTTACACCATTTTTAGGAGTTGTTTTGACTGTTGGACGATATCATCGCTGATCAGACGAAATCGTCCCAGATCGGATGAATTCGTCTGGAACAGAACATCCAGACAATTTCATCCCAAAACTAAATTTTCATAATTAGCTTCTGTTTTAACAGCCTCTCCAACTTGGGCAAAAATGTGTTTGCACAGTTGGAGATTCCTCCACTGAGGATCTCCCAGATTGGGATGATACCCAACCTCCTAACCTTCCCCTAATCCTATATAAACTAGGATTTTCTTAGTTTATACCCCCGGTTGGCTGATCCCATGATTCCCTGATTGATTTTTCCCTGCCATTTAGTTTTGTTGTTTCAAGATGTCCTATCCACCATTGTTTGCACTCGTAGTTTTAAGTTTTCATTGCTGGTTTTCACTGTGCTTCAGTTGGAGAAAGCTTGGATCGTCATAGGTGATTCCAGACGATTTCGGATGATCATGTCATAGATCGGTGACGATATCGTATGATTGGAGGTGATCTCAACTGCAGTTCAGATTGGGGTCAACCAGAGCCCTGAGTTTGCATTCTTCATTTTTATTCTTTATTTTACTATGCATTAGTTTGATTTATTTTTATTCTGCATCCTGGAGTTCACCTCATTCAGCATAAATACATGATAAATTTAAAATAAGTTATTAAAACAATGCATTTCCTTCAATTTGCTATCTATATTTATCAATTAGGCATTTATACTATCATTTCTATCATTTTGCATTATTCTGGCAGTAGAATTTTCATTTTTTGGTGTCTATTTCTATGATTGCAGGTTTCTAACGAATTCGTCTGACGAATTCATCAGATCGACGATGATCTTGTCTGATCTTAGATGATCGATTATAATTTGGGATAATTCTATGCAATTGCAGACGATCCTGTCATATTCGGGATGATCTGGACTCTTACAAGCTTCAGAATCTTCATCAAACATCCGAAATCAGATGCATTCTTTCTCAATTTGTATAATATTTACATTTAGGATTCATTCCTGCTTCCTGCATTCATATAAATCAACATTTTCAAATATAATAGCTTAGATTCATTCTAGCCAACCTAGGATTATGAATGATTAAAGTACAAAATGAACACATCAAACCCATTCTCAATCTAGGCATGGAAACTGCCACTCAAAGTTTCTTGGTGAACCTACCATCCATAAAAAATTCACCCTTATACCCCTCCCCCGAGAGGTGCAACCTTCAAAGGGCCTCTCAGTCCGAGGTATTGTCCCATCCTTCTCACGTTCCCCTTTCGGGTGCGGATCATATAGCCTGAAGGTAAGGATGCAAAAAAATTGGAGCGATACAATTATGATTATTAATATTGATTGGATTATAGCTTTGACCCTTAGGTTCATTATTAAATGAATTATTTAAGGTGACAGACCTTCATAGGAATATAAGAAGAAGAAGAACATGACTCAAAAAATGAGTTGAGAGAAGGGAATAGACATGCTTTAGGCTTTTTGATCTTGATTACCTAGTAGTAGGAAAATCACTTGGTGTTGACTAGAATATGATAAGTCTTGTACATATATTTATTTTTAAGTAATTTATGAATACTAGAGGGTATTTCCTACATCTCATGGATACATGGACTCCCAAGAAGAATGTTGTACATTAAGTCTTAGGGCATGACATAAAAGAGAGTGTTGAGAGTGTAGGGTATGAATCTATGGGATAATACTATAGTGCCACTAGCCTCACATTACCTATTTTCAAAAGCTCTAATAACGATATTGGATTTATCTAAATCTTATTTATTTTTTCCAAAATGAATGATGGATCTTAGGCTACAAACATTTAGACTAGAACCATTATCGACCAAGATTTTCTTGATGAACTTGTCATAAATATGTCCTATGATGTATAAAAAAAGATATCTAACCATAGACGCTTGAGTAATATCATCCTCATGGAATCATATAGTTGTATGCTTAACCACAGTAAATCCCACTATAAAAGTAAGATCATTTGGTTAAGGTCTTGAGGAACAACTTGTTCACTTAAAATTTTAATATATATCTATATGGGTCAAAGAGGCCTTGAGAAGATCAAGAAGGAAGTTTTTGGCTAGGATAATATCAATTTGATGAAGTAGATCAAAAGTGCCCTTAGAATTATATCTTAAGTGGATTATTAGTGGAGGTCCTTTAGGGGGAGAAGTTATTTTGATATAAATGACCAAAGGAGGTATAGAAGGTTTATTAGATGGTGGATTTCTATGTTGTTGTTTGGTTACAACAAAAATATGAAAGGTATGATTAGAATAATGGAGAATCCTAACCATATCTTGATTTAGAGGTGGGACATTCTTATAGTGAACACTATTTTTTGCATTTTGATTTTGATTATTATTGGGTAGTTGATTTTTGAAATTCTAAGATCTTTATTAGAAGAGGGTTGAGAATCATAACTATTGAGAACAACATGACCTTTGTCAATTAGGTCTTGGATCACATTTCTAAGACAAATGAATTTATTATTTCCATGACTATTGATGTAGTGGAAGACATATTACTTAGTGGGATGAAACCAAGGAATCAATTCTCTTCTAAGTTCAAGAGGTTTGATAGGTAGAAGCTCCATCATTTTGGTTTACAAAATTTTATCTAGGATGAATTAAAGAGGTTTGTCCTATTAGGAGTAATTATTTTTAGTTTTATGTTGTTGTGGCTTCTCTAAGACAAGTTTTTGAAGGTTTTTATAGCACTAATATTTTTGGTCTAGCATGAGTCTATGAATCCATAACCTACAACATGTCTATTCTTGCCCTATCTCTTGAGGTTAGAGGAAGACATATCTTCCTCCCTATGAGATTTTATTTTCAATTTACCACTTTTAACAAGGGTGGTCTCTACTCTCTTAGTCATGTAAATCACATCTTCTAAATAAATAACAATGGTTATCTCCAATTAGAAGACCAATTTCTCATTAAGGTTACCTATGAAGATATCTAGAAAGTCTCTAGGTAGAAGATAAAATTGGAGTCTCCCCACTAGGGTTCACCAACTTACTAAAAATTTGGAAAATTTCTTCCCTTTGGATAGTTTGAGTTGGTATAGGTCATTAACAATGAAATTTTCATCAATGTAGATGGATAATTTCTTGAAAAAAAATTAAACAAGGCCTCTAAAGCATTTCAAGGAATGTCTTGGTATTTAGTAGTACCATTCCATGTTAGGGATTCTAAGGCTCATATGAAAAATAGTAAGTAGCAATGTTTCATTGTAGGAAACGCAATTAAAAAAAAATCTAAAAAATCTAATGTGGTTGAAAAGATCTTCCTTCCTTTTATACATTTGAAAACTCAAAGATGAAAAATTAGGAGGAAAAGGGAAACTAGCTACATAAGGATCTAGGGGTCAATTGCACAAGCCATTATAATAGTACATGCATCTAAAAGAAGACCCTTGTATGATGTACATGTGTTGTTTCAATATATCTACCAATGAAGTTAAAGTTTAAAGTTTAGATAAAACGATATTTGATGACATAAAATGTATATACTAAGAGACAAGAAATTGTTGATAATTGACATAAAAAGGAGGTTGATACACTTGGGTGTACAATGTTGAATTTGGCATCATATGATTTATTACCAAGGTTTTTAAGATGAAAGGATTATAATATGAAGGATGAGAGATTATGGGATTAGGTATTTGTTTGAAACCCTTACTCATTCTTGTGATATTAGAATAATTATTTTTAATGTGAGGATTAGAGATTAAATACTTAATGCTACACCTTGGGTAAAAGTGTGGGTTGTATCTACTTGTTGATATACAAGACAACTCACACTACCTTGTAATAATTCTGTAAGAGTAGGCAAAGATGAGTTATGTTCCATATATGATAAGAGATTTTCCTACTAACCTCTATGTAAGTAGTAATGATAGGAGGATTTAAATCAATAAAACTAGAACTTGATGCATTATAATTTATATTTAGAGATCCAAAGGATGGAAATAATTGATTTAATTGAAAAGGATTTGAGATAGGTTATTTAGGATGGTCCTGTTGTGGAGTTTTCCTTCTTACCCCTTAAATATTTGTCACGTCATAGGAAACTCAAAAATCACAATGAGTATTGTGGATTTTGGCTGATCCACCTCTTTAACCTAGGAACAGATTACTCAAAAAGCTCTAGACAGACTAGGTTGGGTAAGGAAACCCCAAATGTGGGTTTATCTATTTGATTTTATGGTGCAATCACCCACTTTTGCTAGACAAAATGATTCTATATTGTTTTGATTATTTTATGACCAAACCTATCATAAATAAAGCTTATCAAGCCCAGACCGGTGCCATGTCCATTGGGTAGTCGTAGCAAATTTATATTAAATGAAATAGAAAAGAAAGAGATAGAAGAACTAGTTCATTTTTACTCATTCAAATAATGTAATGCACAAAGAATGATTTAACTAGTGAAAGAAAGTGTTATCTATATATTCTGATTGCAATAATACATAAATAAGTGGACACAGATCATACACAAGATATGCCAAGGATAGAATTGGATTTTTTATTAATATAAAATTTGTTTACATATCAATAGACCAGCAAAGTGCTTGATCCTTATATGTCATTTCATTACAATAAACCTCCAATTTGAATATTCATAACAAGAGATCATTTCTCTCCATCATGATTGTAGTGACGTAAGAGTTCCCAACTATGGCATTTTCCATAGAAAATAATCTCAGCGAATAATGCTCCTTAAGCAGTCCTTGGTAAATGACAGGAGAAAGGGTGATGAGAAACATAGACAAAAAGACACAGGGAAAATACGACTAACACAGAAAACAAAGCTTATACCTAGACTTTTCTCTCTCAAAGTTTTGATAAAAAACTCCTACTGTAGTAGTCCTCCCTTTATAATGCAAGCTTTCCTGAGTGATGATGTTGCTTACTCCATCTGGATCAATCATATTGCTTTCAAAAATCATATGTAATAAAAAATGGGCACGTAGCCCACGCCTTCTTTCTACGTAGGTGGTGGCTGCAACTATGTATCATCTCCCGTACTGCCTTGGGCTAGCGGTTGCGTATCACCTGGTGCATGTGTTATGGGTGAACATGGCCCCACTCCTCCCCCAAGGTTCTGTATAGCCTGGTCAATAAAATCCCACACCTCATCATGGAAGGTTAATGAGAATAACAACAAATTTAGGTCTTAGGTAACTTTGTTCACTCTCTCCCTCACCCATTCCAAGGTGTTCTCAATGAAGATATATAGGCAGTCTACCATTTGCACCAAGGTTGTAAACCATTTGGATAGCTTGCCATCAGAGTCCAAGTCAAAATCTTGGATTTTTTGGAGCACTAACTCCTTGATGTTGGGGGCCTACATGAACTCATCCAATTTGAAGCCACAATCCTCCAGCTCATCATTGACCTCTTACTCAGCATTGACTACTTCTTGGTTCCATTGGAGCCAATTTTATCTATTCTGTAAGAAGATGAAGACCTTGGCAAATTCCTCAACAAAGAAATAGTGGGAGTCATCTGATAATGTAGCTATCATCCCAATGATTGGTACATAATTCTCCCTAAACCTTTTATACATGATAAATATGGAGTTTACCCTCTTATCTCCTTGCTGTAGATGATCTCGTAAAAGGCCAATAGTATGTCTGGTGGCATAGATATCTATAAAGATGGACTCCAGATCTTTCATCTTTTCCTCTATTTTCTCCTTCATTTATTTTTTGAGTTCCTCTACCGATCCAAGTTGTGCAACAATGACCCATGAGGGAGCAGACATCCTTAATTTTTCAACCTCAGTCTAAATTTGTTGCACTTTGAGCTATAACTGACCCACTTTTGCATATTTGGCCTTTAATTCTTCCATCTCTTTTTCCATAATTATTGCCACCTGTGCTTGGGAGGCCACTTGGGATTTCATCATTTCAACAGGTGCAGCTGCAGCCCGTATGACACCTTTGCTTACATCGATGGTGGCTTTCGTTAGACTAGGTGGCAGTGGGATATCAAACGTGGTAGTGGATACATCACCTACCTCCCACATAGCTAGACTTTGGGGTCTACTTATTCCTTTTCTCAGGGACCTTTGCTCCTCCATATCTTGAATTTTGTCCTCTTCATCAGTGGTAAATTGACACGAGTCCCTCACTCTCGTCAGTCTAAGGTTCTCGGTGCCTTCAGTGGAAGACCCAGTTCTTACTTTATTTCTAGTGGGGGATCATGTGGGACTCTCCTCCTGCACCTCATACTCTCTGAGTATGTTAGACAATCCCCCAACTTCAGTTATTTTCTTCAAGGTCTTGGGGGGAATGGGACGTTCTTTCTGATTAATCACTAAGGTGGCAGAGAATAATGAAGGTTGGCCCACCACCACCTCGGTCCTTTCTGATGGACACATCAGCGTTAAAGTTGATGATGTTGTACTTTGGGATGAGGAGGAGACCAACTCCTTTCCTTTTGAGGTGGCAACTGGGGAACTGGAGGAAGAGGGGAGCTTGGCCTGCTCCTATTGTGCTTCACCCACTATTTTCATCATGACCTCAAAAATGTTAGCATCTTGTTGGATGACCTAGAAAGTGGGGTCTTCGAACTCTTCTGGGGGAGCATCCAGGACTAGTGGCACCACCTTATCCACCAATAATTATCTATGTAATCTTAGTTCGGAGGGATAATCCCTGACTACTTCTAGCTTGTTGTAGGGCCTTTTTTCCATCTTCCATACTAGATCTAATGATCAGTTCTACTTGAGGGCCTTCTACATATCATCCTCAAAGTCATCCTCTCTATGAGTGACTTGTAGGAGAGCAAGTTTACTAGCAACATTATGTCTATGAAGACCCTCGGGGTCGTATGGCCTCCATGTAACTTCAGGGAAGTAGTATGTGTCCATATTCCATATGGCACGTAACATTGCAAAGTGGCCTAGGTAAGTGTAGGGGCCCATTGAGCATGGGATGGGTAGCCATGGCACACTGCCCTTATTTTTGATGTACCTAATTTTAACCTCTTTGGAAATCTACCAAGTTATCTCCAAGATGGCAATTGAGGTGGGATAGTGCCTTGGTAGTGCCTTTGGGGCAGTTTGGAACCGCAAATATGAATGTAAGAGAATTCTTCTACGTAGAAGAAATCCCCCACCTTGGTTTCGTGTAAGAAGTTTCTTACCCCAACTCCAAATTTGTCTAGCTCTTCTCCACATAATCGGGTATGCACTACTGGGAGGATCTTCTCGAAGAAGGTTTTGTAACTGGAGCACCCCTCTTGAATGCACAACAACTGATCTTGGATGGCGGTAGCAGTCACCCCTCCCATTTTAGCTACCAGAGACTTATCCAATTGCACCACAAACAAATGAATTAAAAAGTAATAATAAGATAAGGGAGGTAATTCCTCCTTATCATCCAATATGGATTTCTATAATTCATATAACTCTTGGTCCATGTTGTCACTGATTACATCCTCCCAATGGTAGAGAGGGGTCTTGTCCATCCTATTGCATTGAATTATTAAAAACATGACCTCCTTAGTCACCCACTCCAAATCCTTTACTCCCAACACCAGGTTAATCATATCGGCGTAATCCTATGCCCAGGGCCTAAGTAGGAATTTTTTTATGGGGAAACCAGAGGGTCTGTTTTTCCTCTCTTCATCAGTGCCTGAGGGAATGTGGTGTTGAGCATATAATTGGTTTGGAGAGCCAATGCTTTGAAATCCACCACCTTGGATGTCGTGGTAAGCCCGAACACTTTCCCAATGCGATCGGCTATCAACCTGGCCACCGCCTAGTTTTTATGGTCATGGATGGTGTGACTTCTATGGTCATAGGCCATTGCCAGCCAGGCCAGAAGGTTCGAGGAGTGGTAGACCTTTGGATAGGTCAAACACCCCAAATTGATGTTCCACTTATTGCAGACGGGGGCTGGCTCAGTGCTATCTCTCTGTGCCCTCATAAATAAGCTTCTTAGCAGTGTCAGGTGGCACTGATTGTCCTCCTCTATGGGGTCAAAACTATAAATGGTTACCCCCTCCACTTATTTTTGCTGCTCGGTTGTGATATCCTGGGCTGTGTCTAGGGGGTTTTTCAGTGCTTTTGGATCTTGTGCTCTCCCTGTTCTCCTCATCATAGGCCATGCCTTGGTGATCTTACCAATCTGTGCCTTAACATCCAATACCCCCATAGCATCCAAGCTCATGGAAGCCATGAGAATAGACAGTGAAAGATGGTGAAGGCTTCTCTTTTCTCTTCTACGCTTGACCTCATCGAGAGACAATTTTACATGCATGTGAATGGCATGGGGGGAAGTCCACCACCTTCTTATTAAAGTGCATGCATTAAATTCTAGTAGGTGGAGTTTGTGCACTTTTCTACCCATCAAGGCATGTTGATTGGTCAAATGTGCCACGTCACTTGTGCTTTTGCCAGCACATTGTAATTGTAAGCTCAAGTGGTAGCTTTGGGTTGGCTGGAGAGGGGTGCATTCAAATGGATCATGCACGGGCCTGTATTGCATTAATTCCTCATGTGATCTAGTGGTATTGAGTGCATGAATTTATGCACCTAAGAAAATCTTGCACACTCCATTAAGATATTAGAGTCCATAGTCCTTGAAATGAGCGCATGATCTACTTCACGTATCCCAAGGGAGTGGGGTGCATGGGACCCAATGGGATATATAGCTTGTGCACCCAAAACTACTTTCATGCACTTCGTAATGGAGCAAATAGACCTAGAGGTGGGCACACAAGTTTGTACACCCGACTAAACTCTCGCATGCTTCAAGGGAGTGGAGCATGTGGCCACTGTTTGGGACACACAACTCATGTATCCCATGGGACATTATGCGCTCCACTAAAGAGTGGAGCACACTGACTGGGGAGTGAGAATACAACTCATGCGCTCCAATGATTCTTATGTGCTCCATTAGGAGGGAGCACATGAGCAGGTTTTAGGGAGCGCATGGATGCGTGTGCTCCTAATGAGGCTTCGTGCACCCTAGTGGAGTGCATAGGGTGGAAGCAAGTGTGTGAAGGTGCATGTCCGAGGGGACTTTGTGTGCTCCACTCTCAAGTGGAGTGCACAGGTTTCTTTGGGGTGCACAACTAGTTGTGCACCCCTTAGGGAATTTACACACTCCACCTCCTCGTGGAGCATGTGGACTTAGCATAGGATGGACGAAGTCATGCACCCCTTAGGAACTTTATGTGTTACATTTCCCAATGGGGTGCATAGACTAGGACCATGTGCACGACTTCGTGCACTCGATGGGGTCTTTGCATGCTCCACTAATGGAGTGCACAAGATTGGCTTGGGATGCACAACTTGTGCACCCAAGGGGGTTTTCATGTGCTCCACTCTCTAGTAGAGTGCATGGGGCTAAAAAAGGGCAAACCACCTAGTGCACCCCAAAGGAAAAGGGGAATTGGGCCCCAAAAGGGGGGCTACCCTTTTGGGATAAACACCAGCTCTGACTGGAATAGAGGGGTGGATGGAAGACATGGACCTGAGAACTCCATACTATCTGGGTGGACTAGTACTAACTTACACACACACACACACTTGATCTCTTTTTTTACATCACATGGCCTCCCTCAATGGGATTGAAGGACTTCAGGTGCTGCCCGTTCACTGGTATAGGCATTTCTTCCCCCTCCATATCCTTTAGCTTGTAAGTGTGCTGACCGATTATCTTAGCAATTTGATAAGGTCCTAGCCACTTAGGTTCAAACTTGTCCTTCTCCTCGGGCTTGTCATTCTTTGGGTCCCAATAAAGCACTACTTCACCCATAGCAAAATTTTGACCTTTGGCCTTTTTGTTAAATAGTTGCATGGTCCTGTTGGTCTGGTTGATCATCCTTGTAACAACTTCCCTCCTATCTTCTTCCAATTGCACCAGCTGGTCCATTCTCCTTTGTAACACATTCGGTTCTTCATGATCCTGGAGTAACAATGAGAGGGCTGCTCTTTCTAGCTGAGGTGGCAGTAGTGCCTTTTCCCCATAAACCAATTCATATGGTGATTTTCCAGTGGCTCTTTTTACTGATAGCCTATCCACCCATAAGGTATACTTTAGTTCACTATCCCAACCCCTTTTATTCTTCCCCAATGATATTTTAATCCTGGTAATTATATTTTTGTTGGAGGACTCAACTAGTCCATTCCCCTGAGGATAATAATTTGTTGAGTGGGCTAGCTCTATACTATATTTTGTACAGAAATCAACCATCTCATAGGAAGTAAAGTATTTGGTATTATCTGTCACCAGCTTCCTGGGTGCCCCAAATCTGGTTAATATGCTTTCCTCCAAGAAATTAATGATCGTTGTTGTTGTAGATCTCCTGAGGGGGGCTGCTTCAACCCATTTGGTTAGATAGTCTGTGGTAGTGACAATCCATTTATGACCTCCTAAAGAATTTGGGTTGATTTCACCAATCAAATCTATCCCCCACTGGGAGAAAGGGGTTTCAATAATTATCGGTTGTAGTGGCATTACAGGCAGGTTTTTCTTGCCAGTGAAGACTTGACAGTTGTAGCATCTCCTAACTGACTGATATACATCCTTGAATAGGGATGGCCAATAATACCCTGCCCTCATGATCTGATTAGTTGTTGCCTTGGGAGAAAAATGGCCACCATAGAAACCTATATGAAATTCTCCAATGATCCCAGGGGCTTCCTTCTCTGTCACACACAACAATAATACTCCATTTGGGTGTCTCCAATACAACTGATTTTCTTGAAGGTGGTACTTTTGAGCCTGTTGCTTAATACTCCTCATTCTACTAGCAGATCTACTAGGTAGGAAGGATATATTTTTTAAATAAAATAGTACATCTTTATACCATTCAGACCCTTCATGCTTAGGTTGTTCATCTTGCTATTCTCCTTGCACCAAGATGGCATTATTTATCTCCTCTTCTCCTTTGCAGGCCATGTATTTTGCCAACCCTTGGCCTTTAATAATTTTTATTGCTCTAAACTCCACATCATACTGCAGCAGTTTTACCATCCATCTTGCTGAACTACCTATGGGTTCGGGTTGGGTGAGGATATCCTTGATGGCAATGTAGGGGATACAGGCAATAACTTTACTGGAACCAAAAATACTCTTGAAATGCTCTAAAGCCTGAATAAGAGCAAAGGCTTGTTTCTCAATTGGTTTATATCTCAGTTGGGCCCCCTTCATTCCTGAACTCATAAATGCTATTGGCCTCTCATTTCCCTCTTCATCTTTCTGAGATAGTACAACTGATTTGGTATGTTCTAAGGCAAAAGAGTACAGATTGAAATTTTTTGAATGGTCTGGGCAGGTCAACACAGGTGTAGTGGTAATTGCCTCTTTAATCTACTGAAATACCTTGATATTGTCTTCATCCCACTTGATCTTTGCATCCTTTTTAATCATGTCATTTATAGGCTTAGCAATCTCAGCAAAATTTGGGACAAATCTTCTAATAAAATTTATTTTGCCAAAGAAGGACTTGACTCCTTTGAGGCTCTTGGGGGGTGGTATTTGTGAAATAGCCTTTGTTATTTCTAGATCAATACTTATTCCTTCCTTTGAGACCACATGTCCCAACAACTTGCCATGAGTGGCTCCAAATAGACACTTCTTTGGATTTAATGAGATCCCATATTCTTTACACCTTTGAAAAACTTGAGACAGATGGGAAAAGTGGTCTGCAAGGTCCTTGGAAAAGATTGTGATATCATCTAGGTACACCACCACAATTTTGAACATCAGTCCTTTGAAGGTAAAATCCATAGCCCTCTGAAAAGTGGCCCCATAATTCATCAACCCAAATGGTATTCTCTGGTATTCAAAAGTCCCCCATGGTGTAGTGAATGTAGTTTTGAATCGGTCTTCTAGGTTGACCAAAATATGGTTATATCCTGAGAAGCCATCTAATAGTGAAATCCTAGAGGATCCTACCATTGCATGTAGTAGTTGTTCCATATTGGGGAGGGGGTAATTATCCTTGAGGGAGTTCTTATTCAAATTCCTAAAATCCACACACAACCTTATCTCCCCATTCTTTTTTCTAACAGGTACTAAATTTGCTATCCAGGAAGAGAACCTCACCTTTTTAATTATTTTTGCATTGAGCAACTTTTGGACCTCTTTTTGCATGATAGGATGCAGAGTAGGATTAAAATTTCTTTGCTTCTACCTAAAAGGCTTAGCATCCTCCTTCAGGGGAATAATATGGGTCATCACCTCAGTGTTAAATGTTCTCAAATCCTCATAGCTCCAAGCAAAACTATCCCTATTTTTCCTCAGATATTGGATATACTGCTTCTTTTCTTTTGTTGGTAATCCTTTGTCAATCCTGACCATCTTTGGATCCCCTGTTGTCCCAACATTAACCTCTTCACCTTTTGATTCATGGGGTGCAGTTCTATGTGCCTTATCAAAATCATCAAAGAGAGATTCCAAGGCTACTAGCCCCCTAGGAATTTTATTAGTTTTAAGTTGTATCACTTCTGTGGGGGTTCCTATAACATGCTATAGTTTTTCTTCATCTTCCTCATCACAAATCACCCCAGAAAATTGGTTTTGTACTATCATAAAATCCTTGATATCAACATCATCTTGGAAGACTTGCAGGTAAACCACATTTTCTGGGATAGAGGGATGATACACAAAGATAGTGGGAAATCTATCCATGTATTATGTATCAATTTTAGGGTTGTCTACCCTAGAAGCATTCATAGCCAACAAATTGGCAACATGGTTTTTCTCCCTGGGTATATGTGATATATTAAAGGCCAAGAACTTGTCAATCTCATCTAAGACAACATGCTTGTATTGCTTTAGCCTGGGGTGTTTGGTCTGGTATCTTCCTTTTATTTATTGTATAATTAATTCAGCATCCCCATAGATAGTAAGGTAGTTAATACCCAATTCTTTAGCTTTTCTTAATCCCAATAGTAGTGCCTCATATTCTACCACATTATTTGTGTAGGGGAACTCTAATCGGTAAGGCACACCTAGGTAATTACCCTTTATATCAGTTAAATTGATCCCTGCTCCAGCCCCTATTTGTGACTTAGCTCCATCAAATGTCATGGTCCACATTTCAGTAGTGAGGACCCTATCTGACTCAGCATCCATAGCTACTTTAATTTTGGGATCCAATCCTTTTGCATTGGGTACTTCCTTGAGGAAAGGGGTGTGCCAAATGGAATAAACACCCAACTCCTTCTCTTCTATGGAGCTGACCAGATTGACCGTAGTATTATCAGGTTTCATGAGCTCAATTGATCGCTTGTTAAAGGGTTCTCTCCTTAAGGTTTCCTATTATTTAGAGGATAGAGGGATTGTGGCATATGACCAGTCTAACTGGATTGACCCCCCTAATTGTTCTACCCAATGTCTAGACAATAACAAGGAAAATAATGGGTCTACATCAACCACTACTACATCCATCACAATCCCCTTCTTTGGATATTGATCTAGAAAGACCAAGAGGCCTGTTATTATCCCCACACAAGGCACTTGTCTATTGTCCATGACAAAAATGGGAGGGGAGTCTTTGGTGCATATCAGCCCCAATTGATCAGCCACTTGCTTTGGCATAACATTGTGAGATGCCCCACTATCAAGCATGCAATTGTGTATCACATAGCGGTCACCGTACCCAGATGTATATCGGAGAGAGATATAGAATGGCCTTACTAAAGTAGGAGTTCTACTTGAAGGATTGGAAGTTGATGTTGCTAAGACATGGCTTTCCCCCTGGTCAGTCATCCCAAAGGCTCTACAAATTTGTTCCTTGTACTTAGGGACAGTCATCAGTTCCCCAAAAGTTATGTTGATCTTTTGCTTGGCCAATTCTAAACCTATATCAAATTTTGATTTTCTATTTTTTGGCCCACTATTGATAGGTTCAAACCTTTCGAGAGGAGGAGGTTGATGGCCATCATTATTTTTCTTTGTATTAGCCTGTTCTTTTTCCTTAATTGCACTCTTCTTATCAGGTCTGTCAGGGATGGTCCTATTGTGGAGCCTAGTGGCATGGACTCTCTCTAATGTCTTGACCTCTTCAGTTGTTGGGGTCAATTTTCCCTTGCCTTATCTGCTCAAAGTGGTTATTTTGGGGTATTTTTAGGATTTTTACATCATCAAGGGTGAATGTTGTAGGCCGATTATCAGAACTGGTAGGTTGGGTGACTTCTTCTAGAATCGGTGGGGTATCAACAGTTTCTTCCCATGTCCAACAGGTATTTATCCTAATCTCATCCTCTAATTCTTCTTCAAGGTTAACACCTGAATGGAGGCCATGATATACACCACAATCAGCAGGGTTATGGGGAGCATCACATGCTGGACAAAAGAAGGGAAAATCAGAGGCTACATTAACAAAAGCCATGGGGTTTGGGACAACATCCTGGTCTTTTTGGACCTCCTTCCTCTTCCAGTTATTATTTGGGTTTCTACCCCCCTCATTGTTCTAGTTCCTATTAAAATTCCTTCTAAAAGGAGGTCTACTTTCATTCTAGTTTTGAGAGGGTTCTCCACCATCAGTCTTATCCCTCTCAATTTTGGATAGTCGGTTGTTCATGGATAAGAACATTTCTGTGACCTGGGATGACAACTTCTCAATAGGATCTAGTTCTGATTTTTTTAAAATCCTGAACCCCACTTTCTTAGTTCTCCTTTTAGTTTGGTTGGGGTTGGGGTCTACCGAGGTAGCCTTCATCTTCCCACTATCTATCATATCTCTTTCTATCACAGTTGCTCTCTCCATGCAAGCATCAATGGTGAGCGTGGGTTGCTGCCTGAGTTCATAGTTAAAATCACCAGGGAAGGCATTTTTGTAGAAGCATATGGACTGGTGATCATTAGGCCTTAAAGCCACGGGGATTCGGTTTCTCATTTTGGTGAACCGCCTATTGAAGTCATCCACTATTTCATTATCTTTCTTTTTCATAGTGGCCAACTCAGTCAACAAGGACTATTCATTCTTTTTCTCCCCATATTTTTTGAGGAAGGCATCTTCTAACTCTTGGAAAGTGCCAATAGAGTCTTCTGTCAAACTGTTAAACCATTCTCTGGCATCCTTTTCCAGGGGTGGCATCTTCTGCTTTGGGGCCTCTGTTCCCACCTCTAGGCTATCCATAGCATACAAGAAGTCTTTTACATGGTCCTCCCTAGTTATAGTGTTGTCCCCTAGGAACTTAGGTAGGTACTTGTGGGCTTTTGGGGGTAGGGGATTCAAAACTTATGGTAATACAAAGGGCCTATACCTATTCAGGCACCAGTTATTCAAAGGTGGATTGGCCATTGGTATGACTGGGCCCCCTTGGACAGTAGGTGCAGTGGATGGGATAGTACTTGTTTGAGAACTTTGAGGAATAAAAATAGTACTAATATGATTACTAGGAGGAATAGAAACCAAAGCCTTATTTTTACTTTTATGTGCTTTAAAAAGTACTTGTGGGTCTGGTAGTTTGGGGTAGAGCTCCTCATCACTACATCTCGTGGTCACCAGATCAGCTCCCCATTGATATTTTAAATTTCTTCAGAGTCACCAACACAAGGTGCAAAATATGGGGGTTGCTCTCTAGCTAAGATTGTTCAACCCAAAATAGTCTCATAGGGAAACAAACATATATATCTTAAGGGAGTAAAATGACAAAAAGAATAAAATATCCTCCCCAAAAATAGTGCCAAAAACTATTGTGGAGTTTTCTTGCTTACCCCTTAAAGATTTGTCACGTCACAGGAAACTCAAAAATCATGAGTATTGTGGATTCTGGTTGATCCACCTCTTTAACCTAGGAATAGATTACTCAAAAAGCTCTAGATAGACTAGGTTGGGTAAGGAGACCCCAAAATAGTGGGTTTATCTATTTGATTTTATGGTGCAATCACCCACTTTCACCAGACAAAGTGATTCTATATTATTTTGATTATTTTATGACCAAACCTATCATAAACAAAGCTTATCAAGCCCAGACCGGTGCCATGTCCATTGGGTAGTCATAGAAAATTGATATTAAATGAAACATAAAAGAAAGAGATAGAAGAACTAGTTTATTTTTACTCATTCAAATAATGTAATGTGCAAAGAATGATTTAACTAGTGAAAGAAAGCGTTATCTATATATTTTGATTGCAGTAATACATAAATAAGTGGACACAGATCATACACAAGAGATGCCAAGGATAGAGTTGGGATTTTCATTAATATAAAATATTTTTACATATCAATAGACCAACAAAGTGCTTGATCCTTATATGTCATTTCATTACAATAAACCCCTAGTTTGAATATTCATAACAAGGGATCATTTCTCTCCATCCTGATTGTAGTGACGTAAGAGTTCCCAACTCTGGCATGTTCCATAAGAAATCATCTCAGTGAACAACACTCCTTAAAAATCCCTAAAAATGGTAGGAAGGAAGGGTGGATGTAAAAAAAAAAAAGAAAAGTAATCCTAGACGAAGGCTTATAGACTTGGACTTTTCTCTCTCAGAGGTTTGATAAAAAACTCCCGTTGTAGTAGTCCTCCCTTTATAATGCAGGCCTAGCTGAGTGATGTTGTAACTACTTACTCCAACTGGATCAATCACATTGTTCTCAAAAATCATATGTAATAAAAAATGGGCATGTAGCCCATGCCTTCTATCTACGCAGGTGGTGGCTGCAACTATGTATCATCTCCTATACTACCCTGGGTTGGCGGCTGCGTATCACCTGGTGCATGTGTTACGGGTGAACTGGGCCCCACTCCTTCCCCGAGGTTTTGTATAGCTTGGTCAATAAAATCCCATGCCTCATCATGGAATGTTAATGAGAACAACAAAAAATTTAGGTCCTAGGTGGCTTTGTTCACTCTCTCTCTTGCCCATTCCAAGGTGTTCTCAGCAAAAATACATAGGTGGTCTACCATTTGCACCAAGGCTATAAACCATTTGGATAGCTTGCCACCAGAGTCCAAGTCAAAATCTTGGATTTTTTGGAGCACTAACTCCTTGATGTTGGGGGCCTACATGAACTCATCCAGCTTGAAGCCACAATCCTCCAGCTCATCATTGACCTCTTGCTCAGCGTTGGCTACTTCTTGATTCCACTGGAGCCAATTTTATCTATTATGCAAGAAGATGAAGACCTTGGCATATTCCTCAGTAAAGAAATAGTGGGAGTCATCTGATAATGTAGTTGTCATCCCGGTGATCAGTACATAATTCTCCTTGAACCTTTTATACATGGGAAATATGGTATTTACCCTCTGATCTCCTTGCTGTAGATGATCCTGTAAAAGGCCAACAGTATGCCTAGTGGCATAGATATCTATAAATATGGACTCCAGATCTTTCATTTTTCTATTATTTTCTCCTTCATTTCTTGTTTGAGCTCCTCTACCGATCCAAGTTGTGCAGCAATGACCCATGAGAGAGTAGGCATCCTTAATTTATCAACCTTAGTCTGAAGTTGTTGCACTTTGAGCTATAACTAACCCGCTTCTGTAGCTTTGGCCTTCAATTCTTCCATCTCTTTTTCCACTGTTGCTACCACCTGTGCTTGGGAGGCCACTTGGGATTTCATCATTTCAACAGGTGCAGTTGCAGCCCGTATGACACCTTTGCTCACATCGATGGTGGCTTCTGTTAGACTAGGTGGCAAAGGGATATCAAATGTGGCAGTGGATACATCACCTACCTCTTGCCCCACTGCTCTTCGGGGCCTACTTATTCCTTTGCTCGGGGACCTTTGCTCCTCCATATCTTGAATTTGGTCCTCTTCATCAGTGGTAAATTGACATGAGTCCCTCACTCTCGTCAGTCTAAGGTTCTCGGTGCCTTCAGTGGAAGACCCAGTTCTTGCTTTCTTTCTTGCGAGGGATCACGTGGGACTCTCCTCTTGCACCTCATACTCTTTGAGTATGTTAGAAAATCCCCCAACTTTAGTTATTTTCTTCAAGGCCTTGGGGGGAATGGGATGTTCTTTCTGGTCAATCACTAGGGTGGCAAAGAATAATGAAGGCTGGCCCACCGCCACCTCGGTCCTTTCTGATGGACACATCAGCATTAAAGTTGATGACACTGTACTTTGGGATGAGGAGGAGACCAACTCCTTTCCTTTTGAGGTGGAAATCGAGGAACTGGAGGAAGAGGGGAGCTTGGCCTGCTCTTGTTGTGCTTCACCCACTATTTTCATCATGACCTCAAAAATATCAGTATCCTGTTGGACAACCTAGAAAGTGGGGTCTTCAAACTCTTCTAGGGGAGCAGCCGGGACCAGTGGCACCACCTTATCCACCAATAATTGTCTATGCAGTCTTAGTTTAGAGGGATAATCCCTGACTACTTCCAGCTTGTTGTAGGGCCTTTTTTCCATCTTCCATACTAGATCTAATGATCGGTTCTACCTGAGGACCTTCTGCATATCATCCTTGAAGTCATCCTCTCTATGAGTGACTTGCAGGAGGGCAAGTTTGCTAGCAAAATTATGTCTATGAAGACCCTCGGGGTCGTATGGCCTCCATGTAACTTCGGGGAAGCAGTATGTGTCCATATTCCATATGGCACGTAACATTGCAAAGTGGCCCAGGTAAGTGTAGGGGCCCATTGAGCATGGGATGGGTAACCATGGCACACTGCCCTTCTTTTTGATGTACCTGATTTTAACCTCTTTGACAATCTATCGAGTTATCTCCAAGATGGCAATTGAGGTGGGATAGTGCCTTGGTAGTGCCTTTGGGGGTAGTTTGGAACCACAAATTTGGATGTAAGAGAATTCTTCTATGTAGAATAAATCCCCCACCTTGGTTTCATGTAAGAAGTTTCTTACCCCAACTCCAAATCTATTTGGCTCTTCTCCACACAGTCGGGTATGCACTACTAGGAGGATCTTCTCGAAGAAGGTTTTGTAACTGGAGCACCCCTCTTGAATGCACAACAACTGATCTTGTATGGTAGCAGTAGTTACCCCTCCCATTTTAGCTACTAGAGACTTATCTAGTTGTGCCACAAACAAATGAATTAAAAAGGAATAATAAGAGAAGGGAGGCAATTCCTCCTTATCAGCCAATATGGCTTTCTGCAATTCGTATAACTCCTGGTCCATGTTGTCACTGATTACATCCTCCCAATGGTAGAGAGGGGTCTTGTCCATCTTTTTTTTTTTTTTTTTTAAAATCTTTTTTTTTTTTCCCCCCTTTTTTTTTTTTTTTTTCTTTTTTTTTTTTTTTTTTTTTTTTTTTTTTTTTTTGTGGGGGGGGTGGTTGTTTTTTTTTGTGGGGGGGGGGGGGGTTTTTTTTTCTCTCTTCTTTTTTTCTTGGGGGGTTGGTGTTTTGGGCTTTTTGTTGGTTTGGGGTTCCATTGCTTTGAAACCCCACCTATGGATGTTGTGGCAAGCCCGAACACTTTCCCAATGTGGTCTACTATCAACCTGGCCACCACCTGGTTTTTATGGTCATGGATGGTGCGACTTCTATGGTCATAGGCCATTGCCATCCAAGCCAGAAGGTCCAAGGAGTGGTAGACCTTCGAGATAGGTCAAACGCCCCAAATTAGTGTTCCACTTGTTGCAGACAGGGGCTAGCTCAGTGCTATCTCTCTGTGCCCTCATAAATAAGCTTCTTAGTAGCATAGGGTGGCGCTGATTGTCCTCCTCTATGGGGTCAAAACTATAAATGGTTACCCCCTCCACTTATTTTTGTTGCTCGACTGTGATATCCTGGGATGTATCTAGGGGGTTTGTCAGTGCTTTTGGATCTTGTGCTCTCCCTGTTCTCCTTGTCATAGGCCATGCCTTGGTGATCTTACCAATCTATGCCCTAACATATGGTACCCCCGTAGTAGCCAAGCTCATGGAAGCCATGAGAATAGATAGTGAAAGACGGTGAAGGCTTCTATTTTTCTCTTCTGCACTCGACCTCATCGAGAGATAATTTTGCATGCATGAATGGCACAGGGGAAAGTCTGCCACCTTCTTATTAAAGCACATGCATTAAATTCTAGTAGGTGGAGTTTGTGCACTTTTCTACCCATCGAGGCATGTCGATTGGTCAGGTTTGCCATGTCACCTATGCTTTTGGTAGCACATTGTACTTGTGGGATCAAGTGGTGGCTTTGGGTTGGTCAGATTAGGGTGCATTCAAGTGGAGCACGCACGTGCCTGTGTTGCATTAATTCCTTGTGTGATCTAGTGGGGTTGAGCGCATGAATTCGTGCACCCAAGAAAATATCATGTGCTCCATTATGGGATTAGAGAACATGGTCCTTAAAGTGAGTGCACGATCTACTTCATGTGCCCCAAGGGAGTGGGGTGCATGGGACCCAATGGGATGCACAACTTGTGCACCAAAAACTACTTTTGTGTGCTCCGTAATGGAGTGCATAGACCCGAAGGTGGGTGCATGAGTTCACGCACCAAACTAGACTCTTGCATTATTCAAGGGAGTGGAGCACATGACCACTATTTGGAGTGCATATCTTGTGCATCCCATGGGACATTGTGCACTCCACTAAAGAGTGGAGTGCACCAGCTAGGGAGTGAGTGCATGACTCATGTGCTCCAATAGTTCTTGCATGCTCTACTAGGAGGGATCACATGGCAAGTTTTGGATAGCATGTGGACACACACACTCCTTATGAGGCTTCATGCACCCTAGTGGAGTGCATGGGGTGGAAGCGGTCACATGAAGATGCGCGCCTAAGGGGACTTTGTGTGCTCCACTCTCAAGTGGAACGCATAGGATTCTTTGGGGTGTACAACTTCATGTTCCCCTTAGGACATTTATGTGATCCACCTCCCTATGGACCATGTGGACTTAGCATGGGGAACATAGAGTCATGCATCCCTTAGGAACTTTGTGCAACCCATTCCCCAATGGGGCACATGGACTGGGATCGGGTGCATAATTTCATGTGCCCAATGGGGTCTTTACGTGATCCACTAATTAAGTGCACAATCTTGGCTTAGGATGCATGGATCATGCGCCCTAGGGAGGTTTTCATGCACTCCACTCTCTAGTGGAGTGCACAAGGCTAAAAAAGGGTGCACCAGCTTATGCACCCCCAAGGAAAAGGGGTATTGGGCCCCAAAAGAGGAGATTACCCTTTTGGGGTCAACAGGTCCATAAGTGAATCCTTACCTATAGAGAAACATAGGGTGGCATAAATTTCTATAAGAAGGGTCTCCAAAACGTCCTCATTCTTATAAAAAATAATCCATGTGAGTTGTGTATTGGAAATTTACTATTCTTTGCTCATCGTGGATGGGGTTTAGAGAACATGAATGTGTAGAAACCTCTTCTTCTTTATCAAATATTGGGTCCTTAAGTGTGAATTGGTCATCATGACCTTTTATTGGAGGATTAGGGTTAATGGCCAACTGATGAGTAGTATTGCATGTGAGATGTCACCTCTTAGCCATATGTTTGGAAAGAAAGGAAGGATTAGTTAATATTTAAAATTTAAAGAGTTGATTAAATATGAAAGAGAAGATATTTTAGAAACCTTATATTCCCTTTTCTTGATATACCAAATCCAACCTATATACCTCAAGGGAATCCCTATATACCAAAGGTCCTAATATACTTGATTCTTGTAGAGACAAGGACACGACACTTAAACAATAAAGAAAGCAAATAACCCGAAGAAACACAAGATTGCACAAAAATATAATTTTTTTTAAAAGACGGGTGGAGCTAATAAAATCCTTTTGATACAATCTGTACTCAATGAGTATTTGATACAAATATGTACAAGATGCTAGGGTTCTTCGAAACCCTAGCTACAATAATGAAGTGTCTTCAAATGGTGTGTCTTGCTCCCAACAAGGTGAGTGGGCTTTAGGTATCCATGTGTTCGGGCCACTCTGACTGCAGTAGTCTTCCAATGCTCTTTTGATCGATGTTATCCAATCCTACACACACAACAAACAATAAAGTTGTTAGTAAATAGGAGGGTTCCATAGTGTGAACCCTTAGAAATAAAAACTAAAACCCTAGATCTTATGCAAACTGTATATGTAAAATTAAATAATAATGAATGATAACCAAAATGTAGATTTATCTTTCTTGTGGTGATACCTTGCTTCATTTTTGTAGATCTTATGGAAAATAGCATGGTGTAGTAGACTCTAATTTGTGCTTTGGTGATTTCAATAGGCTTTGGCGGGTGCTTGGCAAGCTTCTGCAGTGAGCTTCATAGGCTCGGGCATGCACCTATGAAATGACAAGCTCTGGTGAGTGCCTAGCAAGCTTCTGCAACAAGCTTCATAGGCTCTAGCATGCACCTACGGAATGATAGGATCTGGTGAGCACCTGGAAAGCTTCTACAATGAGCTTGAAAAGCTTAGGATGGTACCTATGGGTAAGGGTAAATCTGTAGAAGCATATCACAGGGGTGCAAAGGATGCGATGGATGGGGAATGATAGAAGCAATAGAAAATGGTTGGGGAATAGATGCAGGGATGGCTAGAATAGTTGAATTCCTATGGCCAGCTAGGGATTTGGATTTTTAGGGCTCTATCACTTTCTAATTCACTAGGGCTTTGCCAATGAATTCTTTAGAATCTCTGACTGTAGTAGTCTTCCAATGCTCTTTTGATCAATGTTATCCAATCCTACACATAAAAAACAATAAATTTATTAGTAAACAAGAGGAGGGTTCCACAATGTGAACCCTCATAAATGAAAACTAAAACCCTAGATCTTATGTAAAATGTATATGTAAAATGCAATAACAATGAATGATAACCAAAATGTAGATTTACCTTGCTTGTGGTGATACCTTGCTTCATTGTTGTAGATCTGATGGCAAATGGCATGGTGCAGCAAACTCTGATTCATGCTTTGGTGATTGTAGTAGGCTTTGGCGGGCACTTGGTAAGCTTCTGTAGTGAGATTCGTAGGCTCTGGTGTGCACCTACGGAATGGCAAGCTCTGGTGAGCACCTAGTAAGCTTTTGCAGTGAGCTTCATAGGCTCTAACGTGCACCTACGGAATGACAGGCTCTAGTGAGCACCTGATAAGCTTCTGCAACGAGCTTGGAAAGCTCAGGATGGCACCTACAGGTAAGGGTAAATTTTCAAAAGTAGATCACAAGAGTGCGAAGGATGCGGTGAATGGGGAATGATAGAAGTGATGAAAAATAGCTTGGGAATGGATGCGGGGATGGTTGGAATAGTTGAAGTCCTATGGCCAGCTAGGGCTTTGGATTTTTAGGGCTTTATCACTTTCTGCTTCACTAGGGCTTTTCCAATGACTTATTTAGAATGCACACTCCAATATCAGGATCCCAGGGTTCCCAGGTTTGAGCATTTATAAATGCCCTTACTTATAATCCAAACTAGCATTTTCTTAGGGTTTTAGCCTTACAATTTTGATCGTGTGGCCAATATCAAATCACATCCTAAGGATGAGATTCTATTTTTTATTTGGCATGGATTAATTAAGATGGACGATGGATATTAGACTGGATCGGATGACTATGGTCAAATAACTATATTATAATATAATATAAAATATTATATTAAATATAGAATAATATAAAATAATATTAAAATAAGCCCAATTGGGTTAGGAAATGGTGGGAAAGGGCTAAAGTGGGCCTTTTTAAGGTGGGAAGGGCTAAAAGTGGCTAAATGGATGGTGGGAAAGGTGTATGGTGGACAAGTGGGTGGTTGGATGGTTAGTATGGAGTATTAATGACTATAATTTGGTGTCTATAATTCTATTCAATATACCCATCCATATGTGAGAAAAACTAATACATAGAAGTGACCACTTGGATACATGGCCAAGATGGTATGTGAGGGGTAACAATATTCCTCCTTATGACTTCCACTATCCCACTACAATATAATCCTAGTGGGTGTAAGTGCACTTGAGACCCTATGTGGGTAGCTAGTAGCCGAGACCCACTATATACCCAATATAGCCTAGTAGCTTATATAGTAGTTATCCAAAGGATCATAAATACCCTTAGTAGGACTAATAATTGGCTATGTTATTATTATCTATATTTAGTGTCATCCAATATAAACAAACAAGACTAAGTGACCTTGATTAAAATTTTATGAATTTTAACTTAATTAAGGTTTAGCTTGGTCAAGAAAATCTTGGGACTCATGATGGTGATCACATTAGGTTCACAAGAATATGAAAATGGGAATGGGGAAGGTATTATTTATAAGAACCTCTTCATGGTGCTTCCTACTTTTCTCCTCACCTTGAGGATAGATGTAGTTTGTTAGCTTATATTCCAGAGTTTTATGGATTGATTAAAGAACACATACGTTTCTCCTAAGACTTTTTTTTACCAAGCTTAGCCTTAATCTAGCCCTAATATAGTAGACATATGAAACAAAATACTATTTTTTTAAAGGAAAGGGTGCAAGAAATATGCAAAAAACTATTCCTAGATGTAACTCTATACATTTTTTATTCAATGATGGTAAAATTAAAAATTAAGTTGGTCTAAATTTTTAGAATGCTAAACTATTTCCTTCTTTAATTTTCTTATTTTAGCAAATAAAATAAAAAACTAATTTAGAAAATAGCAAACAAAATTAGAGATTTAAAATCGTAAAATAAAAAGAGTATGGATTATAAAAACTTACTTCTACCACATAGATGGAAGTGTCCCTGATTTTGTAGAAGCACTATCACTTTTCGATGTCACTTTTGTCTTCCTTGGCCAACACCAGAGTCTTTTTCAAATAAGAGCTAAAATATAGTAAAAATATAAGTACATGGATTGAGTTATCAGTGGAAAAAGCACCACTATGATGGAAATAGCTCTATCAACAATTTTACCTAATTAACAACGTTTTTGATCTCTATGACTATATAAAACTAGAGAGCATTAGTTCCATTAGACTTACAATTAGATAATACTTTCACTTTGTAAATAAAAAATGAAAAACACCAATACAAATATAAAGTAGAAAAGCACAATAACACCGTGGAATGCACAAAATGGATAATCTTTATTAATATGGGTAGATCTCCAAGTTACACAATGAATGTGCCCCAATGTGGGGTTGTAAATACTTTTGATATAATGATTATACATAATAGGGTTTTAAAACCTTATTTCAATGAATAGTTGGTGTCTTCTGGCTCATACTTGATCCAAAAAAGTATGTGGGTAGGCTTGTGTATCTGTATGGGACCACCCTAGCTACAAAAGTTTAAAAAAATGAGGTTCCTACACCTGCAAACAAAAAACAACATAAAAGGGGTTAAAAGCACCTGTGAGGGCTCCATTGTGTGGGGACCTCTAAATGATAAAACCAATAAACCCTAAATGCTATAAAATAGAACTATAAACAGAAATGCAAAAACATAAATAAATGATGCAATGAATATTTTACCTTATCAATGTTGATGTATACTCCTGCTTCTGTGTTTGATATTCATGTGAATGCTCGGAAGCATCTGAGGGCTTACATATTATAAATCTATTGTGGAAAACACCAAGAGGTATTTAAGGATGTCTGTGAATGCCCATCAGTGTTTTAGAAATGATCAAAAGCATTTTATGAGCTCTGGGTGGCATTCGAGGGTGGATGGGTATGAGGCAGAACTAGATCTGGTTCACGAGGGTTTGACGATGGTAAAAATAAGGGGGATGCGATGACGACAGTGATGGATAATGTTCAAACTTGAGGGATTGAAAATATGGACCTTCTAAGACTTGATAAGCTCTTGATTCATAAAAATGACTCATATTTTATAATTTACCCTTAAACATGTTAGGGTTTCAATGACACAAAATGTGCGGTCAAGATTAAAACATGAGGAAGGGTGGAGATTAAGCTTGGGCAAGTAGCATGGATTGAGATGGATGGATGGCTAAGATTAAGTCATGGTAAATGGCTAGGATTTATTCATATAAATACATATATTTATATTAAATATATATAAATATAAAATATTAATATTTATGTATATATTAAATAAATACATATATATAATGAATGGCTATGATTGGAGGATACAAATGGATGACAAGTGGCTAGATTTTGGTATCTACAAATACCCTTTTTTGTATTGCATTGCATGAAATACAATGTGGTGCAAAAATACGAGACAGCTGGTTTGGTGTGGTGAAGCAAATTTATTTCCTTGGAGCGCAAAGATAATTTTGAAGACAAATAATTTGTTAGTGTAGCTTACCCCCTAAATTGGTGAATGAGTGAAAAATGAGTCTCACGAGCCAATTGATAGAATTGTGAGGAATGATGCAGGTGAATGGTGTAATTGTAAATGTATTATGTAAATGCATATGATATGAATGATGTAAATGTGGATGATATGAATGATGTAAATTGATGTCGTTTTTGCCCCAATGGAAAAAGGGGTTTTTGCAAGTGTAGATGTAAGTGAATTCTATTTTTATCCCAATAGAAGAGGGGGTTTTTGCCAAGTGTATATTCCATGATCATGTAATATGTATCCCACTATAGGATATCACAATCAAGTTTGGTTTCCCCAAATTTGGGGTGATTGCATGATGTTGAAGAAAGTGTCGTTTGGCATCATTGAAATGCAAATATGCAAATGTAGAAAAAAGAGAAAATAGTCTATCCTCAAGGTCACTTATTATTGTAGCTAATTTCTAAATGGAATTTTTAAATGGTTGCTCAATCATTTTAATCAGCCTGCATCCTCGAAGATTGGTGTAATTGCAAGAGAAATTATGAAATTTATTCATTTTGGGAACCCCATGGAAAAGGGCATCAATGACAGCTGTTGGGCAAGTTGGTCTTGGCATAGTCTCACTCAAAAGGTGAGGGACCAAAATTGATTTTGTTTTTGAACAAGGAGATATTGTATGATGAATATATCCAAGCATCCTTATGGTGATCTAAAAATCTTACCAAAATGCATATACAACCAATCGCTACAATCACCAAGGAAATAGAATAAACCACTAGATACGAGGTTCACTTGAAATTGTGGATGAATTTGGCAAATATTGAATGTAATGTAATTTTTTATGGATTAAAATGGTTTTGGATTGAATATGTGATGATGAAAATGCCTTGATGATTGAATTGCATGTTTTTGTGAAATTGTGCATTGGATTGGAGCATTTTTGAAGCAATTTTGGAAAATTTTGTAACTTTTTGGGTTGTAAAAAAAAGGTTAAATGCTCAAATAAATCCATATTATTAAAAATAATTATAAAATTATGATTCATATGATTATAATGATGAATGTGGTCATTTTGTGAAAATTCATACTGTTTTGGTGCGTTTTGAAGTTTGTAAGGCAATTTTGTGACTTTTGGTTGTAAGCAAAAATTAGGTGCCCAAATCAATTTTTGGTTTCAAAAAACATGATATGATGGTGAAATGAATGGATGGATACAATGTGGATTTATTTTGTGGAGGTAAGTTACATTTTTTGAGTATTTTTATATTTCTACAAACTTTTGAAGCCAAACGTCAGCTAGCGTCCGCATCAATGCATAGACATCGACAAACATTTGTCACTCTATAGAAACTAGTCAGCATTTCAATGCATATATGAATACCCATGGGCATTTTAGTACACCAAAAATAACTATACATAGTCTACATAGGTGAAATTAAATTCATTCTTGTGTTCACAAGTTTTAAAAATTGCATCTAAAGGAGAGTGAGTGAGTGAAGGAGTGAGGTGGAGTGGAGGCAATGGCGGTGGATGTGTGGATGCGACAGAAGGAGTGGAGGTGGTTGAGGTAAGTGTCCTTGGAATTTCTTGTTTGGACTTGTGTAATTTGTTTTTATGAGTTATGCATGTTGAGTGATAATTTTACCCAATTGTAAAACCATACTCACAGTTAGGGTATTGTTAGAAAACCTTCTCTTGCAAAGAAATACAAAATTTCTCCAAGGTTATTTTTTGCTTTATGTGTGCTTGAATGCTTGTGAAAATATATAAAATATGCTGAAATACCTTAGAGGTGCAAGTAACTATTAACAAGGGGCTTGTGGTTTGGTATTACTTTGATTTGTTATGCTCTCTATTGCTCATGAAAATTGAAAAAGAAAGAAAATGTAACATTATTGATCCTCTATGACCATACTAGAATGATGATTTAATTCATTTTATCTTCAACATTGTTTTAGGTATATTTTATCTTCTTTTGTTAAGCAAATTTTAACAAATTTTATCTTCCTTTGTTAAGATTTGCTTTGAGCATAAAATAAAAGACTAAAATATAACTTTGAAATGTGAATCCTGGAATGGTGATTTAATTCATTTTATCTTGCTTTGTGAAACAAATTTTATCTTGCTTTGTTAACAAATTTTAATCTTGCTTTATTAAAAATAATTTAAAAATAATAAAACCTATGGAGTTCAAGAATATGTTTTGGAACCTTAAAAATAAGTGCCTTAATTAAATGTGTCAAAATAATTTAACAAATTAGCCTAAATAAACAAAATTATTTGGATGCTCTAATTACTTCAAAATCCCCATTGTTGATTTTAGTGCAAAATGATGTAACATTTTAGGGCTTTGAGTGTTTGATGGAACTTAAAGAAAATAAAATGAAAAATAAATAAAGACAAAAGCTAGGGTTAGAGAAAAAAAATGAAAATTTTGAAATAATATGAAACAAAGTGTGAAAAAGCGATCAAAGAGAGCTACTGTAAATTAATTTCTCCTATTCTACAGAAAATGGAAGATTATGAATATTAAGACAAAATCAGGTTAGATATGCATTCACACAATCTAAATCTGGTTAAGTGCAAGAGTTTGAGAAATAAAAACATGCATTAAAAACATTAAATGATGCTACCATATTCATGCATAAAATATCATAAAATGAACTCAATACATGTAGGGTAAAAATATGCAATAAAACATGTATTCAAAACCTTATTTAGATGCATACAAGGTGAGAATAAATATGATTTGCAATATCTTGAGAGCCTTCCAATCCCTCTTCATGCCTCCTTATTCTAAAAAAAGATCTCGTTGTTCTTCATGAGCTTCAATGGCTATTTAAAATTTCCAACATTGGCTATTTGTTTCCCTCTTCCTCTTGTTTGGTTGGAATTCCTTCTACGATGTGGCATGTGGTAAACAATATCTTCATATTCTCATAATGCTATTACCAAGTGGCACTTACATTTTAACATTACACTTTGACTCATCATTTCTATTGGTAACGTTTTTTCTTTTAGAGTGCTGCCACTTTTTTTCTTTTTTAGTAGTAGCATTTTAACGTTACACTTTGACTCCTTTATCTTCCTCAAACTTGTAACTATCGCGTAATCATTTCTATTGGTAACGTTTTTTTATTTTAGAGTGTTGCCATTTTTTTTCTTTTTTAGTAGTATCCTGCAATAAGGAACACATAAATTAAACTTTCCAAAACAAAACTATTAATAAAATTAAATTAAAACAAAACTAAAATTAAATAAAATTTCCTAAAACAAAACCATTAATAAAAATAAATTAAACTTAAAATAAAAACACATTGATGGCTTTATTTTTATTTATACATATATTATTATTTTTTATTTTTTATTTTTATTTATTTTTTTATTCTCATGATTGTTATTATTATTTTTATTATTTTATATTTTCTCCTTTCTCTTTTTGTTTGTTGTTTTTATTAATGCATAGGTAATGACTAGATTGGATTCAGGAATAATTTAATATAAAATATTAAATTAATCCTAAACAAAATTCAAATCTGCTAGATAAATATTAGGAGAATGCACCATATGGTAAAGCAAGAGTGACACTAATATTGATATTCAAAATGGGATGACTACAATGGTAAAAACATGAGGTCAACTACATGAGAACAATGAGATCAAGCACAAAAATATCCATTGCTAAGACCATGGCAAACTCTAGCAATTATTCATACAAACCAAAACTTCCAAAAAATGAAAAATTTAAGGTGGGTCCCCAAATTTGGGGTATGTTATGCAATAGCCACAACAAATGATGAATATGTTGGAAAATATTCCTGAGCATTTCAGATAAAGAACCCAGTCTGAAACCAAGAAAACCAAATATTAGAACAACAAAACTACCTAGCAACATCCAAAGAATATGGGGTTAAACAACTTCAAATGAACACAGATGATTTATTTGCTTTTGTTTCATGTGTGAAATGTGATTCATTTTACATTCTTGAAACAATCCAAATTCCATCATTTGTTTTACATTTAGGCTATAAAATGTTACTCATAAAGATGTGCCTTTGCATTGCTCTACTACCAGCAAAGCATCTATAGCCCCAGTGGAGATGACCTTGATATATTCTAGACCTTGCTCTACTACCAGCCATGCATCTATAACCCCGATAGATATTATCTGAGTCACCTAAGCATGAGATGGATTTTGCATATATTTTCTTTATTTATTAAGCATTTAATTGCTTTGCAAAATTTGTATGCCAACTGGGTTAGAGATCACTTAAGGCTAAATATGGAGTGTATTAGATTTTTACCTTAATTTGCAAACCAAAATGACTTCATCCTTCAATATTTCAAATAATACCCCTTTAATGTAGTGAGTTACATGTGGAGCTTCAACGAAATATCATTGTTCCAAAATCCACTATCTTAGTCCAAAATCTAAGAATGATTACTAAACAATTTCATTTCCTTTTCCTCAAATATACCTGATTCTAAATTAGGTCATCCACCCTACATGACAAAGGAACACTATCAACAAAGAAACCAGGAGTTAGTAGCTATCACCAAACACTACCTCAATCGGAGGAACCAACCCAAAGTGCACTTGTAAAAATGAAAAGCAAAACTTGAAAATAAACCAAAACCTAACCTAATGTGAACTAACATAAATGCAAAACACACAAAAAAGGATAAATCAAAACAAAATTTTGAAATCAAAGATCACAAAACAAACAAATAAATGAAAACTATATCTAACACTATAAAATAAAACACATGAAAACAAAAATTTACAAAATCAAACTTGGGATTTTCCATATATGAAATTTTCCAGGATCCCAAACACGATTACCACAATTTGAAATATATCTGACATGATAGGCATGCCAAATTTTATGGGCATCATCCCACAATAAGATTAGGCCTAAAAATACAAAGGCCTTTATTTTACCTCTCTCACCCCACCAGTTCAATTTAATTCCATATTCATTATCAAATTTAGATTTTGCTTCATCAAAATTAATGGTCCATAACTGATCTTCAATTAATTATTGTTTATTGTGTGAGATGTTTATTATTGAATTTGTATCTTCAATCACATTTTCAACTAGCATGGTGTGAATTCCCATTTTTGATTCAATGCTCCAAATACTATCTTCTTTGTTATTATTAGACATGATCCTTTCCAAGATTGACCCTATTTCTAAATATTTTACTGCCAAACATCATTCATAGCTTCAAACCAATCATAATGATGCATAATTTTACAAGCATCTAGGATATCTAACATATGAGGATCATTATAACTTTGTATCCTAGATTCAATTATCAATTGTTGATGAACTTGATCTAGTAACTCAAAAATATCTACCTCTATTTTGTTCAACATAGCAACCTTATCACTGATGTGAGTAGGAATCAACTAAAATTCTTGGTTCACCGCAAATGGCATTTCATTATCAACAATATCTGAATCCAACATACAATTATGCAAAATTTTACCTAGAGTTTGAATGGTTGAACATAAAGGCTGAGATTCTACCTTTTGTACATTTCCATTTACCAGGACTTGAGGAGCCTTTGTAATTCCTTCTTTTCCCTCATGATCATCATCATCATCATCATCATATTGTAGTCCTTCATCTTCATCAATTACCTATTTTTCAAAAATACCAAAATTAGTCACAAAATTAAACATATGCCCATCCTTTTCAAACCATAAATCTTGTTGATCAAGGGATGTGTTAAATAACACATCTTCTTGATCAACTACCTAAGTCATATCAAATAGAGCAACATTTTCCTTTGGATCATCAATGATATCAAATCCAAACCATTCATGTTTTGGAGTTTTATCTATATGAGGTAAACTAGACATTATAGAATTATTAAGGGGACAAGGTTTTCAATTTATTACACATCAAGTGGGAAAAAAGTGAGTGATTCCCCTTCTTTGACTTGAATAGTATAATCATTATCTTGGTGAGATCCCATCCCTTATTTCATATCATTTCAGCTATAATCTTCTTCAGATTCATCTATTGATTCCTTTTCAAATTCACTTTCAACCACTTTTGATGGTTTAGATATTTCTAAAAGTGAATCAATCCCTACATTCAGGTTAACTTGATTACCACAATCCTCATTTGTAACTACTGACCCTAATATTATCATTTCTTATTGGTCATCATTTGGAACATGTTGGATTTCTTTACAATTAGTTTTACCAAGTTCATTTGAGTCTATAGAAGGTCCTGAATTATCATATGTTTCAATGCTAGTTAGATCCAAGATTCTTCCATCATTTGAGAGAATATCATATTGAGTATCATTGAAATCCATATCCTGAACATGATCTATGGAATGATCTGGATGTGTATTTTGAGTCTTTTTTTTTATTGAACCAAGTTCCTACCAATTTGAACAATTAACCTTTGCAAAATGTCTATTTGAATATTGGTGTTATTAACCTGAGTTGTAGTAGCATCCTATAAAGGTATTTGGGTATTCTAAACTTGTGTAGAACTTGGGAATGATGGTTGATTATGAGTGATATATTGATATGAAGAAATATTTGGGTGGGTAAGGGTGGTATTAAATGGTTGTTGATAACATGATCCAATTTGTCCATGTGATGATATTTGACTCACACCAAAACCTTGAAAAGTCAATTGTTTTTCAAATGCTATTGCTTCACTATAAGCCTTGGACAAAGATGTGATTTGAGGAATCCTTCACAAATACATGGAAATTTATGGGTCAAGAGTGTCAAAATATATTTGGATAACCTCTTCCTTAGTAGGAACAAAAGGTACCACTAGTTGAGTATATAACTTATGGAACCTTTCAGTGAATAATTTCAAAGATTCATTCGGTTCTCTATAGGTAGTGACAAATTGCTGGTATGTGAGAATTTGGTTAACTGGCCTTTTATTGAAATGATTGAGAAATGTTATCTCTAGTTGAACCCAAGAGGTAATAGAACCTAGAGGTAAGTTGATATACCAATCATATGCAACCTCATCTAATGTGTATGGAAATATTTCACAAGCAACATCTTCATGCATGATTTGCAAATAAATCATACTATCTTTGAATGCATGAATGTGTGCTTCAGTTGACCTCATTCCATTATGCCTAAACTAGGGTAGATAACACATAAAATATATAGGCACATCATGTGAAGTCCTAGGTATGTTTAAAGGGATACCTATCTTCATTGGAGCAAACATTAGCATTTAAAGAAAATTATTTTTTTCTTTTTTTAATCATATAACATTATTATGTTGAACACCTGTATCAAAATAAAGCATAACAATCAGTGAAAGTAGATGAAACTCATGCATTAATATAAAATTTGAACAACTTAAATAAATAAATCAAAGTAAATACCTCAAATCAGGCCCTCCTTCTAGTGCCAATTATGTTGTGCGTTGAGGGCTTAGAAAAAAATCAGTAATTTAGAGCTCTCTAGTAACCATGAAAAATTTAACATTTAAAGTAACAATGAAATGACCAATTCAGGCCCTCCTTCTAGAACCAATTCTTTTGAGTGATAATTTTTCTCAATTGCAAAACCATACTCATAGTTAGGTTATTGTTAGAAAACCCTCTCTTGCGAAGAAATACAAAATTTCTCCAAGGTTATTTTTTGCTTTATGTGTGCTTGAATGCTTGTGAAAATATATAAAATATGTTGAAATACCTTAGAGGTACAAGTAACTATTAACAAGGGGCCTAAGGTTTGGTATTACTTTGATTTGTTATGCTCTCTATTTTTCATGAAATTTGAAAAAGAAATAAAATGTAACACTATTGGTCCTCTATGAACATCTTGGAACGGTGATTTAATTCATTTTATCTTCTACATTTTTTAGGTAGATTTTATCTTCTTTTGTTAAGTATATTTGAACAAATTTTATCTTCCTTTGTTAATCTTTGCTTTGAGCATAAAAGAAAAGGCTAAAATCCAAATTTGAAATGTGAATCTAGAACAGTGATTTAATTCATTTTATCTTGCTTTGTGAAATATATTTTATCTTGCTTTGTTAACAAATTTTTAATCTTACTTTGTTAAAAAAAATTCAAAATAATAAAACCTGTGGAGTGCAAGAATCTATTTTGGAACCTTAAAAAAATGCCTTAATTAAATGTGTCCAAATAATTTAACAAGTTATCCTTAACAAACAAAATTATTTGGATGCTCTAATTACTTCAAAACCCCCATTATTGATTTTAGTGCAAAACGATGTAACATTTTAGGGCTTTGAGTGCTTGATGGAACTTAAAGAAAATAAAATGAAAAATAAATAAAGACAAAATCTAGGGTTAGAGAAAAAATGAAAAATATGAAATAATATGAAACAAAGTGTAGAAAAGCGACCAAAGAGAGCTACTGTAAATTAATTTCTCCTATTCTACAGAAAATGGAAGATTATGAATATTAAGACAAAACCATGTTAGACCTGCATCCACATAATCTAAATATGATTAAGTGCAAGAGTCTGATGAATAAAGCATACATTAAAAAAATTAAATGATGCTACCATATCCATGCATAAAACATCATCAAATGAACTCAATACATGTAGGAGAAAATTCTGCAATAAAACATGTATTCAAAACCTTCTTTGGCTACATACAAGGTGAGAAGAAATCTGATTTGCAATAGCTTGAGAGCCTTCCAATCCCTCTTCACACCTCCCTATTCCAAAAAAAGTCCTACCCTTCTTCATGAGCTTCAATGGCTATTTAAAATTTCCAACATTGGCTATTCATTTCCCTCTTCCTCTTGTTTGGTTGGAATTCCTTCTACAATGTGGCATGTGGTAAACAATATCTTCATATTCTCATAACGCTATTACCAAGTGGTACTTACATTTTAAAGTTACACTTTGAATCATCATTTCTATTGGTAACGTTTTTTTTCTTTTAGAGTGCTGCCGTTTTTTTTCTTTTTTAGTAGTAGCATTTTAACATTACACTTTGACTCCTTCTTTATCTTCCTCAAACTTGTAACTGTCACGTAATAATTTCTATTGGTAACATTTTTTTCTTTTAGAGTGTTGTCATTTTTTTCTTTTTTAGTAGTAGCCTACAATAAAGAACACATAAATTAAACTTTCCAAAACAAAACCATTAATAAAATTAAATTAAAACAAAACTAAAGATAAAATTAAATTAAACTTTCCCAAAACAAAACCATTAATGAAATTAAATTAAACTTTCCAAAAAACACATTGATGGCTTTATTTTGATTTATTTATATATATTATTATTTTTTGTTTTATTTTTTATTTTTTTCATGATTATTATTTTTTATTTATTTATCTTTTATTTTTTTATTTTTATTTTTATTAAAGCATGGGTAATGACTAAATTGGATTCAGGAAATATTCTAATATAAAATATTAAATTAATCCTAAACAAAATTCAAATCTACTAGATAAATATTAGGAGAATGCACCATATGGTCAAGCAAGAGTGACACTAATCTTGATATTCGAAATGGGATGACTACAATGGTAAAAACATAAGGTCAAATACATGAGAACAATGAGATCAAGAACAAAAATATCCATTTTTAAGACCATGGTAAACTCCAACAATTATTCATACAAACCAAAAATTCCAAAAAATAAAAAATTTAAGGTGGGTCCCCAAATTTGGGGTATGTTGTGCAATAGCCACAACAATGCAATTATTGTGACATTAATATATTTACATTATGTATGTGTTGTGTTGTAGTTGAGGATCTTGGAGGCTCAATATTTGTTCTTTCCCCTCATACCCAGGGTAAGAAAGGTGCTATGAAAGGAGCATTGGGATTGGTTGGAGGACGTGGGGCTGGCTGGGGTAGCTCAAGTTGATGTGGTGAGGGTATATGAGGGGTATCTCTCTACCTTGGTAGAGATATGGGATCTAGATAGGGGGATATTTCAGATCCATACTGGTGAGGTGATAGTAACACTTGAGGATGTATACCACATCCTTTGAGTGCTAGTAGAGGGGTTATGTGTCAAGGTTGGACATGATAAGGGGCATGAGATAAGCCAAATATTTGAAGATCGATGGTGAAATGTGAGTGTGATGGATGGAGGGATTAGGTACTTGATGATGTATGCAAAGAAGGAGTTGGAGGTATTACCCACCTTGGTCATGTTTTTGTTGGTCAACATAGTGGTACCGAACAACACTAGCTATAGGTTTCCATGGAACATGATCAGGCTGGTGTACGATATGATCAATGAGCCTTGAGTGTATGCATGGGTGCCTGCTCTATTGGTTTATATGTACTTGTATTTGTAAAATGTGAGGATGTGGGGTGGAAGGGGTTGGGTTGTAGTGTACTACTGTAGTGTTGGGGTTTGGAGCACTTTAGTGTGGCTCGACCTGTGGGCTTGTCTAGTGAGACATGGGATGGAGAGTAGCCCTATACATTGATATGGTGAGTGGTTGAGGAGATGCAGCCAAATCATCCTAGCTATACTAGCTAGGAGTACATGGATCTATGGGTAGGTCTAACACCTAATTAGGTGCTTTGAATATTATGGTGGGGTGCTATGTGGACTAGTGATGGGGAGCAATTATGGAGAATTTGGTAGGCTAGATGGATGGTTGGATGACATAGGAGTAAGGTGGAGATGATCTAGTTATAATGGGTGCTGAGGAAATTTGGGCTATTATAGGAAATTACTAAGGCATCGATATTGTATAGGCACCATCAGGATGAGATGTGTCTACCTGTACAGAGGCATGGTGGATGACCTATGATGATGAGGAGATAGATCTCCTCGATATGGATGATGTGGGGACTACCAAAGAGTATGATGTATGGTTCACTACACAACCACCATGGGTACCCAGCTAGGTGATGGATGAGGATAGCGAGGATGAGGATGAGGTAGAGACTAAGGTAGAGGAGGTAGATGAGGCTTCCAAGCATCACAGACTTTGTCAATCTAGCAGTTGAGGGAGGCAGGTGAGATATGCAGTAGAGTAGCCTCCATATATTATAGGTAATGGATACAACATAGATGATATGGAGGAGATTATAGATAGACATCTAGGGTAGGGTGAGGCTCGAGCAGATGGTAGTGGATTGATATGTAGAGATAGCAACTAAGGATGTAGAGATAGCTTGGTTGTGGCTAAAGATAGAGGTATAAATGATTGTAGGTGGAGGTAAGGATAGGATCATGAGGCTTTAGGTAGAGCTATCATAGATGTACCATTGCCATAGGTAGGATGTATTGTGCATTTGATCTCAATATGGATACATCTAAGATTTAGAGGATATATTGATGCAACACCACATTGGGCTACTAGATCGACCCTTGTACTCCATATCTAGGACTGTTAGGCATAGTGAGTCTAGGCATAGTGGTTATAGGTCTAGGGCTCCATCAATATCATAGGAGTTACCTTTTGGACATTAGCTAGTGCTTAGATACACTTTTTGTGTATGAGCCTTGGTGCTCCATTGTATATAGCCTTCAGGCATTCATTGTATATGCAATATATATATAGACATGACTTTTACTTTTGTGTTATATTTTTTTGTGGATGATTTTGTGTGAATGCATGTGTATATGTGTGATGGATGATAATGCAATGATAATGTGTATGAAAGCAAAATTAATTAAATTATTAATGATAATGCAATGATAATGTGTATGAATGCAAAATTAATTAAATCATTAAATCATTAGATTTTACTTGACCATGTATAGCATTGTTGTTTAATCAGGAGCACCAACATTGTGGCATGTGAAATAAAAGACTCATGTAATGATATGGAAAATTGATATGGATGTTGATATGGAAAATTGATATGGATGTTGATATGGAAAATTGAAATGGATGTTGATATAAAAAATTGATATGAATGTTTATATGGAAAACTAATATGGATGTTGTTATGGAAAACTGATTTTTTTGTAGAGACTTAGACATAGTAGTGATATCAAAAAAACTCACTAACTTCTGTTTAATTTTTCTAAGACCAAATGTGTGTGCAGTGAATTCATTTATCGAATCATGAGTATGGTAATGACTTGAAATAATCAAGAACCAATGTGTGTGCAAGTGATTTTATTAACCCATCTTGAGTAAATAGAAATAAAACTTGTTATGGAGGAAAACAATAAGCTACCTTGTTTGTATGTGCAGTTAGAGGTATCTTCCAGAGAGAAATGTTGCCCTGCATGAGTGTACTCCACTGCTAGTAAAGTGTCTATAGCCCTGGTGGAGGTTACCTCCATAGTCCAATAATTTTATCTCTAAGCTTTGGAGATTCAGACTACCTAACCGTCTGACTAGAAATGTATTTATATCCTTACAACTTGAGGATCTGTGGTGTGTGATATGTTAAAATATTTAGAGCTTTGGGGAATCAGATTCTCAACTGAAGTGTGATGAGAATTTACCCTATCCTTACTACTCTTTCTTGTATTTGAAAATGATTATGATAGTGGTGAAAACCACTATTTTTTATTTTTGGACTATGTGCATGAGGGGACAAGCAAGGAATACCATTTTTACTTTGAGGTTCAACCCAATTATAGTTGTATCCCTCTTTGACACAAGATGTTTTTAAGATGTGTGATTGTTTTTGGTTCAATAATGTTAGAGTCAATACCCAGAACTCAAGATTTTCTTAGTGAAAATGTTTCTTGGTCCTAAATAAAACTTGACATGTATTGGAGGTTGCTTAAAAAAATAGGAGTGGATGAGTGATCGAAAACACCTAGGGATTATGGAAATGTGGTTTGCAAATGATAATTTAACTTTATGGAATGGTGCAATGAAATGGATGATGATTTGGAGGGTGCTCCTGATTAAGGCAACAAAATTGTATTGGATCAATTGTTGTCTAAACTGAACAAATAACCCCTAATATGAAATAAAATGTGTGAAGGGGGTTGTGAATGTAATGTATGAAATAAAATTTATGAAATGAAATGTTTAATGTAATATGTGAAATGTAAAGTGTAAAATATAATGTGTGAAATGCAATGTTGTTTTTGTGTATTAGCCATGTATATATACATATATATAGGTCACATTAAGCATATAATTCTCTCAAGTGGATGGTTTTAAGTGGTTCAAGATATTCGAATCCATATAGAATGGAAAGCCTAAAATTTTTTTTACCCACTTTTTGAGTGACAGTGTATGGACCTAGCCAATTAGCCATGAATTTATCATGAAGATGCGATAATGCATTGGTGTTTTGTTGGTTCTCCTTAAGAACAAGATATCCTACTTAGAATTCATGTAGATGAACTTTGGCATTGTAAGAATGCTTTAAGAAATATTGATAAACTCTTAAATACTTTAAATAATTGACCTTCATTTCATTAAGAAGCATGAGCTGGTTAAAATGTGCTTGTCTAGCAGTATCGTCATTTATGAATTCCTGCAATGAAATTCACAATGAGAGGATATCAAGCTCAAGAGGTATAATTGCTTCGGCTCCATATATTAGTGAAAATGGTGTTGCCCCAGTAGGTGTGTGTATGCTTGTTCAATAAGCCCATAATTCCAAGGGGATTTGAGTATGCCAATATCAATGATTTTCTTTGACTAGTTTCTTAAGAATAGCAATTAAGGTCTTGTTGGTAGCTTCAACTTGTCCTTTTGCCTATGGATAGTAAGGAGTCAATAAACTATGTTGGATATTATATTTCTCGCAAAGTGCTTGAATATCCTTATTTTTGAAAGACTTAACATTGTTAGAGATGATTTTAGAGGAAATACCAAAATGACAGATGATATGATGAAGTATAAACTCCATAATTCAAGGTCCTATCATACTGGTTAGAGGAATTACCTCAACCCACTTTGTGAAGTATTCAGTGGCTGTGATGATGAATGTATGTTATCCCAAGGAAGGAGATGATATTTTTCCAATCAAATCAAGATTTCTTTGTGAAAAGGGCCAAAGGCTTTGAATAGGTTGTAATTCTTGTGATGGCTTATGAGTTAAATTAGCATGCTATTGATATTGTTAGCAATGCTTGACGTAAGTGCAATAGTTATGTTCCATGGTGGGAAATAGTAACCCATGCATAAAATACATTTTGTAATGGCCATTTTTTTAAAATTACCATCACAAGTACCATCATTAGCTTCAACTATGGCTCTTTGTGCCTCTACAGGCTCAAGACAATGAAGGAGGATTCCATCATAACCACATCTATACAACACATCACCCAAGAGAGTTAAACGATCTATATTTTACTTGAAAGTGTGTTTAGTAGTCTGTGACATGTCTGATGGGAGTGTTCTAAACTTGAGGAAGGATATTATTTGGTTGGACCAAGGCTCATATGACTTTTAATGGATAAAGCAAACATCCTTCTCATCCTTAGATTAAGAACAAACAATTGCAAATTTAGATATCGTTGTGACAATGAGTGGTTGTACCTCTCCTACAGAGTTCTTTGGAATCAATGATCCTAAAGAGGCCATCACATATGCAAATCTATTAGTCAAACGTGGTAAACTATCGATTTCAAACCAATCAAATTTAGTGAGCAATATCATTTCTACTCCATGGTAAAGCTTTATTGTTGGTGCTTTGCATTGGTATTCTTCATTGATTTGATGAACAAGTTGGGAGTCACCAAATATCTTGATACACTTTATGCCCATAGCTATGGATTCTTGAAAACCTAAGATTAAGGCTTCAAAATCTTCATTATTGTTTATGCATTGGAAGCCAATTTTGAAGGATAGGGGAATAGGTAACCCCTATGGTGTATGAAACATGACTATAACACCTTTATATTTTTCACACTTAGAACCATCAAAGAATAGTGTGATATCAACATCTTCCTCTGGAATGAAATATTTTTCTTGTTTAGTGATAGTAAATACTGAATCATCTAAGAGCTCAATAATCAAGGGTTGATCACTAGGAAGTGGAACTTCTGCAAGCTAATTGGTTATGACCTAACCTTTGATGGATTTTTTGTTGATGAACTCAATATCAAATATAGTTAGAAGCATTATCCATTTTGTGGAGTGGGTGTAATTGTAAGTGTGATACATCATGTAACACAAAGGATTTTCACAAGCTATGACATATGTGGTGTGACTACACATGTAATTTTTGGGTTTCTTAGTGGAAAAAACCACTTCTAAGCATAATTTTTCCATGTAAGCATATCTGGTTTCATAGCTTACCAATGTTCAACTAATGTAGTAGAAAAATTGCTCTCAATTTTTTTCATTATTTTGTGCAAGCATTGTCCCTAATGCAAAGTTCATTGCTGAAACATAAATATGGAAGGGGACCCTCGAATGAGGAGGAGTTAAGGCTAGTGGAGAATCTAGGTATTACTTGATATCATCAAAATATTTTTGGCACTCATTCATCCATGAAAATGTCATCCCATTTTGTAGTAGGTGATTGAATGACCTACATTTATCAAAAAGTTACACAATGAAATGATAGATTGATTGGATCTTTCCTTGTAAACTATGTAATTCCTTCAAGTTTTTTAGGGGAGGCATATCCATGATGGCCTTGAATTTGTTTGTATCCACCTCAATACCTCTTTTGTAGATAATTAATCCTATTAGTTTACTCGAGGTGACACCAAAGACACACATTTTAGGGTTCAACCTTACATATGCTCTAGAAATCAATCAAAGACTTTTTCCAAGACACCAATGTGCTCTTGTCAAGTTTTAGATTTTACCAAGAGATCATCCACATAATATTCGATGATCTTATGCATTTAATCATGGAATATGTATGTCATGCCACGTTCATAAGTGGCACCTAAGTTTTTGAAGCCAAAGGGCATCGCCTTGTAACAAAAAGTATCCCAAGGTGTAGTGAATGATGTTTTATGTTGCTCATCAGGATTGATTCAAATTTGGTTGTATCCTAAAAAACCCTCTATTAGGGAAAGTATTTCATGGCTAGCAAAAGTTTCAATAAGAGTAACAATGTTTGGTAGAGGAAGGTCGCCCTTAGGACACACTTTGTTAAGGTCTCAAAAGTTAGTGTAAATGTATCGCCCTATTAGGCTTACGAATAGGTAGTTTGAAAGCCACTCATGATGATAAATGAGAACAATGAAACCCTCATATAGAATCTTTTGAAGCTCTTCTTTGACGATGAGGGCAATGGTAGGATGCATCTTTCTCAATTTTTGTTTGATCGACTTAGCATCAGAGTGCAAGGTGAGATTTTGGACAACCAAATTAGGGCCAAGACCAGGCATGTCTTTGTAAGACCATGCAAAAATACCCTTCTTCTTCTTGAGGAGAGAAATTAATTGCTCTTGTTCATCGATAGATAAAATTTTACCAAGTTTTATGATTTATAGAATGTTTGCATCTAAACTAAGGTTCACATTGATGGTATATTAAATGGACATATGGGAACCTTCATGAAGCTAGTGGGGTGCTAGGATCATATGAATATCATCTATGATGTTATTAAAATATTCTAACTCAACCTCTTCTATGTCTGCCTAGAAAACCTCTAGATCTAAAGGTGAAGGTGAAGGCAAAGGTGGAGGTGATAGAGGAATGTAGTTGGCTGAAGACCTTAACAATTCCTCAAAAGGATGAATTTATAAAATGATGGAGGCAAGGAAATCTAGTCCATATCGATAAGGCTCATGTCAATTGGAATTGGCTTTACCAAATTGTATGGGTTACGAAGTGGGGTGAATAAGTCAACATAATTTATGTTAACTCAAAGAGGAAAATGGTGGTCATAAATGTGAAGGATGGATAGATCCTATCTACTAGAACCAATGCTAGAACTATTGGAATATGAACAACAATGAGCAACAAAAATAAATGCAATAGGTAAAAATCCATGTACATGCAATGCAATGATTATTTTTTATTTTATTTATTTATTTTATGTTATGTACATATATTACATGAAAATGTTTGATGATATGGATTAATGAAATGGAGGTGGTTCACTAGCTGGTTTGACTCACTTTGGTGGAAGAAGCAAGTGAATATGGGTTGTTGAATGGGGAACATTATGAGGTAATACTCATACTATTTGGTGAATGGAATTATGGGTGTCGATTCCTCATCATATTCATCAGAATATATCAATATAACATCATATTCTTCATAGATTTCTTCTTCAAATTTATTGAGGTGATGGGTTTCTTCTTATAAATTTAAATTAAGATTGTGAAAAGATTATTTAAAATAAGAGGTGAAATAATGAGGGTGATAGCCTAAATCTAAATGGTCATGTGGTTCTCAATATGGAGTATCAATGAACTCATGTATTCCATATTCATGTTATCCTAGGCCATATCCTTACCAATTGACTCGATGAAAGTATCGGGATGGAAAACCCAACATGTGTTGTATGTTGGCAAGTGTTGGTTGTTTAGGTTCATCTAGATAATATGGATTGGATGATGAATCAACCCCCCCATACATAAAATTGATACTATTAGGTATAGAACCCATGTTGTACACCGCTCCTATGAATAAAGGTGGGTCATATGGGTGACCGTAATCCCTAGTAGTTTGGATGCTAATTGGTGTGACAGTGATGTCTTGGACCACGTATTCACCAATACTAGGATTATTTAGATGGACCGCAACTTGGGATGATGTGGAAATGGATGTGGAGGTGGATGGCATCTCATAATCCAGTAATTTGACTTGTGAGACATTGACTGATGTGGATGAAGGTGGATTTGGCTGAGGTATTTGATGAATGGGTGATGATGTAGAGGGAATATTGATGGTGGATTTTGATGTTGATGATGTGGATTGAGCTTGACCACATGTACATGTAGTCAGTGGTGATGAAGATGAGGGCATGGAGGTAGAATCTTGATGTGGAGTAGTGATGGGGAATTCCTCAAGAATAAGAGTTTTGGATGAAGAAGTGGATGGTGTTGTGGATGGTGTGGTTGATGAAGTGAAGAGAAGGTGAGTGGATGGAAGTGTGGAATCATAGGGATTTGAAATAAAATTACAATACTTAAATAGTTTGGTATCTATTGGTATACAATGAATTTGTCCCTCATGTACATATTTTAAACATTGATGAAGTATAGAGGGGACACATCTCATTTCTATAATCTAAAGATGTCCAAGGAGTACATTGTATGCCATGGACCCTTCCAATATGTGGAACATTATGTGAAACATTTTTATCCTTGTTTTTATGGGTAAAACTATAGTGCCAACTGTGGAATAGAGAGCACCGTTAAAAGCTTTCAAGGTGAAGGTGGATTTGGTGATGTGAGATGTTGAAAGATTAAGATGTTGAAGGGTAGAAGTGGTGATGATATTTATGGAGTAGCTAGTATCAATAAAAACTTGTTTGAATGGCTTCCTATCAATTTGAGACATGATATGTAATGGAGGGTCCATCAATCTTGATGATATTGGTTTTATTTTAAAATCGTAGAATGTAATTGCAAGATCCACACATGTTTGGATACTTCCCATAAAATTGTTAAAGGCATTAGTATCCTGATATTGGAGTTCAATGGATTGTAGAATATCCATTAATGCCTCGTGATGTGGAGGAGATTTTTGAATTAGCTCATAAATGGATAGTTTAGCTGAAGTCATTTTAAGGCTAGTGGTTAGTTGGCTACTCAGAGAGATGATTGGCCTTTGTGGATGATTGGGAGTATGAGAGGGTGGATATGGATGACTTCGTATGTGAATTGATTGGGAATAATTGGTAGATAATTAAATGGTTGATGATGAATTGGCAGGTTGAGAAGACACACTTGTCTATGGTGCTATGTTAGATTGAATAGTCTAATGTTGTGCATTCTATTGATTGGTAGCGCGTTGTTGACCTCAGGTAACTACATGAATAGCACCCACAAAACCTTGATATTTTTGAATATGGTTAAATTTATTAGGAGTCTTGGTGTTTGAACCTCCTATTGTTGGTTGCACTTCTTCATGATGAGGAAGTGGTGTTTGATAAATTCCAAGGTTTTAATTTTGTTGAGCTAAGGGACTATCAATATTGATGGACCCTAAGTCAATGAGGTCTTGAACTATATCTTTAACTGTAAATAATCCATTAATGTCATGCCCATTCTATCGATGATAAGGGCAAAACAAATGATCCCTATAACCTATGCTTGGTAGGATAATCTGGTTTAACCTTAGGTAAGGTAAGTTGATTTGTATCATATAACCTACAAAATATAGAGGTATATGATTCGGATAAAGGTGTATAATGATGGTGATTATTCATAGTTGGCACTATGTTTTGAACTTGTGATGGTGGAGGAACCTCTTGATATGCAATTTATTACGGTTGTTGTTGCATTGGTTATTGTTTTTGTTGAGCCATTACTAGTTGGCTCATGAGCACTTGATTCACTTGATTTACTTGATGGGCCTGATTTGGATTGGATTGACCATAATAAGATCCTTTGGATTAGCCCTTATTTTGTCATTCTTTATTTTTAGTATGTAGCACATCTTCTTGTATTTTTATCTCCTCAATTATGCTAGCCTAGGTAAGAGCTTCTTTGAATGAGTTGTATTGTTGCAATTGTAATAACCAGGATATGGGTTTTAATTAAATCTTGCTGAAAAATCAAGTCAACTCTTCCATTGGTAGGGAGAATGGCATTGTGATAACAACCCTCCAACAGTTTCCAAAATCATAGACTAACTCATCATCAAATTTCTTAAGATTGTATAAGTCAGATAATGTTATTTTTTTTATGAACATTGAGGAAAAATTTCTTGAGGAATTGGTTCACCAACTATTGAAAATTATAAATACTATGATGAAGTAGATGGTTATACTACTCCATAGTATCTTCCCCCAATGTCTAAGAAAAGGTTCTGAGCATTAAAGCTTATTATTTTTAAATTTTTAAGCATGAGTGAATGAATGTGCTTACGTGCTATCGAGGGTTCTCAGTCCCTTTAAACTTATCAAATTTTGGTACTATAAAATCTATCGAATATGACAATGATAGTACTAAAAAGTGAATAGTTTATTGATTAGCTATATTAAATTTGGCTCTTGGTTCATCATACCATGATTGTGCTATATCAAGCTATTAATATACTATTGCAAATCTTGAATTCTAGGGCCTTCCCTAGGTATGTAGAAGCCCTAAATTACTTGAATATTGTGTGGAGATGAAGTGGTGAAATGTTGGGGTGTGATGACATGTTTATGATTTGATGGACTGGAATGAATTTGGTGATGTTGGGCTTGATGAGGGAACAACTGTAAATGATGGAATGGAGATGAGGTTTGAAGACTATGAGTGTGCTAACTTGTTAGAATGGAATGGGTGTGAGTTAATGGAGGTGTGGAAATGGAAACCATAGAATATTGTGACACCCATGATGGATTTGAGGTAAAGAAGGTATGCTAGATTGGAAATTACTAGGACTTAAGATCTACCACCTATATTTACTGTTGGGAGTAAGAATGATCATTTTACTAAGCCATAATTAATTTATTGAGGTGTTGCCATGCTTTTTGTATGGCAATATCTGAGGTAGATGGTGTAGGTGTGGTGGATATAGATGAAGTAGGTGGAGGATAGGTTGCAACCAGGATTGAAACTGAATAGGGGGCAGTGGAAGCTGGCATTTTTGAAGCAGCATTGACATGTGATTCATATAATGGATTGTTGTGGGTGGTGGTATAGGAATATGGAATGGAAGTGCTTTGATTACATGAATGTTTTGGGATAGACAAGTTATGGAAAGGTGCAAATGACACCTAAAAAAAGGTTTGGTATACACCTAGGTGAAACTGGAAGGCTATGAGTGGGTAAGTTCCTACTAAGAAGAAGGATCATGCCTAGGTGGGTTGTTGATTTGCTCTATAACATGGTTAGCATATCTTAGAAAAGTTCCAAATTTAACCATGTCTATGTAGGTGATGTTAGGATTGGTGGGAGATGTTGGATTAGTTTTTGGAATGGGGGTATGAATAGCTCTGTGCAACACATCAACATTTGAAGTATACATAGTGTGTGAGGGTCACGCAGACAAACCAGAATAGCTTATCTGTATCACACTTGTAGGATTCACCACAAAAGTGGTGGGGAAGGATGTGGAACACTCTATGTCTAAAGTGGTTTGGATAATGGAGGCTTGAATCAAAATATTTACTTGTCTTCAAGTTGAAACTGTAATATAATGAGTCAAATGAGGATGGTCAATATACAAAATCACACAATAAAAAAGCAATTCAATCCTAAGTTTTGCAACAATTTTTTTTTTATGTGGGGTCTGTGTGTTGTTGATGTGCTAACCTAAACTATTATGCATGGTGGATTATAAGGCTAGATGGCAAATGAGAACCTTTTTGGTGATGAAATATAGAAATATTACTCATGGGTGACTATGGTTTCTATGGGTGAGATGACGTATGGATATGAAGCCCACCGTCATCAATCTCGAACAATGGATGGTGATGAAATTTAACTCACTACTATTAAATGTGTGACATACAAAGTGTGTGATTTTATTTAAGATTTATGTTATCTATAATGTGCATTCAATGTTAAAAATACCCTATTTCACTTTTCTAAGCTATAATCCAAGGACATTAATACTAAGCTCCTCAAAAATACTTAGGGATACACCACTTAAGATCCACCATGAATCATCAAGTGATTCTAACAATGGAGGTTTCACCTAGTTTTTTCACTTTGAATCATCAAGTGATTCCAAAAATGAGAGTGTACTCACGTATTGTGACCTTGTTCCAAATTAGAAAAGTGAAAATGAAATATTTTAACCCTAATGTGCAACTACTTACGCTTTAATTATTTCAAATGCAAACAACATACAACATAGTAAATAAAACACCATAAAGCAACATAAATCTTAAATTAAATGTGAACTACAGTGAATGCATGAATGCAATTCTACTCTATGTGCAATCTATATGAAATATGTAAATTCCTAGGATGAAAAATGTAATTGCTTTTTAAAATAAAAAATGAATATTTTCTTTGTTGATTTTACTGTTAAAAAGAACGAAAATGAAAACAAAACTGAGTTAGGGTTTGAACCAGGTTTACCAAGAAGCCTACATATTTCTTCCCACTCTACTAAATGTCACCCAAAGTCTTCTGAATGTTGTGAGGCATTTTCTAAACTCTGCAAGGCATTCCTCGAACACCATGAGGCATCCGTGTGACCACTGTTCAAACTTTGCAACTCTATAAACCCTCATTTTCCTAATTTTCACACGATCAAACTTCTGGAAACTTGTAAAATAAAAATAGAAACATACATCAATGAACAAGGTAAATTAAAATGAGGAACCTTTTGGGGATCCCACCATGATCATCATTTTGTAAACCAAAAACAAACAACACCAATACAAAGCAAAAGGTACAAAATCACAATAACAACATGAAATGCAAAAAATGAATAATATTTATTAATATAGGTAGATCTTTGAGTTATACCATGAATGTGTCCCAATATGGGATTACAAATACTTTTGATACAATGATTATAGATAATAGGGTTTTGAAACCCTAGTTTAATGAACAACTGGTGTCTTCTGGTTCATCCTTGATCCAAAAAAGAGTGCATGTGGGCTTGTGTATCCCTATGGGACAACCCTAGCTGCAACAACTTCTAAAAATATGGCTCCTACACCTACAAACAACAAACAATATAAAATGGGTTAAAAGCACCTACGAGGCTCCACTGTGTGAGGCCCTCTAAAAGATAAAACCAGTAAACCCTAAATGCTATAAAATAAAATTGTTAAAAAAAATGCATGAACATAAATAAAGGATGTAATTAATATTTTATCTTTTCCACACTGATGTATACTCCTACTTTTGTGTTCGATAGTCGCACGAACACCCGAAAGCATTCGAGGGCTTACGGATTGTAAATCTATTGTGGGAAATGCTCAGAGGCATTAAAGGATGGCTATGAATGCCAAAAAAACATTATATAAATGCTCATAAGTATTATACAAACTCTAGGAAGTGTTCTAGGGTGGATGGGGATGAGGTAGAACTAGATATGGTTCATGAGGGTTTTGCAGCGGCAAAAATTAGGGGATGCAATGGTGGCAGCAAGGGATAGTGTTCAAACTTGGGGGATTGAAAATATGAACCTTCTAAGACTTGCTAAGCTCTTGATTCATAAAAATGACTCATATTTTATAATTTACCCTTGAACATATTAGGGTTTCGATGACACAAAATGTGCGACCGAGATTAAAACATGAGGAAGGGTGGAGATTAAGCTTGGGTAAGTGACATGGATTGATATGGATGGATGGATGAGATTAAGTCGTGGTGGATGGCTAGGATTTATTCATATAAATACATATATATTTATTAAATATAAAATATTAATATTTATGTATATATTAAATAAATACATATATATATATATATAAATAATGAACGACTATGATTGGAGGATACAAATGGATGACAAGTGGATAGATTTTGGTGTCTACACACTTTAAAGTGCAATAAAGGAATAATAAATATAGTAGATTGAATACTTAATAACTAATATAATGGACTATGAGAAAGACATATAAAGCCATACTAAATTATAGAAAATAAATATCATTTACTTAAGGTAATGACTAACAATGACAATATGAAATTCTAAACTAGATACAAATGAGATATTCAAAGCTAGCTAGGTTGTAATGAGATTGAATCTTGGAGTTGAAAAGAAAAAAAAGTGTTAAAATAAAGTAAGAAAAAATAGCAATACCTAAGATGCTAAAGTTATTTTCCCTTTATTTGTAAAATATTGATTGAATCTTGCTGGTTTGCTTACATACACCTAAGAAATTGATCTTTAAGATGTGAGTTCTTGGAGGCTTAAGTGGTTCAACACTTTAGTGATGGGGTTCTTGAATGCTTAAGTGCTTGGATTCTTGAGTGCTTGGAGGATACCTTCACCATATTATGGCAAGAGTTTGGCATAGCCTTACCATACACAAATATAAATTCCTTTAATTCTAGATGAAATTTGATAGAATTTTGTTGCAATACAATATGATATGGATTGGTCATCCCAAGTGCTAGTTTAATAGAAGCCCATGGTTCCTTGGGGGAAGGATTTCATTAAAGTTGATAGGATTGTATAGGGTAAGAATTTGAAATGGAATTATAATTCCATTAATGGAGGAAAATTAACAATGGAAAATCATGAGCTTGGGATTTTTGTTGGGGCTACAAATCATATCTTGGTGACATGATCCATTAGTGATAGGTAGTTTGGAAGGTACCAATAGTTATATTTTTTAGTTTTGGTGTATAAAAGTCAAAAGCACTAGTGGTAAAAATCATTGGTAGAACTTTTGCTTTGGCCATTTTTTATGAAATGATAATTGGAGACCAAATTAGGGTGGAAAATGTCAAAAAGTTAAATTGGCAAAAGAACTACCTAAGTGACAAAAGCATTGGCAGTGCTTTTGATCATGCCCCATCACTTTCATTTCTAGAGCAATAAATACTCTAAATTTAGGTATAAGGATGATTAATTAAATTTGGCTAATTGATTAGCTAATTAATGTAGAGATTGATAAACTTGAAGAATAAAATGTGCTTAAAATTTGGTGTCTATAGGTAGATTTCCTAAGGATTTCTAGTATACAAGATTATGCTATGCCTAGAAGAACTTTGATTACATTGTGCCCCATGGGTTTTTTAGATTTTAGATTTATTTTTATTTTGAAAAATCCAAGTTGATATCTATAATACTTAATGAACAAGACAAGATTTAGCTATAAAAGGTATAAAACTATAGGTCTACCCTAATACAAAGTTGTATAAGTATATACAAATTGATCTTGATGTATGATTTGGATAAGTTAAAAATAATCTTATTGAATAATTTTTTTATGATTATGTGCCAATGATGCAAATTTCCCTAATTCCTATAAAATGTAGGGAATAAAGTGGATATGCTTCTAGTTAAACTAGATAAAAAATAAGTTGATAAGCAACTTTTTAATATATAACTCACTGATACAACACATATGTAAATTACATAGGTAGAATGTTTAAATAATAAAAGATAAATTATAAAGACAATTATAGAATTTGAAAGGTCAATATTGATAATTGATAAGGTTTGATGGGCTATATTTGTCCTCTTTACTAGGAAAATATTTAAAATATGGTCCATCTTTGTTAGGTTTTAACACTATGCAAAACCATCCTAGATAGGATTTATCTCGAAAGGGCTCTTTGATGCCTTGCTTATACACACCTATGCCCTTTCCATTATAACCATTATTGGAATATATGTGTTCAAGTATTGGATAGGATTTAGACAAATATAATACAATGTGTCTTTGAGTAGAGTATTTGTTGGTACCAATGATCTTCTCATATTTTGTAATCTTGGAGTAGGTCAAAGAACAAATTCCAATTTACATATTTTTCTCCTTGTTGATAATGTTTTAGAATATTAAATACTTTAAGCCCTAGGGAAAGTAGTATATATCGATCCACCTTAGGAGAGCTAAAGTTAGGCTTTATTGATTTAGGAGGAATGGAATTAGAATGTGGTTGAGATATTTGTCTAGTTGAATTTGTGTTAGGATCACTAGAGATATTAAGATATGTAGAGGGGGAAAATTGCCCTATGACGTACAATTCTCGATTGGATCCACTAGTAGCTAAGGTGAACCACAGGGGTATGTTATAACTCTACACTTGGTGGGCAATATGGGGAAGGGTTCTAATGTAGGAGCCTATCTTTTAGAGGGTGTTTTTTCAGAAGTTTTAAAATAACTTTTTATTACTAAAAATGACAGTTTTTGACAAAAAAAAAAATTATCGAAAATAGTAATTACTAAAACTGACATTTTTATGAAAAAATAATTTGCCGAAAATAGTAATTATTAAAATAACAATTTTTGACAAAAAACAATTTGCCGAAAATAGTAATTTTTTTTTTAGGGCTTTAAGATTTAGGGTTTTGTTTTAGGGTTTCTTTGGGGATATATATTCCTTTGGTATTGCATTGTAAAGGGAGGCGAATCCAAGAATGATAAAATAAAGCATTTTTTTAGTTTATTTCCATGTATTGCAGTTTTTATGAGAATGGGGGTTTTACCGATTATATCTATTTATTGTAGCTTTTATGTGAATGGAGAATTTTACCAGTTATTTCTATTTATCATAATTTTTATTTGAATGGAGATTTTTACCGTTTTATCATAGTTTTTATGTGATTGGAGGTTTTTGTTATGAAATCTTGCAGCTAGATTTACATCATTTGATATTAAAGCAAGTTGGATCTTGTTGGGGAATAGAAGGTAATTTTGTTGATTACAGTTATTTTTCTATTCTTGTTTTTTGTTTGGAATAACATAGATCAGATTAGCATGAGGAGAGGAAGAGGAGGTTATGCCCAGCTTAACAGGGATGTGTTGGAGCTGTAGGTACAAGTTGCTCAGTTGACTAGAATGATGACCTATATGAGGGAAAGATATTCAATAGATTTTGCAGACCTAGAATTTGATAATGAGACTATGGAAGAATACAACAAATCAAAGGTTCATGTAGAGGAAGAATCATAGGAGAAGCCAGAGGAGCATAATTTTGAGGATAGGATGATTGGGGCCTTGGAAGAAAATAAAGATTAGATCAAGGTTGATGTCCTTGAGTATGCAGGAGGGTTGAAACCAGAAGAGTTGATAGATTGGTTGAATAGCATGGAGAAGTTATTTGAGTGGAGAGACCTTTCAGAGGAAAGGAAAGTAAATATTGCATGCACAAAGTTGAAAGGGCATGCATTGATTTTGTGGGATCATCTATAGAAGGAGAGATAGAGGAAAGGCAAGAAAAATATTAGGGTTTGGCAAAAAATGGAAAAAAAAAATTGAAGGAGAAATTATTGCCTATGCCCAAACATTGTTTCATAGATTATAGAACCACAGGCAAAAGGATCAAAGCATCAAGGACTACACCAATGAATTCTACAAGTTATCAATTTGAGTGGAGCTTCAAGAGTCAGAAGAACAAAAGGCTACAAGGTATGTGAATGGATTAAGTTATGCCATACAAGATGATTTGAGTATGCTTTAGATCCATAGTGTAGAAAATGCATATCAATTTGTATTAAAAGTGGAAGATAAACATAAGTAAAGTAATTTTATAAGATGATTGAGGAATGGACCATTGTTACCTCCAACTAGTGGACGTGGTGGATTTAATCCCTCAAAGGAAGAATCTTCTAATACAAGAAAACAAGAAGAGTCTAGACAAGGTCATAGTAACCATGAGAGAGGTGGAGGATTTCAAAGAGGAAGAGGCTATGGCGGAGAAAAAAATTGAGAAGTCCCACAAAGGAAATATACCTATTATAGATGTTGTGAGGAAGGTCACAGAGCTTTTGAGTGTTTGCACTATCTTGCATAAGAAAGAAAATAAGGAGAACAAGATAGAGTCAATCTAGTTGAGGCAAAAGAGCAAACTGCGATAGAAATTGCTACAAACATCAAGAAAATTTCATAATAAAGAGGATGATGATCATTCCAAGGAAGGATAAAGCACAAGACAATCATGGTGGTGATTCTTGATTGCGTACAAATATCTTTCAAACCGGGTGAACATCTGGAGGAAAGGTATGTAATATGATTATTGACAGTGGTAGTTGTGAAAATATGGTTTCAAATGAAATGGTTGAGAAACTTAACTTAAAGTGTGAGAAGAACCCATATCCCTATTGCATATCATGGTTTAAGAAAGGGAACAAGGTAACTATAGATAAGAGGTGTCTGGTTAAGTTTTCAATTGGGAATACCTACAAGGATGAAGTATGGTGTGATGTAATTTTGATGGATGCATATCACTTATTGTTAGGGAGGCCTTGGAAATATGATAGGAAGGCTACCCATGATGGGGGAAGGAATACTTACACATTGAAGAGTGGAGTAAAAGTGGTCTTGTTACCACATAAAGAAGGACAAAGAAAAAAACCTAATGACAACTAAGGAATTTGACACATGGATGAATGAATTTGGTTTTTGTTGTGTTGGGAGCAAAAAATATGGATACTATAGATGTTGCTATATCACCCGTAATAATAGATTTGCTAAAATAGTATGCAAATGTCATACCAAATGAGTTACCATATGGACTACCCCCAAAAAATCATATTCAACATCATATTGATCTGATCCAGGATTCGAATGGTTGGGAAAAAGATTGATAGTAAAAAGTTACCGAAGTTTAATCAGAGGAACTCGTAGGAGTTGAGTTCTTTTCAACCAAAGGAGAATGATGCAAGAGCCTATATTTTAAAGGGTGTTTTTTTAGAAGTTTTAAAATAATTTTTTATTACTAAAAATGGTAATTTTTGACGAAAAAATAATTTGCCAAAAATAATAATTATTAAAAATGGTAATTTTTGACGAAAAAATAATTTGCTAAAAAAAGTAATTACTAAAAACAATAATATTTGACAAAAAAATAATTTTTTCGAAAATAGTAATTATTAAAAATAGCAATTTTTGACAAATTTGTTTTTGCCAAAAATAGTAATTTTTTTTTTTTTAGGGCTTTAAACTTTAGGATTTCTTTGGAGATATATATTCCCTTGGTATTGCATTGTAAAGGGAGGTGAATCCAAGAATGAGAAAATAAAGCATTTATCAGTTTATTTCCATGTATTGTAGTTTTTATGAGAATGGGGGTTTTATCGGTTATTTCTATTTATTGTAGTTTTTATGTGAATGGAGGATTTTATTGATTATTTTTATTTATTGTAATTTTTATGTGAATGAAGGGTTTTACCGCTTTATCACATTTTTTATGTGATTGGAAGTTTTTATTTTGACCTCTTGTAGCTAGATTTACATCAGGTTCACCAAGAATGGTTTTAGGACTCGCTCCAAGTCTAGGGTGGAATGTGTTTGAATGTGTCAATTAAGCATGCACCTATGTTTGGCCTTTCTAAAACTACACTATGAAAAGGGAAAGAAAAATGCAAGATACAAGATGCAAGAAGACAAGAGCTAACCCTAGAATGATTCTTTTCTTGAATGATCACTAACCCTAGGATTGCAAAACAAAGCCTTTGAGCAAGGGTCCAAGGGAAATGCACAAACAAGGTTAAAACCCTAGATGCACACTATATGCTTTTATTCTTTCAAATGCCTAGAAATTTGATCAAATGCTTTTCTTTACTTGTGATCTAGGTTTTTGAATAAAAAATGAATAGAAAGCAAACACCAAATAACCTAAAGATCTATTAGGGAACTTATCTGATTTGGTGGTTGTTCCAAGCTTTATCTTGCATCCAACAATGTCCCACAACTTCAATCCTACAAAATAACTTCACAAAACCCTTGAAAAATATGATCAACGTTAGGGGGCCTACTTAGGCCATTGTATGACTATACTTGGAGGTGCAACAATCAAGCCCCCTAGGTCCTTTTAGCTGACCTTTAGAATGCAAAAGTGAAAGTTGACCTTTTTGGAAGATGAACAAACAAAATACAATGCAATAGAATAGTATGATGAACAAAATGCAGATTGTACAATTATGCTCTAGATGTAACATGAAATATAGATCTAGGGTTTGGGGGTGAAATTCTACCCCCAAGCCTATCACAAGTGAATTCATGCCTTGTACGGTGAATTCGCACCCTATACGATGAATTCACGCCCTGTACGATGAATTCATGATCTTTACGATGAATTAATATGAATTCACAATAGAAAGAAAAAGGAGTAAAATAATGCAAATAAACAAACAAAATATGTATAATTTAATAGTATATGAATGCAAATGAGCGAAAATAACCTGGTGGTAGCAAAAAAGTAGATAAAAGGATGAAGACCTCCAAGATAGTAGACTCCTCCTTAGGGCTCCAACACTTATCCACCAAGAGCAACTAACACCAAAGAAGAAGGTAGTGAAATAGCAATCCCACAGTAGAAGAGCACTTATTAGCATGAACAATGAGCAAGTCAAGATTAGGATTCTCAAGAAGATTCATTGGATTGATGGATTGATTCATGGATTTATTGATTGATGGAAAATAGGGGATCCAATCCTCTTTTTATAAGAGGTTTGGAGGAGGGAAAATAAAAACTTAACCTCGGGCAAGGGTCGACATCACAAAGAGCCAATGCTAGAAAGGGTTTTTGAGAGAAAAAACCCAAGATGGCAAATTTGTGCCCTATATTGGATGATCACGAATTCATGATAACTAGACCCATGTGCAATTTTTTGGCACTTTGGGGGACCAAACAGAGTCAAAAAGGATAAAACTTATACCATCGAAAATCTCTTTCTGAGCCCAATCCAATGGTATAGGTTTTGAAAGGAATGGAGAAGATTTGATGGGGGAAAATTTGGCTCAAATATGACCCTACTTTTTTGAGAGGAAAACTCAGGATCTAAGGAAAATGACTCATCTTAATGGGTCAATTTTCCATGTCTACATTTTACCCCCTCTTTGATGCATTTATGGCCTAATAAATGCATCAAAGAAATATGTAGACACCTATGGGAAAAAAATGACAAACATAAAAAGGGGTGGCCAGGTTTGGATGAAGGGGCGATGCAAAAAAGGGGTGTTAGCCTAAACATCATAAATTTACATGCAAAATGAGGCATTACTACCATTAATGCCTCTAAGGCTAGGGGTGCCCCCTCGAGTTTTGGGAGGAATATAAAATTCCTATGAAAACTCAAAAAGGATGGACCTAGAAGAAGAGAGAACAACAAACAAAGAAGAAAAAAGGATGAACAAGAAAAGATGAAAGTGGACTGGCTCTTAAGCTCTATCATTTGCTCTTTGCTCTTTTTTTTGTGTATGCATGGTGAACATAGACATAATGGATGCAATGAATGAATCCTAAATGAATGATATGGAATGGTATGAATCTAACTAAGTGCAATGTAGCTAAAGTGCAAACCTAAATGAAATGCATGGGTGAATGAAAACAAAGCTCCAAAAGGCCAAAATAAAATGAAAAGCCCTATGAGGATGTATGCTCACAAATGATCGAGATGGAGGTTACCCCTCACATGTGGCCATGAAGCTATCCTATGAGGGTTGTAAGTTTGCAAATATGGACAAGGCAGAGCTGAACCCGCTATGGGTGTAGTGCTCGCTAAGATGGTCAGAGAAAAAGAGATGTACCCATTGGGATGTATGCTTGCAAATGGTCGAATGGAGGTTGCCCCTCGCTTGTGACCATGAAGCTATCCACTATGGGGTGTGTTGTGTGCAAAAATGTGATGAAAAAAGTGAGTACTACCCGATAGGGGTGTGGTGTGTGCAATAAAGTGTATGGACATGGCCAATGGAGCAAAATGAGAACCATATCCCTTGACTTGGAGAGATATAAGCAATGAAAACTTTCAAGGTCAAGGAATAAGGAAGAGATGAGATGGGTGGATGAAATGATGGAAATGCATGAAGGTGGACCCTAGGTTGGGGATTCTCTAGGCATCAGAGCCCTAGTGAGAGTGCAATGCATGTGAGCTATGACCTAACTAGGTGTCATCACTTGCCATTCCCCAAAAAATCTATATGAACAAGCAATCATGCAAATATGAACAAGCAGAAATGCAATTGTATGACAAGCAAAATGCAAATGGAATAAAATGTTAGGAAAATCATGCAAGCTAGATGAAAATATAACACCATGCAATTTTTATTAATTATTTATTATTTTTATTTTATTTAATGCAAGTGAGCAGCATGATAGTCGACACATATTCTGATTGTGCCTCCTATCTTAACAAAAAGAATAGGCATACAAGGGACTGATCCATCAAAGAAAAATCTAGAATAGGGATCATCTTGATGATTAGAATCACAAGGAATCTCCTTCGTAGCTTTTTCTCTGGCAACCTTTGCACAAAAATCTTCACAAACCCTTATTGAACCATTTTTCTTAACAAAAGGAGGGGCAATCCCTAATTTTGCAAGATCTCTATAAGATAGTGAAGTAGGGTCTCCTTGAGAAGCAAAATATTTACCATCAGAATGCATAAAATTTACCATATTACAAAACAAAATGTTAGAAGGATAAGGGGGTCCTTCATCCTCATCACTCCACTCCAATATTTGATGATCTAAATATTCAGCATAAGTTTTAAGGTGATCATCATTATCAAATGGTAAAGGTTGGTTTTTGTTGGGAATGTAGCCTACACCACACCTCCCAAGCTAAATTTTGACACCCAAAGGCTCTTGAATACCTTTTTGTTGGGGTCCCAAACCTTTACCAATATATCCCATGCTAGATAGGATCTATTTTGGGAGTGGGTAATCATTGGATAAGTAATAGTGGGCAAAAGAATGCTCCACAGGAGAAGGGTTGCTACCATTAATATTTTCTTTGAAGGTTGTTCCTATGAAGATAAAGGTACATATGCCAATGTGTACAACTTCACCCTTCTTATGAGGTAAACCCATAGTCCTTGGTGAAGGTGGTAGCTTGGCAAGATCTAGAAGAGGCTCTTGAAGAAAATGATTAACTTGATCCCATGATGAAACTTTGATGAGAGGTTCCTCACTCACTTTTAGACTTTCGAGTTGCTTAGATGTTTGATATGAGGAACTTATAGGAGTAGATGATGAAACTAAAGGATAAATATTGAGACCATATTGAGCTTGCTCAACCATCGAATAATATTTGAATGGATGAGGGTCACCTAGAATGGTGATAACTTGATCCTTAAATTTAAACTTCAAACATTGATGAAAGGTAGAAGGGACAACCTTCATCACATGGATCCAAGGACATTTGAGAAGAAGATTAAAATATGTAGGGAAAGATACCACATAGAACAAGGTATCTAAGATCTTAGGTCCAACCCTAAGGGGGAGGGATAATACCACAAGCCTCTTGGGACTCATTGTTGAAAGCTTTGATGATAATATCAGATTTAGTTAAGTCTTCCTCTTTTAATCCAAAATTTTGGAAAAATTGATAAGTGCATAAATTAAGGGAAGAACCATTGTCAATCAAGATTCTCTTGACAAAAGTTCTCCCAATAAATGTTATGATGTAAAGGGAAGAATCCCCTCACAATTCTGAGGAAGGCATATCATCATCCAAAAATGTGATATGATGTATCCCAAGAGAACCTACAACATTAGCTATAACACTAGGGGAAATGTCTACAGGGATAGATTATTGTCTTAGAAGTTCTAACAAAGCTTCCCTATGAATAGGAGAAGTTTGCAAGAGTTCTAAGATAGAGATCTTGGTTGGAGTACTAGCTAACTATTTTGAAGGTCAAAGGAGACTTTAGGTTGAGGTTTCAACACTAGATTCTTAAACTAGGATGGGATTCGAGGGTGGGTTGGATGAAGAGCTCATCTCTTACTGAGAATGTTGAGCCTGATTGAGCTTGAGCTTGTTGCCTTGTAGTTACTGCTATCATACCAACCACATTATCATAGGGAGGTGGCACATTCCGATATGACACTTGATTAGCTGCCTGCTACCCATGCTTAGGTAGGGGATCTTGGAAGATTCCCATATCTTGATTAGTTGTGGGTACTTGTTGAGTAGGAGGTTGGTTGTTTGGTGGATGAGAACCTTCTATGACAAGGCGACCTTCATCAATCAGGTCCTGAACCACATGTTTCAACCTCTTACAAGAATTCGTCCAGTGCCCCTCCACTCTATGATACTCACAATGTTGACCAACCTTATACCAATTAGTTGTGGTATCTAGTTGCCTTATGGGAGGTAACTCAATCATATTAGCTTCCAAAAGCTGCTTTAGGACCACTATCATAGGTATGTTGAGCCTTGTGAAATTCCTTTGTGGAGGTTTTGGAGGTTGTCTAAGCACCATATTTTGTAGGTTGTTAACAATACTATTAACATGCCTACTATCCATTACCCCATCACCTACCACATGCTTGTTCTTATACTGATTTTTAGTGGTCTTATCTTCTTTCACTTTAAGTTATCCTCTTCTGATAAGAGCTTGCTCTACCTTTCTTGCTAGGTCAATTGCTTGATCAAAATATGTGATAGTTGTAGTTTCCAATGCATAAGATAATTGCTCTTGCAAATTTCCAATAAATATCTCAAGCATGTCTCGAGGAGGTAAGGTATATCTCAAGCATCCAACTAGACTCCTCCAATGAGATAGAAATTTTGAAAAACTTTCCTCTTTACCTTGTTTTAACATGTAAACATCTTTCATGGTCACATTATTTTCAACATAAGCACCAAATTGTTGCACAAATAATTCAGCTATTTCTTCAAAATTCCTCAAAGAATGGTTGGGCAATCGATAATACCACTCTAATGCCATGCCACCAAGACTCTTAGGGAACATCTTTAGCAACAACATGTCATCATATATGATATCATGGCAAGTTGTTCTAAACATTCTCAAATGCTCAATTGGATCTTTTATTCCCTTATATATAGGTAAAACCAGCATGGAAAAATGCTTAGGATAGGGCTTAGCTACTATGATAGGGTCTAAGGGTTGATTGCACATTTCTCTATAGTTGTAGGTGAAACTAGGGGGTTGAATCATATCCACTCTTGAAACCAATTGTTTCACCATATTAGTTAAAATTTGCACCTCAGGATTGTTGTTGTGCAATACCCCTAGATTCCCTAAGGGAGGGGTATAGGTAGGTTGTTGAAAGGGTACTTGGCCTATGTTGGAGGTATTGATACTATTGTGATATGTGGTATCTTGTTGGAGAGGATAACTAACAATTGGTGGAATAGAAGCATAAATGTTGAGATTAGCTGAATGAGGAGGAAATTGAACATAATCTTGAGATGCACTACTAGTTGGAGGAATTTGCAAAATCCTTCCAACGTTGGTGGTCATAGTAGTAGCATATGTTGGTTGATGGATAAGATTACCATGATTCAAAGATTCAAACAAAGGGTTAGTATGAACATGCCTAGGAGAGACTGTTGGAGGAGGAGGAGTCTCACCTCTTTCAAGTCGAGCTTCCCACTCCATAGCTTTAAGTAAGTCTTCTTATAATCTTCATAAAACCCCAAACATGATCAAATGATTTAAATATGTAGCCCCCATTGGGCCCTTCAAGGGGATCATAGTTTATTTCAATTTCAACATTTTCTTGCTCTTCTGTATCAAGGTTAGGGTTCTCTCTATCAATCTGATCATCTTCTTGGGGAATATGATCAGACTCTAGCTACCTTCACTGACTTCTAAGGAATGGAGCCATTAGAAGAAGTGAAAGGATAGAAGAGAAAACTAAAAAAAGACACATAAGAATATTTTAAGATATTTATTAATGTTCTCTAATCTAAGCAAATAAATTAGTGGTCTTGTTTAAAGTTTTCAAGAAGAGAAAAGGAAAAGGCTTCCTAATTTGGCCACTAAGATGCGTCATCGGGTTCACCAAATATGTAGAGGGGAAAACTACCCTACCATGTACGATTCTCGGTTGGATCTATTGGGAGCTGAGGTGAACCATGGGGGTATGTTATAACTCTACACTCGATGGGCAACTAGGGGAAGGGTTCACTAGGAATGGTTTTAGGACTCACTCCAAGTTTGGGGTGGAATGTGTTTGAATGTGTCAATTAAGCATGCACCTATGTTTGGCCTTTCTAAAACTACACTATGAAAAGGAGAATGCAAGATACAAGATGCAAGAAGATAAGAGCTAACCCTAGAATGATTCTTTTCTTGAATGATCACTAACCCTAGGATTGCAAAATAAAGCCTTTGAGCAAGGGTCCAAGAGAAATGCACAAACAAGGTTAAAACCCTAGATGCACACTATATGCTTTTATTCTTTCAAATGCCTAGAAATTTGATCAAATACTTTTCTTTACTTATGATCTAGGTTTTTGAATAAAAAATGAATAGAAAGCAAACACCAAACAACCTAAAGATCTATTAGGGCACTTATCTGATTTGATGGTTGTTCCAAGCTTTATCTTGCATCCAACAATGTCCCACAACTTCAATCCTACAAAATAACTTCATAAAACCCTTAAAAAATATGATCAACGTTAGGGGGGCTACTTAGGCCATTGTATGACTGTACTTGGAGGTGCAATAGTCAAGCCCCCTAGGTCCTTTTAGCTGACCTTTAGAATGCAAAAGTGAAAGTTGACCTTTTTGGAAGATGAACAAATAGAATACAATGTAACAAAATAGTATGATGAATAGAATGCAGATTATACAATTATGCTCTAGATGTAACATGAAATATAGATCTAGGGTTTTGGGGTGAAATTCTACCCCCAAGCCTATCATAGGTGAATTTGCACCTTGTACGATGAATTAGCACCCTGTATGATGAATTCATGCCCTGTATAATGAATTTATGCCCTGTACGATGAATTTATAACCTGTAATTATAGGGTACAAATTTAAACAAAAATAAAAGAGTAGAACAATGTGAATAAATAAACAAAAGATGCACAATTTAATAGTATATGAATGCAAATGAGTAAAAACAACCTGGTGGTAGCAAAAAAGTAGACAAAAGGATGAAGACCTCCAAGATAGTAGACTCCTCCTTAGGGCTCCAACACTTATCCACCAAGAGCAACTAACACCAAAGAAGAAGGTAATGAAATAGCAATCCCATAGTAGAAGAGCACTTATTAGCATGAACAATGAGTAATTCAATATTAGGATTCTCAAGAAGATTCATTGGATTGATGGATTATTCATGGATTGATTTATGGAAAAAGAGGGGATCCAATCCTCTTTTTATAAGAGGTTTGGAGGGGGAAAACAAAAACTTAACCTCGAGCAAGGGCCGACATCACAAAGAGCCAATGCTAGAAAGGGTTTTTGAGAGAAAAAACCCAAGATGGCAAATTCACGCCCTATATTGGATGACCACGAATTCGTGATAGCTAGACCCATGTGCAATTTTTTGGCACTTTGGGGGACCAAATGGAGTCAGAATGGGATAAAAATTATACCATCAAAAAGCTCTTTCTGAGCCTGATCCAATGGTATAGGTTTTGAAAGGAATGGAGAAGATTTGATGGGGAAAAGTTGGCTCAAAGATGACCCTACTTTTCTGAGAGGAAAACTAAGGATCTAAGGAAAATGACTCATCTTAATGGGTCAATTTTCCATGTCTACAAGATAATATATATTTGATTTATTTATATTATACTTAATAAAATATTTTTTCTTATGGTATTTTCCTATAATCCCAATAATTGAGGTAAATTCATTTATTTTAAAATCTTGAGAAACTATTTGTTCACTTCGAACTTTAACCGTGATATCTCAATAGGTAGGTGAAGTTTTGATGAGATTTAAAATGTATATTTTGATTGGTATTTTCTTAAGATATTAGAATAAATTTTAAATACCCTTGGATTTAACCTTTATTTGTGAATAAATAACCAAAGGAGAATTAGATAGCTAACTAGTTAATCTTTGATTAGTTGGAGTATTTTATTATTGTTATTGAGTGATGACATAGACATTATGTAAAATAAAATGATAGACTATGATAGACTTTTTTTTTTGGTAATTTAATTATATTAATTAAAAAAGAGCATTTGAAAGGCTCCCTGTCGCCTTTTAAAAAAAGGAACTCAGAGGAACAAGAGGAGGAAAAGAGAAACACGAAGAACAGAGCAAAGCTCATCAAAACTGAAAGGCCTAAAGCAATTACACTCAAAAAGCAACCTAAAGGATTACCATCAATCCTTTAGCACAAAGGAACAAAAAGGAACAACACCAGAAGGTAGAAAGGAGGATACAAGTAGGAACAGACCCATCAGCACACCACAAAACCAGAGAAAATGGAGAACAGCCCAAAATAACGATCGAGACCAACAAAAAATGCCATCAAGGAAGAGCGTCGGGTTGTAGAAAAGTGTGGATATCAATATTAAAAATATTGTCCTTCACTGCATCCTTATCTACATCCTTGGAGGTCTCTTTCACCTTTGTAATCTCCTTCAAATGATAAAGGCATGTATCTTTTGCAATTTCTACAACCTCGTCTTCAGTAGCCCCTCCTTTAACATCAGAGGAGGGTTCAGTAGCAGAACAATTGAAATTGTCACAAAATAAGAACAGGCTGAGGTTGTGTCTCTATTATTTGAGGCTCTCAATGGCCTTATCGATGGCAATGTGGGCAGCCTCCAAGTGAGCGATGGATGCATTGGTGGCATGGATGACTAGCTTATGGAGAAATTTATCAACCAAATCAGGCTAAGAGGATTGGGCTTTGGGAGGCTTGCCTGAGATGGAAGGTGGGGATTCTGAAACTTCCTTTAGCTTCAAACGCTGGGAGCTTCTAATAGGGGTTGACTCCACCTTAATTTTCTTCCTAGCCATAGTATGGGGTTTTATAGACTATGATAGACTAATTTTACCAACAATTTTCTAATTTCAAATGTGCACATTATTGAGACTAATTTTATTTGTAGTGTTTTGTTAGTTTCCAAAATTATAGTTAGGCAAATAATTTTTGAAGATACCCAAATTTTGTTTGGATTATGATGTTTATTCATAACTATTAATAATGTGGGGACTATAAATGAAATCTTACTCTTTTTTTAAGACCCATGCACCTATAGGTAGGGTGGTAATTAAATATATGGAAAACATAGTACTCATTTGACCTAAACTAAAGAGCCCTTTCCATTCTAGGATAAAGGGGATAAATGGTAGGTGAATCGATTCTCTTATCCTTGAAGATTTTCTCTAACATAGTTGAGAGAGGCTCATTTACTATAATATGTTTTCTCTTAGGATGTGAGAATTTATGTTGTATGGATTTACTAAGAATAATCCTTTGTAAATCTTTTGTACCATTGACATTGTTGGTCTTATTGTGATAGTCAGTGACCTTGTTACAAATGACATGTTTATTCTTGTATTGTCCTTTTTGTTGCTAGCTTGAAGACAAAGAAGTATTATAATATTTATTTTCTAATTTATTAATTAAATACCCTCATTTTATAGGGGTGATCTCTATCCTTTTGGTCTTATTTATTACATCTTAAAAATAAGACACATTGGATGTTTCAAGATAGAAGGCTAGTTGTTCTAGTAGGTTAGAGATAAAAAATCAACTAGGTCCATTTATAGAGGTGTGTATTGCAACATTATGACTAAGGCCTACACCTATATAAGAATTTAACAATGCTTTCTTCCTTGGATTGCTTACATTAATATAAGTTATTTATTATGACTTTGTCCTCATCATATATTGAGAATCACTTTACAAATATTTCAACTAGATCCCTAAAGTTATTTAGGAGGTTTCTAGGAATACAGTTATATCATTATAAGGTTGAGACACTTAGAATTTTGAAAAATATTTTTAAGAACAATGTCTCATCATATGAGGTATCATTACATGTAGTTTGGAATATATGTTAGCTTTTTATGGGATGATAGTATAGGGAATACAACCACAAGATGCAATATAACCAATCTGAGATAACTATAAACTAATGGCACAATAATATATAGGAAAATAATCAGATGAACAACATCTACAAATAATGTAAAAATATGCCATTAATGAAAGTTATGAAAAAAGTACAATGTTATATAATGGAGGACATGAACACTCCATGAAAGGACATGAAAGGACTACATTGTACCATACTACCACACACTCTATATTTACTACCACATATGTTGTTTTCTATAAACACTCACTATGAGGCCCTTATATAGGAAGATAGATTCTCTGCCCCTTACTCTACCTATCGACCTGATGTACAAGTGGACTTATTTTATATTTACAACTTACACATTTGACACTTGTGCATTTATTGTTTTTTGGTAGATAAGATACTATAGCATTAATATCGGGTTTTACAGGTTGATCCAAAACCTTTTACAAAAATCAGCCCAGGGCTGTTGATGAACATGTCCTTACTAAGGATCCTATATATGTAAAATCTACATGTCTCCAAAGCCATTACATCCGGTAAGGCACATAGCCTATTATAAAAAATAAACTTCCCATAAAAAATTTTTGGGTATACCCCATTACAAAAAAAGAAATAGACACGGATCCCTTCCTTGAAATAGTGGAGAAACAAAAAGTTGCAGACACACATAACAGAGTACTGAAAAAACTCCCACAAGCTTTGTATTGATAGTTACTCTTAATAATTCTTTGGTAATTGCTTTCTTCCGTATATGACATGATTTGGGACCTCATCCCATCTTGGCCAATCAACCTTAGAGAAGTGAACCTGCTGGCTAGATTTATGGTGGTGGCTATCTGGTGGTCCATGTGGCTCTCGTTCGAAGTCTTATATTGTTGTTTATTTCCTACCCTATGATTATCAACCAACATCAAATTACTAAGATGAATAGAAGCCATGTTATTTGACATGTTACTATCCCCATTAGTCTTTGTGGTATTTCCAAGTAGCATCCACAAAGACTGACATTTCGGATAATTTTTATTGTGAGTCCATTTCAAAAAAGAGGCGGGAATACTCATAGCCTTCGAACTTACAGTGCCTTCCATATTGGTAAATTCGACTATCATTCTTGGAATTCTTTTTGAATAAGTTCCTCTACTTCACTCGGGACACCGTGTTCCCATTTGAAAAGTCCATCACCATCGACACCCAAATTGACCAGCTTATTAGCAATTTTGTTAGCTTCCTGAAAGACATGTTGGGTTTTTCTGTCATGTCTTCCCTAGAAAAGGATCCTAGCCTCTTCAAAATTTGTTTTAATCCTCCAAGGAGGTGTTTTACAATTATTGAGGAGATTTATAACATGCATAGAGTCTCCTTGTGCATTTATTACAATACTTGAAGTAACTAAATAACTTTACTCTAAAGTAAACTCCTACTCTAGTTATGTACCAAGGGTGGTACATTTACATGATCCAAATGATGTAATATACTCTAACACCCCATGTATTACATTATTTGGGTATTGAAGACTTTAGTCTTCAATATGGATCTTCAATCTTTAGATGTTCTTCAGTTTGATTTGGTCCTTTGTATTATCTTTAATTCACATTGCACTGTATGCCTCCTTGATTTTGTTCCTCCTCTTCTTCTTCTTTATTCTTGTCTTTGGAATCAGTACTTTCATAGGTGGATGTACTATCACTTGATTCTTGCAAAAGTATATTCTCTTTGCCTTTGTCCTTTTTATCATTTTCCAGGTTTTGTATAGAAGCTTCTGAACAAACAATTATGACATCATGATAAGATTTTGTGTTAGTAGAACTTGAAGTATCAATACTGCTTGAGGATTGAGATATATTCTCTAGGTATGATTCATTCATTTATATTTTTAGTTTAAGTAAATTATATCAATCCTCTTTGTTATACATTCTCATCCTTGTAACATTTGAATGTAAGTAATGCCATATATAATATGCTACCAAGTTCTAAAGTAATTTGAATGTCACTCTTTCAATTATGAATTGCTTTAGTGAGTCGAGCATGTAGATAATATTCCATGGTTTCAAAGTTAACTTTTAAAGCCTCACTATGAATATTTTTTGAAGTAAGGTCTAAGTCTCCTTCATACTTTATAAGTAAATTCTTGATTCCAATTTTTATGATACTTGCTCTTTCCTTTCTAATAGTGTTGTTCATATCATTGTTCATTGTATCCTTTGAGGTAGACATCTTTATTAGTTTTAGCTCTTTTATATTTTTAAGAGCACTTTTGATAGATACTTTGTAGTAGACTACCTTATGACTCTCTAGTTTAGAGCATGTGAACTAATTTGATAAGACCTTTCCAAAATTAGGTTTTGTAGAATCCTTATGTCTTAACTAGTGATTAGAGTAACCTATAAGCTTAATAAAGTGTTTAGTAAGTAGTAGTTCACATTTTGGGTTGATTTTGTAATATTTTGTAAATAACAATAAACTCCTATTTCACCTTATCTCTCCTAATGAACTATGCACTTAATTTGAAATTCTATGGTTGGATTTCTTTTGTCCCTTTAGTATGAGTATGAGACAAGTGTAAGTATATAATTCCATCTCCTTTAAGTAAATAATGTTCTTCATTTTATATCCCTTAATATCCAATATTTCTAAATTCCAATTATCTATGTTTGATGTAGTATACCTTATAACTCCCTAATTTTGGAATATTAGAAATTAATAATATTTACAATATAATTTCTAAGTGTCTAAAGTAGAAACCCTTATTTCTCCTACTTAATTATTTGTAAATATAATGCTCCTTGAATTAACCCTTAATATTATGTACTTTTGATTTGATTGATTTCTATAAGGTTATTTCTACTCCAATTATTTTAACCTTAGAAATATAAATTCCCTTATAACTCCTTTTAAACTTTAATGAAAGCAAGTAGTAAGTGCAAATATACCTTTGAACTCATGTTGATTGGTGTTGAACCTGAGCATTGATTGTGAGCACTGGTATCTTCTTACTAGTTTATTACAGACTCAATGGATGTCCTCTTATGCTAGTCTTAAATGCACCTTTGAATCCTTGACTTTATGCTTTGAATATGCTCTCAATTAATGCTCACTATAAATTCACTTCCAATCATTGTGTATTTCTTGTTTGGTGGATATATGTAAGCTTCTTCTTCTTGAAGCAGGTGGTAAGTGGTGTTAACCATTGCTTAAGTCTCTTAATCAAGCTTCATTGGACCTTACTGAGTGTTAAACTACATGGTGCTGGATTAGCTTCTCCTTAATGAGCATTGAAATTCCTTAAATGTTAGTGTAATTACAAAAAGTGTTACATGAATGGGCGCCTTTCTTGAGCATTGGAGATAAGAGGGTGATGATGCCATTTGTTCTAAGTGGCACAATATTCCTTCCTCTTTCAATACAAGTGAGATATCTTCTTTGCATGCATGCTCTCTTCAATGTACCAAAAAATTAACCTTAAGACCTTCTCAATGCCTATTCATTCCAACCATTTGTAAGCTTGCTTTGCTCCTTTTACAATAAACAATTGTCTTTTTACAAGTTGTTCTATTTGAGGATGATGGTTGGCTATAGCTATAAGGTACCAAGGATGATGGATTGGTAATTCTATGGAGCTCCAATGGTAGAATGTGGTGCTTTCAATCAGCCTACTTACTGGGTATTGCATCTTTATTTTCTCCTTTGCTATACCGCTTGTTATTCGCTACCCTTGCCCTTATATTTACGTAGGTACTTGTGCTATAGGTTGATGCAATTGTAGGCACTAGACAAGGTTCTGAAAATGGTGTCTCTAGAAAACTCAAATTGACACTTATGTGCCCTAGGCCAGCTCACCTGCTCTACCCAAAATTTGCATATTTTATCTTCAACAATTTATTCAATTGTGGACGTAGGATACTTGCTATATTAGTGTCTTGAGAAACTCTATTTCATCCTCTTTAGGAGGGATATGGTGCATCAATATAACATAAATAATATACTCTATTTTGCAGTAAAGTTTTGAGAGTTCCTTGTATCCTTTTTATGCTATTTTTCTCCTTTAATATGGTTGCTCCTCGCTGTATAGCTTGAGGGTAAATGAATATAGATTTATGAAGCTTTTCATTTGCTTATTAGATATGGAGATTATTTTCTCTA